>JABWPP010000047.1:0-1200000 GCA_016920855.1 Puya raimondii
CCACCTTTGATGTTGGGTCTATTGTTGGGCCTCTTGCCGTTGGGTCTCTTGTGGATCACACCCCCACTCAACTTATTAGGCTCACCCAATCTAAACTTATTTGTCTCCTGGGCTTATTGTCACGGGGCAGGAAGTTGGACCTATTTTAGCCCAATAATAAATAGCCAACAATCCCCCCTCCAACACCTGCACCGTTAATGCAGCATGTGGGAATCGAACCCGCGCCACTGGCTCTGATACCAATTGTAGGATCGTAAGCGCTAACCAACTATCCCAAAAGCACGTGCTGATAGGAAGGGCGCACTCATCGCACTTAAGGGCTCAGCCATAGCGCTCGCGGGCTTCGACCTGACTCAACCCACCTGGACGTTGGGTCTATTGTTGGGCCTCTTGCCGTTGGGTCTCTTGTGGATCACACCCCCACTCAACTTATTAGGCTCACCCAACTCAACTTATTTGTCTCCTGGGCTTATTGTCACGGGGCAGGAAGTTGGACCTATTTTAGCCCAATAATAAATAGCCAACACCAGGGAGCTGCTCAACCCTCCAGGGAGCCGACTAGTACAGGAAGCCCGTCTGTAACTAGCCCCTCGTACAACCCTCTGTACGGAACATGCCAACTCTAGAGTGGTACTCGTGGGAGCGACCCAACCGAGCAAAGTACAACCATAGTAACGCCAAGCACCCGCAGGTATATGATCGACACGACTGGGTCAACAAAGGATCATGTGCCCTCGGCACCTCAAAGGATAGTCAACAAGTAAGACCCAATCCACTGTGCCCTTGGCACCACAAAGGATAATCAACAAGTATGACCCAATCCATGCTCTCACAAAGAACCACGTGCCCTCGGCACAATCAATGCTCCAGTGCTCACAATCAATCTCAACTCTATCACAAGAGGAGGCTCTCGACTCTACCACAAGAGGAGGTACAACAACATAGCACGAGCCACAACATGATCACCTACACTACATGCACAACACCTGGTACAAGGAATCAACAGAATAGGTGTAGGTCCAATCATGCAACAAGGATACAAAGAAATGCATGCTCACATACATATCATTAGCACATCTAAGATCATAACATGCCCATGCGGTCTATAGATCAGTCTCACCCTAACATGGCATCTCTACATAATCTTAGCATGGCATACTATCATAATCCCAATATCATAATCCAATATCCACATATCATAATCCAATCATGCTAACATAATCCAAACAACATCATATCATATTATGCTAACATGAGATAAAACACGTAGGAGGAAGTCCACTGAATCTGGCAAACATCAACCCACCTGAAAAGCTAATCCAACCACGGTGGGGAAAGAACAGTATCCTCATATCTAACCCTCCAGAGAACGTACTCCGGCAGCACCTCGATCTGTCAAAACCTCCAAGGAAACTGCTATCTCCAGCAGAATAACGGCTTGGCACCAGATCAGATCAGCAGAGTAGAAGAGAGCAAGCAGGGTTACAAACTATGCCAACACATGGCCCTAAACCCACTTTCTCTCTCTAGAAATAGGGATCATACGAAGTGGAAATGCACCAAAAACCATCAGGGACTCGCCTATTTATAGGCTCCCAAAATCCCTCTTTCGGGCGCCCACTTCCTAACTTCTGGGCGTCCGGAAATCCTGCCGTACAGGTGTCGTCGTGTGCTCAAGCGGTCGGTCGGCGGTCAGCAGGCGGTGGGGCGGTGTGTCTCCGGCGATCGACACGTGTCCTGCGTCGCGACACGTGGCCCTCCACGTCACAACTCAAACCGGATCCTCCGTCCGGGCGTCCGGATCCTGCGCCCAGATCCACCACTCGTCGGCCACAACCGGATCATCCACAAAGTGCAACGGGGTCCGGAACATTCGGGCGTCCACAACCTCACTTCCGGGCGCCCGAATCCTGCCAAGTCCAGAAACCCTAATTCATGAAAATTTCCGAGTACTACAATGATAGTGTGATATTATTGGGATTATGATAGCATGACATGCTGAGATTATGTTAGATATGACCTGTTAGGTTGAGATTTGCATGTGCATGATATGCTAATGATATATATGTGAGCATGCATGATTTCCTTGTATCCTTGTTGCATGATTTGACCTACACCTATCTTGTTGATATCCCTTGTACCAATTGTTGTACATACTAGTGTAGGTGATCATGTTGAGGCTCGTGCTATGTTAATGTACCTCCTCTTTGTGGCAGAGTTGAGATTGATTGTGAGCACTGGAGCATTGATTGGGTCATGTTATTGACTATCCTTTGAGGTGCCGAGGGCACGTGATTCTTTGTGAGATCATGGATTGGGTCATACTTGTTGATTATCCTTTGTGATGCCGAGGGCATGTGATTCTTTGTTGACCCAGTCGTGTCGATCATATACCTGTGGGTGCTTGGCGCTGATATGGTTGTACTTTACTCGGTTGGGTCGCTCCCACGAGTACCACTCATGAGTTGGCATATTCCGTACAGAGTGTTGTACGAAGGGCTAGGAACAGATGGGCTTCCTGTACTAGCTGGCTCCCTGGAGGGTTGAGCATGATCAGGCCACAGGTATCGTATGGTATTATATGGTATGGTATTATGGATTGAGCTAGGTACAGACGGGGTTTCCTGTACTAGCTGGTTCGCAGGTATTATTGTGTATGATAGTCCTCATTTGGTATATTCAGTTCATTGGTATTCATACTGACAGTTGAGCTTTGTGCATAGTAGTGGTAGTATATCTCCTACTTTCTTTGTTGCTCCATATTTATCTCTTGAGATTGAGGACTTAGTGGGCAGACCGCTGAGGCTGGTGGCGGTACCCACTGAGGACTACTTGTTTGATAGTAGTTCTCACACCCGTTGTTGACACCTTTTTGCAGAGTCTTTTCCCCAGTTGTGCATACTGAGCGCGGAAAGGAGACCGTCGGGTAGAGCTATTCCCCGGATACTTGGCTAGAGGTATACCCATTGTGATAGATGGTTGAGTCTGTACATACAGTGAGTTGGTTATTATCAGTCATGTATATGAGAGTTATGTATGATGTATGTACAGTGATCTTTTGATTATATTTATATAGCAGCTCTGTTGATACCTTTAGCTTCTTTGTGGATGTTGTTATTTTCGCTTCGTATACACGGTAGAAATACTATGTATGCGGCGGATCTTGTCATGCGCCTGGGAAGAGGTAACCCGGGGCGTGACAGGTATGGCACCGTTTGAGGCCTTATATGGGAGGAAATGCCGCTCTCCTATCCATTGGAGCGAGGTCGGCGAGAGAAGGGTCTTAGGACCGGATGTGTTGTGTGAAGCAGAAGAAAAGGTCCGCTTGGCACGTGAACGCTTATCGACGGTGCAATCCAGGCAAAAGAGCTATGCGGATAGACGTCGACGAGATTTGGAATTCGCGGTAGGAGACCGCATCTTCTTGAAAGTGTCACCCATGAGAGGGGTGAAACGATTTGGTGTTCGGGGTAAGTTGAGTCCCCGTTACATTGGACCTTATGAGGTTTTGGAGCGTGTGGGATCCGTGGCATATCGGCTAGCTTTGCAGCCAAAACTTGCGGGGATACACAATGTGTTCCATATATCGACGCTCCGCAAGTACATGTATGATCCGGTGCACGTCCTTGAGTATGTGCCTATGGAGCTACATGAGGATATGACTTATGAGGAATTTTCCTTGTGTATCATGGATCGCGAGGTGAAAAATTTGAGGAACCGTGAAATTCCTTATGTAAAGGTGCAATGGACGAATCACGGTGAGCGAGAAGCTACGTGGGAATTGGAAAGCTCAATGAAGGAGCGGTTTCCTTACCTCTTCGCTGAGTCCAGCTAAGGTATGATTTAGTTTCGCGGCCGAAACTCTCTTTAAGGGGGGAGGAGTGTAGCACTTTGAATTTCGGTGCGTTGTATCGAACTTTACTAAATTTGATAAAGTTCGATGGAAGCCGATAATGGCTGGTGTGGAATTGAGTTCCGAAGGTTTCGGAACATTGTGGGTGCGAGTGGAAACCCGGAAATCGAAAATTTTTGAAAAAGGGACCAAGTGGAGCAAAACTGCTCACGGGGTCCGGACCCTGGAAACTGGCGTCCGGACAATGAAGTCCGCGGGCAGCCACGGTCCGGACCCGCATGTCACGGTCCGGACCCGAGCTGGTTTCCGAGTTGGGGTGTGTACGGGTTCCGGACCCTGATGCCAAGGTCCGGACCCGGCCTGCGCGGTGGACTGTCACCAGTGCGGGGTTCGGACCCCACTTGCAAGGTCCGGACCCGGCTGAGGCAGAATGCCCAGTGAGGGGTATTTTAGAAATTTCATCCCAAGTTCAGCAGTTTTGACTTTTCGGAGTCCATTTTCGCGCCTCAATTGCGCCGAAAACACTTCGCACAGGTCCCGAACTTGGCCAAAGCCTCACATATAGCCTCTAATGCTATATTTCCACCGGAACTCTACCATTTGTAGAAGTTCGGTACGGTGCACTGAAATTCAGTGTACTACATTCCACCCCCCTTAAAGAGAGTTTCGGCCGCGAAACTAAATCATACCTCAGCTGGACTCAGCGAAGAGGTAAGGAAACCGCTCTTTCATCGAGCTTTCCAATTCCCACGTGGCCTCGCGTTCACCGTGATTCGTCCATTGTACTTTTACATAAGGAATTTCACGGTTCCTCAAACTTTTCACCTCGCGATCCATGATACACAAGGGAAATTCCTCATAAGTCATATCCTCATGAAGCTCCATAGGCACATACTCGAGGACGTGCGCCGGATCATACACGTACTTGCGGAGGGTCGATACATGGAACACATTGTGTATCCCCGCAAGTTTTGGCGGCAAAGCTAGCCGATATGCCACGGATCCCACACGCTCCAAAACCTCATAAGGTCCAATGTAACGGGGACTCAACTTACCCCGAACACCAAATCGCTTCACCCCTCTCATGGGTGAAACTTTCAAGAAGACGCGGTCTCCTACCGCTAATTCCAAATCTCGTCGACGTCGATCCGCATAACTCTTTTGTCGAGATTGCGCCGTCGATAAGCGTTCGCGTGCCAAGCGGACCTTTTCCTCCGCTTCACGCAACACATCAGGTCCTAAGACCCTTTTCTCGCCGACCTCGCTCCAATGAATAGGAGAGCGGCATTTTCTTCCATACAAGGCCTCAAACGGTGCCATACCGATGCTAGCTTGGTAGCTATTATTGTAAGCAAATTCAGCCATCGGTAAGTGAGTAGGCCATGCACCCTTGAAGTCCAACACATACGCTCGTAGCATATCCTCCAAAATCTGAATTGTCCTTTCCGATTGACCGTCAGTTTGAGGATGAAATGCTGAACTAAAATCGAGCTATGTACCCAAAGCTTCTTGCAAGCTTTTCCAAAAATGCGATGTGAAACGGGGATCTCGATCTGAAACTATCGAGGTCGGGACCCCCGTGCAAAACCGCACAATCTCGTCCAGGTAGACTTGCGCTAACTTGTCCCCCGACCAAGTGGTGTGGTGATTGGCAAAAAGTGTGCCGACTTTGACAAACGATCCACCACCACCCAAATCGCGTCGTGGCCACCTAATGATCGAGGTAAAGCCCACAACAAAATCCCATCGCGATATTTTCCCATTTCCAAATCGGAATGGGCAATCCTTGCAGTTTTCCCGCCGGGGGAAAGCGACGCTCGGCCTTCACTTGTTGGCACACTAAGCATTGTGCCACAAAGCGTCCCACATCAAGTTTCATCCCCGGCCACCAATAATGCAATTTTGAGGCTTCCTTATACATTTTGGTGCCGCCCAGGGGAATCGCATAGGGAGAATGTGAGCTTCTTTCAAGATCTCCCTACGAATGTCCTCAACTTTCGGCACGCACAATCGATTTCTTGGAAATCGAATTGCACCCTTCGAATCTACATGATAATCACCGTGCGCAAATTCGCTCTTCTTGATAGCACCAGGCAAATTCGCACTCTTGGGGCGTAATAGAATGCTCTCTTGAGCATGTTCGATGGCAAATTCGCCTCGTAATAGAATCTCTCTTGGGCTTCGATCCTCGTTCCTTCGAATGTGAGCATGTACTCGTGGCAAATTCGCACTCTTGGGGCGTAATAGAATGCTCTCTTGGGCTTCGATCCTTGTTCCTTCGAATGTGAGCATGTACTCGTGGCAAATTCGCACTCTTGGGGCGTAATAGAATGCTCTCTTGGGCTTCGATCCTCGTTCCTTCGAATGTGAAGCAAATTCGCACTCTTGGGGCGTAATAGAATGCTCTCTTGGGCTTCGTCTTCGTTCCTTCGAATGTGAGCATGTACTCGTGGCAAATTCGCACTCTTGGGGCGTAATAGAATGCTCTCTTGGGCTTCGATCCTCGTTCCTTCGAATGTGAGCATGTACTCGTGGCAAATTCGCACTCTTGGGGCGTAATAGAATGCTCTCTTGGGCTTCGATCCTCGTTCCTTCGAATGTGAGCATGTACTCGTGGCAAATTCGCACTCTTGGGGCGTAATAGAATGCTCTCTTCGGCTTCGATTCCTCGTTCCTTCGAATGTGAGCATGTACTCGTGGCAAATTCGCACTCTTGGGGCGTAATAGAATGCTCTCTTGGGCTTCGATCCTCGTTCCTTCGAATGTGAGCATGTACTCGTGGCAAATTCGCACTCTTGGGGCGTAATAGAATGCTCTCTTGGGGCTTCGATCCTCGTTCCTTCGAATGTGAGCATGTACTCGTGGCAAATTCGCACTCTTGGGGCGTAATAGAATGCTCTCTTGGGGCTTCGATCCTCGTTCCTTCGAATGTGAGCATGTACTCGTGGCAAATTCGCACTCTTGGGGCGTAATAGAATGCTCTCTTGGGCTTCGATCCTCGTTCCTTCGAATGTGAGCATGTACTCGTGGCAAATTCGCACTCTTGGGCGTAATAGAATGCTCTCTTGGGGCTTCGATCCTCGTTCCTTCGAATGTGAGCATGTACTCGTGGCAAATTCGCACTCTTGGGCCTAATAGAATGCTCTCTTGGGGCTTCGATCCTCGTTCCTTCGAATGTGAGCACGGCGGATCTGGGTCATGCGCCCGTGCGATTTGTCCTTCCACCTACTTGGTGCTAAGGCACGGCGGGGCGTGACACCCTGCAAACGGATGTCTGGCACGCTGCAATGAATAAAGAAATCAAAGCAATAGAGAAAAATAAAATGTAGGAACTGACTTCACTGCCTACAGGACATAAAACTATTGGAGTAAGATGGATATGTAAGATCAAACACACTGCTGATGGACAAATAATACAATATAAGACGTGGCTAGTCACAAAGGGATACAAACAAGAAAAAGGAGCAGATTATGAAGAAGTATTTGCACTTGTAGCCTGACTTGATACAGTACGACTAATTCTTGCAATAGCTGCTTTTCATAGTTGGCAAGTACATCGGCGTTTCTAAATAGTTTTCTTGAGCAAGAAATTTATACTGAACAACCTCCTGGCTACAAGATAAAATGTGTGGAAGATAAAGTTTATCATTTGAATAAAGCTTAGTATGGTTTAAAATAGGCTCCACGAGTATGAAATACTCGTCTTGATAATTATCTTCAAAATGTTGGATTTTATAAATGCCCTCATGAGTATGCGACATACATCAAGAAAAATAAAAATAAAAAAGGAGAAATTTTGATCATATGCATGTAGGTGGATGACTTATTAATCACTGGATGTAGCAAGGATATGATAACTGATTTTAAGAGTATCATGATAAAAGTTTTTGAAATGACTGATTCGGGACTCATGTCATATTTTCTCGGTATTGAAGTTAAATAAGATGAAAATAAATTTTTTATCATTCAAAAGAGATATGCTGAAAATATTTTGAAGAAATTTAAAATGAAAGATAGTAAAGAAATTAACACACCGATTGCTTGTGGAACAAAACTAAGAAAAAGTGATTCAGGAAAGACAATTAATTCTACTCTATTCAAAAGCCTAGTAGGAAGTCCTCGCTATTTAACAGTGAATAGACCAGATATCATGTAGAGTCAGCTTAATCAGCCGATATATGGAAGATCCAATGGAATCGCACTAGCAAGTTGCAAAACGGATTTTGAAATATATAAATGTTACCATTGGTCATGGGTTATACTATACAAATTCAAAAGAGTTGAAATTAATTAAATATATAGATAGTGATTGGGCCAGAGATCAAGGCGAAAGAAAAAGCACTACGGGATACGTTTTCTTTATGGGTTCTACAGCTTTCACATGGAATTCAAAGAAACAACAAATTGTAGCCTTATCAACATGTGAAGCAGAATATGTTGCTGCGGCATCTAGTGTTTGTGAAGCAATATGGTTAAGAAACTTATTACAAGAATTAGATTATACTCAAAATTTTCCTACCCCGATATTTATCGATATTAAATCAACAATTGAGCTATCTAAAAATCCAGTGCATCATGGGAGAAGTAAATATATAGACACAAGATATCATTTCCTTCGTGAAGAAGTAAAGAAAGGACGAGTTGAATTAATTCATTGCAACTCTGAGAATCAGGTAATAGATATTTTTACGAAGCCGTTACTGTTAGAAGCCTTTCAAAAGTTTAGAAGAAAACTTGGAATTCGAAGTGGTAAAAATTAAACCAATTCAAGAGAAAATGAATATATTAAAATAGTGAACGAAAGATGCATTAATTGTTTTTAGTTGTTGTCCGTTGCAAATAAGAGTTGATTGGTGCAAGTTAAAGGTGCAAGAAAAGTAGTTAATGCTGTACTTGATGCATCCTTTAAAGTTTTTTTTAAGATGTTGAATGTTATAATTTGAGAGTTGACTGGTGCAAATAAGAGTTGACTGGTGTAAGTTATAAGTGCAAGTGAAAGTTTTTAACAGATGGTGTTCAGCAGTGCATTCTTGGTGGCATTGACCAATAGATACAAAGATGTTGACCGGTGCATGTATAATGATGTTGACCGGTGCATACATTAAAATTGTTGACTGATGCATACAATGAAAAATATTGATCGGTGTATATAAGAGTAGTTGACAGGTGCATTTTGAATTAACAGTTCCTTCACAGTTTCATGTGTCTCTTGGTTAAAATAAGGACACTTTAAATTGAAAGGGTCTGTCTCTTGGCTATGGAAGTCTCTTCATGCCTATATATATATATATATATATTGAATGGAGGGTTAATTTTGTATTAACAAGTTGATATTTAAAAAAAGAAGGAAAAGAGAAATATAGAGAATAAGGTGATAATGAGGGTGTCCTACAAAAATCTACTTTAAGAACACTGTTAGAAGATGAAGTTACCACTACCATAATATCGCTCTTATCAAGAGGGACCTATTCATGTTCCGAAATTTTATTCATTTGTCGAATTCGAAAATTCAAATTACATGGTGATAAAAGAAAGACTAAGAAGGAAGCGGAACAGGATGTGGCGCATTTTGCTTTCATGAGTACTACAGGTATGGTTTCTCATGATCGAAGAAATATTTATTTAGAGAAACTTGCAAACAGTTTAGAGAAAGCAAATATTTTCTTAGAGAAGAAAAATATGGCGCTGAATATGGAGAACAAATCCCTAGAGAATGCAATCAATGAGCAAGCCTCCAGGATTAGAAGTCTAATTTTAGACAAGATAGTGTTATAGGAAAAACTCCAAAGATTATGAAGACCTAGTTGAAGAAGACGATGATAGTTATGCATAAACAAGCTTAAGGGGGAATGTTATCTTATAAGCTTGTTTATTAGTTTAATATTTGTTTCTTTTGTTGAAAGGTTGTGTACCTTATGAAAGGATATGTCCCTTTGTAAGATTATGTCTTTTAGTTTAGGGTTATGTCCTTTAGTGAAAGGATGTCTATTTTCATGAAAAGTTGCGTAGTTTCATGCTCTATAAATAGGGGGCATGCAATTTGTTGCGTTGTGTGGATCAAATTGTATTAAGTTCTTGTGCGCTTAAGTTTAGTTATATTTGAATAAATTTGGTTGTTCCAGTTTTAATATAGTTTAAAGCCCACCAACAATGGACCACCAAAAGATTTGAGAGAAATGTATTTCTATAATCTTTTTCCGAGTTTGGTGCAGGTGACGGTCACACTAACAAACGAGCTATAAAGGATCAAATAGAGCCTAGAGCCATGCTTCTCATTTTAGATAAAAATAGGCATGTTGCCCGTGCAATGTGCTAGGGCAAACCTCTTATTCAGATTATAGATTTGTAGCATAATGAAAATTGATGCAAATAGAGTAAGCCACATACGAAGCCCCTCTAATTTAGTTAAGGTGATATTTAGTTTCATGTAAAACTATATGAAAAAAAAAAATTGTTTTCCATGAAAAAGAAAATTTATATTAATTTGTATTTTGTTTGGCACTATTTTTCTGGAGATGTCCTTTGGTTTGCACTAAAAGACTATTTGGTTGCATATAGTTGTAACTGCACTTGTAATTGTAACTACATGTAAATCTAAATCTAGCGTTTGGTTTGATGCATTTGAATCCCATTGTTGTTGTGACACTCCACTTCCCAGGGGAATCTCCCATTCTGGAACTACTTTAGCTCTTAACCTCTTGGGCCTAGCCACTGCTCAAAATGCTACAGTCGGATTAAGAGATTTAGCCCTATTATATCCTATATATAGGACTATTATAAATCCTAGGGTATTCCTCCCTCTTTAAGCCTTGATGTCCCCGTCAGGCTCAAGCACACTCACAGGCACCAGGCGATGTGAGACTCGTCTTGCTAGTCTTAGCCGATTTTGTGGAGAGCTGCGCTCCACCACCCACAACGGTCGTCAATCGGGGAGTCACGCTCTACCCGTTGCATGAACCCATCTCAGTCGAGACTCATCTCATATTTTCAATTGGTGATTGGCTCTTAAACCAACTGTCATGCCCTACTTCCCAGGATCCATCCGTTCTATGACTACTCTATCCCTAGCATGCTTAACTCACTTAACCTCTTAGGTTTAGCCACCGCCTAAATTCTATAGCTAGGTTAAGAAATTTAGCCCTATTATATCTCATATATAGGACTATTTCAAATATCAGGGGGGTCACATTTCTCCCCCCTTTAAGCCTTGATGTCCTGGTCAGGCTCAAGTACTCTCACAAGCATGAGGCGATGTAAGACTCATGTCGCTATCCTTAGCCGATCTTGTGGGGGAGCCGTACTCCACCCACAACTATAGTTAGCCAGGGAGCCGCGCTCTGGCTGCTATGCATCCTTAGCTCAGCCGAGACTCATCTCACATTTCTGGCTGGTGATTGGCCCTGATACCAACTGTGACACCCCACTTCCCAGGGGGGTTACCCATTCTAGAACTATAGCTCTAGCATGCTTATCTCTCTTAACCTCTTGAGCCTATTACAGGAAAGAATAAGGATCGGCATATTTATAGGAAAGAGATTTGCTGATTATAGAATTAAATATATGCCATTATTTTTGATTGATTGTAATTGATCATTTATACAAAGTTTTCTAGAATAGAATAGCTGGTATACATAAATGTATACATTCTCTATTGTAAAGCATGACTTCAATATACATAATTTTTCTCCCATTATTCAGTTTCTTTTAAATGGTATCAGAGCACCAAACCTGGCGACTCTAAAACCTCTAAATGCTTCTGCAACCTCTTTCAGCTGCAGCCATGGGAGACAAAGGCAATGACGAAACATGATCGACTCAGTCTAAGACTATTGTTGAAGTCTCAGACCCCTACTCTTTACATCATTCGGACCATCCGGGGTTCGTACTTGTCTCCAAAGTGCTCGAAGGAGATAACTACAACGCATGGAGTTGCGAATTGGTTTGAGCGCTAAGAACAAGATTGGATTTGTCATAGTTTCACTCAAGCCACCTTCTTCCTCAGATGACAACTTTCCTTCCTGGCAGCGATGCAACGACATGGTTCTATCGTGGCTATTAAATTCCATTCATCTAGACATAGCAAGCATCGTAATTTATGCCAAAACTGCAACAGAAGTCTGGGCGGATCTACAAGAGCATTTTTCTCCGAGGAACGACTCAAGAATTTTTAAGATCAAATGAGAAATCGTGGAGCATAGGCAGGGATAGCAGTCTATTTCTATCTATTACACAAGACTGAAGGCCCTTTGGGATGAACTTTCATCTTATCATGAGCCACTTTCCTGCTTATGTGGCGGGTTGGAGAAACTCAACAAAAGGGATGAAAAGGAGAGAGTTATGCAATTTCTCATTGTCACGCCCCGGATTACTCGTTTCTCCGGGCTCGCCAACAGATCCGCCGTATACATAGATTTTTCTATGTATACGAAGCGATAGCTAACCTGTAAACAAACATACAAGCAACTACAAGAGATATAGAGCTGAAATAAAACATACAGATATAACTAAAGCCACCTGTACATATAGGATCCAAAATACAACAGTCCCTCCAAAACCAAAATAGGAACAAGTCCACAGTATATGTACATGGCTCAACTCAAAAATAAACTATCTCCAGTAGGGTCCTCCTCTAGGAACAACAGGGATAGGTAGGGATCTATGTAAAGACTGAAATTTTTACTATGTAATTTAACCCTTCGTTGACGATGTTTTTGTGTGTATTTTAATTACATAACCACTCGTCAAGTTCCGGGTGAAAACGAGTTGGAATAAAAGAGTTACGCGATTTTGAATATCCACTTAAGTGAATAGTAACTCTGGTTTTTCGGAGAGGCCGATGATTAGAGATGGCTTCTGGAGTGTATCGGACTCCGTTCATAGTGGTCCAATAGCTCGTTTTCAACTGTCCGACTGTTCTGGACTCAATGGCACTAATAGATTTTGGATTTGATGTGCAGTTTTCGAGAAAATTGGATTTGGTCGAAAAATGGACTTTTATTCTTCGTTGTGTTGGCTATGTAAAGCATACCGTAACTCCGCTTTGCATGTGAACCCTCGGACAGGGATCTATCATGCGAAAGAAAGTTGGTGTCGATGGACTTTGGTCGCGAGTTCGCTAATCGAGAGGATTTAAAAGCGATTAACGACCGTAAGCAAGTGGTGTATAGATGCATCGGGAAAGAAGATGAGTCTGTCGCGAATCGGCAATCAAATCGAATGAAACAAAATTGTGAGTTCAATGTCTCGGCAGTGCTGATCGCGCTGACGAAATCCGTTCGAAAATCCGACAGACGGATCGCAGGAGATAACGCGTTTTCCGAGGAAGGGTCAAAAGATTAAATTTCATGTTTCGCGATAAGTTCCAATATTTTATGTATCGTTTTGCGTGAATTCGATCGTGGAGGTGCGTTCGTGCAATTTACACGCGCTGTGGGGGGGGGCTAAGTTGAAAATAATCATTTTTGGAGGACTTATGTGCAAAACTACCACCTTGTATATATGGACACTTAGGGTTTCAGGAAGGAAACCCTAACCCCTGTTGTCCCTCTCCCTCAGCCGACCCCCCAGCCACCTTCTGCATCTCCCGCAGCCCCTACCGCGCGCGCGCCGGCCAACTACGCAGGCCGCCGGTCGCCGGAACAGGGTTCTCCACCCTCTCCTCCATCATCTCCACCACCCACTCCCTCCTCCTCTGTCCGGGGTCATCCTGGGAGGCCCCACACCTTTGGGTTTCTTCTCCAGACAGCGGCCCCGATCCCCGACGACCTTCCCTGCCGGTCGCCGCCGTCCCCGCGCGCCGCCGTTGCCGCTGCAACAACCTGCGGCCACCCTGGGTTGGATCTGCCCGAGGAAACCCTTGCTCTCCCTCCTCGCGCCGCCGCCGCCTTGGCCCACCCTTGCCGCCTCCCTCCGACCTTCGACGACCCGCCGCCGTCGCCCTGAGACATCCCGGCCACTGTCGTGGCCGTGAGTGGAAGCCGAGACCAAGTTAGGGCTGTGCGGGCCCTTGTTACTCCAGCGCCGCCGCCGTCGTCTTCCGCCACCGGCAAGCGTGAGCGGCGACCTTCCCCCACCGATCGCACCCACCTGCCGTTGGCGCGCCCACCGCCGAGCCGCCGCCGGCCGTGCCCTAGCTCCCCCCTGCCCGGTAAGCTTGATTTAAAGCTATTTCTGCTTGCGGTGCAGGTTGGGTGCACTGTTCCGGCAACCCGGGGTCACCCCGAGACTTCTGGATGTGAGCACGATGATCCCTGATCAGTGCTGATCATCGTGATCACCTTCGTTGGGGTCAGCGAGCCCCTGGTTTGCGGGATGAGCATGTTTTCCCTGCAGTGCGCGTTGTTCGCTGAACTTTGTGTCACTCCCCTGCACTCTACTATGGACGGTTGTGCTCCGGACCCCGAGCACGGCCTCCAGCACGTCGAGACCTATCAGTATGTGTCTCGGCCAACCTCGAAAACCCTCGGTTGGCGGTAACGGGTCATAAAAACCTAGTTAATCACATAAAATAATGTGATTTTATGTTATAGTAGGGGCTTCTATGCAATTTTGCATTTCGGGGGTGCTGTGGACAGTATGTGTGGACTACGGGCGACCTCTGGACTGATTGTCCAAGGTCCGATGTATTTTGCGGAAATCGAATATCGATTTTCGGTGCGTCCTTTCGGCGAAAGCGGCCGTCGGAACGCGTTTTCGGTTCGAATTTCCTTCGACGATGCTGTAAGGTTAACGTGTATTGTCGCTGAGCCTTTTTGGCTGATTACTTACGTCGTTTCGAAGGTTCCGAGACGACGGGCGAGCGACGGTGGGTTTCGGTGTCAAAATTGACACTTTCGGAAACCCGGACTTGGAACCATTGTCGACGACGATCGTTTCGGTATGGAATGTGTTATTACTGCCTGATTGACCAAAATGATGTGTTTGATGGCAGCGAGTGACTCGTGTTGCGAGTCGGTGTGTTTCGGGACACTTCGTGGGTCCCAGCGAAGTTCCGGTGCAATTTTCGGGACTTCCGGCGAGTTACGGTAATCGGTTTGGGAAACCGATTTCTGTGGAATTGTTTGTGGGATTGTGAGTTAGTATTTATTATATGTGGGTTATGTACTAACCCGGTGGACCCTTCGTAGGTCCGGTAGACGTTCCCCCACAGTAGGGAGGCAGACGCGACTTTGACAGGTGGGTACTTCGATCCGAAGTTGGTCTAGTGGTGCATGCTCGGTGACGTTCCTTCTACCCTTTCCTTTTCGTTTCCTTATATGAGTATATGTGATGAGTTGAGCCGGCACCTTGTGATCTCTACTTGCATTCCTTACTTGTTCTAGCAGTAGAGTAGATATGATTATATCTGTATCTGAGTTGATGTTCTCGTGACCTTCTTGGTCGGTTTCTTGACACGGTTGTCTGATGACCTATACGGTCGGTATACCCGGAGGGGTGGATTATTTGGCTGGTTGCCAACAGTTATTGGTCATACTTGCATTGATCGCCATTACTCTTGCGCATTTCGCGAACACCAGCGGTTGATCCCCGCAAGAGGGTGTTCTTTCCGGAAAAGTGGTCGTACGTCCGACCCGTGAGCTCAGTGGGGCACTTATATGCAGGCAGAGTAGGAGTGGCATGGGCCTGAGGTCTGCGGACCGTTATGGCGTGTTTAGATTGGGTATATTTGTTGTATTCATTTGTTGATGCATTACATTTACAGTAGCACTAGTATATTTGTTTCGTTCTCTACTTACTTGCATTGCTACTGTATTATCTTCCTTTCAGTTTTCTGTCTGCCAGTGTGTGCCCGGCCTTCGTCGGCTTGCGGTACCCACTGGGAGGGAGAGACATGTTTACATGTTCTTATCCCCCCACCACCATTTTTCAGGTGACTTGGGAGGTGGGAGTCGGGACGGTGCGTGAGGCGCGGTAGACAATCGATCTTTCGGTCCCGATTAGTATAGTTGGTTTAGTCCCTTCCCCTTTTCTTTCATGCACTTAGACTTATTGTGGTTCAGTGGTTATTGTTTTCCTAACACCGTACGAACGTTTTAATAAATGACTCAGAATGATTTTATTGGATTTGCAAATGATTTCTCCTACCCTTCGAGGTAATTCGTTTTTAAATAAAAAGGCTTTTCAAGTGATCTTTATTCTTTTGGCTACTATTGTATTCAAATAATTGTGTATGTGGACTGGTGAATGAAAGTGTGATTGTGATCCTGTTGTATGTCGATGGTATGCCGTGCAAATACAGGGGAGACTCTGTCCGCACAGACAGAGGAATCTGTATTTGTGGCGGGTCTGTACGCCGTACGGGCTAGGCTTTTCAAAAAAAAAATTGACCCGTTTTCCGCAATTAAGCTAGCCCGGGGCGTGACAATCTAGCTCGCGACTCCCTTACCTCGATCCGCAGAAACAGGTGCAGCAGCCGCAACAGAAGAAGGCTCTGCAAGAAAAAGTGGCAATAATGGGTGTGAGAACTACTATCAAAAGAAGTAGTCCTCAGTGAGTACCACTACCGACCTCAACGGTCCACCCACTAAGTCTACGAGACTAACAGTATAGCTGGTAGGTAAAGAACAATAAAATAAGCTGGAATAAACTCTACAGCTGTAATGCCACTACCCTACCACTATTCCAGTCAAACTCTCAAGTAAGCATCACCAAGGTGAAAAGTCACCCCTGACCCAATCTAACGGAACCGCCCAAACAGGCTCGTCCAGCCAACTCCCTAGCCACACCGCACACTACCAAAAAGGGTAGCCGGTCCAAATACCAGATCCAACTAATCTGTAGCGACAGCAACGCAAAAGAGGCCTCACTCCGGAGCGGCACTCGGGGGAGCTACCCAACCGAGTTAAAAGCGTATCTCTGTCGAGCACAAACAGGCTCCGACAGGCTATAATCAAATGGAAAGGGGTCAAAATGGGTCGAAGACTCCAAGCTCACGTGCCCTCAGCACAAACAGAAGCTAAAACAAGAGTCTGGGTCCACCGTCAACCCCGACGGCACCCGGTAATACAGAACAGCCTAACCCTGCTGTAAACACAAGCTCGGCATCCCAGCACGAGCGTAAACTCGTCCTACAACAAACTAAGTATCCACCTCGCACTAACAGCGGTGATACAAGTACAGAAACGGCTCCTAGAGCTAAATCTGATAATAGTTCGAAAAGTGACGGTTGTAGTTTCGCGAGTTTTCTCCTAAGTCAATTCCCAGTTCAGCATGTAAAGTCATGTCTATAAATTATCAATTTATGCTCCAAATTCAGATTTCATAATAATACATGCAAATTCATGAATTCGAGCTACTAACATGATTTAACAAATAATAAAACAGCATGGTGCACTCTCTACAACTTAGGAGGAAATCCGGCGATTTCGGTATATTAACCTACCTCAAAAGCTATCCAACAACGGCTAGGAGTCGAGTGGAAGGCCTCCAAACAACACCGGCTGAAATCGAGCTCAAATCTGCAACCTCGAGATTCGGACCCACTTGCTCAAGTTCTGGGCGCCCAGAACATCAGCCCAGAACTGCAGCCTGGCAGCATGACCAACATAGATTCAACATGCGATAAAATCCAAATCCTAAGTCCGAATGCAGTGAAATTTGGCTCAACTCACCAGTAGGGGCTGAAGAACACACCTCCAAATTTCAGCCAAAACGGAGTTCGACTCGATGTCCAAAAGGTCCCCACACAGATTCGGATTCACTACTGGACCCTCCTGCACATGGATCCAGAAGTTCCAGCAACTAAGCAAAAATCACATTAAGCAAGAATTCTGGAATTCCAACGAATCTAGCCCATGGAAAAGGGTTACCAACCTCCCAAATACAGTGATGGAACAAACCAAAACCTCTCCAAAGATCCTCACAAAGATCTGGAATCAAAAATCCAAGAAATTCTATCAATGACCCAAAAATTCAGCACTTAAGCAATTACTCAAAATCTGAGCTAGAACTCACCTTTGAATCCTCAATTCAGGTGGGAAGAACCTCCAAACCAGCAAGGAAAGTGGAAGGACCAATCTTCACTTCGAAATTCCAGCTCCCAAAAGATTTGGATCCATAAGATCAAAGGAAAACCCAAGTTTCAGCTCAAGAACACAAGGGGTCCAGTAAAACATCAACTGTAGCTTACATACCTGTCCAAATTGCAATTGGAAGGATTCCACGTCTTCCTCTACAAGTCCTCTATCCAACAAACTAAGTTTCGTGGGATTTGGACGCTTCCACACTGCACACGAGCACGAACACCACAGGTCGACGTTGCAGTTTCAGCAGGAAACCAAGGTCTTCAATGGAGAAAGGTGGAATTTGGTAGGGATTGGAGGGCTCCCTTGCAAAATCCTGGGTTCACCTTGAAGAGGGGAGAAAAAGCCTCAGGGGAGGTCGTCCACTTCTTTTATAGACAATGGGTTAGGGTAAAATGGACTTCAAGAACAACAAGCTGCTAACCTGTTTCTCAGCAGGTTAACACACTTTCGGGCGCCCGGAACTCAAGAAGTGGACGCCCGGTTCTTCAGCCTGCACAAAACTCGAGCATCGGACTCTCCACCACGGTCCGGTGCGCCCTAACCTGGTCCGGCGGAGTTCACCAACCAATCAACACGTATCAAGCGGATCGATATTCACGAGGTAGGATTTCCGGACTGGACTCACTTTTCGGGCGCCCGATACTGGATCCAGAATGACTTAGCAGTTTTCAAAAAACGAGCACTCAACTTCTAGGCGCCCAAAACACAACTTCCGGGCGCCCTAAAGTCCATATGCCCAAAACTTCAATTTTGGCTTACTTCGGTGCTCCGAGTCCGTTTTCGCGTCTATTTGACGCCGAAACGACTCCGACTTGTCTCGACCTTCTCCAGAAGCGTCGAACAGTCTAGGATACTGCAGTCATTCCGTCTGTTAGGCCCCAGGGGTACTACACTCATGGGATTGAATAACAGTTATGCCGCCATTGGTGGACAAATCTTATTGATGCAACCGCTACTTGATACATGTCGAGTTTATTAACTTGTCCTTCAACAAGAAAAGCAGGTTGAGGTTTCTCTCAATCGTGGAAACATGAACTCATCATGCCATGCTTGCGAACCAGAACAACAAGGCGACTCAAGCAAATCAGGTTAAAAAAATAAAGGACACTGCTGCACTGCACTTATTATAATAGAGATCATCACAACATTGAGAGGTGTTACTACCTACATAGATTTCCTATTGGTCACAAGCTTCATGGGGAAAACGTGAAACCCCCAAATCAATGCCACTCAAATGCAAACAATATAAAGTTGGAAACAAATAAGGTATCCGACGATGGGCCAAGGCTCACAACAGAGGAATACAATCAACTGATGGCCCTGATTCAGAACAATAATGATGGTAACTCAGAACATTTTGCAAATGCCACAGGTATTATCATACCGTCATCTAAAACTATTCCGGCAGCCTAACTTTGATGCACTGCTCTTCACCATCAAGATATAGAGGCCAACCTTTTTTGTTTATCTTTTTATTGTGTCACAGCTAATCTGGGCACATCATCTAAACATCTATCGTAAAGAGCTCAGTAGTCTCATTCCTCAGAGTACCAGTGTAGGGCTAAAGATCATTCTCCTGGAGGGCCCACTAATCTATTTCATAACCTGCTTTGCCCCCCCTTACCCCTTCAAGGGACACTTCTTTCTCGTCTCGATGATTGCCCTGCCTAATAAGTCCTCAAAGTTCCACAGTTTCGAGTTAATTTATTATTAGTTAGTAAACTAACACGAGCATTGAAGTGTAAGACCAAAATCCAACGTTGGCGTACACCATCCGCAAACGTTCCAATCTTTGGCACCAACATCTTGGGCATCCATCATCTGGTCCTCTTCGAGTTCTTTCCAAGACAAATCCTGCAATTTATTTTGATTCCAAGCATGTTTGTGAAAGTTGTCCTTTAGCCAAACAAACTCGTTTACCTTTTCCATCCAGTTTAATTTCTTTTCAAGTACCTTTTGATTTGATACATTGTGACATTTGGGAACTACATCGAATAAATTTCCAATCCGGGGCTCGTTATTTTTTGACAATTGTTGATGAATTTACTCGATATACTTGGATACATCTCATGAGTTTTAAATCTGAAACACAAGGAATATTGCAATCATTTATTTCTTGTGTGGAAAGACAATTTGATAGTCATATTAAAACTCTTTGATCCGATAATGGTGGTGAATTTGAATCCATGAAACATTACTTAGGTACTAAAGGGAATTACTTTTCATCATTCATGTACTTCAACTCCCCAATAGAATGGAGTAGTTGAGAGGAAACATGGCCATCTTTTAAATGTGGGAAGGGCTCTTCGTTTTCAAGCAAACTTGCCATCGAAACTTTGGGGGAAAAGTGTTCAAACGGCTTGCTATTTAATCAATCGTTTACCTACACATCTCCTTTCTCATAAATCACTATACCAACTTCTCCACAACAATGCCACTCACCTACAATCATCTCTGAACCTTTGGATGCCTTTGCTATGCCACTAATCTTCTACCCACACATAAATTTGATCAAAGAGCTTGTTGTTGTATTTTTGTTGATTATCCTCTTGGTCAGAAAGGCTATCGAGTCTATGATCTTGCAACACATAAATTCTCTTCTTCCTGAGATGTTATCTTTTATGAACATATCATCCCATTGCACACCCATCCTCAAGAACAAGAACACGTACGATACGGTAGTTCTTCCTTTGCCACATATCTCCGATGAACCAAACTCCACAGATCCAAGCAGCCCACAAGCCGATGACCTCTCTTTACCTCCACTAGCTTTATCTCCATCACTTGTGCCTGCCCCAAACGACCCTATACCTGACCGTGATCCCATTGAGCAACCACCACTTCTTATGCTCGCCGTTCTACCTGCCTCAAACAACCAAATGTCAAACTCTGAAATTCCACCTCTGCCACACGACCTTGGTTGCTCCCAGCCAATCTTCTTCCTCGTCAGGTACGCCTCACCCTTTACCTCGGTATATTTCTTATGCACAACTCTCACCCAAATATTGGAATTTTGTTTGTACCATCACTACACTTGTGGAACCCGTAACTTATGGATAGGCAGCTTTGGATCCGAAATGGCAGAAAGCTATGGCTACAGAATTACATGCTCTTGAACAAAATAATACTTGGATACTCACGTCTCTTCCTTTCGGTCATCGTCCAATTGGGTGCAAATAGGTGTACAAGTTTAAATATAACTCTGACGGCACAGTTGAGCGATATAAAGCTCAAAAGGCTTCTCTCAACATGAAGGGATTGACTATAAGGAGACATTTGCTCCCGTGGCCAAGTTAACTACAGTTCGTTGCTTACTTGCTGTCGCTGCTATTCAAAATTGGTCCCTACAACAAATGGATGTTCAAAATGCATTTCTCCATGGTGATTTACTTGAAAAAGAATATATGTAGTTGCTTCCCAGTTTTCGTCGACAAAGGGAGACACTTATGGTATGTCGATTCAACAAGTCACTCTATGGACTTAAATAAGCCTCACGCAGTTGGTTTCAAAAAATTTCTACTTCTATTCAGCAAGATGGTTTTCATCAATCTAGAGCTGACTATTCTCTTTTCACTAAGATTTCTGCCAATTCTTCCACGGCTGTACTTATCTATGTAGACGACATGATCATAATTGGTAATGACGACAATGCAATTTCTACTCTCAAAGAGTCTCTCCGCGCCAAATTTCGCATCAAGGACCTTGGCCAATTACCATTCGTTAGTGGCATTTTGATATCCCAATGAAAGTACACTCTTGATATCTTAGACGAAGCAGGCTTGCTTGGGGCACACCTTTGCCGACACACCTATGGAGGAAAATGTTAAACTCCTGCCCATAATAGGTGATCTACTGAAGAATCCATCCACTTATAGAAGATTGGTTGGACGACTCATTTATCTTACTATTACAAGACCAGAGATAAGTTATTCAATTCACGTCCTAAGCCAGTTTATGCAAGAGCCAAGAAAACCTCATTGAGATGTTGTCCATCATCTTTTGCGATATCTTAAAGGTGCACTTGGGTAAGGATTATATTTTCCAGCCAAAGTAGATTTGCTGCTGATAGGATTTTGTGATGCAGATTGGGCTCTATGTTCGATCACGAGACGTCTGTGACTAGTTATTACATATTTCTTGGGGGAGCTCTCATTTCATGGAGAATCAAGAAACAAACAACGGTGTCAATGTCCTCAGCAGAATCGGAATATTGCGCTATAGCCTCCATTACATGTGAACTTACTTGGCTCAAGTATTTGCTAGATGATTTGCAGGTAGAGCACCCACAACCAGCCAAATTATTCTGTGATAGTCAAGCAGACTTCATATTGCTGCCAACCCAGTTTATCATGAATGCACAAAGCATATAGAGATCGATTGCCATGTTGTTCGAGAACGAATTCAGTCAGGTGTCATAGCAACTGCGCATGTTTCATCAGCCTGTCAGCTCACTGGTTTGTTCACTAAGACACTTGGAACATCAAATTTTCATTCCCTTCTCAGCAAGTTTGGCATACTTGACATACACGCTCCAACTTGAGGGGGAGTATTACGGGAAAAAAAAAAGGATCAGCATAATTATAGGAAATAGATTTGCTGATTATAGGATTAAA
Organism: Puya raimondii; assembly: GCA_016920855.1. Classification (NCBI taxonomy): domain Eukaryota; kingdom Viridiplantae; phylum Streptophyta; class Magnoliopsida; order Poales; family Bromeliaceae; genus Puya; species Puya raimondii. Next base: position 22,491 of record JABWPP010000047.1, read on the forward strand.
TTTATGCCATTATCTTTGATTGATTGGAATTGATCATCTAAAGTTTCCTAGAATAGAATATCTGGTATACTACATAAATGTATACCTTAATGTTTCTCCCATTATTCAGTTTTTCTACACTCGCCATTACTCAAAATGCAATAGCTGAGTTAAGAGATTTAGCCCTATTATATCTTATATATATGACTATTCTAAATCATAGGGGTGTCACATTCCTCCTCCTTTAAGCCCTGGCGTCCTCGTCAGGCTCAAGCACACTCACAAGCACCAGACGATGTAGAACTCGTCTTGTTAGCCTTAGCCGACTTTGTGGGAAGCCACGCTCGACCCACAACGGTCGTCAACTGGGAAGCCACACTCTACCTGCTGTATGACCCTAGCTTAGTCGAGACTCATCTTACACTTCTGGCTAGTGATTGGCTCTGATACTAACTATAACGTCCCGCTTCCCTGGGGGTCACGCATCCTAGAACTACTCTAACCCTTACACGCTTAACATTTTAACCTCTTGGGCCTAACCACCGTTCAAAATGCTATGGTCTTAAGAATTTAGCCCTATTATATCTAATGTATAGGACTATTCGATATTCTAGGGATGTTACATTTCTCTTCCCTTTAAGCCCAGACATTCTTATCAGGCTAAAGCATATTCGCAAGCATCAGGTGATGTGACACCAAAATCTGCAAACTACAGTTTTGGCCAGATGTACCAGTACTGAGGATAGTGTATCGGTACCCAGTAGTGAGTTGGCTAGAACATCTCTCAGATTTTGCGAAACTTCAGGGTGTACCGGTACTGAAACATTGAGTACCAGTACTGAAGTTTTCGAGTACCATTACGTAGTAGAGAAGAGTAGTATAAAGGGTTCGGGTTTTGTAGAGCTAGCCTCGAGTACCGGAATACAATAGTAGTGTATTGGTACCCTGGTTCGAGTACTGGTACTTAATACTACAAAACTTGAAATTGCGCAGGTTGCAATTTCCAAAAGATGGAGGGGCCTATGGGCATTTCGTTATTTGTATATAGCCATTTTCTTCCCTCTCTTCACTGTCTATGCAGCAAACAAGGGAGTAAGGTGGTTTTGGTGCTTCATCTTCTTTTTCCTCGTTTTGTTTCTCATTTCTTCCAATATCATCATTTTCTTATTTCTTTTTCCTTCTTCCTTCTCCATAGGACTAGAAATATTTTGAGCTAAGTGTGGAGCAAAAAGCTTGAAAAGGGAGTTGTTTGGAGCTTCCAATACTCAACCTTAGCACTTGAGCTTGGGTTTAGAGCTTGAGTCAAGAATAGTAATCTTTCTATACCCTTTAATTAGCAGAAATTGAGAGTAATTGTTGATATTTCTAGTTTCAAAAAAATTAGGATTTATTTTGGAGATTTTTAAATGAGGGCTTTTTGGATAAAATGCATGTATGTAGAACATTTTGATTTTGGAACTGAAGCCCTACTGTGACGCCCCACTTCCTAGAGGGTCACCCATCCTAGGACTGCTCTAGCCATAGCATGCTTAACCCTCTTAACCTCTTGAGCCTTGCCACTATCCAAAATGCTATAGCTGGGTTAAGAGATTTAGCCCTATTATATCTCATATATAGGACTATTCGGAATCCTGAAATGTCACAGTCTCCTCCCCCCTTTAAGCCCCGACGTTCTCGTCAGGCTCAGGCACACTCACAAGAACCAGGTGATGTGAGACTCATCTCGCTAGCCTTTGCCGACCTTTTGGGGAGCCATGCTCCACCCACAATAGTCATCAACCAGAGAGCCACGCTCTATCCGCTGTATAATCCTGGCTCAGCCAAGACTCATCTCACACTTTTGGCTGGTGATTGGCTCTGGTACCAACTATGACACCCCACTTCCCAGGGGATCACTCATCCTAGGACTACTCTAGCCCTAACATGCTTAACCTTCTTAACCTTTTGGGTCTAGACACTGCCCAAAATGCTATAGTCGGGTTAAGAGATTTAGCCCTATTATATCTCATATATAGGACTATTCGGAATCTTGAAATGTCACATCTATTACCTTGATTTGGTGGATTAGCAAGGAATTCGTATTTTCAGATATTTTACTCCCATTTTTCTTATGATTTTTTAGAAATTTTGAGATGGTGTTTTTAAGAAGTTGTAAACCCTTCAAAATTTCTTATAGGACTAGAGGAACAACTCTGATTGAGGAAATGAAAGGGTTTCGGCAACTTTCTAGTGGGTTCAACCTAATCGAAATTGGTGAACTCCCCCCTATGTCTTCTACTCCTTTATTGAGTTAATTTTATGTTCTAACATGCTAATTAGAATATTTATTAATGATTTAGCATGTGGTTTCATTGTTCTTTTGTCACGCCCCGCCGGGCCTTAGCACCAAATAGGTGAAAGGATAAGCCGCGCGAGCGCGTGCACCAGACCCGCCGAACGGACAGAGTCTCCTCTATCCGCCCAAGGCGTCACAACACAAGAATTTCCACGATGTTCCAACTAGGAACGGAATACAAGAGTTGCACAAGGAAGCATCAACATAAAGAGTTCTACTTCTATTACATCTCAAATACACATTATTACATGCCAAATTTCTCCTTTCATTCATCCCAATTCCATACATCAAGTTCTCAAAACTATGGAATTTACAAGTTGATTGCATTTACAATAAGCCCCTATGCTATCATCGTCCAAAACACGGGGTACAACTATAAGTAACACCAAAATGGAAGGGCCGCTATCTACTAAGCCAAACCCTTGCCTCGCTCCGCCGCCTCACTCGCGGAAGGACCTGAAAAACGTGGGGTGAGAACTATAAACATAGTTTCCAGTGGGTAAGGCCACCCAAGAGAGAAGCTCGACCCACCAGGTCCAAAGAAACAACATAAGTACAGGTTAGACTATGCTTAACCAAACATACAAATATTTACATGCTTGTAAATAAACATAAAGGATGCAACCAAATAAAATGACAACTTTCATTTTCTCCTAGGTTCATCCTATACATTACTTTGCCCACGTTCGTTCTCTTTTTATTTATTTATGGTGTCGAAATCGCAGCATCACCAAATTGGTTTTTTAACCGTTGCGGAATCTCCGCTTAATGTTGGGCACCGGGCAATGAAATCGTCATCCCCATCATGGTCCCAACCTCCAAAGAGTGAAATCGCCAACTCTTTGATTGGGTAGCGAAATCGCCGCATACCCGGGGTACCGAAATCGCCGCATACCCGTATGTGTTCTCATTACACATCTTAGCGTTGGGCACCGGGCAATGAAATCGTCATCCCCTTCATGGTCCCAACCTCCAAAGAGTGAAATCGCCAACTCTTTGGTTGGGTAGCGAAATCGCCGCATACCCGGGGTACCAAAATCGCCGCATACCCATATGTGTTTACGTTACACATTGCCCGGGTAGCGAAATCGCCGCATATCCGTGTTATTCACATTTCCACTTGACAACCTAAGATCATTGGCCCTAGGTTCATGTCACAAATCTCACCTAGGTTCAACAACACTAGGCTTCATATTTTACATTCCAACCAATGTTCCATGACACTAGGTTCCATTTTCACAATTCCAACCTATGTTCCATGACACTAGGTTCCATTTGCACATTCCAACCTATGTTCCATGACACTAGGTTCCATTTGCAAATTTACAAGTACACATCAAGTATAAGGAATAATGAAATACTTGAATTCACTAACATGCAAGATGCGCCCATGGCTCGATTCATCATAATTTATCATTTTGCCAACATGCATTCTAGGGTTACATGCTTCTACACCATTTTAATTCCAAATGGTTATTTACCCTAGACATGAAAGTGACATAATCACTTCGGTAAATACAAACCCACCTCAAGAGCTCCCAATTATTGAATTCTTTGAGCTCCTAAGTCTCTAAGCCTTGAGTTCTTGCTTCAACCCAAGCTTCTACAAGAAAAATGGTTCGTTACTCATTACGAACCCATAAATCAACTCGATACTTGAAACCAATTGTTCTAACATGATTTCCTTTGCCTCAATTGCAATTCCCGAAGGTCCAAATATTTTTAAAACCTCCCATGGCAAAAGCCCTCATTCCACCTAGGTTTCACATGCATGCATGTAGAACCCCGAAATTTCTTGGCCAATCTCTACGTTTTGTGGATTAGATTGCCTAGGGTCTCCAAAAATCTCAAAATACTAGATAAATTCTAAGGTTTGAACCCAAATCATGAGGAACTCACCTTAGCCACGAGTTCCCCAAGCTTCTACTTGCACCAAGAAGCCTCTTCTCCACTTTGGAAACCCTTTCCAAGCTCAATCCACCCTTTTCTCCAAGCTTTGGAGAGATCTCTAGAGAGGGAAAGTGAGAGAGGTGGAGAGGAGAAGTAGAGGAGGAAGAAAATGAAAAGGGGAGGGTGTCTCAGCCTTTCATACACCCCCTCTCATGTGAAAAGACCAATTTACCCCCTTACATTTCACTACACACAGCCAGCCAAAGCTGGCATTTCGCAGCTCTGTATTCCGGTATCCACACTGGCATACCGAAATACGGGTGTTAGTTTCGGTATGCCACGAGGAATTCTGCAAAACCCGAGAGCTGGATTTCCAGATTCTCCCATCGCATTCCGGTATGTCACAATCCATACCGGAACTAATTACTTCCATGCCGGTATGGACACATCCATACCGAAATCAAATGCAGAATTCGCAAGTTTGGCAGATTTGACTTTTCGAAGTCCGTTTTCGCGCCTCATTTGCGCCGAAAACACTCGTACAAGCCCCAAACTTGGCCAAATCCATTCACATAACCTTTTCACGCTATTTTCCACCAGAACCCCACAATTTGTAGAAGTTCGGTACAACACACTGAAATTCAGTGTACTACATTCCTCCCCCCTTAAAGAGAGTTTCGGCCGCGAAACTAAAACCGTACCTCAGCTGGAATCAGCGAAGAGGTAGGGAAAACGCTCCTTCATCGAGCTTTCGAGTTCCCACGTAGCTTCGCGCTCATCATGATTCGTCCATTGTACCTTGACATAGGGAATCTCGCGGTTTCGCAATTTCTTCACCTCGCGATCCATGATACACAAGGGAAATTCCTCATAGGTCATATTCTCATGAAGCCCAATTGGCACATATTCGAGGACGTGCGCTGGATCATACACATACTTGCGGAGCGCCGACACATGAAATACATTGTGTATGCACGCAAGTTTTGGCGGTAGGGCAAGCCGATACGCCAAGGATCCCACGCGCTCTAAAATCTCATAGGGCCCAATGTATCGGGGACTCAACTTACCCCGAACACCAAATCGCTTTACCCCTCTCATGGGCGATACTTTCAAGAAGACGCGGTCTCCTACCGCGAACTCCAAATCTCGTCGACGTCTATCCGCATAGCTCTTTTGCCTAGATTGCGCCGTAGATAGGCGTTCACGTGCCAAGCGGACCTTTTCCTCCGCTTCACGCAACACATCCGGTCCTAAGACCCTTTTTTCGCCAACCTCGCTCTAATGAATAGGAGAACGGCATTTTCTTCCATACAAAGCCTCAAACGGTGCCATACCGATGCTAGATTGATAGCTATTGTTATAAGCGAACTCAGCCATCGGTAAATGAGTAGGCCACGCACCCTTGAAGTCCAACACACACGCTCGCAGCATATCCTCCAAAATCTGAATTGTCCTCTCTGATTGACCGTCAGTCTGAGGATGAAATGCTGTACTGAACTCGAGCCGTGTACCCAAAAATGCGACGTAAAATGGGGATCTCGATCTAAAACTATCGAGATCGGGACCCCGTGCAACCGCACAATCTCATCCAAGTAGACTTGTGCTAGTTTGTCTCCCGACCAAGTGGTGTGGATTGGCAAAAAGTGTGCCGACTTTGTCAAACGATCCACCACCACCCAAATCGCGTCGTGGCCACCTTGCGATCGAGGTAGGCCCACAACAAAGTCCATCGCTATATTTTCCCACTTCCAAACCGGAATGGGCAACCCTTGCAATTTTCCTGCTGGAAAGCGACGCTCGGCCTTCACCTGTTGGCATACTAAACATTGTGCCACGAAGCGTCCAACATCAAGCTTCATCCCCGGCCACCAATAATGCAATTTAAGGTCCTTATACATTTTGGTGCCGCCCGGATGAATCGCATAGGGAGAAGGGTGAGCTTCTTTCAAGATTTTCCCACGAATCTCCTCGACGTTAGGCACGCACAACCGATTTCGGAATCGGATGGCGCCCTTCGAATCCACGTGAAAGTCACCGGCACGTTCACTCTCGATAGCACTCTGCACCTTTTGGAGTTCTGGATCCCCGGATTGTTTTTCCTTTAATTGCTCCAATAGGGTCGGCCAAACTTCGAGACTCATAAGCGTTGCGGGGACGCCCGGGGCCACGACTTCCAAGTCGAACCGGCCCATTTCCTTGATCAACGGTATTTGTCCCGTCATCTCAATTGTGAAGTTCTCCACGGATTTCCGACTGAGCGCATCGGCCACCACATTGGCTCTACCTGGGTGGTACAGGATGGTTAAGTCATAATCCTTTATCAACTCCAACCATCTCCGCTGCCTCAAGTTCAACACCTTTTGAGTGAATATATACTTTAAACTTTTATGATCCATGTACACCTCACAATGTTCCCCGTACAAGTAGTGTCTCCACAATTTAAGTGCGAAGACCACTGCTGTAAGCTCTAGGTCGTGGGTGGGATAATTCTGCTCATAGCTCTTCAGCTGACGAGAGGCATATGCTATCACTTGTCCTTTCTGCATAAGCACACACCCAAGACCGCGCCGTGATGCATCACTATACACCACAAAGCTCTCCCCCGCAACCGGCAAGGCGAGAACCGGAGCCGAAGTCAACCTTCCCTTTAGCTCCTTAAAGCTTTGGTCGTATTCCTCGCTCCAAACATATTTGGCTCCCTTGCGGGTAAGACGCGTTAGTGGACCGAAGATTTTTGAAAATCCCTCCACGAACCGCTGATAGTACCCCGCAAGACCCAAAAAGCTTCGCACTTCCGTGACATTTGTCGGGCGAGACCAATCCTTGATTGCCTCGACTTTCTTAGGGTCCACCGATACTCCGCCCTCAAAAATCACATGACCCAAGAAAGCGACCTCACGAATCCAAAATTTGCACTTCTTTAACTTGGCGAACAACTTGTTCTCTCGAAGAACTTGAAGCACAATCTTTAGATGCTCTTTATGTTCCTCGTCACTCCGAGAGTACACAAGAATGTCATCTATGAACACCACCACAAATCGATCCAGTAGTTGTTTAAATATACGGTTCATTAAGTCAATGAACGCCGCCGGGGCATTTGTAAGCCCAAAAGGCATAACCGTGAATTCATAGTGTCCATACCGCGCCCTAAACGCGGTCTTATGCACATCCTCTGGTTTGATCTTCAATTGGTGATAACCGGATTGCAAATCAATCTTTGAATACACCTGAGACCCTTGCAACTGATCAAATAAGTCATCAATACGGGGCAACGGGTACTTGTTCTTGACGGTCACCTTATTCAACTCACGGTAATCCACACATAACCGTAGTGAACCGTCCTTCTTACGCACAAATAGGACAGGGGCTCCCCAAGGTGACACACTTGGCTTTACGAAACCCTTGTCTAACAAATCCTGTAGTTGTGCTTTCAATTCCTTTAGCTCAGCCGGTGCCATCCTATACGGGGACTTAGAAATCGGCGCCGTACCCGGGAGCAAATCGATCACGAATTCTATTTCCCGATCCGGTGGCATTCCGGGTAACTCCGCCGGAAATACATCCGGGAACTCTTGGACTACAGGAATGTCCTCGAGCCCCAACACCTCCTTTCAGTCATCCACAATCGTCGCTAAGTAAGCAATGCAACCACTAACAATGAGTTTTCTTGCTTGCGACGTGGACACCATCGATGCAAAGAGCGAACTCTTGCACCCGCGGTACACAAACTCCATGTGCCCGGGCTCTCTAAATCTCACTATCTGACTCTCACAATCAATAGTAGCGTGATATCTCGAGAGCCAATCCATTCCCAGGATTAAGTCATATTCGTTCATTCGATTCAACACCAGCAAATCAGCTGGCATGATCCAGTTTTCAATCCTCACTGGACAGTTAACACATGCTTGATGTACACAAAAGGTGTGTTCTGGCACTTGCACAGTTCTTGCATGTGTGGCTTCTATAATTCTTATTCCATGTGCAGTAGCAAATGATCGAGCAATGAATGAATGTGATGCTCCGGTATCAAACAAAGCTCTACATCGAATGCCATTAATCAACACAATACCTGCCACGACATCCTCCGGGGTAGAAGGCTCCTCCACCTGCGAGGCGAATACATGTCCACTGGGCGCCGGCCGCTGTCACTCAACTGGTCTCGGTGGCGGTGTACAGCCTGCCGACATCGCCGCGGGTAAGATGCCCGCAAGCTGCCTCGGCGATGCGAACACCGATGCCGACGACGGTGCCCGGCCATCATCCATCGGGCAATCAAATCGCATATGTCCCGGCTGCCCGCACTTGAAGCACCGGCCCTCACGGTAATCACACTGATGAGGTCTGTGGGGGCTGCTACAAATCGGGCACCGGCTCGAGGGTCGATTCTGCTGAGACCCCCGAGATCGGTTCTGTGATTGCGAGTGCTTTGGGGGTCGCTTGGAGCTAGACTGACCACCCGAGCCACCCGCCGGACGCTTCTGTCCTTTTTCCTTGTCCTTTTCCTTCTCTCTTTCCCAAGATTCGCGCTCCTCGCGCGCACATGCATTCCCGTGCTCCACCCAGAGGGCACGGTCCAAGACCTCCGCAAAGGTCTGCAGCTTGAAGGCGTGAACCGCCCGAAAGATCTCCGGTCGAAGCCCGCGCACGAAGCAATCGACCTTGTCTAATTCTCCGCGGACAACGTGCGGTACACAGTTAATAATATACGAGAACTCTCTCTCGTACTCACGCACAGTGCGGTTCCCTTGCTTTAACTTTCGAAACTTCTCTTGGAGTTTCCTCTTCTCACTATCGGGGAAGTAGGTGGCGAACACCAAACCCCGAAACTCCTCCCAAGTCGGTGGCGGAAGGCTAGAGAGTCAATCACGCTTGACTCCCTTCCACCACACCTTCGCCGATCGCTCCAAACAATGAGCGGCGAGGTGCACCTTGTCCCTCTCCAAGGTGTACAGATCCTCGAAGAGCGTCTCTATTGTATCGATCCACGTCTCCACGTCCCATGGATCCACGTTCTCCCCGTTGAAGATAGGCGGGTTGAACTTCTTAAATGTAGTCGCAAGTGCGCGCTCCCTCTCCGCATCCCCCGCCGCGGGATCGGGCATAGGAGCACCTGACCCATCAGCCCCAATCGGTGGTGCGGGTGGCGCCACAGCCGGCGCCGGTGCCACTCCCTCTGCCGGTGCTGAAGTAGAGACCGGAGGTGCACCCGCTCTCTCCTCCCTAGTCGCAGCCGCCTGCTGCGCCATCTCGTCTTGGAGCTTCTTAATTTGATCCTCCTGTCGCTGCATGGTTTCAGCCTGTCGCCGAACCACGCCCATCAACTCGGTCAATTGTTCGCGAAGACCCGTGTCCTCGCCCTCCCCGAGTTGTTCGGGAGCCGTGCTCGATCCCCCGAGCCCAGCCCTCGTAGGAGGCCTTCCACGTACCATTGTCTCCTGAAAACACAACGACCTTGGTCAATTCATGACATTCAAGGTCATTCACAACATAACATTTCACGAAAGTAAACGTGAACCCAATCTGGACGAAAGTCACGCAAGGGCTCTTATTCCCCCCACTTGGTTTCATGTTGTCGGCCGCCAACATGAACACTCTCGGTGAAGAATAAGATGCACCTTGAATCTACCTCTACTTCCAATTAGAGGCATAAGGACATGACCCAATAACTTTAACTTTCGCCATAAGCCAAGGTCTCGTCACTCACAAGCCTACACTCCTAGGGTCTTTTCCATCCTAGGATTCCTTAGGTCCACCTAGACCGTTTCTACGCTCTGATACCACCTTAGTCTGTCACGCCCCGCCGGGCCTTAGCACCAAATAGGTGAAAGGATAAGCCGCGCGAGCGCGTGCACCAGACCCGCCGAACGGATAGAGTCTCCCATATCCGCCCAAGGCGTCACAACACAAGAATTTTCACGATGTTCCAACTAGGAACGGAATACAAGAGTTGCACAAGGAAGCATCAACATAAAGAGTTCTACTTCTATTACATCTCAAATACACATTATTACATGCCAAATTTCTCCTTTCACATCCCAATTTCATACATCAAGTTCTCAAAACTATGAAATTTACAAGTTGATTGCATTTACAATAAGCCCCTATGCTATCATCGTCCAAAACACGGGGTACAACTATAAGTAACACCAAAATGGAAGGGCCGCTATCTACTAAGCCAAACCCTTGCCTCGCTCCGCCGCCTCACTCGCGGAAGGACCTGAAAAACGTGGGGTGAGAACTATAAACATAGTTCCCAGTGGGTAAGGCCACCCAAGAGAGAAGCTCGACCCACCAGGTCCAAAGAAACAACATAAGTACAGGTTAGACTATGCTTAATCAAACATACAAATATTTACATGCTTGTAAATAAACATAAAGGATGCAACCAAATAAAATGACAACTTTCATTTTCTCCTAGGTTCATCCTATACATTACTTTGCCCACGTTCGTTCTCTTTTTATTTATTTATGGTGTCGAAATCGCCGCATCACCAAATTGGTTTTTTAACCGTTGCGGAATCTCCGCTTAATGTTGGGCACCGGGCAATAAAATCATCATCCCCATCATGGTCCCAACCTCCAAAGAGTGAATCGCCAACTCTTTGATTGGGTAGCGAAATAGCCGCATACCCGTGTGAGAATTCGAATTTTTAAATTTTGTTGTGAAATTTGAATTCTGTGTTCCTCTCCCCTTTTGCTGTGTATTTGATCCGTATTTGTAGATATACACATGTATAGGTATATATATATGTATATATGTTGTATTTATAGTGTATTTTATTGTTTATGTTTTTCGTTGCGAAGAGAGAACGGCTTAACGGCGCAATTCGAAGTCCGTTTTGGATAATCCAAAATGGTAGATTCGATGTCTCGGCAGTGCTGAACGCGATGGCATGATCCGTTTTGACATGCGACGGACGGATCGAGAGATATTGCATGTTCTTCTCTGAAAGGTCGAAATCTATATTTTGCTGTTTCGCGATCTGGACCCTGGTTCACGCACCGTTTTGCGTGAGATTGTTTGTGGAGGGGTGTCTGGGCATTTTATTCCTGCTGTGAGGGACCCAGGGGTAATTTGTTGTGTTTGAGGGGCTTTTGTGCAAAAATACCTTTGTGTATTTGTGTTGTGTGTGTGTGAGTGGAGAGAGAGAGTGTTATTGTTCTTCTCTCCTCCCTCAGCTCACAGGACTGAGCCACCCTCTCCCCAGCTCCTCTGCCAACACCCCGAGCGCCGCCGGCCGCCGCCGACCACCCCTGGCCAGCGCAAATCCCCGGCCAACCTCCCCTCTCCCTTTTCTTCTTCTTCTTCTTCTTCTTCTTCTTCTTCTTCTTCTTCTTCTTCTTCTTCTTCTTCTTCTCCTTCCCTGCGGTGTGCACCCGGGGGGAACCCACGCCTGAGCTCCCCTGAGGTGGCACGACCGCCGGCAACCAGCCCCGCCTCCGGGAGCCGCTGCCGAGCTGCTGCCAGCTGCTGCTAGGGCAGCTGCGGGCCGTGGTGTTTGGACCCGAGCCACCGCAGCCTCCCGCCGGCGCTGCACCCCCCGGCTAGCTCCGGAGGACCTCCGGCGCCGTCCCCTTCCTCCCCGGCCGCCGTCGTGCCGCCGGAGCGCCGCCGCAGCCGTCGCGGGCTCAGCCTGGGCAACTAGGGCAGCCGCAGCCGAGCTCGCTCCGCCGCCGCCGCCGCCGGTTTTATTTGTCGCTGTCACCGGCCTTCCGACGTCCGGTGGTCCCCTCTTGCATGTGCTCGCCGTCCCGACCGCCGACGCCGCCGTCCATTGCCGCGCCGCCGTGCCCTAGCCAACCCGAGAGTGAGCACTCTCGCCGCGCCGCCGCCGCCTGTAGTACCCCTGGGGCCTAACTGACGGAATGGCTGCAGTATTCTAGACTGTTCGACACTTCTGGAGAAGGTCGAGACAAGTCGGAGTCGTTTCGGCGCCAAATAGATGCGAAAACGGACTCGGAGCACCGAAGTAAGCCAAAACTGAAGTTTTGGGCGTTTGGAGTGATCATCATAAAAGTCTCAAGTATCTGTTCACTCAGAAGGAATTGAACCTGAGACAACGCCGGTGGTTAGAGTTGTTGAAGGATTATGATATTACCATCCAGTATCACCCCGGCAAGGCGAATGTAGTGGCAGATGCGTTGAGCAGGAGATCAGTGCAGAGCCTTAGTATGATGATCACTCAGCAGGCGCCGTTACTTGAGGAGTTGAGGCGGCTAGAGCTTGAGGTGGTATCCCCTGGGGTTACTGCAAAACCTATGTCTTTGGTTTTGCTACCCACTCTGTTGGATAGGATCCGAGAAAAATAGAGTGCGGACCCCTATTTGATGAGGATTCGAGATCAGATTGCCAGTGGGCAAATGGAGGACTTTTGTGTTGACAGTTCGAGAGTACTACGGTACAGGGACCGACTGTGTGTGCCTACGGATCCAGAGATCCGAGAGGAGATCTTGAGAAAGGCTCATTACTCGCCTTATACGGTTCACCCCGGTGGAACCAAGATGTATAAGGACTTGAAGGCACACTACTGGTGGAATGGAATGAAGCGGCATATTGGGAGATTTGTGGCTCAGTGTTTGACTTGTCAACAGGTAAAGGCGGAGCACCGAGTGCCTGCTGGCAAGCTTCAAAGTCTCCCAATACCCGAGTGGAAGTGGGACCAGATCGCCATAGACTTTGTCGTGGGATTACCGAGGACGCAGGCTGGTTTCGACGCCATTTGGGTGATAGTGGACAGACTGACCAAATCTGCCCACTTCTTACCACAGTGCAGACTACTTGGTCCAGGGACAGACTCGCTCAGTTATATTTGGATGAGATAGTGAGGTTGCATGGAGTGCCTACCTCGATTGTGTCGGATCGAGACACACGGTTCGTCTCGCAGTTTTGGAGGAGTCTTCAGACAGCACTGGGTACTCAGCTTCGGTTTAGCACGGCTTTTCATCCACAGACCGATGGTCAGTCTGAGCGGACCATTCAGACTTTGGAGGACATGTTGAGGGCATGTGTCCTAGACTTTGGTGGAGGGTGGCATCGACACTTAGGACTGGTTGAGTTTGCGTACAACAATAGCTATCAAGCGAGCATCCAAATGGCTCCGTTTGAGGTATTGTATGGACGCAAGTGTCGTTCGCCCTTGCATTGGAGTGATGTGGGTGAGAGGAAGACTTTGGGTCCCGATATCCTGTTGGAAGCGGAAGAAAAGGTCAAGATGGTTCGACGACGTCTTGAGACCTCCCAGAGTCGACAGAGGAGCTATGCGGATACTAGGAGACGAGACTTGGAGTTCCAGATTGGAGATCATGTGTTTCTGAAAGTCTCGCCGTCCAGAGGAATTCGCCGTTTTGGAGTTCGTGGGAAGCTCAGTCCACGGTTTGTTGGCCCGGTCGAGGTGTTAGAGCGAGTGGGGCCGGTAGCGTACAGGATTGCCCTTCCACCGCGACTTTCCGGAGTCCACGATGTAGTACTCGGAAAATTTTGAGATTTAGGGTTTATGGACTTGGCAGGATTCGGGCGCCCGGAAGTGAGGTTGTCGACGCCCGAATGTTCCGGACCCAGTGGACTTTGCGGATGATCCGGTTGTGGCCGACGGAGATCGGATCTGGATCCATGATTCGGACGCCCGGATTGAGGATCCGGTTTGAGTTGTGACGTGGAGGGCCACGTGTCGCGACGCAGGACACGTGTCGATCGCCGGAGACACACCGCCCCACCGCCTGCTGACCGCCGACCGACCGCTTGACCGCACGACGACACCTGTACGGCAGGATTTCCGGACGCCCGGAAGTTGGGAAGTGGGCGCCCGAAAGTGCGATTTTGGGAGCCTATAAATAGGTGAGTCCCTGGTTGGTTTAGCTCATTTTCCACTTCGTGATTTCGTTTCTAGAGAGAGAAAGTTAGGTTTAGGGCCATGTGTTGGCATTAGTTGCAACCTAGCTTGCTCTCCTCTATGCTGTCGATCTGATCTGGTGCTGTGCTGTTGATCTGCTGGAGTTAGCAGTTTCTTTGGAGGTTTATTCAGATCGGTGTACTGTTCGTGCTGCTGGAGCTTGGAGGGTTGGATCTGAGGACACTACTTTCCCCACCGTTGTTGGATTAGCTTGTGAGGTGGGTTGATGTTTGCCAGATTCAGTGGACTTCCTCCTATGTGTTTACTCTCATGTTAGCATGATAGTGTTGAATTATGTTAGCATGATATGATGATATCGGATTATGATAAGTGTGATACTATTGGGATTATGATAGCATGACATGCTGAGATTATGTTAGATATGACCTGTTAGGTTGAGATTTGCATGTGCATGATATGCTAATGATATATATATGTGAGCATGCATGATTTCTTTGTATCCTTGTTGCATGATTTGGCCTACACCTATCCTGTTGATATTCCTTGTACCAGTTGTTGTACATGTAGTGTAGGTGATCATGTTGTGGCTCGTGCTATGTTATTGTACCTCCTCTTTGTGATATAGTTGAGATTGATTGTAAGCACTGGAGCATCGATTGTGCCAAAGGCACGTGATTCTTTGTGAGATCATGGACTGGGTCATACTTGTTGATTATCCTTTGAGATGCCGAGGGCATGTGATTCTTTGTTGACCTAGTCGTGTCGATCATATACCTGCGGGTGCTTGGCGATGATATGGGTTTACTTTACTCGTTTGGGTCGCCCCCACGAGTACCACTCTAGAGTTGGCATATTCCGTACAGAGGGTTGTACGAGGAACTAGTTACAGATGGTGTTCCTGTACTAGTTGGGCTCCCTTTTGTGTTGAGCTTGATCAGCCGCAGGTATCGCATCTTGAGGTATTGTATGGTATTATGGATTGAGCTAGGTACAGACGGAGTTTCCTGTACTAGCTGGTTCGCAGGTATTGTATTGTGTATGATAGTCCTCATTTGGTATATTCAGTTCATTGGTATTTATACTGACAGTTGAGTATTGTGCATAGTAGTGGTAGTATATCTCCTACATTCTTTCTTGCTCTATATATATCTCTTGAGATTGAGGACTTAGTGGGCAGACCGCTGAGGCTGGTGGCGGTACCCACTGAGGACTACTTGTTTGATAGTAGTTCTCACACCCATTGGTGACATCTTTTTGCAGAGTCTTCTTCCCCAGTCGTGCATACTGAGCGCGGAAAGGAGACCGTCGGGTAGAGCATTCCCCGGATACTTGGCTAGAGGTATACCCATTTTGTTAGTGAGTTATGTGTCTGTACATACAGTGAGTTTGAGAGACTAGTGATGTGTTGTATTATGGTTATGGAGGATGTATGTACAGTGATCTTTTGATATTATATATAGCATCTCTGTTGATACCTTTAGCTCTGTGTGTTTGATTGTGGATGTTGTTTCGCTTCGTATACATGGTTGAGATACTGTGTATGCGGCGGATCTGGTCATGCGCCTGGGAAGAGGTAACCCGGGGCGTGACACACGATGTGTTTCATGTCTCGGCCCTGAGGAGATATGTGTTCGATCCCTCCCACGTGATTGATTTCACCCCACTTGAGTTGGCTGAGGACCTGCAGTACGAGGAGCGACCGGTGCAGATTCTTGCTCGCGAGACGAAAGAATTGCGCAACCGAGTCATACCGTACGTGAAAGTGCAGTGGAGTAATCACGAGGAGCGTGAGGCGACTTGGGAGCCGGAGACGGTGATGCGGGAATCCTATCCCTACCTTTTCGAGCTGCCTTCTTGAGGTATGAGTGTAAGTTTCGAGGACGAAACTTTCCATAGGGGGGAAGGATGTAGTACCACTGGGGCCTAACTGACGGAATGACTGCAGTATTCTAGACTGTTCGACACTTTTGGAGAAGGTCGAGACAAGTCGGAGTCGTTTCGGCGCCAAATAGACGCGAAAACGGACTCGGAGCACCGAAGTAAGCCAAAACTGAAGTTTTGGGCGTTTGGAGCTTTAGGGCGCCCGGAAGTCGTGTTTTGGGCGCCCAGATGTTGAGTGCTCGTTTGCTGAACTGCTAAGTCATTTCGGATCCAGGATCGGGCGCTCGGAAAGTGAGTCCGAAAATCTACCTCGTGAGTATCGATCCGTTTGACACGTGTTGGTTGGTTGGTGAACTCTGCCGGACCAGGTTAGGGCGCACCGGACCGCGGGCGGAGAGTCCGAAGTTCTGGACTTGTGCAGGCTGAAGAACCGGGCGCCCACTTCTTGGGTTTCGGTCGCCCGAATGTGGGTTTTCCTGCTGAGAAACAGGTTAAGTGTATTTCTGTTCTTGAGGTCCATTATACCGAAACCGCTTGTCTATATAAGATGTGGACGACCTCCCCTGAGGTTCTTTTCTCCCCCTTCATGGTGAACCCAGGATTTTGCATGGAAGCCCTCCAATTCCTCCCAAATTCCACCTTTCTCCATTGAAGACCTTGGGTTCCTGCAGAACTACAACGTCGACCTGTGGTGTTCTTACTTGTGTGCAGTGTGGGAGTGTCCAAATCCCACGAAACTTAGTTTTTTTGATAGAGGACTCGTAGAAGAAGACGTGGAATCCTTCCAATCGCAATTTGGACAGGTATGTATGCTACAGTTGCTGTTTTACTGGACGCCTTGTGTTCTTGAGCTGAAACTTGGATTTTCCTTTGATCTTTTGGATCCAAATCTCTTGGGAGCTGGAATTTCAAAGTGAAGATTGGTCCTTCCTCATTCCTTGCTGGTTTGGAGGTTCCTTCCACCTGATTTGAGGATTTAAAGGTGAGTTATAGCTCAGATTTTGAGTAATTAGCTTAAGTGCTGAATTTTTAGACATTTGATGGATTTCTTGGATTTTTGAATCCAGATTTTTGTGAGGAACCTTGGAGAGGATTTGGGTTGTTCCATCACTGTATTTGAGAGGTTTGTGACCCTTTTCCATGGGCTAGATTCGTTGGAATTCCAGAATTCATGCTAGAAGTGTTAATTGCTTAGTTGCTGGAATTTCTGGATGCATGTGCAGGAGGGTCCAGAAGTGGGTCCGAATCAGTGTGAGGACTTTTTGGACATCGAGTCGAGCTCCGTTTTGGCTGAAATTTGGAGGGTTTGTTCTTGAACCCCTGCTGGTGAGTTGGGAAAAGTTTCACTGCATTTGGACTTAAGATTTGGATTTTATCGCATGATGAATCCATATTGGTCGTGCTGCCAGGCTGCAGTTCTGGGCTGATGTTCTGGGCGCCCAGAACTTGAGCAGGTGGGTCCGAATCTCGAGGTTGCAGTTTTGAGCCCGATTTCAGCCGGTGTTGTTTAGAGGCCTTCCACTCGACTCCTAGCCTTTGTTGGATAGCGTTCGAGGTGGGTTAATGTTACCGAAATCGCCGGATTTCCTCCTAAGTTGTAGAGAGTGCAGCATGCTGTTTTATTATCTGTTTAATCATATTAGTAGCTCGAATTCATGAATTTGTATGTATTATTATGAAATCTGAAATTGGAGCATAAATTGATAATTTATAGACATGACTTTACATGCTGAACTGGGAATTGACTTAGGAGAAAACTCGTGAACCTACAACTGTCACTTTTCGAACTATTATCAGATTTAGCTCTAGGAGCCGTTTCTGTTCTTGTATCACCGCTGTTAGTGCGAGGTGGATACTTAGTTTGTTGTAGGACGAGTTTACGCTCGTGCTGGGATGCCGAGCTTGTATTTACAGCAGGGTTAGGCTGTTTTGTATTACCGGGTGCCGTCGGGGTTGACGGTGGACCCGGACTCTTATTTTTAGCTTCTGTTTGTGCTGAGGGCACGTGAGCTTGGAGTCTTTGACCCATTTGACCCCTTTCCATTTGATTATAGCCTGCCGGAGCCTGATTGTGCTCGACAGAGATATGCGTACTAACTCGGTTGGGTAGCTCCCCCGAGTGCCGCTCCGGAGTGAGGCCTCTCTTGCGTTGATGTCGCTGCAGATTATTTGGATCTGATGCTTGGACCGACTACCCTTTTTGGTAGTGTGCGGTGTGGCTAGGCAGTTGGCTGGACGAGCCTGTTTGGGCGGTTCCGTTAAATTGGGTCAGGGGTGACTTTTCACTTTGGTAATGCTTACTTGAGAGTTGGCTTGGATAGTGGTAGGGTAGTGGCATTACAGCTGTCGAGTTTATTCCAGCTTACTTTGTTATTCTTTACCTACCAGCTATACTATTAGTCTCGTAGACTTAGTGGGTGGACCGTTGAGGTCGGTATTGGTACCCACTGAGAACTACTTCTTTTGATAGTAGTTCTCACACCCATTGTTGCCACCTTTTTCTTGCAGAGCCTTCGTCTGTTGAGGCTGCTGCTCTTGTTCCTGCGGATCGAGGTAAGGGAGTCGCGAGCTAGATCCCTACCTGTCCCTGTTGTTCCTAGAGGAGGACCCTACTGGAGATAGTTTCTTTTTGAGTTTCGTCATGTACATATAGTGTGGACTTGTACCTATTTTGGTTGTGGAGGAACTGTTGTATTTCGGATCCTATATGTACAGATGGCTTTTGTTATTAGTATGTTTTATTTCAGCTCTATATCTCTTGTAGTTGCTTGTATGTTTGGTTACAGGTTAGCTATCGCTTCGTATACATAGAAAAATCTATGTATACGGCGTATCTGTTGGCGAGCCCGGGAAAACGAGTAATCCGGGGCGTGACACCGCCGCTTCCTGCCGCCGGCTGAGGTGAGCACCCTCTTCCTCACCACCTCCGCATCCAACCCTGGCCGCCGCGCGTCGTGCATGTCGGCCGGAGCTTGCTGCTCCGGCCAGGGTCTTCTTTTGCCTTGTTTTGGGCCGCATGCTTGTGTTCTTGCTCTCTGTTGCCTCCCGAAGCTCGGGAAGTTGAGACCGATGATCGCAGCGACGCGCTGATCATCATGCTCACCTTAGTCTTTGGTTTGGGTGAGCCGTTTCGCTGTTCGACATTTGTCGAGCAATTTTATCGCATGTATCCTTTGTTTTTATGGGTTTTCTATGCTTGCGACTGGTTCTGTCGCAGTGGGGCTGTGAGCACAGCCTCCGTTACGTTGTTACCTATCCGCTAGTGCTTGCGGAAGGTCGTGCGGACGTACGGAATGCTCGAACGGCTTTAAGTTTGCTTGTTATGTATATAATTCTTGCTTGTTTTTGGACTTTGATGATTGTGGCAGCGTTGCGACGCTGCGGGCAGCAAGGGCATGACCCTTGAGGCCCTGTGGACTGGTTGTTCAACCCCTTCGCCCTTCGTGGAGATCCGAATTTATTTTCGGTGCGTTTTTCGATGAAATAGTCGGCGAAACGCGTGTTTTTGGTCTTGCGGCTCTCTTGCTATTTTTGCGAGTGACTTGGCTTCGTCATTTAGCCTCGTTGGCTGTTCCTCATCGCTGTCCCAAATTTCCGAGGACAGCGGATGAGTGACGAAGGGTTCCGGTGCCAAATCGATATTTTTCGGGAACCCGGGAAGCCGTTTCGGGTGCGTTTGTGTTTGTGGCACCCCGAGCTTGTGCTCGCTGTCCCGCCACTCTTTTTTGGTGTGTTTGGGGACAGCGGAGGACTTGGTTTGGCTGTTGGTACCCCTGTGGGGCTTAGCGTGGTTTCGGGATCGTCCCGGCGGGTTTCCGGGCGATCCGTCAGTTTCGGGATGTGAGAGCTATGTGTTTTGTGTCGACTTGGTGGACCTTGACCCTGTGAGTCTTTCATAGGTCCTGTCGTGGTTCCCAAGAGCCGTCGGTGTTAGGCTCTATCGTTTCGACAGGTGGGTACTTCGATCCGGAGTCGGTTCAGTGGACTACGGTGATACCTTTCTATCCCTTCTCTTGCATTTCAGTTATTAGTTCACTTGACTCCCGTTGACTCTACATATATATGTGTGCTTGCCTTAGTAGAATAGTTGTTGGTTGCATGATTATTGAGACGACCTCGTTGGTCGGTGTTGATCGCCTGTTGTTCCGAGCGATCCTCGTATATTGGCTTATCAGTTGCTTCACGGCTCGTTGTCGTTCTGTGGATTGAGCATACGCATCGATCGTCACAGCTCTTCTAGCACCTCACGTATGCCAGCGGTCTGATCCACCGTCTTGGTCTTCTTTTCCGGAAAAGGGTCGCGCGTATAAGTCGACCCGTGAGCCTCGACGCAGTGCGTCTGGTAGGTTTTAGTGCAGAGAGTTGAGCAGGTTGTGACAGTGCCAGGGATACGTCCCGGTGGCTATGGATTGGGTATACTTTGTGGTTAGCTCCATTGATGCATATACTATTTGCTTACAGTAGCATAGTTGTTCAGTTGTATGTCAGCCTCATACTTACTTGTGCTACTGTTTACCTTATCTATCTTTTTGTTGACCCTCGTGCCGGTGTGTACACCTCGCCTTCGTCGGCTTGCGGTACCCACTGGGAGGGGAGACATGTTTACATGTTCTCATCCCCCGCCCTTGTTGTTGTTTTCAGGTGAGCAGGGTGGTGAGAGTCGGGACGCAGCAAGGCGCGCCTAGTTAGTGGTACTAGAGGTCCCGACCTGTGAGGCTTCTCTCTCCAGATTTGGTTATCACCCTTATCCTTTATCAGTTAGTTATGGATGTGGTTCAGTTACACTGTGGTTGTTTTATCTAGCATGTTATGATTTGGTACAGTTATACTATGGATGTTCTGTCTTGCATGCTTAGATCTTGTGGATTTGGTTTAGTACTCATGTGTGGAATGCATGCTTAGACTTTTGGATGTCGATGCTTTTAGATCTATTATTGTGGCTTTATAAGGCATATCTTGGATTTCTACCCCTCGTGGTAGCGTTTTCAAATAAAGGTTTCCGTGTGGGAAACAGTTTTCAAATGGATTTTCGATCGATCGACTTTTGGAATTTCAAAAGAGAGTTCTCGTGTGGGGAACGGTTTTCAAATGATTCTTGAATGTTTGAGATTAGGGTTTCAAAATAAAGCTTCTGGGTAAGGAGCAATTTTCTAGAATGATCTGTTGTTTGTGCATCGCATCATCCTTCGCCTAAGGACTTGCTTAGATTCATACAGGTTTAAGGACTGTTAGCTGTATGAATCTTGTTGTGTTGTTGTGGTTTGTGTGATGAATGAATGGTGGTTGTGATCCTGTTGTATGTTGTGTACGCCGTGCAAATACAGGGGAGGCTCTGTCCGTGTGCACAGTGGACCCTGTATTTGTGGCGGGTCTGTACGTGGCGCGGGCTAGGCTTTCAAAAAAAAAAATGGCACGTATTTCCACTTTTGAAACTAGCCCGGGGCCTGACAGATTAAGATGGTATCAGAGAATAAAGGGAACAAACACTCATTCATTCATCAACTTGTAACTGAACCATTGGTTAGGCTGACCTATAGGAAGACCTAAGATGTATAGGTGCGCGAGTTCGAGGGGTTTATTTTCGGCTTGTGTTCTGTGGGTGTTGTCGACCCCTTTCTCTTGCGCAGGTTTCTGTGTTTTGCAGATGGCTTGTGGTCGTGGTAGACCCCCCGTCCGGGTCGTGGTGGTAGGCGTGCGCCTGCGGAGCCGTCTGCTGGTGTTCAGACTCGGGCTATTGCGGCTGGTTCGAGTGAGGAGCTGGCAGGAGGCGGACAGCCTGATGTAGACCTTACCCTGTGTGCTTGAGGCCGAGGCGAGGGGTCAGCTGGCGACCCTCTCCGGCATGTTCCGGCATGTTCCGACAGTTTTTGCAGCAGCAGGCTACGGCGACTGCCGCTCCATCCCCTCCTCCTCCTCTGCCGAGTGCCCCGATGACTGCAGACCCTCCTGTGGCACCCACGCCGTTGTGGCCACGACCGCGACGACGACAGCGACTACGTCGGCTGTTTCCCGTGTGGACGCCGACCCCGAGGTTGGGGGTGGTGGCCACGTCCGAGCACGATTGGCGGATTTCCTGAGGTTCGATCCGCCCTTGTTCGCAGACTCGTGCTTCTTCTAGAAGTGGTGGTGGAGTACCAGACAGATACCAAGTGGCAGGGTGTTTTCCCCTTGCGTAACCACTCGTTGGCAGGTGGTGGCCCTATCGGGCTAGGTGACATCACTTGGTGGATCTGTGTTGTCATTTGGGCTGTTCTTGCCCTGGCCCCACTTCCCGTGTAGAGCACGAGGGCCACTGCGAGCGTCTCTACGGAGACGGTGCTTTGAGCGGTTTCGACCGCAACTTTAGTGTTACCTTCTCTATTTTATTGGGTAGGGCAGTGAAGCCTACCCCTCTGACGTCTTGCTGGTGGAATCGTCAGTGTTGGTCTTTCGACCTTTAGCTAGTTCTTGCGTCAAACTGACGTGTACTAGACTGAGTGGACACTGTTTGGTGTCGGGTTTTTGTTGGTGCCTACATGGTTTGCGGCTATCCTAACGCCTTAATTGGTGTGTCTTGGGATTCTGGTGGTATTTGTAGGCTTTCGTGCTGTCGCGAGATCTTCCTGGTTGTTGTTGGAGGTCTCACCGCGTTTGACGTTGGTTAGTCGACGCTGGAATTGTTTTCCTTCGCTTTGGTTCGTGTGGTTGGCGACCCTACGTCGCGTGTAGCCGTCGGTTTGTTGTTGGAAGCCGAAGACTCCTAGGGAGTTGGCTCAGAGCAGACCTTGTTTTGTGGGTCGGTTTGCTGTTTCCCGTTAATTCGGTGGTTCTTTCGTGATTTTGGTCCAGCTTTGGAGTTGGTTGACCTGGTACCTTTGTGGTGTTGCCAACTTGTTGTCGGCATTTGATCTTCGGATATTTCGTTTTTCTTTTGATAAGTACGTTGGCTGCAGACAACGTAGTGTCAAAAGTTAGAACGAAATATCCTATCCCTTTTGGGACTGTCAGGATTGGGTCGGTGCTTTCTCTTGTAAGACAATCTCTCTGCGTCGTCTTGTGAGAAAGCTATGTAGTGGTCATCCCTGATCACGTAGTGAGCCTTGAGCTAATCCTGGAGTGGTTTTGCACAGTTGATTTGCCATCACTGCGGATGGTTTGACTCCAGTTGAGTCTGGTTGCCTTTTAGCTCGGTAGCTGTGCCTTCACAGCTAAAAGATTTTGTTTTTGTGAGGTGATCTCGGTTTTTGCCAGGTGTTTTGGTGACCTGATGTCAGGAGCCTGGTTGTTGGCTCCGTGGTCTCTGTGCGTGTGTTGGCGTACAAGGT
This sequence comes from Puya raimondii, assembly GCA_016920855.1. Lineage (NCBI taxonomy): Eukaryota > Viridiplantae > Streptophyta > Magnoliopsida > Poales > Bromeliaceae > Puya > Puya raimondii. The sequence goes on from JABWPP010000047.1 coordinate 45,731, forward strand.
GTTCGTCACGGCTTTCGTGTAGTCTTGGTTTGGAGCGCGTGTCCGATCACTTGGAGACAGGTGTTTGGCATCACTGGTGATTTTACCGCTTGTTGCGATTGGCAACCCTGTGCACCAGAGTGATGGACTCGCAAGGTTTTTACGTTGGTTTGATTGTGAGTTCAGCGAGATGACGGTGAAGATTTAGTACCCTCTACCGCGGATCGACGATCTCTTCGACCGGCTTTAGGGAGCTTCGGTATTCTCGAAGATTGTTTTGCAGCCATGTTTTCTTTAGCTGAAGATCAAGGCTGAGGACATTGCGATAATGGCCTTCCGGACTCGTTACGAGGTCACGGTTATGCCGTTCGGTTTGACGAACGCCCCGGCAGCTTTCATGGATTTGATGAACAGGGTTTTTCGGCAGTTCTTGGATCAATTTGTCGTGGTCTTCTTTGACGACATACTAATCTATTCGAGAGGTTTCCTTCTTGGGTCACATCGTGACGCAGTCTGGTATTGCGGTGGACCCAAGGAAGGTGGACTCTGTGGTGGATTGGCCTGTTCCGACTTCTGTGGCGGAGATTTGGGAGCTTCCTCGGCTTGGCAAGTGGTTACCGGCGATTTGTTGTGGGTTTCTCAAAGATCGCCGCCCCTTTGGGCAAGCTGACGAGGAAGGGCGAGGAGTTTCTGTGGACTCCCGCTTGTCAGACGAGCTTCCAGGAGCTGAAGGACCGACTGACTCGTGCCCCTATCTTAGCATTGCCGCAGCCTGGTGAGGATTTTGTGGTCTACTGCGATGCTTCTCGGATAGGATTGGGGTGCGTGCTCATGCAGCAGGAGAAGGTCATCGCGTATGCTTCACGCCAGCTGAAGGACTACGAGAAGAACTATCCGACGCACGATCTCGAGCTAGCAGCAGTGGTGTTCGCTCTCAAGCTTTGGAGACACTATCTGTACGGAGCGCATTGCGAGATGTTCACGGATCATCAGAGTTTGGAGTACCTCTTCACCCAGAGGGAACTGAACCTCAGACAGAGACGGTGGCTTGAGCTTTTGAAGGATTACGACATCTCCATCTAGTATCATCCGGGCAAGGCGAACGTTGTGGCGGACGCCTTGAGCTGGAGGCAGCCTTCGGCGGAGCTATCTCTCATGATCACCGACCAGGAGCGCTTGGTGGAGGAGTTTCGTCGACTCGAGTTGGAGATCCTACCTCATGGAGCTACCGCGCAGCTGTTGACTTTGGTGGTGCAGCCCACCTTATCTGATCGGATCGCCAGTGGGCAGCTGATGGATCCGCACTTGCAGAGAGTGCGAGCAGAGGCCGAGCAGGGCAGAGATGGTGACTTCACGATCCACGCAGATGGTTCTCTTTGCTATCGAGGATGGAGGTGTGTGCCCAGTGATCAGGATTTGAGGCGAGAGATTTTGACTGAGGCAAACCGGTCGCCGTACACCGTTCATTTGGGAGGGACGAAGATGTACCGCGACTTCAAGTAGAGTTTCTGGTGGCCTGGCTTGAAGATGGACGTGGCTCAGCATGTGGCTCAGTGTTTGATTTGTCAACAAGTGAAGGCTGAGCATCAGCGACCAGCAGGGAAGCTTCAACCGTTGCCTATACCAGTGTGGAAGTGGGAGCAGATCACCATGGACTTCGTCACAGGGTTACCTCGTTCTCAGCGAGGTCACGATGCGATCTGGGTTGTTGTGGACCGATTGACGAAGGCAGCTCACTTCCTACCGGTACACACGACTTGGTCCCGGGATCGACTGGCGCAGCTCTACTTGGATGAGATCGTCAGGCTGCATGGTGTGCCAGTGTCGATCGTCTCTGATCGAGATTCTCGCTTCGTATCCCAGTTCTGGAGGAGCTTGCAGCAGGCACTGGGAACGAGGCTCGACTTCAGCTCAGCTTACCACCCTCAGAGTGATGGGCAGTCGGAGCGTGTTATCCAGACTCTCGAGGATATGCTCCGGGCATGCGTTTTGGATTTTGGAGAGGGTTGGTTCAAGTACCTGTCCTTGGTGGAGTTCGCCTACAACAACAGCTTCCAGGCGAGCATTGGGATGGCACCGTACGAGGCGTTGTATGGACGTCGTTGTCGCTCACCGATCTATTGGGATGACGTGGATGAGCGTCGAGTGATCGAGCCTGACCTGTTGGAGGACGCAGAGGCCAGGATTCGCAGTGCGAGGCAGCGGCTGCTGACTGCGCAGAGCCGGCAGTAAAGCTATGCGGACCAGCGACGACGTGACCTAGGGTTTTAGGTCGGTGAGCATGTGCTGCTCAAGGTGTCGCCGTCTCGAGGGATCTAGCGGTTCGAATTGCGGAGCAAGCTTAGTCCGCGTTTCGTGGGACCGTTCGAGATCCTTGAGCGTGTGGGTCCAGTGGCTTATCGGTTAGCTCTTCCTCCTAGTCGTGCTCGGGGGCACAATGTCTTCCTTGTGTCCATACTTCGGAAGTACATTCCCGACCCTTCTCACGTGATCAGCCCGACGACGGTTCAGCTGAGGGAGTCCGTTTGGTTGAGACGACTTCTCCGTGAATCCCCGGTTCCACGCTACCTAACCGGGCAGCATATAGGATGAACCTAGAAGAGAATGATAAGTTATATTTCATTTGGTTGCATCCTTTATGTTTATTTACAAGCATGTAAATAAGTGTTGCATAGTTATTTGTGATCTAACTTATGCATATGGTGTTTCTTTGGACCTGGTGGGTCGAGCTTCTCTCTTGGGTGGCCTTACCCACTGGGAACTATGTTTGTAGTTCTCACCCCACGTTTTCCAGGTCCTTCCGCGAGTGAGGCGGCGGAGCGAGACAAGGGTTTGGCTCTCTAGATAGCGGCCCTTCCATTTTGGTGATACATAGAGTTGTACCCCTAGTCTTGGACTTTGATAGTATAGGGGATTTCCATTACATGTATGAAACTTATGTATTCCATAGTTTTGGAACATGGTGTATGGAATGAAAAGAAAATTTTGGGCATGTATAAATGTGCAATGTGATGTAATAGAAGAAGAACTTCTTTATGTTGATGCTCTCCTTGTGCAACTCTTATACTCCGTTCCTAGTTGGAACCTCGTGGATAAGCTTGTGTTGTGACGCCTTGGGCGGGTAGAAGGGACTCTATCCATTCGGCGGGTCTGGGGCATGCGCCCGTGCGGTTATCCTTTCCACCTAGTTGGTGTTAAAGGCCCGACGGGGCGTGACAAATCGTCTTCAACCATTATGATGTGTGAGCGGTGGAGTCCGCATGTACCCGATGACGTTTTTGGAGTGGAGGCAGGTGCTCTCTTTGTGGCCAGGTGGGCCATTCCCAGTTAGAGTGTTTGAGGAAAACAGGGTCGACAATTTTGGGATCGACTTCGTGTGGCTGGCACCGGGTGAATGCGTGCCTGTTTGACAGGCAGAGGTTGATGCAGCGACGATGGAGGTTGTCGCAGCTCGTAGTATTGGAGCTTGTTTGTCGTTTGTTATGATTGTAGCTTTGGATCGGCTGTTTGCCGAATGCATGGCAGGGAACTCATTCCTTGTTGCTTGCGGATTGAGTTGGTCCTAATTGCTTGGACTTGGAAGTACTGTTCTTGTACTCCATTAGGATTGGATGTCTCTGTACGCCAACGAAGCGATTGGCTTTGTTTGGGCTGAGAACGTATAGTTCTGACTTGAACTTAGGCTGGCTCTTCGAGTATCAGATTACCGATGATTGTGTGAGCCGAGCTGTTGTGTCTTGAGAGCCTGGACACGAAATAGTGTTTTCAGAGGGCGTGGAATTGCGCTATTTGCGATGATTGTTTCACCCGCCCAAGCCTAGTTGTTGGCTGAGTGGGTGCGTGGCCTTTAGGCCAGCATCTTTGGTGAGAGTTGAGAATCCTAAAAGATAAGGATGTCTCTTGTGAGGGAGTTGCTTGTGCAATCCCGATTGTGTTGTGAGAATTGAAGGCTTGGTCTGGAGACCTCTTTTGCCTAGTAAGTTCTCTTGTGGAGCATCGATCTCGTTTGTTTTGAGTGGACGGGTCATTTCGACTGTGGGTCGACTATCGTGAACTCGGTAGGGTCACGATCAAGAATATGTACCCATAGTCGAGATCTGTTGATCTGTTTGATCAAGTTCCATGAATTTTGAATTTGCTCGAGGGTAGTTGCAATCGAAGTACTACTCTCGTTGGATCGAGTTTGAGTTTGGACCGAGGGTAACTTGTTCACTTGGTGTAGACATTACAAAATTGTCGTGATGTCGTTTGAGCTGTTGATGCTCTTGTGTGTGGTGATGTTTGGCCCTTCTGGGTGTCTTTGTCCCTGTGCGCATCGACGACATGTTGGAAGTCGAGAGGCGTAGAAGACCATGAAGATTCCTTTGAATGAGGACGGCAAGTGCTTCAAGTTGAAGACGTGCTAATTCGGTTGTGAGGACTAGCGTCCCTTAGCAGTTGATGCCAAAGTGGATATGAGTGGAGATCTCACGGAAATCAAATCATCTATAGTTGATTTGGGCAAGCGGATGTAATCGAAGTTCAAACTTCCTAGTTTGATTGGATGTTATGGATATTTGTGGGGAGATTACTAAGTTGTCTACTCCCTTTTCTGGACTCACATATTAAGGGATCAAACCTTTTGGGAAGATATGTGTGAGAGAAGTTTCTTGGAACTGTTGGTAGGGTTGACGACCGCCAACCTTGGTTACCCCGAAGGCGGGTTATGTGCTTTGTAGTTGTGTTTCCCTCCGCGACCGAGTGGCACTCTGGTGTGAAATAGAAAGGTAGTATTGACCTTTCAGCAATTGAGAGAATGCAAGAGGAATCGCCAATTTGTGATTTGGAAATGGCTGCCATAGCATTTACTTGGAAACTATGGCAATTTTATGTTTAGATAGTGGTGTGAAGTGCACCCAGATCTTAATGCTGGAGATGTCTCTTCACTCAAGAAAATGAGTTGTAGCTGTGAAAACAGGTTAGAGGCTGGTGTACTAGAGATATCGATGAGATGGGTAATATGGATTGATATCTATCCTTTGGATCGGATCACGGGAGTTAGCCTTGATCCCGACGGGTAAATAGTGCAATCGAGATCAAGAGTGCAGCGGCGGATGAATTCCTAGTGGACAGTCAGAAAGTGCCTTGACGGTGGAACTGACAAGTTGTACCTGTGATAGCAGGATTTATGTGTTATGCTAAGTAAAGGCTATCTACTTTGTATGGATAGAGGACGATTACCGGAGGCTCCGGAATTGGATTGTCTCGCTTCCAAGCTAGATATGATGATTGTTGAGAGATTGTGAATAGGGGTAGCTATTCACTTGGGTTGGATTGAGAATTTTTGCGCAAGTATACTTAGGTAAATTGTGCGACTGCGTAGAGCGTCTAGCTCTATCGCTTTGGAATTTGGGTCACTAGACGATTCTCGGTGAGAGATAGAATTTTTGGGCATCTGAATCTGATGATCTGATTGGGATACTTGGTTAAGGAAATCCAAGAGCTTTGTGTATGAGGAATCTAAGTTTCAGATTCTTTAGATTATTTGAGACCCTGAGGCAAATGGGCCTAGTGGCATGTCGAGCTGTTTTACTTCAGATCTGTTGAAGGTATATGATGTGTTTTGACGCTCCGAGCGAGTATTTGAATTCTACCCCGATAGTGGATGTCGTTTCATTAGAGCTACATGAAGATCTAAACTTCAAGGAGCATTGTTGTGGATTGGACTTGTGGAATGTAGAAATTTGGAATTATCACTATTCCTACTACAAGATGCTTTGGAGCAACATCTTGGACGCGATGCATGGTGTGAGAGCTGGAGGCTTCACTACGAGGGCGATGTTCTTATCTCCTTTGGTTTTGCTGTTTGTTGTTGGTTGTTGATCCGTAGTTTCGCGGACGAACTCCTTTTTAGGAGGGAAGAATGTAGCACACTGAACTTTAGCAAATTGCGGAGTTCTAGTGAGAGAATAGTGGCTTATACTATTCTGGAGTTTGGGTTGAGTTTCGTGAGCATTTACATGTTAGAGACATGTACATATTGGTAGGGACATACCAACGGACAATTTGAGAACAACATGACTTTGTTGACAATTAGCATATTGGCTATTGAATGTAATAAACATGATATGGCATGTTTTTGACATAGTGTGAGGTTAAGCATATTATATTTCACTTAGGTGAATAACTAGGTTGACATTATGACATAATGTTAGATCCTTTGGACATTGGTTGGCTATTCCATGTTAGAGACATGACGAGCATGACATTGTGGTTGATTATGACTTGTTGCCTTTGGGCTCTTCCGCGCTTGCTTGTGAGGGTCGCTCCCCACAAGCTGACACTTCGGAGTTGGTCTTTGCGATTGTAGGTCGCCGTGCGATGTAGAGCGCCGAAATGGATTGCCGTGGGGAAGTCTCATTGTCTACGGGAGAATGTTGACTACCACAGGGCCACTAGGCAGGGCACAGCTGGGACTTTACCTTGTGTAAGTCCCCTTGTTGATTGGGTAAATGCTAAGTAAACTGGACTTAGTACATCACAGATAGTTGATGCATATACATATAGTATATGGACATAGTAGTGAGTTGCATCGTGTGGCATTACTTAGCTTGACATCATTTGGATGCATGCACTATAGTTGGACATTGTATTAGTCATTACTTGCATGGACATCCATAGTGGCATAGCCTATACTCATGATGATTAGTATAGTGGCTTGGTATTAAGATGAAAATAGAAAGATTCTTTTTAACCAATAATCATGGCATTAATTTGACATGCATGTAAACTAATGTGAATAAATGTTGAGCATATGACAGTAGGAACATATTCATGTTCATGTAGATGATTTTGTCATTGGAGGCATGATAGTTGTAGAACTATTTGTTTAACATTTAATGTTTTATGCCTTATGTTTCAGTTATACTATCTTGCCTCAGTTGACCTAGCGGTGTAATTTGCCACTCTCGGCGGCTTACCCACTTGGAACTATTGTTTAATAGTTCTCACCTCCATTGTTGTTGGGTTTTTGTTTCAGAGCCTTCCGCAGCAGGAGAGGCTTGGGATCGTGGCGAGGGGTTAGCAGCTAGTTAGAGCCCCTACGATGTTGTTTTAGACATACCATGGATTTCCTTTCATTGTATTTTGAGTGAAAGGTGTATAGATATGTTAATTGGGTGACTTCCTAGCATTGTTAAGATGTATAATTCTATTGTATATCTCGAGATTTTAGTTGTGTTGATCTTGTTTCAGTTGTAGAATTATGTTCTCGCTCTGGTCACCTTGTTTAGGATGTATTCCTTCTTTTACTTGATTGTTGTTGTTGTAGACGCCTTGTGTACATTGTGTGTTGTTTTGAGGTACACGGCGGGTCTGTGCACGTGCCTGGTAGGCTCTTACTAGGGCCTGGGGCGTGACATTCTATGAGCCATATCACATTTCTCCCTATCTTGGAAGAATGAGGCTATCATCTCTATGATATTCTGCCTACCCAATATAGCTGTAACAAATGAAACCATATCCTACAAGACGAGCATTATCAGATCTCCACGGCTCCAATCTTACCAAATCAGCGCACGCATTGGCTCCTACAAATGATGTATTTTGGCCACCATTGGAGGCCTGTTGCCCTTAGTGATACGTAACTCATAGAAATCTAAGGTTGTCTAGTCCCTAGCAACATCCGTCCCATCAAGTAGCTTATTATCGTCACTCGAGGGATAACACGCGCGTATCTAGGTGACCCAACGATCAACGTTGATCCGTTGCACACGAAAGATGACCCAATTAAGCGAAAGTTCTTGAGGAACATTTTCCCTCATTCCCGACATTACGTTGTCGGCCGCCCAACGTAATTGTCCAAGAAATGAAAGGATTATCTCCCTCGATCAGTCCCCAATATCCAATTTGGGAACACAACAAGACCCAATTAATTACTTTCGCCAAAAAGTCACGTCTCTCACGTCTTAATTCCTAGGGTCTGCCAAATCCTAGAGTTTTCTAGGTCCACTTGACTTATTCCTAAGCTCTGATACCACCTTAATCTGTCACACCCCGATTCCACAGCAGAAGCCCACTGGGACGTCGACAGAGAACGGACAGAGTTTTCCCTGTCCGAACGAAGCGTCAACAAATCAGAATAGTAGCAAAGCAATTCCAATCCCATATTCATCCACAAAACTATTTTCACAATTTACGACGAACATCCAACATGTATCAGAGCGCTATAAATAATAGTAAAACTACTATAAATCACTGTACATGAAATCACAACTCCAGAATATACATATACAAATAAAACACCCTGACCTCGCCAATTCTGATGTACAGTGCATAACCCAAATGAAAGGCCCTGCCCTTGAAAGTCCAGATGTACAGTAGATAATCCGAAAGCTATCTAGCTGGCTGCTCCGCTACAACTGGAAGATATGGGTAGCAGTCGCTATCTACGGCGTAATCCCCTTACCTCGAACCACTACCAGCTCAGAAGATCCTGAAAAGAAAACCACAAGAGGGAGTGAGAACTACTAACTAGTAGTTCCCAATGGCTACGGTCGGCGACAATCACAATCTTCCCACTAGGTCTATTAGAGGCAAGAATAGGAAAAAAAAGTATACTATCAAATGTGCTACAGAGTACAATATGGACAAATATACTTTACTACCTACCATGCCTCTAGATATGCATGCTATTCATCATACTTCTATATAAGTATACCCTCTGTCATGTCTCTATATATGTAATGTGCGATGATAAAACTATCTTACATATGCATCAATTTTATTACTGCTAAATAGAAACAGAACATCACACAAAATAACCTTGTCATGCATCCACTCGAGTCTTAATAATAAATGTAAGGCAGTACCCACTCATACACATGCAACCTAATCAACATACTATGACCCAATCATACACTGACCTTAGATTGAATATGTAATGAACAGGAGATGAAGTGACTAGAGTATGCATCAACACTGATACCCATAAAAAAATACAAGAATAGTATCCAATCGCAACGATCGACTCATAGGTCCAGTCAAGCCTGTGCCCGCCTAGTGCCCGGATTGCACTCCCGCAAGTGCACCGTCGACACGTAGGCTCTGCCCCCAGCCCGAACACCACTCCCACAGGTGGATTGTCTTCCCAAGGGCACATATCTCTGCTATAACTGGCCAGCGTCCGGAGCGGCACTCGAAGGGGAGCGACCCCTACCGAGTCTAATAGCACGTAACTCTGTCAAACTCAATGTGGCTCTGCAGGCTATGATCTATACAATGATCAAAAGATCACAAGAAACCAATCTGATGCCCTCGACACAATCAAAGAATGTCGACTAATGCATATATCACAGTAGCATGATCATATACCTCTCAATATCCCAAATCTGTCCATTATCGCCATGCTAACCGAGGGTATCTACCACATATAGCATAATATCCACAAAGTAAATATTCAATATATAACTCACTATGAGTTCATGCACAGTCCAATGATCCTTTTCAGTCTAATTTAATCCATATACTATATACTATGAAGCACTATTAGAGATACAACATGCTAAGAGAATACCATGCATTGCTTATATAATTATCATATGCATGGTCATAATTATCATTGCTGATATAATTAGATAATTATCATATGTAATGGTCATAATTATCATATGCAATTGTCATAATTTCCGTATGCAATCCATTGCTTATATAACTATCATCTGCAATGGTCATAATTTTCATCCCTCTATTCGTATCCAACTTTATCATATGAATCAGAGTATATATAATGCACATGAACATCAAATCTCTCACTACATATGCATATGATATCTAATGCCCTCTCTCGGCCTAACGTAATATATGCAAAAGAATATACCAATTCATAATCACTATGCTAAGACGATTCAACCTATTGAACATATAACTCGATATGAATACTATACACATGAATATACTCCATAATCTATGTCTTTTATTCAATTCCAAATGAGCACAATTCTTCCCCCATAGATAACCACACACACCTTTGACACATGCACCACAGATATATAGATGATCTACTACCCATCCTGCAATATGTCATTTTTCTTTTACTTTTCACTTACCTCTAGTGCCATCACAATCTCAAAACATGTTAACCTACACACATATACAACTTATATACATACCTCTATATGCTAAACACACATAGAGGGAAGTTCGCCGTTTTCGGCAACACGGAACCCACCTCGGCTGCGAAATCAAGGATAGAAATGGTCGTCGGAGTGACAAGATGTTCCGCTGCCTCCTTCCTATCCATATGGCAGCCACCACCATCAAAAACTGCTCGAAAACTCCCTCAACGAAAATTATGCGAAATCGACTCCTAAATCACATATAGATCAATTTCTAAACTTCAATTTCCGCAAAACTCATCAAAAACCACCTCTTCTAACATCCATTATTAAGAATCCACCAAAAATCCAATTCGAAATTATAATAATAGAATACTAACCTCGTAATTAAAGTGCCAGAAAAATTCAACGCGCGCGGGGGCTCGATCGGCTCGTCAAACGACCTAAGAAATCTCTCTTTATTTTTTTCTTCTTATGCTCTTTTCTCTCTTTTCACATTCTTTCCTTTCTTTCTCTCTCTTGCGTACAGGTTGAAGGAGAGGAGCTTCAAGAGCCTTCCTGGCAACTTAGTGGAATTCCACTAAGGTAACAATATGCTAAAAGGCCCCCAACTGTTTAAGTTTCTCACTTTAATCCAATTCTGATCTGATACGTCTAATTGGGGCCCTTCTGAATATCTGTTTGTGCTCAAATTTGACATGTAAATTCAAATATAGTTAATCAGAAGGACGCAATCTTAACTTTTCAGTTTTAAATCATTTTAGGTCACTGAAAGCTCTGACGACTAAAATCTTTAACAGATTGCAGTTAAGCTCTGTTTTCACTGCTCGGACATCCAAATGACATGAAACTTTAAATCCAACCTCAGAAAATAGTTTCGACAAATTTTTAAATTTTCATAATTTTTCACCACTGTCAATTTTTCAACTGCAGTATAAGCCCTGTTCTAATAAAAAAATTTCAAATCTTCTCTTTTTTTCCAATTTCACCACAAACTATTTCAGAATTGTCTTTTATCCTCTAAGTCCAATAACAATAGTATTTCATACTATTTTTATTTCCACTTGTTTTGTATTAAAAATCCGGAATACTACATTAACAATTGATATGCTTATTCAATCATTTAACTAATATTTATATTATATGCATAATTAATATTTTAATTTATCAAATTAATATATTAACTGAAAATATAATTGATTATTAACATACTGACTTATTTTTTATAGTCATTGTCACGCCCCGCCGGCCCTTTAACACCAACTAGGTGGAAAGGATAACCTCACGGGCGCATGCCCCAGACCCGCCGAACGGATAGAATCCTTTCTACCCGCCCAAGGCGTCACAACACAAGCTTATCCACAATGTTCCAACTAGGAACGGAGTACAAGAGTTGCACAAGGAAAGCATCAACATAAAGAAGTTCTACTTCTATTACATCACAAGGCACAATATACATGTCCAAAATTTTCTTTTCTTTCACTTTCATTCCATACATCATGTTCCAAAACTATGGAATATACAACATTCATACAAGAATGAAAATCCCCTATGCTATCATAGTCCAAAATAGGGGTACAACTCTATGCATCACCAAAATGGAAGGGCCGCTATCTAAAGAGCCAAACCCTTGCCTCGCTCCGCCGCCTCACTCGCGGAAGGACCTGGAAAATGGGGGGTGAGAACTATAAACATAGTTCCCAGTGGGTAAGGCCACCCAAGAGAGAAGCTCGACCCACCAGGTCCAAAGAAACACCATATGCATAAGTTAGATTATATATAACTATGCAACAATTATTTACATGCTTAGTAAATAAACATAAAGGATGCAACCAAATGAAATATAATTTATCATTCTCTCCTAGGTTCATCCTATGTCTCACAATGACCAAGTTCTTTTACTTGTCGTTTACTTATGGTTTCGGAATCGCCGTCTCACCATATTTGTTCCAACATTCAAGGAGTGAGCTTGTCACCTCCTAGTTCGAGTAGCGAAATCGTCGCATACTCGGGATAGCGAAATCGTCGCATACCCCGTCTCAACACCGCCATCATATGGCATGGTAGCGAAATCGTCGTATACCCGGGATGGCAAAATCGTCGCACATCCCCCTCGACACCGCCAACACGTGGCGCGGTAGAGAAATCGTCGCCTACCCGGGATCGCGAAATCGTCGCCTATCCCATGTCGGCACCGCCAACTCGTGGCATGGTAGCGAAATCGTCGCATACCCGGGATAGCAAAATCGTCGCACATCCCATTCTTCACATTACTTGCCAACCTAAATCTCATGATCTTAGGTTCAAGTCACTAAGTCTCGCCTATGTTTGATAACACTAGGCTTACTTTCTCATTGCCAACCTAGGTTCCATGACTCTAGGTTCCAATCACATGTCCAACCTATGTTCAATGACACTAGGTTTCAATCTCGCATGTTCCAACCTATGTTCAACAACACTAGGTTTAAATCTCACATGTTCCAACCTATGTTCAATAACACTAGGTTTCAATCTCACACGTTCCAACCTATGTTCAATGACACTAGGTTTAAATCTCACATGCAACCATGTAACAAATATCAATAATCGAATTGTACTTGAAATATCCATCATGCAATAGGAGTTCATTGTTCTACCTATCATGATTTTACCTTTGCCAACATGCACAATGCTAGGGTTCTCAACACATACCATTTTATTTTTAAATGGATAATTACCCTAGACATGGAAGTGACCTAATCACTTCGGTAAACACAAACCCACCTCAAGAGCTTTCAAATCTTGGTATTCTTCAAGCTCCTAAGTGTCCAAGCCTAGAGTTCTTGCTTCAACCCAAGCTTCTACAAGAAAACGGTTCGTTACTCGTTACGAACCCTAAAATCAACTCAATATATGAAATCAAGTGCTCCAACATGATTTTCTAAGCCTCAATTGCAATTATCGAAGGTCCAAATATTTTTAGAACCTCACATTGCAAAAGCCCTCATTCTACCTAGGGTTTGCATGCATGCAAGCCAAACCCTAGATTTCATGGCCAAACATCCACCATTTGTGGTTTAGGTTGCCAAGGGTTCCCAAAAACCTCATTTCAAAGGATTAAATCTAAGATTTGAACCCAAAACGTGAGGTACTAACCTTAATCACGAAATCCCCAAGCTCCTTCTTGCACCAAGAAGCTTCTTTTCTCCTTTGGAAGCTTTTTCCAAGATCAATCCACCTTTTCTCCAAGTTTTGGAGAGATCTCTAGAGAGAGAAAGTGGGAGAGATGGAGAGGAGAAGTGGAGAAGATGATCTCTGAGAAAGGGGAGTGTTCCCAGCCTTTCTAATACCCCCACGCATGTGAAAAGACCAAAATGCCCCTCTCCACAAACAACACAACAACCAGCCAAAAATCTGGACATTGTATACCGGTATGTGCATTTGCATACCGGTATACGGGTGCTGATTCCGGTATACCTCAGGGATTCCGCAGAACCCGAGAGCTAGGTTCACTGTTTCGACCATCGTATACCGGTATACCATTCCACATACCGGTATACCCCGAAAAATCCCGCAAACCCGAGAGCTGGGTTTCTCGATTTCAACATGGCATTCCGGTATACCATTTCACATACCGGTATACCAAGCTCCAATTCCGGTATTGGAGTTCACATACCGGAATCCAGTGCAGACTTCCCAAGTTCGCAGTTTTTAACTTCTCGAAGTCCATTTTCGCGCCTCAATTGCGCCGAAAACACTTCGCACAGTCCCGAACTTGGCCAAAGCCTCACATATAGCCTCTTATGCCATTTTCTCACTAGAACTCTACAATTTGTAGAAGTTCAGTACGATGCACTGAAATTCAGTGTACTACATTCCACCCCCCTTAAAGAGAGTTTCGGCCGCGAAACTAAAATCATACCTCAGCTGGACTCAGCGAAGAGGTAAGGAAACCGCTCTTTCATCGAATTTTCCAATTCCCATGTAGCCTCGCGCTCACCGTGATTCGTCCATTGTACCTTTACATAAGGAATTTCACGGTTCCTCAAACTTTTCACCTCGCGATCCAGGATACACAAGGGAAATTCCTCATAAGTCATATCCTCATGAAGCTCCATAGGCACATACTCGAGGACGTGCGCCGGATCGTACACATACTTGCGGAGGGTCGATACATGAAACACATTGTGTATCCCCGCAAGTTTCGGCGGCAAGGCTAGCCGATATGCCACGGATCCCACACGTTCCAAAACCTCATAAGGTCCAATGTAACGGGGACTCAACTTACCCCGAATACCAAATCGCTTCACCCCTCTCATGGGTGATACTTTCAAGAAGACGCGGTCTCCTACCGCGAACTCCAAATCTCGTCGACGCCGATCCGCATAACTCTTTTGTCTAGATTGCGCCGTCGATAAGCGTTCGCGTGCCAAGCGGACCTTTTCCTCCGCTTCACGCAACACGTCCGGTCCTAAGACCCTTCTCTCGCCGACTTCACTCCAATGAATAGGAGAGCGGCATTTTCTTCCATACAAAACCTCAAAAGGTGCCATACCGATGCTAGCTTGATAGCTATTATTGTAAGCAAATTCAGCCATCGGCAAATGAGTAGGCCACGTACCTTTGAAGTCCAACACACACGCTCGTAGCATATCCTCCAAAATCTGAATTGTCCTTTCCGATTGACCGTCAGTTTGAGGATGAAATGCTGAACTGAAATCGAGCCGTGTACCCAAAGCTTCTTGCAAGCTTTTCCAAAAATGCGAGGTGAAACGGGGATCTCGATCTGAAACTATCGAGGTCGGAACCCCGTGCAACCGCACAATCTCGTCCAGGTAGACTTGGGCTAACTTGTCTCCCGACCAAGTGGTGTGGATTGGCAAAAAGTGTGCCGACTTTGACAAACGATCCACCACCACCCATATCGCATCGTGGCCACCTAGCGATCGAGGTAAGCCCACAACAAAATCCATCGCGATATTTTCCCACTTCCAAACTGGAATGGGCAATCCTTGCAATTTTCCCGCCGGAAAGCGACGCTCGGCCTTTACTTGTTGGCATACTAAGCATTGTGCCACAAAGCGTCCCACATCAAGTTTCATCCCCGGCCACCAATAATGCAATTTGAGGTCCTTATACATTTTGGTGCCGCCTGGGTGAATCGCATAGGGAGAAGTGTGAGCTTCTTTCAAGATCTCCCTACGAATGTCCTCAACTTTCGGCACGCACAATCGATTTCGAAATCGAATTGCGCCCATCGAATCTACATGATAATCACCGGCGCGCCCGCTCTCGATAGTACCCCGCACCTTTTGGAGCTCCGGATCACCGGATTGCTTTTCCTTTATTTGCTCCAACAAGGTCGGCCACACCTCGAGACTCATAAGTTTAGCGGGGACGCCCGGGGCCACGACTTCCAAGTCAAACCGGCCCATTCCTTGATTAACGGCATTTGTCCCGTCATCTCAATCGCGAAGTTCTCCACGGATTTCCTACTGAGCGCATCGGCCACCACATTGGCTCTACCGGGGTGGTACAAGATGGTCAAGTCGTAATCTTTTATCAACTCCAACCATCTCCGCTGCCTCAAGTTCAACTCCTTCTGAGTGAATAAATACTTTAAACTTTTGTGATCCGTGTACACCTCACAATGCTTCCCGTATAGGTAGTGTCTCCACAACTTAAGTGCGAAGACTACCGCCGCAAGCTCTAAGTCGTGGGTGGGATAATTCTGCTCATAGCTCTTCAGCTGTCGAGAGGCGTATGCTATTACTTGTCCTCTTTGCATAAGCACACACCCAAGACCACGACGTGATGCATCACTATACACCACATAACCCTCCCCCGCAATCGGCAAGGCGAGTACCGGAGCCGAAGTCAACCTTTCCTTTAGCTCCTTAAAGCTTTGGTCGCATTCCTCGCTCCAAATATATTTGGCTCCCTTGCGGGTAAGACGCGTTAGTGGACCGGAGATTTTTGAAAATCCCTCCACGAACCGCCGATAGTACCCCGCAAGACCCAAAAAGCTTCGTACTTTCGTGACATTGGTCGGGCGAGGCCAATCCTTGACTGCCTCAACTTTCATAGGGTCCACCGATACTCCTCCTGCGGAAATTACGTGACCCAAGAAAGCGACCTCACGGATCCAAAATTCGCACTTTTTCAATTTGGCGAACAATTTGTTCTCTCGAAGAACTTGAAGCACAATTCTCAGGTGCTCCCTATGTTCCTCTTCACTCCGAGAGTAGACAAGAATATCATCTATGAACACAACCACAAATTGATCCAATAGTGGTTTGAACACACGGTTCATTAAATCCATGAACGCTGCCGGGGCATTGGTAAGCCCAAAAGGCATAACCGTGAATTCATAATGTCCATACCGCGTCCTAAACGCGGTCTTATGCACATCCTCCGGTTTGATCTTCAATTGGTGATAACCGGATTGCAAATCAATCTTTGAGTACACCCGAGACCCTTGCAACTGATCGAACAAGTCATCAATTCGGGGTAACGGGTACTTATTCTTGACGGTCACTTTGTTCAACTCGCGGTAATCCACACACAACCGCAGCGAACCGTCCTTTTTCCTCACAAATAGAACAGGGGCTCCCCAAGGTGACACACTTGGCTTCACGAAACCCTTGTCCAATAAATCTTGTAATTGTGCTTTTAATTCCTTCAACTCCGCGGGTGCCATCCTGTACGGGGCCTTAGAGATCGGCGCCGTACCCGGGAGCAAATCTACCACAAATTCTATTTCCCGATCCGGTGGCATTCCGGGCAACTCCGTCGGAAACACATCCGGGAACTCTTGGACTATAGGAATGTCCTCGAGCCCCAACACTTCCTTACGGTCATCCACTACCGTCGCCAAGTAGGCAATGCAACCACTAGCGATGAGCTTTCTTGCTTGCGACGTGGACACCATTGAAGCAAAGAGCGAACTCTTACACCCACGGTACACAAACTCTTTGTGCCCGGGTTCTTTAAACTTCACTATCCGGCTCTCACAATCGATAGTAGCATGATACTTAGAGAGCCAATCCATTCCTAGGATCAAATCATATTCACTCATTCGATTTAATACCAGCAAATCAGCTGGCATGATCCAATTTTCAACCCTCACGGGGCAATCTACACACGCGTGATGTACGCAAAAAGTGTGTTCAGGTACTTGCACCGTTCTTGCATGTGTGGCATCTATGATTTCTATTCCATGTGCAATAGCAAATGATCGAGCAATGAATGAATGCGATGCACCAGTATCAAACAAAGCTCTACATCGAATGCCTTTAATTAACACAATACCTGCCACGACGTCCTCCTGGGTAGCAGGCTCCTCCACCTGAGAGGCGAATACTCGTCCACTGGGTGCTGGCCGCTGGCCCTCCAATGGTCTCGGCGGCTGTGCACGGCCTGCCGACATCGCCGCGGGTGGAATGCCCGCAAGCTGCCTCGGTGGCGCAAACGCCGATGCCGACGACGGTGCTCGGCCATCATCCATCGGGCAGTTGTACCGCATATGCCCTTGCTGTCCGTATTTGTAGCACCGGCCCTCACGATAATCACATTGCTGAGGGCCGTGGGGGCCGCTACAAATCGGGCATGGGGTTGAGGGTCGGTTCCGTCGGGACCCTCGGGATTGATTTTGCGGCTGCGAGTGCTTCGGGGGCCGCTTAGAGCTAGATTGCCCCCCCGAGCCACCCGCCGGTCGCTTCTTTCCTTTCTCTTTATCTTTTTCTTTCTCCCACGATTCGCGCTCCTCGCGCGCACATGCATTCCCGTGCTCCACCCAAAGAGCACGGTCCAAGACCTCCGCAAAGGTTCGTAGCTTAAGGGCGTGCACCGCCCGAAAGATATCCGGTCGAAGTCCGCGCACGAAACAATCGACCTTGTCCAACTCTCCGCGGACAACGTGCGGCACGCAATTAATGATGTACGAGAACTCCCTCTCGTACTCGCGCACCGAGCGGTTCCCCTGCTTCAACTTGCGGAACCTTTCTTGAAGCTTCCTTTTCTCGCTATCGGGGAAATAGGTGGCGAACACCATACCCCGAAACTCTTCCCACGATGGTGGCGGAAGGCTAGAGAGTCGATCACGTCGGACCCCCTTCCACCACACCTTCGCCGACCGCTCTAGACAATGAACGGCGAGGTGCACCTTGTCCCTCTCCAAGGTATAAAGGTCCTCGAAGAGCGTCTCGATAGCGTCGATCCATGTCTCTACATCCCACGGATCCACGTTCTCCCCGCTAAAGATAGGCGGGTTGAACTTTTTGAACCTCATTAGCGCCGCAAGCGCGCGCTCTCGCTCCGTATCCTCCATCTCGGAGTCAGGCATAGGGGCACCCGACCCCTCGGCCACAACCGGTGGCGCGGGTGGCACCACGGCCGGTGCCGGCGTCGCCTCCTCGGCCGGTGCCGAAGCAGAGGCCGGAGGTACTCCCGACCTCACCTCCCCAGTCGCAGCCGCCTGCTGTGCCATCATATCCTGGAGCCTTTTAATTTGCTCCTCCTGTCGCTGCATGGCTTCGGCCTGTTGCCGAACCACGCCCATTAGCTCGGTCAACTCATTGCGAAGAGCCGAGTTCTCGCCCTCCCCGAGTTGTTCGGGAGCCGCGCCCGATCCTCCGGGCCCGGTCTTCGCAGGAGGCCGACCACGTACCATTATCTCCTGAAAACACAACGACTTTGGTCATTTCGTAACATCCAAAGTCATTTGCGACACAACATTTCACGAAATTAAACGTGAACCCAATCTAGGCGAAAGTCACACAAGGGTCCTTATTCCCCTCACTTGGTTTTCATGTTGTCGGCCGCCAACATGAACACACTTTGTGAAGAATAAGACACACCTCGAATCTACCTCTATTTCCAACTAGAGGCATAAGGACATAACCCAATCACTTATCTTTCGCCACATCAAAGATCTCGTCACTCACGAGCCTACACTCCTAGGTCATTTCCATCCTAGGGTTTCTTAGGTCAACCTAGACCGTTTCTATTCTCTGATACCACCTCAGTCTGTCACGCCCCGCCGGCCCTTTAACACCAACTAGGTGGAAAGGATAACCTCACGGGCGCATGCCCCAGACCCGCCGAACGGATAGAGTCCTTTCTACCCGCCCAAGGCGTCACAACACAAGCTTATCCACAATGTTCCAACTAGGAACGGAGTACAAGAGTTGCACAAGGAAAGCATCAACATAAAGAAGTTCTACTTCTATTACATCACAAGGCACAATATACATGTCCAAATTTTTCTTTTCTTTCACTTTCATTCCATACATCATGTTCCAAAACTATGGAATATACAACATTCATACAAGAATGAAAATCTCCTATGCTATCATAGTCCAAAATAGGGGTACAACTCTATGCATCACCAAAATGGAAGGGCCGCTATCTAAAGAGCCAAACCCTTGCCTCGCTCCGCCGCCTCACTCGCGGAAGGACCTGGAAAATGGGGGGTGAGAACTATAAACATAGTTCCCAGTGGGTAAGGCCACCCAAGAGAGAAGCTCGACCCACCAGGTCAAAGAAACACCATATGCATAAGTTAGATTATATATAACTATGCAACAATTATTTACATGCTTAGTAAATAAACATAAAGGATGCAACCAAATGAAATATAATTTATCATTCTCTCCTAGGTTCATCCTATGTCTCACAATGACCAAGTTCTTTTACTTGTCGTTTACTTACGGTTTCGGAATCGCCGTCTCACCATATTTGTTCCAACATTCAAGGAGTGAGCTTGTCACCTCCTAGTTCGAGTAGCGAAATCGTCGCATACTCGGGATAGCGAAATCGTCGCATACCCCGTCTCAACACCGCCATCATATGGCATGGTAGCGAAATCGTCGCATACCCGGGATGGCAAAATCGTCGCACATCCCCCTCGACACCGCCAACACGTGGCGCGGTAGCGAAATCGTCGCCTACCCGGGATCGCGAAATCGTCGCCTATCCCATGTCGGCACCGCCAACTCGTGGCATGGTAGCGAAATCGTCGCATACCCGGGATAGCAAAATCGTCGCACATCCCATTCTTCACATTACTTGCCAACCTAAATCTCATGATCTTAGGTTCAAGTCACTAAGTCTCGCCTATGTTTGATAACACTAGGCTTACTTTCTCATTGCCAACCTAGGTTCCATGACTCTAGGTTCCAATCACATGTCCAACCTATGTTCAATGACACTAGGTTTCTCAATCTCACATGTTCCAACCTATGTCCAACCTATGTTCAACAACACTAGGTTTAAATCTCACATGTTCCAACCTATGTTCAATAACACTAGGTTTCAATCTCACACGTTCCAACCTATGTTCAATGACACTAGGTTTAAATCTCACATGCAACCATGTAACAAATATCAATAATCGAATTGTACTTGAAATATCCATCATGCAATAGGAGTTCATTGTTCTACCTATCATGATTTTACCTTTGCCAACATGCACAATGCTAGGGTTCTCAACACATACCATTTTATTTTTAAATGGATAATTACCCTAGACATGGAAGTGACCTAATCACTTCGGTAAACACAAACCCACCTCAAGAGCTTTCAAATATTGGTATTCTTCAAGCTCCTAAGTGTCCAAGCCTAGAGTTCTTGCTTCAACCCAAGCTTCTACAAGAAAACGGTTCGTTACTCGTTACGAACCCTAAAATCAACTCAATATATGAAATCAAGTGCTCCAACATGATTTCCTAAGCCTCAATTGCAATTATCGAATGTCCAAATATTTTTAGAACCTCACATTGCAAAAGCCCTCATTCTACCTAGGGTTTGCATGCATGCAAGCCAAACCCTAGATTTCATGGCCAAACATCCACCATTTGTGGTTTAGGTTGCCAAGGGTTCCCAAAAACCTCATTTCAAAGGATTAAATCCAAGGTTTAAACCCAAAACGTGAGGTACTAACCTTAATCACGAAATCCCCAAGCTCCTTCTTGCACCAAGAAGCTTCTTTTCTCCTTTGGAAGCTTTTTCCAAGATCAATCCACCTTTTCTCCAAGTTTTGGAGAGATCTCTAGAGAGAGAAAGTGGGAGAGATGGAGAGGAGAAGTGGAGAAGATGATCTCTGAGAAAGGGGAGTGTTCCCAGCCTTTCTAATACCCTCACGCATGTGAAAAGACCAAAATGCCCCTCTCCACAAACAACACAACAACCAGCCAAAAATCTAGACATTGTATACCAGTATGTGCATTTGCATACCGGTATACGGGTGCTAATTCTGGTATACCTCAGGGATTCCGCAGAACCCGAGAGCTAGGTTCACTGTTTCGACCATCGTATACCGGTATACCATTCCACATACCGGTATACCCCGAAAAATCCCGCAAACCTGAGAGCTGGGTTTCTCGGTTTCAACATGGCATTCCGGTATACCATTTCACATACCGGTATACCAAGCTCCAATTCCGGTATTGGAGTTCACATACCGGAATCCAGTGCAGACTTCCCAAGTTCGCAGTTTTTAACTTCTCGAAGTCCATTTTCGCGCCTCAATTGCGCCGAAAATACTTCGCACAGTCCCGAACTTGGCCAAAGCCTCACATATAGCCTCTTATGCCATTTTCTCACTAGAACTCTACAATTTGTAGAAGTTCAGTACGATGCACTGAAATTCAGTGTACTACAGTCATTCACTAATTAATATCATTCTTCATCATCTCATATAATATTCCCAATTAAGCAATTTATTAATTTGGTAAAATAAAAAACGCGATCGGATTTCAATTCCTAGATACGTTGGCTATCCAGTTTGTAAGTTTTCGCCGCCCTCTAGTTCCAATGCAACTCTGCCTCTTACTGCACCAGAAAATTGCTACACTTTCAAGTATAAACATATAGCATGAAGTGGAACAGCGCTCATGTAGTACCCCTGGGGCCTAACTGACGGAATGACTGCAGTATCCTAGACTGTTCGACACTTCTGGAGAGGGTCGAGACAAGTCGGAGTCGTTTCGGCGCAAAATAGACGCGAAAACGGACTCGGAGCACCGAAGTAAGCCAAAACTGAAGTTTTGGGCGTTTGGAACTTTAGGGCGCCCGGAAGGTATGTTTTGGGCGCCCAGATGTTGAGTGCTCGTTCTCTGAACTGCTAAGTCATTTCGGATCCATGTTCGGGCGCCCAGAAAGTGAGTCCGAAAGTTTACCTCTTGAGTATCGATTCGTTTGACACGTGTAGGGTGGTAGGTGGGTTCCGCCGGACCAGGTTAGAGCGCACCGGACCGCGGGCGAAGAGTCCGAAGTGCTGGACTTGTGCAGGCTGGAAGAACCGGGCGCCCACTTCTTGGGTTTCGGGCGCCCGAATGTGTGGATTTCTGCTGAGGAACAGGTTAGATGCAGTTTGTTCTTGAGGTCCATTTTACCCTAACCCTATGTCTATAAAAGATTGGGGACGACTCCCCTGAGGCTTTTTCTCCCCTTCTTCACAAGTGAACCTAGATATTTGCTGTTTAGCCCCTCAAATCTCCCAAATTCCATCTATTTCCATTGAAGACCTTGGATCCCTGCAGAACAGCAGCATCGACCTGTGGTGTTTCTGCTCGTGTGCAGTGTGAGAGTGTCCAAATTCCACGAAACTTGGTTTGTTGGATTGCGGACTTGTAGAGGAAGGTGTGGGATCCTTCCAATAATATTTTGGACAGGTATGTATGCTGCGGTTGCTATTTTACTGGACCCCTTGTGTTCTTGAGCTGAAATTTGGGTTTTTCTTTGATCTTATGGATCCAAATCTCTTTGGAGCTGGATTTTCGAAGTGAAGTTTGGTTTTTCCTCATCCCTTGCTGGTTTGGAGGTTCTTCCCACCTGAATTGAGAATTCAAAGGTGAGTGCTAGCTCAGATTTTGAGAATTTACCTTAAGTGCTGAAATTTTGGACCTTTGATGGATTTCTTGGATTTTTGAATCCAGATTTTTGTGAGAAGCTTTGGAGAGGATTTGGATTGTTCCATCACTGTATTTGGGAGGTTTGTGACCCTTTTCCCTGGGCTAGATTTGTTGGAATTCCAGAATTCATGCTAGAAATGTTATATACTTAGTTGCTGGAATTTCTGGATGCAGTACTGGAGGGTCCAGAAGTGAGTCCGAATCAGTGCGAGGGCTTTTTGAAGATCGATTCGAACTCCGTTTTGGCTGAAATTTGGAGGGTTTGTTCTTGAGCCCCTGCTGGTGAGTTGGGTAAATTTTCACTGCATTTGGACTTCGAATTTGGATTTTATCGCATGTTGAATCCATGTTGGTCGTGCTGTCAGGCTGCAGTTCTGGGCTGATGTTCTGGGCGCCCAGAACTTGAGCAGGAGGATCCGAATCTTGGGTTGACAGTTTTGAGCCCGATTTCAGCTGGCTTTGTTTGGAGGCCTTCCACTCGACTCCTAGCCTTTGTTGAATAGCTTTCGAGGTGGGTTAATATTACCGAAATTATCGGATTTCCTCCTAAGTTGTAGAGAGTACAGCATGTTGTTTTATTATCTGTTTGATCATGTTAGTAGCTCGAATTCATGAATTTTACATGTGTTATATGAAATCTGAATTTGGAGCATAAATTTTACATGTGTTATTCTCTTGTAGTTGCTTGTATGCTTGTTTACAGGTTAGCTATCGCTTCGTATACATAGAAAATTCTATGTATACGGCGGATCTGTTGGCGAGCCCGGGGAAACAAGTAATCCGGGGCGTGACAGATTAAGTTGGTATCAGAGCTTAGGAATAGGTCGTTGGGACTTAGTAAACCCTAGGCTTTGGCAGACCCTAGGAATGCAAGACGTGAGAGACGTGACTTGCTGCGAAAGTCATCGATTTGACTGTTGAACTCATCCTTAAGTGGAGGGAGTGATCGAAGGCGTGTGTCCTTTCCTGCCGCGAACTTGCGTTGGCTGCAGACGACGTCAAGCAGCGGGGGAAAAGAGGCGACCTTCTAGACTTTCGCTTGATTGGGTCCTGAGTTGTTTGTGTCTTGTGACTGATGCGTGTGTTGTGCAGGTGGTCATGACGCCTCCCCGACTCCGAGGTCGACCCCCGACGCGGGCTACCCCCGTGCCTTCTGAGGTGCCAGAGCAGGCGAGACCTAGTGCACCCCCTGATTTGAGTGAGCAGTTGGCTGCGCTAGCCGAGTCATCTTGGCAGCAGGGTGCACTATTGCGGAGGATGTGTGATACTTTTACTCATCCGTCGAGTGCAGCACCTAGAGCGACGGAGTCGCAGGAGCCACCTCCTTTGGCTCCAGTGGATGTTCCAGCTGCAGCCGCACCCCCATCAGCGGCAGTTCCGACCGCGCCGATTGGCGACACTTCACGGTCAGGTGGACAGATGTCGGAGGCCGAGCAGGAGCGGATGACTGAGAGGCTGGTTCGTTTTTGCCGGTTTGATCCCCCTCGTTTTGATGGTAACCACACCGAGCCATGGGTGGTGGAGGCCTGGGTAGGCAAGATGGAGAAGCTATTCGAGGATCTCTTCATACCAGAGCGGGAGCAGGTTCACTTGGCGGTTCACTGTTTGACGGGTGATGCACGCATCCGGTGGAGGAGGACGAGACAGAGCAAGTCGCTGGATGCGCTGCGGTTGAGTTGGGACGAGTTATGCGGGATGCTGTACGGCTCCTATTTCCCAAACAGCGTGAAGCAGAAACTCGAGGAGGATCTGAAGAATTTACTTCAGGGAGACCGCACAGTGCAGGAGTATACTCGAGAGTTTATCAGACTCCTGAACTGTGTCCCATTTGCAGCGAGAGATGAGGCTCACAGGATTGAGACAGGAGATCTTTGTTCTAGTTTAGGCGCAGAGGTTGCAGACCTTGGATGCGTCGATCGAGCAGGCGCTATGGGTTGAGCGAGGAGCCTTGACGGCGAGAGAGCGGGCGGCCACACTAAGTCAAGGTTTGGATAGAAAACGCCCGGCTCCAGACGACGGAGGACAGACCAGCGGCAGACGCCCGCCGAGACCTCCACGATCACGTTCTCAGGGTCGTGGGTTTTCGGGGCGACAGAGGTCTGGTGGATCCCGTCAGCAGGGACGGCAGCAGAGGGGAGCACCGAGATGTGTCATCTGCGGAGGACCACATTGGCCTAGACAGTGCGAGCAGCGAGAGGGCCGGTGTTTTGGATGTGGTCAGTCCGAACATCTGCGGGCAGCTTGTCCCCCAGCAGCGTCGCTAGTACCATCGATCGCATCGGCACCCCCAGTTTATCAGCAGGCCTATGGAGCTCCACCGACTCATAGCCAGACAGATCGGGCTTCTGTACCACGCCCGGGTGAGCGGCGACAGCAGGCGCAGAGCGGCAGAGTCTTTGTGGCTCAACTTGAGGACTCCACGGCAGCAGATCATGTGGTGGCAGGTATCATTTTAATTTCTGGCATTAGAGCTCGTGCATTATTTGATACCGGTGCATCACATTCTTTTATTTGTCGAGCATTTGCATCCTTGCATGGGCTAGTGTTAGGGCCGTTACCTTGTGCACGAGAGGTGCAGATCCCCGAGCACGTTTTGCTTGTGGATGTGTGTTGTCGGGATTGCCCAGTGCAGCTTGGACCTTGGGTGATGCCCGCAGATCTATTGGTCTTGGGGCGATTGCAGGATTTTGATGTGGTGCTCGGCAGGATTTTTATGTGGTGCTCGGCATGGATTGGCTGGCGCGCTACTTCGCGACGATCGACTGCGGCGAGAGGACCGTAACGTTTCGCGAGCCAGGCCAGGAGGAGTACGTGTATAGTGGCTGCAGGAGCACATTGTTCGCGACGTGGATTTCGTCGGCACGAGCGAGACAGATGATGAGTCGAGGATGTACAGCATTTCTGGCGACTGTTGTTGAGGTATCTACGGTGGCACCGGAACTCGAGGACATCTCTGTAGTCCGCGAGTTTCCGGACGTGTTTCCCCCTGAGTTGATTGCTATGCCACCGGACAGGGAGGTCGAGTTTGTGATTGACGTAGTCCCTGGAACTGCGCCAATCTCAAAGGCACTCTACCGAATGGCACCGGCTGAGCTGAGAGAGCTTAAGGCGCAGCTTCAGGATTTGATGGATAAAGGGTTTGTGAGACCCAATGTATCGCCTTGGGGAGCGCCGGTGTTATTCGTGAAGAAGAAGGATGGTTCACTTAGACTTTGTGTGGATTATCGAGAGTTGAATAAAGTGACCATCAAGAACAGGTATCCTTTGCCGCGCATTGATGATCTGTTTGATCAGCTGCAAGGATCTTGTGTCTTCTCGAAGGTTGATTTGCAGTCCGGTTACCACCAATTGAAGGTGAAGGCCGAGGATATTCCTAAGACGGCTTTTAGGACCCGGTACGGGCATTATGAGTTTACGGTGATGCCGTTTGGTTTAACTAATGCCCCTGCCGCATTTATGGATTTGATGAATCGAGTATTTAAGCCGTTCTTAGACCGATTTGTGGTGGTGTTTATTGATGATATCCTGATCTACTCTCGAAGTGATGCTGAGCATGAGGAGCACTTAAAGTTAGTGCTGCAACTTCTGAGGGAGAAGAAGTTGTATGCCAAGTTGAAGAAGTGCGAGTTTTGGCTTCGAGAGATAGCTTTCTTGGGCCATGTGATTTCAGCCACTGGAGTGGCGGTGGATCCGCAGAAGGTTGATACTGTTCGAGATTGGCCCAGACCGATGACGATTACCGAGGTGAGGAGTTTTCTCGGGCTGTCTGGATAATACCGTCGATTTGTGGAAGGCTTTGCGAAGCTCTCCACACCCCTCACTCGTCTGACAAGGAAAGGGATTAGATTTGTTTGGAGTGCCGAGTGCCAGCGTAGGTTTGAGGAGCTGAAGGAAAGACTGATGTCTGCTCCCATCCTTACCCTTCCAGTTATGGGGGAAGGATTCGTGATTTATAGTGATGCATCACACAGTGGCTTGGGATGTGTGTTGATGCAACATGGTAGGGTAATTGCCTATGCCTCTCGGCAATTGAAGGATTACGAGAAGAATTACCCTACGGATGATTTGGAGCTGGCAGTTGTAGTGTTTGCACAGAAGCTGTGGCGGCACTATTTGTATGGTGAGCACTGTGAGATTTTCACGGATCATAAAAGTCTCAAGTATCTATTCACTCAAAAGGAATTGAACCTGAGGCAACGCCGGTGGTTAGAGTTGTTGAAGGATTATGATATTACCATCCAATATCACCCCGGCAAGGCAAATGTAGTGGCAGATGCGTTGAGTAGGAGAACAGTGCAGAGCCTTAGTATGGTGATCACTCAGCAGGTGCCGTTACTTGAGGAGTTGAGGCGGCTTGAGCTTGAGGTGGTGTCCCCTTGGGGTTACTGGAAAACTTATGTCTTTGGTTTTGCAACCCACTTTGTTGGATAGGATCCGAGAGAAACAGAGTGTGGACCCCTATTTGATGAGGATTCGAGATCAGATTGCCTGTGGGCAAACAGGGGACTTTTGTGTTGACAGTTCGGGAGTACTGCGGTACAGGGACCGACTGTGTGTGCCTACGGATTCTGAGATCCGTGAGGAGATTTTGAAAGAGGCTCATTACTCGCCTTATACGGTTCACCCCGGTGGAACTAAGATGTATAAGGACTTAAAGGCACACTACTGGTGGAATGGAATGAAGCGGCATATTGGGAGATTTGTGGCTCAGTGTTTGACTTGTCAACAGGTAAAGGCGGAGCACCGAGTACCTGCTGGCAAGCTTCAGAGTCTCCCAATACCTGAGTGGAAGTGGGACCAGATCGCCATGGACTTTGTCGTGGGATTACCGAGGACGCAGGTTGGTTTCGACGCCATTTGGGTGATAGTGGACAGACTGACCAAGTCTGCCCACTTCTTACCAGTGTAGACTACTTGGTCCAGGGACAGACTTGCTCAGTTATATTTGGACGAGATAATGAGGTTGCATGGAGTGCCTACCTCGATTGTGTCGGATCGAGACACACGTTTCGTCTCACAGTTTTGGAGGAGTCTACAGACAGCACTGGGTACTTAGCTTCGGTTTAGCACGGCTTTTCATCCACAAATCGATGGTCAGTCTGAGCGGACCATTCAGACTCTGGAGGACATGTTGAGAGCATGTGTCCTAAACTTTGGTGAAGGGTGGCATTGACACTTAGGACTGGTTGAGTTTGCGTACAACAATAGCTATCAAGCGAGCATCCAGATGGCTCCGTTTGAGGCATTGTATGGACGCAAGTGTCATTCGCCCTTGCATTAGAGTGACGTGGGTGAGAGGAAGACTTTGGGTCCTGACATCCTGTTGGAAGCGGAAGAAAATGTCAAGATGGTTCGACGATGTCTTGAGACCGCCCAGAGTCGACAGAGGAGCTATGCGGACACTAGGAGATGAGACTTGGAGTTCCAGATTGGAGATCATGTGTTCCTGAAAGTCTCGCCGTCCAGAGGGATTCGCCGTTTTAGAGTTCGTGGAAAGCTTAGTCCACGGTTTATTGGCCCGTTCGAGGTGTTAGAGCGAGTGGGGCCGGTAGCATACAGGATTGCCCTACCACCGCGACTTTTCGGAGTCCACGATGTGTTTCATGTCTCGGCTCTGAGGAGATATGTGTTCGACCCCTCCCACGTGATTGACTTCACCGCAGTTGAGTTGGCTGAGGACCTGCGGTACGAGGAGCGACTTGTGCGGATTCTTGCTCGTGAGATGAAAGAATTGCGCAACCGAGTCATACCGTACGTGAAAGTGCAGTGGAGTAATCACGAGGAGCGTGAGGCGACTTGGGAGCCGGAGATGTTGATGCAGGAATCCTATCCCTACCTGTTCGAGCTTCCTTCTTGAGGTATGAGTTTATGTTTCGAGGACGAAACTTTCCGTAGGGGGGAAGGATGTAGTACCCCTGGGGCCTAACTGACGGAATGACTGCAGTATCCTAGACTGTTCGACACTTCTGGAGAGGGTCGAGACAAGTCGGAGTCGTTTCGGCGCAAAATAGACGCGAAAACGGACTCGGAGCACCAAGTAAGCCAAAATAGAAGTTTTGGGCGTTTGGAACTTTAGGGCGCCCGGAAGGTATGTTTTGGGCGCCCAGATGTTGAGTGCTCGTTCTCTGAACTGCTAAGTCATTTCGGATCCATGTTCGAGCGCCCGGAAAGTGAGTCCGGAAGTTTACCTCGTGAGTATCGATTCGTTTGACACGTGTAGGGTGGTAGGTGGGATCCGCCGGACCAGGTTAGGGCGCACCGGACCGCGGGCGGAGAGTCCGAAGTGCTGGACTTGTGCAGGCTGGAAGAACCGGGCACCCACTTCTTGGGTTTCGGGCGCTCGAATGTGTGGACTTCTGCTGAGGAACAGGTTAGATGCAGTTTGTTCTTGAGGTCCATTTTACCCACCCTATGTCTATAAAAGATTGGGGACGACTCCCCTGAGGCTTTTTCTCCCCTTCTTCACAAGTGAACCCTGGATATTTGCTGTTTAGCCCCTCAAATCTCCCAAATTCCATCTATTTCCATTGAAGACCTTCGATCCCTGCAGAACAGCAGCGTCGACCTGTAGTGTTTCTACTCATGTGCAGTGTGAGAGTGTCCAAATCCCACGAAACGTAGTTTGTTGGATTGTGGACTCGTAGAGGAAGGCGTGGGATCCTTCCAATCGCATTTTGGATAGGTATGTATGCTGCAGTTGCTGTTTTACTGGACCCCTTGTGTTCTTGAGCTGAAATTTAGGTTTTCCTTTGATCTTATAGATCCAATTTTCTTTGGAGCTGGATTTTCGCAGTGAAGTTTGGTTTTCCCTCATCCCTTGCTGGTTTGGAGGTTCTTCCTACCTGAATTGAGAATTCAAAGGTGAGTGCTAGCACAGATTTTGAGAATTTACCTTAAGTGTTGAAATTTTGGACCTTTGATGGATTTCTTGGATTTTTGAATCCAGATTTTTGTGAGAAGCTTTGGAGAGGATTTGGATTGTTCCATCACTGTATTTGGGAGGTTTGTGACCCTTTTCCCTGGGCTAGATTTGTTGGAATTTCAGAATTCATGCTAGAAGTGTTATGTACTTAGTTTTTTTTTTTTTGAGAGAAAGGTAGCACGCTACCCGCTTCATTCATTGAAGATATGAATTAGGCTACAGGGGTGAGGCAACGAAGGCCTCGAAGAAGGTGAAGGAACACACACGCGCGCGCGCACACACACACACACACACACACAAAAGTAATAATAATAGTAGTAATAATAATAATGCTTATAATATTGCCCGGTAGAAGAAAGAGTCTGCACCCAGAGATTGAACAACTGCTTGATCTTAGAAACAGCCAACTGGGGGTCTGGCTGGACCTGCCTGAAGATTGCACCATTCCTAACCTCCCAAATGACCCACCAACACCCTACCAACCCGATTAACAAGTTATTCCTTGTAGACGCACCTGGGCGATTCTTCCATCTATCCCAGACCATGGTCACATCGTCACCCAGGTCACTGGGATGAACATTCACCAAAGTTTGCTAGAATTTCTGGATGCAGTGCTGGAGGGTCCAGAAGTGAGTCCGAATCAGTGCGAGGGCTTTTTGAAGATCGATTCGAACTCCGTTTTGGCTGAAATTTGGAGGGTTTGTTATTGAGCCACTGCTGGTGAGTTGGGTAAATTTTCACTGCATTTGGACTTCGGATTTGGATTTTATCGCATGTTGAATCCATGTTGGTCGTGCTGCCAGGCTGCAGCTCTGGGCTGATGTTCTGGGCGCCCAGAACTTGAGCAGGAGGATCCGAATCTTGGGTTGGCAGTTTTGAGCCCGATTTCAGCTGGCTTTGTTTGGAGGCCTTCCACTCGACTCCTAGCCTTTGTTGGATAGCTTTCGAGGTGGGTTAATGTTACCGAAATCGTCGGATTTCCTCCTAAGTTGTAGAGAGTGCAGCATGTTGTTTTATTATCTGTTTGATCATGTTAGTAGCTCGAATTCATGAATTTTACATGTGTTATATGAAATCTGAATTTGGAGCATAAATTGATAATTTATAGATATGACTTTACATGCTGAACTGGGAATTGACTTAGGAGAAAACTCGTGAACCTACAACCGTCACTTTTCGAACTATTATCAGATTTAGCTCTAGGAGCCGTTTCTGTTCTTGTATCACCGCTGTTAGTGCGAGGTGGATACTTAGTTTGTTGTAGGACGAGTTTACGCTCGTGCTGGGATGCCGAGCCTGTATTTACAGTGTGGTTAGACTATTTTGTACTACCGGGTGCCGTCGGGGTAGACGGTGGACCCAGATTCTTGTTTTAGCTTCTGTTTGTGCTGAGGGCACGTGAGCTTGGAGTCTTTGACCCATTCGACCCCTTTCTATTTGATTATAGCCTGTCGGAGCCTGATTGTGCTCGATAGAGATACGCTTACTAACTCGGTTGGGTAGCTCCCCCGAGTGCCGCTCCGGAGTGAGGCCTCTCATGCGTTGATGTCGCTGCAGATTAGTTGGATATGATACTTGGACCGGCTACCCTTTTTGGTAGTGTGCGGTGTGGCTAGGCAGTTGGCTGGACAAGCCTCTTTGGGCGGTTCCGTTAGATTGGGTCAGGGGTGACTATGCACTTTGGTGATGCATACTTGAGAGTTTGACTTGGATAGTGGTAGTGTAGTGGCATTTCAGCTGTTGAGTTTATTCCAGCTTACTTTATTGTTTCTTTACCTACCAGCTATACTGTTAGTCTCGTAGACTTAGTGGGTGGACCGTTGAGGTCGGTAGCGGTACCCACTGAGGACTACTTCTTTTGATAGTAGTTCTCACACCCATTGTTGCCACCTTTTCTTGCAGAGCCTTCGCTTGTTGCGGCTGCTGCTTCCGTTCCTGCGGATCGAGGTAAGGGAGTCGCGAGCTAGATCCCTACCATTCCCTGTTGTTCCTAGATGAGGACCCTACTGGAGATTGTTTTATTTTGAGTTGTGCCATGTACATATAGTGTGGTCTGGTGGTTCCTTTTGAGGTGGTCTTGTACCTATTTTGGTTTTGGAGGAACTGTTGTATTTTGGATCCTATATGTACATGTGGCTTTTGTTCTATTAGTATGATCTTATTTCAGCTCTATATCTCTTGTAGTTGCTTGTATGCTTGTTTACAGGTTAGCTATCGCTTCGTATACATAGAAAATTCTATGTATACGGCGGATCTGTTGGCGAGCCCGGGGAAACGAGTAATCCGGGGCGTGACAGCTCATCTCTATCACCGCCCCAATCAACATCGCTATATCCTTACAATCTCAAGTCCCCAGCTTGAAAGTAGAGAACGAAATCACTGATTTCCTTTAAATAATGAAGGATCCTCTTGACCGCTTGCCAATGAATTGAGGGCAGCGAAAACTTACAAACTGGATAGTCAACATATCCAGGAACCGAAATCGGATCACGTTGCTTGTTTTACTAGCCTGCTTGGATTGTCCTTGTCTCGATACTTCTGGATCTTCCATGTAGCTTTTGGATCTTCCACATATCTCGTTTTCTCCCACGCGCGTTGCGGATCAGCATATCGGATGTGAAGAGAGTTACCAGAGTCCTCTTCTATATCCACACTCCATAACTCCGGGAACATAGGTGGATATCCTAGAGAGAAAGAAGAGAGAGAAGAAGGTATATTTCTTGTACGATCTCGTAGATTCTCTTGGATGCTCTTAGGTACCATTAGATACAAAATCCGAGAGAAAGGGGTCGTATATATATAGATTACTGGGACCCCTTAAGATACACTAAATCTCACATAGAGATTAGGATTAGGATTGGATTATGATATCTATTAAGATATAATAAATATCCACTAGGAGATACATTTCTTAACTAATAAAAAACGTATAATCCATCATTATCCTTAACATATTAGGATAAATCTCAATCGACATCTTATGTGGATCCGGTTAAATATGAACGGCCCAATGTGGACATACCACGTGGCAACAATTAATTTGGTAAAATATTATTTTACGAATATTTAGATGCTTATTATTTAGACAAATTATTTTCTTTTTCAATTATAGTTACTTTTATTCCTATTATTCCAACCCAATCAACCAAATATAATTTTTTTTTATCCTTCACAATATCTCAATTCTCGTCCAAATATAAAATTGGTCTAATTCCTGCTTATTTCAGATTTTTTACATATTCCAAGAATAAGTAAAAATAGCTTATTCTCGAACCAAAAGGTACCATATGTCCGTAAGATTTTTACCCCCATCTAGAGGTACACATGTAGTATTGCTCTGCTAATAAATTAAACATGTAACTAAGTGGATCGCACTTTTAGATTACTCTTAACTTCACCCCGTTTGGTTTGGGAATAAAGCAAGGATAACGAAAGTTATCCCCGCTATTCCACCAAAAAAGATGTTTATTGGCCAGGATAGTTTTATCCC
This sequence comes from Puya raimondii, assembly GCA_016920855.1. Taxonomy (NCBI): domain Eukaryota; kingdom Viridiplantae; phylum Streptophyta; class Magnoliopsida; order Poales; family Bromeliaceae; genus Puya; species Puya raimondii. Next base: position 79,109 of record JABWPP010000047.1, read on the forward strand.
GGTCAAACTTTGCTATTCTCGATTATCCCGAAATAGCTTGCGATAAAATATTCCACCCTTTTTGTGGTATAGTGCTATTTCAAGATTTAATTTCAACCTTTATTAAGATTATAAATTAAATAAATACTAAATTATATAGAAACTATATCTTATTATTATAATAAATTATTTTTATTATAAAATTATTAATTTAACTATATCAATACATTTTATTTATATTTAAATATTATAATAAATTATACTTAAATATTTTTAATAAATTATTTTTATTAAATTTAAGTTTAAGTAAAATTTGCAAAAATAAAATTATCTTTGTAAAAAATTATTTTTAGATATTTTACGTCAAATTCAACTATCATTTTTTTCACTATTCTCTATTATTTCATAAAATTAGCGAAACATAATTTTAGTTATTCCTGAAAATAGTAGCATTACAAACCAAACACAATTTTATTTTTATTCCTGACTATTCCGAAATAGTAAGCTATTCTAGGGATAAAAAAAATTTATACCAATATTCGCTATTCCCGGACCAAATGGGAAGAGTATAAAATCAAATGGGAGGTAGTTTTTGTTTTGTTTTGTTTTGTTTTGTTATTTGTTTTTCTTTTTTCTTTTTTCTTTTTTGACTTAGCCTGTTGGCTTCCCAACCTATTTTAGTGCAGTCTAAATTCCCATAACTTAATAGTAATTAAGCACCTTATCAACCTATAGACGGGCAACAGTACATGCTGTAAATGATGTGTAGACAGCATATATAGTGCGTGTTTGGATTTGCCTAGTGTAGTGTAATGAATTCAAGGTCCCGCCGAAGCCGAAGATGGATGAGTTTGGATTGGTGGCTGAACCGGTGCAAACTACACTTTCAGATGCATCATGAGAAGAGTTCATTGGTTTCAATCTGGGGATGAGCCTTGACTTCATGCTGCGAGAGCGTGAAGTCGAGTTCATGTATTTTCCAACCTCCAAAGATCAATCTCTATGCATGGGAGATTCGCGCATTCGAAATTACCCTGATTTATGGCATACAACGTCCTCTAAAGCTTTTCTAGTGGTGGAAAGCCAAGTTAGGAGAGGTCAAGTTCAAACCAATTAAAGCCCACATGAGCCAGAGAATAATACCGTTATTAGAATTAATTCAACCAAAATGGTTAGCTTCTTGGGTTTGAATCTGTTAGTGTAATATAATATCTGTTGATGCCAAAAATTAACGCGCCATAAGATAGACGGACTGGCCCACACACGAGCCAAAAAAATAAGAACACGTGGTACACCAGGAGCCGACAACAAGATGCCTGAAGGTGGAGAGACCTTAGGCGGGAACGGTTGAGAAGTGGGGCGTAACTTACGCAATCATGGGGCGTAACTTATGCGATCATGGCTATAGCACTACCCCACTACTAAAATCAACCAATAATGTAGGCTGATAAGATATTACTATAAATAGTAATTTTGAAGCCTGTAATAGGGGTCTTTCTCTCCCATGAACGAGAAGACCACTGCATTTTCGATACTTCTAATTTCAGCATTTACAGCTTTTCTAGGAGTAGCTTACTTGTAATCTTTACTCTTCCAGCATTTACAGCTTTTCTTAGAAGTAGTCTTAACTGTACTTGTAACCCAAGTTTCCCCACAATACAATGACTCGGTTCTTTTAACCGAGTTTTCGATCAGCCGAATACCCTCTTCCTGAATCTTCGGCTTTAATTAGTGAAGTGAGATAGAATCCGGTTGAGCTGATCCCTCCTCAACCGAATCGCTTGATTTGATCGTGGCGCATTCGAGGGTCAATTCAGGAGCCGATCCAGATCTCGAGGGAGCTTCTGACCCGGTCAACAGCATGATCCGGTCAGCATCGCCTCGCAACCAGTTTTAAGCGCAACAATTTTGGCACGCCCGGTGGGACCACTTTTGTTCAAGGTAAATTTTCGCTTTATTTGCTTCAAATTATGGCTGATGATAATGCCATGAATCTCCGCAACCGAGTCGTTCCCCGAACATCCTGGAATGACCAAGCCAGTAATACTGAGAACGTGAATGAACGTCATGCGGTATTACCGGCAGAGGGTGAGACTAGTGGTCAATCAGACCAACAAGAGCCGAGTTTGGCTCAGGCGCTTGGACAGATGACTCGCGGTTTACAAGTTTTAGACCAAAATAGTCATCGGAGCACCACCCGTCTGGACGCAGTCTTAGCCGCCATCACGGCTTCTAATGAAAATATAGCCCACATTGGGCAGTTGTTGACTCGAAACGAACAATCGTATGCGGGCCTACCAGGACCTGTGGGCACACCGGTGTTGCAAAATCCAGTTACACCGGCGATTACGCAGCCTCAGGTAACACCATTCCAGGTTGCTTTTAGACCGGTGAATGTGAACGCCGGTCAACAGCCAGAAGTGGCTTGGGGTTTACCTCCTCCACCGCCGCTACCGGCTTACCAACCCCAGAACATGAGGATAAGGGCTGGGGGGCAAGCCCCCAATATTGTGCAAGGTGTGAATCCTGCACCACAAAATTACGGACTTCCTCCAGGGCCAAACCCGGTTCAGGCTCATGCTCCTGTTTCCGTACTTGGGAACAATAATGAGTTATACGCTCAAATTGAAGAAGCAATTCGTAATACTTTTGGGGTGGGAGCTAGGCCGGCAATGCAGCCCGTATTTCGCTCTCCTTACCCTGCCAATATTGATGCGGAGCATCCGTACCCAGCGAATTGGAAGATACCCAAGTTTGATAAATTCTCTGGTGACGAGACCGAGAACACGGTCGAACATGTGGCGCGGTTCACGGCCCAGTGTAGGGAAGCCGCCGCTGACCCATTTTTGAAACTTCGTTTGTTTAACACGTCATTGACTAAAACGGTGTTTACTTGGTATACAAGTTTACCCTCTAATTCTGTCCGAGATTAGGACGAATTGGAAAGAAAATTTTATGAACAGTTTTACAGATCGAAACCTGAATTATCAGTGGCCGATTTAGCTTTATACAAACAAAAGTCGGATGAAACGGTCGAAGAGTACTTGAACCGTTTCAAAATGGCCAGAAACCGGTGTTTCGTGAGGATGCCGGAATCTGAGTTTGCCAAAATGGCGTTCAATGGCCTGCATTTTAAAATACAGGACCATTTCGAAGATAAGCATTTTCCTAACCTGTTTAATCTGGGTGTTCGGGTTGCCCAATATGAGCAATTCCTGAAGAAAAATGAAGATGATCGGCCGCAATGGAGCCGAAATAAAAATTGGAGCAAAGGCAAGGAGAAATCCTTGATAGAAGAACGATCGGTTCAAAAAGAGCCAAGCCCATTGAGTGAAAGTGAAGAATTGGCTGATGAAGCCGAAGTGTTTACAGCTGAGATAGTACAGGCAAGGAGAAATCCTTGATAGAAGAAGTTCAAAAAGAGCCGAGCCAATCGAGTAAAAGTAAGAATCGGCTGATGAAGCCGAAGTGTATGCGGCTGAGATGGTAAAGAGCCGACAACCATATAAATGTGCTTTCTTTAAGCCGACCAAGACCAGCAAGACTAAAGCTCGTATCTCGGCTGTCATCAGGCTGTTGATTTGGCACCAATAGTTATCCGAACGTTCATTCGAAAGACTATTGGGGGGGCATGGTTGATGCCAAAAATTAACGCGCCATAAGATAGACGGACTGGCCATGCACGAGCCAAAAAAATAAGGACACGTGGTACACCAGGAGCCGACAACAAGATGCCTGAAGGTGGAGAGACCTTAGGCGGGAACCGTTGAGAAGTGGGGCGTAACTTACGCGATCATGGCTATAGCACTACCCCACTACTAAAACTGACCAATAATGTGGGCTAATAAGATATTACTATAAATAGTAATTTCGAAGCCTGTAATAGGGGTCTTTCTCTCCCATGAACGAGAAGACCACTGCATTTTCGATACTTCTAATTTCAGCATTTACAACTTTTCCAGGAGTAGTTTACTTGTAATCTTTACTCTTCCAGCATTTACAGCTTTTCTTAGAGTAGTCTTAACTGTACTTGTAACCCAAGCTTCCCCACAATACAATGACTCGGTTCTTTTAACCGAGTTTTCGATTAGCCGAATACCCTCTTCCTGAATCTTCGGCTTTAATTAGTGAAGTGAGATAGAATCCGGTTGAGCCGATCCCTCCTCAACCGAATCGCTTGATTTGATCGTGGCGCATTCGAGGGTCAATTCAGGAGCCGATCCAGATCTTGAGGGAGTTTTTGACTCGATCAACAGCGTGATCCGGTCAGCATCGCCTCGCAACCAGTTTTCAGCGCAACAATATCTTTAAACAGACCTTTGTTAAAATGACCTTCAAATTTTGTTATTTGGTCAAATTACTGTATTAAAAATTTATTTGCGTAAATAGTCTTATTTTCGCCACGTCAATACCACATTAATGTCATCTGGGTGTAGAAATTAGAAAGACGATGAATAGTTCACTGTTTCTCTTTCATATTTTAAAAACAGCTGAATAATTTACCACATTTCCTAAATGGTTTCTATTAACAATCTCAATAACAGCCTTCTTTGTTTGGTTGAGGGGATATTCCAGAACAAAGTAGAATATCTGTCACGCCCCGGATTACTTGTTTTTTCGGGCTCGCCAACAGATCCGCCGTATACATAGAATTTTCTATGCATACGAAGCGATAGCTAACCTGTAAACAAAACATACAAGCAACTACAAGAGATATAGAGCTGAAAAGATCATACTAATAGAACAAAAGCCACCTGTACATATAGGATCCAAAATACAACAGTTCCTCCATAGACAAAAATAGGTACAAGTCCACCTCTCACAGGAACAACCTGATCACACTATATGTACATGGCACAACTCAAAATAAAACTATCTCCAGTAGGGTCCTCCTCTAGAAAAAATTGGGAATGGTAGGGATCTAGCTCGCGACTCCCTTACCTCGATCCGCAGGAACAGAAGCAGCAGCCGCAACAGTCGAAGGCTCTGCAAGAAAAGATGGCAATAATGGGTGTGAGAACTACTATCAAAAGAAGTAGTCCTCAGTGGGTACCGTTACGGATTTCAACGGTCCACCCATAAGTCTACGAGACAACAGTATAACTGGTAGGTAAAGAAACAATAAAGTAAGCTGGAATAAACTCTACAGCTGTAATGCCACTACCCTACCACTATCCAAGTAATACTCTCAAAGTATATGCATCACTAATGTGAATAAACACTCCTGACCCACTCTATCGGAACCGCCCAAAAAAAGCTCGTCCAGCCAAATACCTAGCCACACCGCACACTACCAAAAGGTAGCCGGTCCAAGAATCATATCCACTAATCTGCAGCGACATCAACGCATGAGAGGCCTCACTCCGGAGCGGCACTTGGGGGAGCTACCCAACCGAGTTAATAAGCGTATCTCTGTCGAGCGCAATCAGGCTCCGGCAGGCTATAATCAAATAAAAAGAGGGTCAAATGGGTCAAAGACTCCAAGCTCACGTGCCCTCAGCACAAACTGATACTAAAATAAAAAATCTGGGTCCACCGTCAACCCCGACGGCACCCGGTAATAAAAAATAGCCTAACCCTGCTGTATACACAAGCTCGGCATCTCAGCAAGAGCGTAACCTCGTCCTACAACAATCTAAGTATCCACCTCGCACTAACAGCGGTGATACAAGAACAGAAACGGCTCCTAGAGCTAAATCTGATAACAGTTTCGAAAAGTGACGGTTGTAGGTTCGCGAGTTTTCTCCTAAGTCAAATCCCAGTTCAGCATGTAAATTATGTCTATAAATTATTAATTTATGCTCCAAATTCAGATTTCATATAAACACATGCAAATTCATGAATTCGAGCTACTAACATAAAAAATCTGATAATAAAACAACATGCTGCACTCTCTACAACTTAGAAGGAATTCCGACGATTTCGGTAACATCAACCCACCTCAAACGCTATCCAACAAAGGCTAGGAGTCGAGTGGAAGGCCTCCAAACAAAACCAGCTGAAACCGGGCTCAAACCAGTCAAAACAGGATTCGGATCCCCTGCTCAAGTTCTGGGCGCCCAGAACATCAGCCCAGAACTGCAGCCTGGCAGTACGACCAACAGGGATTCAACATGCAATAAAATTCAAATCCTAAGTCCAAATGCAGTAAAAATTTACCCAACTCACCAGCAGGGCCTCAAGAACAATCCCACCAAATTTCAGCCAAAACAGAGTTCGAATTGATCTCCAAAAAGCCTATGCACTGATTCGGACCCAACTTCTGGATCCTCCAAAACTGCTCCGAGTCCGTTTTCGCGTCTATTTTGCGCTAAAACGACTCCGACTCGTCCCGACCCTCTCCAGAAGTGTCGAACAGTCTAGGATACTGCAGTCATTTCGTCAGTTAGGCCCCAGGGGTACTACATCCTTCCCCCCTACGAAAAGTTTCGTCCTCGAAACTTAAACTCATACATCAAATAAAAAACTCGAAAAGGTAGGGATAGGATTCCCGCATCACCGTCTCCGGCTCCCAAGTCGCCTCACGCTCCTCGTGATTACTCCACTGCACTTTCACGTCCGGTATGACCCGGTTGCGCAATTCTTTCGTCTCGCGAGCAAGAATCTGCACCGGTCGCTCCTCCTTGAACATATATCTCCTCAGGGCCGAGACATGAAACACATTGTGGACTCCGGAAAGTCGCGGTGGTAGGGCAATCCTGTACTCTACCGGCCCCACTCGCTCTAACACCTCGAACGGGCCAATAAACCGTGGACTAAGCTTTCCACGAACTCCAAAACGGAGAATCCCTCTGGACGGTGAGACTTTCAGGAATACATGATCTCCAATCTGGAACTCCAAGTCTTGTCTCCTAGTGTCCGCTTAGCTCCTCTGTCGACTCTGGGCGGTCTCAAGATGTCGTTGAACCATCTTGACCTTTTCTTCCGCTTCCAACAGGATGTCAGGACCCAAGGTCTTCCTCTCACCCACATCACTCCAATGCAAGGGCGAACGACACTTGCGTCCATACAATGCCTCAAACGAAGCCATCTGGATGCTCGCTTGATAGCTGTTATTGTACGCAAACTCAACCAGTCCTAAGTGTCGATGCCACCCTCCACCAAAGTCTAGGACACATGCTCTCAACATGTCCTCCAGAGTCTGAATGGTCCGCTCAGACTGACCATCGGTCTGTGGACGAAATGCCGTGCTAAACCGAAGTTGAGTACCCAGTGTTGTCTGTAGACTCCTCCAAAAACTGCGAGACGAACCGTGGGTCTCGATCTAACACAATCGAGGTAGGCACTCCATGCAACCTCACCAACTCGTCCAAATATAACTGAGCAAGTCTATCCCTGGACCAAGTAGTCCGCACTGGCAAAAAGTGGGCAGACTTGGTCAGTCTGTCCACTATCACCCAAATGGCATCGAAACCAGTCTGCGTCCTCGGTAATCCCACGACAAAGTCCATGGCGATCTGGTCCCACTTCCACTCGGGTATTGGGAGACTCTGAAGCTTGCCAGCAGGTACTCGGTGCTCCGCCTTTACCTGTTGACAAGTCAAATACTGAGCCACAAATCTCCCTATATGCCGCTTCATTCCATTCCACCAATAGTGTGCCTTTAAATTCTTATACATCTTGGTTCCACCGGGGTGAACCGTATAAGGCGAGTAATGTGCCTCTCTCAAAATCTCCTTTCGGATCTCAGAATCCGTAGGCACACACAGTCGGTCTGTCACGCCCCGGATTACTCGTTTTCCCGGGCTCGCCAACAGATCCGCCGTATACATAAAATTTTTCTATATATACGGAGCGATAGCTAACCTGTAAACAAAGCATACAAGCAACTACAAGAGATATAGAGTTGAAATAAGAACATACTAATAGAACAAAAGCCACCTGTACATATAGGATCCAAAATACAATAGTTCCTCCAAAACCAAAAATAGGTACAAGTCCACCTCAAAAGGAACAACCAGTCAACACTATATGTACATGGCACAACTCAAAATGAAACTATCTCCAGTAGGGTCCTCCTCTAGGAAAAACTGGGAATGGTGGGGATCTAGCTCGCGACTCCCTTACCTCGATCCGCAGGAACAGAAGCAGCAGCTGCAACAGACGAAGGCTCTGCAAGAAAAGGTGGCAACAATGGATGTGAGAACTACTATCAAAAGAAGTAGTCCTCAGTGGGTACCGCTACCGACCCCAACGGTCCACCCACTAAGTTTACGAGACAACAGTATAGCTGGTAGGTAAAGAAACAATAAAGTAAGCTGGAATAAACTCTACAGCTGAAATGCCACTACCCTATGACTATCCAAGTCATACTCTCAAAGTATAAGCATCACTAATGTGAATAGTCACTCCTGACCCAATCTAACGGAACCGCCCAAAAAGGCTCGTCCAGCCAAAAGCCTAGCCACACCGCACACTACCAAAAGGTAGCCGGTCCAAGAATCATATCCACTAATATGCAGCGACATCAACACATGAGAGGCCTCACTCCGGAGCGGCACTCGGGGGAGCTACCCAACCGAGTTAATAAGCGTATCTCTGTCGAGCACAATCAGGCTCCGGCAGGCTATAATCAAATAAAAAGGGTCGAATGGGTCACAGACTCCAAGCTCAAGTGCCCTCAGCACAAACAGATACTAAAACAAGAATCTTGGTTCACCGTCAACCCCGACGGCACCCGGTAATACAAAACAGTCTAACCCTGCTGTATACACAAGCTCGGCATCTCAGCACGAGCGTAAACTCGTCCTACAATAATCTAAGTATCAACCTCGCACTAACAGCGGTGATACAAGCATAGAAACGGCTCCTAGAGCTAAATCTGATAACAGTTTCGAAAAGTGACGGTTGTAGGTTCGCGAGTTTTCTCCTAAGTCAAATCCCAGTTCAGCATGTAAAATTATGTCTATAAATTATTAATTTATGCTCCAAATTCAGATTTCATATAAACACATACAAATTCGTGAATTCGAGCTACTAACATGAAAAATCTGATAATAACACAACATTCTGCACTCTCTACAACTTAGGAGGAATTCCGAAGCTTTCAGCAACATCAACCCACCACAAAAGCTATCCAACAAAGGCTAGGATTCGAGTGGAAGGCCTCCAAACAAAACCAGCTGAAACCGAGCTCAAACCAGCCAAAACAGGATTCGGATCCCGCTGCTCAAGTTCTGGGCGCCAGAACATCAGCCCAGAACTGCAGCCTGGCAGCACGACCAACAGGGATTCAACATGCGATAAAATCTAAATCCTAAGTCCAAATGCAGTGAAAATTTACTCAACTCACCAGCAGGGGCTCAAGAACAATCCCACCAAATTTTAGCCAAAACGGAGTTCGAATAGATCTCCAAAAGCCTTTGCGCTGATTCGGACCCAACTTCTGGACCCTCCAAAACTACATCCAGAAGTTCCAGCAACTAAGTAAATAACACTTCTAGCATAATTTCGGGAATTCCCACAAGTCTAGCCCAGGGAATAGGGTCACATACCTCCCAAATACAGTGAGGGATCACTCTAAATCCATCAATGAAGCTTCCAACAAAATCTGGATTTAAAAATCCAAGAAATCCATCAAGGATCCACAATTTCAGCACTTAAGCTAAATTCTCAAAATCTGAGCTAGTACTCACCTATGAATTCTCAATCTAGGTGTAAAGAAACTCCAAACCAGCAAGGGATGAGGGAAAACCAATCCTCACTTCAAAAATCCAGCTCCATAGAGATTTGGATCCATAAGATCAAAGGAAAAACCCAAATTTCAGTTCAAGAACACAAGGTGTTCAGTAAAATAGCAACTGCAGCGTACATACCTGTCCAAAATGGGATTGGAAGGATCCCACGCCTTTCTCTACGAGTCCACAATGCAACAAACTAAGTTTTGTGGGATTTGGACACTCCTACACTGCACACGAGAAGAAACGCCACAAGTCGACGCTGCTGTTCTGCAGGAATCCAAAGCCTTCAATGGAAAAAGATAGAAATTTGGAGGAATTGGAGGGGTTCCATTCAATAATCCAGGGTTCACTGTGAAGGAGGGGAGAAAAAGCCTCAGGGGGGTCGTCCCCAAACTTTTATAAACATAGGGATAGGGTACAATGAGCCTCAAGAACAAAATGCAGCTAACCTGTCCCAAGCTGTAAATCCAACATTCGGGCGCCCAGAACTCAAGAAGTGGGCCCCCAGTTCTTCCAGCCTGCACTTGACCAGCACTTCGGACTCTCCGCCTCACGGTCTGGTGTGCCCTAACGTGGTCCGGCGGAACTCACCTACCACCTCACACGTGTCAAAAGGATCGATATTCACGAGGTAACATTCGGACTCACTTTCCGGGCGCCCAAAACCTGGATCCGAAATGACTCAGCGTTTCAAAGAATAAGCACTCAACATCTGGGCGCCCAAAACCTAACATCCGGGCGCCCTAAAGTACCAAACGTCCAAAACTTCAGTTTTGGCTTACTTCGGTGCTCCGAGTCCGTTTCTCGCGTCTATTTTGCGCCAAAACGACTCCGACTCGTCCCAACACTCTCCAGAAGTGTCGAACAGTCTAGGATACTGCAGTTATTTCGTCAGTTAGGCTCCAGGGGTACTACACGGTCCCTGTACCGCAGTACTCCCGAACTGTCAACACTAAAGTCTCATGTTTGCCCACTGGCAATTTGATCTAGAATCCTCATCAAATAGGGGTCCACACTCTGTTTCTCTCGGATCCTATCCAACAAAGTGGGTTGCAAAACCAAAGACATAAGTTTTGCAGTAGTCCCAGGGGACACCACCTCAAGCTCAAGCCGCCTCAACTCCTCAAGTAATGGCGCCTGCTGAGTGGTCATCATACTAAGGCTCTGCACTGATCTCCTGCTCAACGCATCTGCCACTACATTCGCCTTGCCGGGGTGATACAGGATGGTAATATCATAATCCTTCAACAACTCTAACCACCGGCGTTGCCTCAGGTTCAATTCATTTTGAGTGAACAAATACTTGAGACTTTTATGATCCGTAAAAATCTCACAGTGCTCACCATACAAGTAGTGCCGCCATAGCTTCAGTGCAAATACCACAGCTGCCAGCTCCAAATCATGCGTAGGGTAATTCTTCTCGTAATCCTTCAATTGCCGAGAGGTATAGGCAATTACCCTACCATGCTGCATCAACACACATCCCAAGCCACTGTGTGATGCATCACTATAAATCACAAATCCTTCCCCCATAACTGGAAGGGCAAGGATGAGAGCAGACATCAGTCTCTCCTTCAGCTCTTCAAAGCTACGCTGGCACTCGGCACTCCAAACAAATCTAATCCCCTTCCTCGTCAGACGAGTGAGGGGTGTGGAGAGCTTCGCAAAGTCTTCCACAAACCGACGGTAATATCCAGCCAACCCAAGAAAACTCCTCACCTCGGTAACCGTCGTCGGTCTGGGCCAATCCCGAACAGCATCAATCTTCTGCGGGTCCACCGCCACTCCAGTGGCTGAAATCACATGGCCCAAGAAAGCTACCTCTCGAAGCCAGAACTCGCACTTCTTCAACTTGGCATACAACTTCTTCTCCCTCAGAAGTTGCAGCACTAGCCTCAAGTGCTCCTCATGCTCAGCATCACTCCGAGAGTAGATCAGGATATCATCAATAAATACCACCACAAATCGGTCCAAGAACGGCTTAAACACTCGATTCATTAAATCCATAAATGCAGCATGAGCATTAGTCAATCCAAACGGCATCACCGTAAACTCATAATGCCCGTACCGAGTCCTAAAAGCCGTCTTGGGAATATCCTCGGCTTTCACCTTCAATTGGTGGTAACCGGACTGCAAATCAATCTTAGAGAAGACACAAGATCCTTGCAGCTGATCAAACAAATCATCAATGCGCGGCAAAGGATACCTGTTCTTGATGGTCACTTTATTCAACTCTCGGTAATCCACACAAAGTCTAAATGAACCATCCTTCTTCTTCACGAATAACACCGGCGCTCCCCAAGGCGATACACTGGGTCTCACAAACCCTTTATCCAACAAATCCTGAAGCTGCGCCTTAAGCTCTCTCAGCTCAGCCGGTGCCATTCGGTAGGGTGCCTTTGAGATTGGTGCAGTTTCTGGGACTACGTCAATCACAAACTGGACCTCCCTGTCCGGTGGCATAGCAGTCAACTCAGGGGGAAACACGTCCGAAAACTCGCAGACTACAAAGATGTCCTCGAGTTCCGGTGCCACCGTAGGTACCTCTACAACAGTTGCCAGGAATGCAGTACATCCTCGACTCATCATCTGCCTCGCTCGTGCCGATGAAATCCACGTCGCGAACAATGTGCTCCTGCAGCCACTATACACGTACTCCTCCTGGCTAGGCTCGCGAAACGTCACGGTCCTCTCGCCGCAGTCGATCGTCGCGAAATAGCGCGCCAGCCAATCCTTGCCGAGCACCACATCAAAATCCTGCAATCGCCCCAGGACCAAAAGGTCTGCAGGCATCACCCAAGGTCCAAGCTGCACTGGACAAGCCCAACAACACTCCTCCACAAGCAAAACATGCTCGGGAATCCGCACCTCTCGTGCATGAGGTAAAGGCCCTATCACTAGCCCATGCAGTGATGCAAATGCTCGACTAATAAAAGAATGTGATGCACCGGTATCAAATAATGCACGAGCTCTAATGCCAGAAATTAAAATGATACCTGCCACCACATGATCTGCTGTCGTGGAGTCCTCAACCTGAGACGCAAAGACCCTGCCGCTCTGCGCCTGCTGTCGCCGCTCACCCGGGCGTGGCACAGAAGCCCGGTCCGTCTGGCTATGAGTCGGTGGAGCTCCATAGGCCTGCTGATAAGCTGGGGGTGCCGATGCTGTCGATGGTGCTGGCGACGCTGCTCGGGGACAAGCTGCCCGCAGATGTCCGGACTGACCACACCCAAAACACCGGCCCTCTCGCTGCTCGTACTACCTAGGCCAATGTGGTCCTCCACAGATGACACATCTCGGTGCTCCCCTCTGCTGCCGTCCCTGCTGACGGGATCCACCAGACTTATGTCGCCCCGAAAACCCATGACCCTGAGAACGTGATCGTGGAGGCCTCGGCGGACGTCTGCCGCTGATCTGTCCTCCGTCGTCTGGAGCCGGGCGTTTCCTATCCGGACCTTGACTCAGTGCGACCGCCCGTTCTCTCGCCGTCAAGGCTCCTCGCTCGACCCATAGTGCCTGCTCGATCGACGCATTAAAGGTCTGCAACCTTTGCGTCTGAACTAAAACAAAGATCTCATGTCTCAATCCCCGCTCGAACAAGTAAACCTTGTGAGCCTCATCTCTCGCTGCAAATGGGACACAGTTCAGGAGTCTGGTGAACTCTCGAGTATACTCCTGCACTGTGCGGTCTCCCTGAAGTAAATTCTTCAGATCCTCCTCGAGTTTTTGCTTCACGCTGTTTGGGAAATAGGACCCGTACAGCTCCCGCAAAACTCGTCCCAACTCAATCGCAGTGCATCCAGCGACCTGCTCTGTCTCGTCCTCCTCCACCAGATGCGTGCGTCACCCGTCAAGCAATGAACCGCCAAGTGAACCTGCTCCCGCTCTGGTATGAAGAGATCCTCGAATAGCTTCTCCATCTCGCCCACCCAGGCCTCCACCACCCTTGGCTCGGTGTGGCTACTATCAAAGCGAGGTGGATCAAACCGGCAAAAACGAGCCAGCCTCTCAGTCATCCGCTCCTGCTCGGCCTCCGACATCTGTCCACCTGACCGTGAAGTACCGCCAATCGGCGCGGCCGGAACTGCCGCTGATGGGGGTGCGGCTGTAGCTGGAACATCCTCTAGAGTAGAAGGAAATGGCTCCTGCGACTCTGTCGCTCTGGGTGCTGCACTCGACTGATGAGTAAAAGTATCACACATCCTCCGCAATAGTGAACCCTGCTGCCTAGATGACTCGGCTAGGGCAGCCAACTGCTCTCTCAAGTCAGGGGGTGCACTAGGTCTCGCCTGCTCTAGCACCTCAGAAGGCGCGGGGGTAGCCCGCGTCGGGGATCGACCTCGGTGTCGGGGAGGCGTCATGACCACCTGCACAACACACACATCAGTAACAAAACACAAACAACTCTTGACCCAATCAAGCGAAAGTCTAGAAGGTCGCCTCTTTTCCCCCGCTACTTGACGTCGTCTGCAGCCAACGCAAGTTCGCTGCAGGATAGGACACACGCCTTCGATCACTCCCTCCACTTAAGGATGAGTTCAACAGTCAAATCGATGACTTTCACAGCAAGTCACGTCTCTCACGTCTTGCATTCCTAGGGTCTGACAAAGCCTAGGGTCTACTAAGTCCCAACGACCTATTCCTAAGCTCTTATACCAACTTAATATGTCACGCCCCGGATTACTCGTTTCCCCGGGCTCGCCAACAGATCCGCCGTATACATAGAATTTTCTATGTATACGAAGCGATAGCTAACCTGTAAACAAAGTATACAAGCAACTACAAGAGATATAGAGCTGAAAAGATCATACTAATAGAACAAAAGCCACCTGTACATATAGGATCCAAAATACAACAGTTCCTCCATAGACAAAAATAGGTACAAGTCCACCTCTCACAGGAACAACCTGATCACACTATATGTACATGGCACAACTCAAAATAAAACTATCTCCAGTAAAGTCCTCCTCTAGAAAAAACTGGGAATGGTAGGGATCTAGCTCGCGACTCCCTTACCTCGATCCGCAGGAACAGAAGCAGCAACCACAACAGTCGAAGGCTCTGCAAGAAAAGGTGGCAATAATGGGTGTGAGAACTACTATCAAAAGAAGTAGTTCTCAGTGGGTACCGTTACCGACCTCAACGGTCCACCCACTAAGTCTACGAGACAAGAGTATAGCTGGTAGGTAAAGAAACAATAAAGTAAGCTGGAATAAACTCTACAGCTGTAATGCCACTACCCTACCACTATCCAAGTAATACTCTCAAAGTATATGCATCACTAATGTGAATAAACACTCCTGACCCACTCTATTGGAACCGCCCAAAAAAGGCTCGTCCAGCCAAATGCCTAGCCACACCGCACACTACCAAAAGGTAGCCTGTCCAAGAATCATATCCACTAATCTGCAGCGACATCAACGCATGAGAGGCCTCACTCCGGAGCGGCACTCGGGGGAGCTACCCAACCGAGTTAATAAGCGTATCTCTGTCGAGCACAATCAGGCTCCGGCAGGCTATAATCAAATAAAAATGGGGTCAAATGGGTCAAAGACTCCAAGCTCACGTGCCCTCAGTACAAACTAATACTAAAATAAAAAATCTGGGTCCACCGTCAACCCCGACGGCACCCGGTAATACAAAACAGCTTAACCCTGCTGTATACACAAGCTCAGCATCTCAGCACGAGCGTAACCTCGTCCTACAATAATCTAAGTATCCACCTCGCACTAACAGCGGTGATACAAGAACAAAAACGGCTCCTGGAGCTAAATCTGATAACAGTTTCAAAAAGTGACGGTTGTAGGTTCGCGAGTTTTCTCCTAAGTCAAATCCCAGTTCAGCATGTAAATTATGTCTATAAATTATTAATTTATGCTCTAAATTAAGATTTCATATAAACACATACAAATTCATGAATTTGAGCTACTAACATAAAAAATCTGATAATAAAACAACATACTGCACTCTCTACAACTTAAGAGGAATTTCGACGATTTCGGTAACATCAACCCACCTCAAACGCTATCCAACAAAGGCTAGGAGTCGAGTGGAAGGCCTCCAAACAAAACCAGCTGAAACCGGGCTCAAACCAGCCAAAACAGAATTCGGATCCCCCTGCTCAAGTTCTGGGCGCCCAGAACATCAGCCCAGAACTGCAGCCTGGCAGTACGACCAACAGAGATTCAACATGCAATAAAATTCAAATCCTAAGTCCAAATGAAGTGAAAATTTATCCAACTCACCAGCAGGGGCTCAAGAACAATCCCACCAAATTTCAGCCAAAACGGAGTTCGAATCGATCTCCAAAAAGCCTATGCACTGATTCGGACCCAACTTCTGGATCCTCCAAAACTGCATCCAGAAGTTCCAGCAACTAAGCAAACAGCCCCTCAAGCCTAAATCCTGGAATTCCAACAAGTCTAGCCCAAGGAATAGGGTCACATACCTCCCAAATACAGTGATGGAACAATCCAAATCTTCTCCAAAGCTTCTAACAAAAATATGGATTCAAAAATCTAAAAAATCCATCAATGATCCACAATTTCAGCACTTAAGCTAAATTCTCAAAATCTGAGCTAGTACTCACCTTTGAATTCTCAAATCAGGTGGAAAGAACCTCCAAACCAGCAAGGGATGAGGGAAAACCAATCCTCACTTCGAAAATCCAGCTCCAAAGAGATTTGGATCCATAAGATCAAAGGAAAATCCAAATTTCAGTTCAAGAACATAAAGGGTCCAGTAAAATAGCAACTGAAGCATACATACCTGTCCAAAATGCGATTGGAAGGATCCCACTCTTTCCTCTACGAGTCCACAATCCAACAAACTAAGTTTCATAGGATTTGGACACTCCTATACTGCACACGAGCAGAAACGCCACAGGTCGACGCTGCTGTTCTGCAGGAATCCAAAGCCTTCAATGGAAAACATGCAATTTAGAGGAATTGGAGGGTGTTTCCTGCAATTATCCAGGGTTCACTATGAAGGAGAGGAGAAAAAAGCCTCAGGGGGTCGTCCCCAATCTTTTATAAGCATAGGGATAGGGTACAATGAGCCTCAAGAACAAAATGCTGCTAACATGTCCCTCAACTGGAAAACCAACATTCGGGCGCCCAGAATCCAGGAACTGGGCGCCCACTTCCTCCAGGCAGTACTCAACCAGCACCTCGGAATCTCCACCTCGCGGTCTGGTGTACCCTAACGTGGTCCGGCGGAACTCACCTACCACTTCACACGTGTCAAGAGGATCGATATTCATGAGGTAACATTCGGACCCACTTTCCGGGCGCCCTAACACTGGATCCGAAATGACTCAGCAATTCAAAGAACAAGCACTCAACAACTTGGCGCCCAAACCTAACTTCCGGGCGCCCTAAAGTTCCAAACATCCAAAACTTCAGTTTTGGCTTATTTCGGTGCTCCGAGTCCGTTTTCGCGTCTATTTTGCGCTAAAACGACTCCGACTCGTCTCGACCCTCTCCAGAAGTGTCGAACAGTCTAGGATACTGCAGTCATTTCGTTAGTTAGGCCCCATGGGTACTACAATATCCCCCAACCAATACCCAAACAACAAAACACAAGGAGGGAATTTCTTGTTCCGGGCTTAACAGGTTATTCTCAATTCTCCCTAGCAGTGAGAACTTGGCGGAACAACTCAGGTGTGGCCTCCTTGTTTCCATTTTGCCCTTTCAACCCTTCGTCCTGAATGAACCCAAAAAAAAAAAAAATTTATTGCAAGCCACGAAAGGGAAGAGCACAACGGTGCACCACGACTCCACTACGGAGGGGAACAGTGGGGAGGGTCGGAGAGGGAGATGGATGGAGTTGCCGCGGCGTCGTCGGAGACGGGTGGGTATCGTCGGTCGAGGCATGTGGATAGAGCTTTGTGGTGTGGGTGGGGTAAGGCTGTGAAAAGTAGGGGTGGCAATCTAGCTCGTTGTTCGCGAGCCAGCTCGTGTTCGGCTCGAAATGAGCTCGAGATCGAATCGCTCATTTAGTAAACGAGCCGAACACGAGCTAAATTTTTCAGCTCGTTTAATAAATGAGTCGAACACGAGCTGGGGTCAGCTCGCTCGTGTTCGGCTCGATAACAGCTTGAATACATATATTTATATTTTTATATATATATATATATATATATATTTATTATTTGATTTTTAGTCCAATCTAAATATAAAACCCAACTCAATTATAAAAAGCCAATTTATATGTAAAGTTTCAACCATTAGATCAAAATCTAATGGGTAAGATCTCATAAATATATTTTCTATATATATATATATATATATATATAGAGTTGAGCTAGAATACTCTTAAGAGTATTCTAGCCACTTTACTCCCACGTCGTTTTCGATGTTGGGACTTCCGAATCGACGATCGGCTCCGTTAGACTTGATCTAAAGTATTTGAAGTACCTAGAAAATAAGTTTTGCGATTTTTCGATATCATTTGCCTGGTGATCGAAAGGGCTCAAAATCAACAATTTTTAATGGTCGTGGTGAGCCGTTTGCAAGTTTAACGGTGTAAAAATATCCAAATCACGTGAAATTTTGACAGAAAATTCTTTATACTATATAAAACAAGATCAATATCTTTGATCCAGAATTTTAGAGTCATATTATCACATTTTGTGAGATTTTTATTTTCAGCCATTGATTTTGAGCCTTTTCGATCACCAGGCAAATGATATCAAAAAATTGCGAAATTTATTTTCTAGGTACTTCAAATACTCTAGATCAAGTCTAACGGAACCGATCGTCGATTCGAAAGTCCCAACATCGAAAACGACGTGGGAGTAAAGTGGCTAGAATACTCTTAAGAGTATTCTAGCTCAACTCTATATATATATATATATATATATATATATATATATATATATATATATATATATATATCCTTCCTAATTCTTTTAGCTTGTTGTTTATGAGCTAGCTCGTGTTCGGCTCGTGTTCCGCTCGTTAATAAACGAGCCGAACACGAGCTGAATTTTTTGGCTTGATAGTTAAACGAGCCAGCTCGTATTCGACTCGTTTATGAAACGAGCCGAACACGAGCTGGCCCCAGCTCGCTCGTGTTCGGCTCGTTGACACCCCAAGTGAGGAGTAGGGTGAGGAGGAGGAAGAAGAACAAGCAGAGGGTGAGGATAAGGATGGGTTCATGAGTTTTTTTGAAAGATTTTTTTTTAATTTATAAGAGCCACACTATTTTAATGTATTAATATTTAATTTAATATGATAAAAGAGATAGATTGAATAATTAAATTTAATTTAATAAGTGCTACTCCATTTAGATATTATATTTTTTAAAAATAAATTTTTAATAAATTTGTTTAAATTGAATGCTACTGAATTAATATTTCATAAGTGATGTGTGAATATACTTAGTTTGTGAATTAATTTATTTTTCTATTTAATTAACTAAATCATGTTTGATTATTATATTCAAGGGCAAAATTGTTATTTTACTTAATTTTTATCTTTTCAATATCTTATTTCAACATAAACATCCAAATACTATCAAGAATATTATCTAAAAACAAACAAACAAACAACATCGAAACATAATTTACAACTTGTTCTAGCTTATACCGGAATATCCCTGTTCTTGTAAAAAATTGTTCTTCACAATTTAGTTCTCAAACCAAATGCAATCTAATGATTCTTTAGTAACAAACTCAAAAGAATCTTAACAATCTATACAAAATAGAATTTCTAAAAACGGCGAACGATTCACTTTTTTTAATAAAGACGATAAACAATTCACCATCTTTCACTTATCCCTCCATCATGGCATTGAGTTTGGTCAAATAATTTTTTACAGAAATTATTTAACAAATTATAAGTTTTTTCAGAATTATTGTAAAAAAAAAAAAAGGTTCTCTTTACATCTGTTCAAATTATAGTCATAGTAAATGTATAATGGTTGACTTTGATACCAATGAGTGGAATGTTCCAGCCAACTTAGGTTTATGTTGAGTGTAATTAAGTCATGATAAATTTATCAGAATCCATCTAACTTAAAACCTTAAACTTGTAGATTAATACACTTGTATATTAGTCTATTCAACTCCTAATTTTTATTCAATACTACAAGTTTATTCTCACATGTAAATTTTTTACCTATCTTGGTGGTAGTAAGTTTACCGCTGAGAATTGTCTTCACACCAAAATTTCATCTTTGTGACCTTTGATTAAGTATTAACATTTTGTAATTTTTACTATTTTATAAAAATTTTGTTTTCTTTTCACAAACGGTAAGAATTCCAATTAACCCCAAGTTATTCAGTCTTTACGTTCAATTTATGTTTCTTAATGTTTGATTTTAAAATCTTATCATTTTTCGGTGAGCTTTGATGAGCCCCTCAATATAAGGGGTTACAAATGAAGTCTTTTAAATTATGCTAAATCACATTACAAATGAAGGCTTTTAAATAATGCTAAATTGCACTATTTGCACTCAAACTCTGGATTCATTAACACTATAATTCTAATAGTTTAAATTATTTGTAATTTGTAGCTTGAACTTTTTTATAATTGTAGTCAAATTCTGTTATGAATTTTTCATCTAATAAAGCCACTAAAGTGCTAATGTGACAGTGAATAGCATTTTAGTCAATATTGTGATAATTCCATATGATTTACATTATTAATTTTCAAACTACTTCAGTGCGGAAGTATTATATTTCAGAATGTTCACGAGTTTTTGACATCCAAATACTTTAGATGATGTGCATAGTATTCAATGGATTATATTTTATTGAAAATTTCAAATTATGCTAGGCCAGTGCAATGCAATACGACAATTAGGGCTGGCAAATGAGCGAGCCGGCTCGCCTTCGGCTCGCGTTCGACTCGATATTTGGCTTGCTCGAGCTCGACTTGAAATTAAATGAGCCGAGCTTGAACAAAAAGAAAAGCTCGAAATTCATTTCAAGCCGAGCTTGAGTATTACTCGGCTCGCTCGAATTAGACTCGAAAAGCTCGAATATATATCTATATATATATTAAAAATATATATATAAATATAATATATTTTAATTATATGTAGGCTGTGTGAGTAACCTTAGTTTAGTTAAAATTGGGCCAATATTGCTGGTCCATAAAAACAAACCCAACAAACCAACAAAATGACAAAATCCCACTAAATTTACGGACTTTTTTATAAAATAACTCTCAAAAAATTTGTATTTTGCGAAATGACCCTCTCAAAATTTTATTTGGAAAACTAACCCTCTAATAGTTCAAATCTCCTCTAAAAATATTTAGTGAATATAATAGAAAAAATTAATAAAGGTTGCATCTGATCAGGACTACTGCTACTACTCCCAACAGAGAAAAGGGTTAACCATTCTAAATCTAGTTTTTACACCAATTATAAAATTAGCAAATGATGAATGGTTAACCATTCTAAACCTAGTTTTTACAAGTCTAACCTATTGCCACAATACCAAAAATGCCAACAATGCCAACAATACCTACAATACTAACAATGCCATAGAGTAATAAAATTAAATATAAACATAACTTAATTAGCTAAAAACTGCAAGTCAGGATTTTGAGAAAATCCAACAGGTAGCAATGGAGCTACCTGCAATGTGGGTTGCTGAGGGAGGTTGGCAGGGGCGGCGGATGCGGGGGGCGACAGCGACCGGCGGGGGCGACCGGCGAGGGCTCCTGGAGAGAGAGGGGCAGAGAGAGAAAGACCGAAAGCGCGAGAGAGAAGGAGAGAGCTGTCGCGGGTGCGGGTATACCTATTGAAGACGGTGAACCGTTCACCGTCTTCATAAAGCGGTGAACGGTTCGCCGCCTTAGTGAAGACCGTTCACCCTGGCGCCCGCGTGGCGAGAAGAGGGTTAGTTTTTCAAATAAAATTTTGAGAAGGTCATTTCGCAAAATACAAATTTTTGGAAGGTCATTTTATAAAAAAGTCCTAAATTTACACTCTCTCCCTCTCTTTCTTTCACAGAGCCCTAAATCAGTAAATCCCTAATCTTTTTCTCTCTCTTTTTCTCTCTCTCTCACCCCAAGCGGCCAAGCCTGAAGCCCCCAAGCGGCCAAGCCGTCGCTCACCTCGTAAGCCGCCGTCGCCGACCTTGTTGGCCACCGTCGCCGCAAGCCCGCAACCGTCGCCACAGCCAACATTGACACATATATTATAGGTCGTCAATTTGTCATACGTGTGCATTGACTTAGAGAATTTTAAGCTATTTTTCTTTCTTTTTTTTCTAAATTTAGCCGATTTATTTAATTTAAAGTTTATCAAACTATAATCTGATTTTAATGATATTCCATAGGAATCAGATTGTTTCTATGTGATTTTTCTTCATATTATAATACCGTATTTCATATAATTATTTTATATTTTGAACTATTCGACATGTTTTTGCATCAAATTGTAGATAATGTTCTATACAAATTAAACTATTGATCGTACGATATTGAGAATTTCAAGCGGCTCGTTTAGTGCTCGAGCTCGCTCGACTCGAAATTAGGCTCGCTCGAGCACGACTCGAATTAATTTCAAATCGAGGTTGAGCCTAAATTTAGGCTCGAAATTAATTTTAAGCCGAATTTGAGCCGAGGTAAGCTCGCTCGAGCCGAGCTCGGCTCGTTTCCACCCCTAACGACAATTCGTGGTGCCCAAGTTACTCGAAAGTTGAGTCACCACCGTGGTTCTCAAGTAACTTCCCTTCATCTCTATCTACTACTTGGCCATTACCAACATAAATACTTGTTAAGTAGAGACAATACGTGATGAAAAATTAAATCAGAGACCACTAATCTGATTGCTTAATTATGATTTAGTGGTTCACAATTGCGTGCGTGTTTAATCCGGTTTTAGTAAAAACACATCGGATTCACTTAAATCTGAGCCGTAATTAAATAACGCGATTTAAATTGGACCGTGGTCAATTATTCGGTCCGGTCCGGTTCCAACGAATCCAATAAGAAAGCTTTAAACCCTAACGACCCGACCCGCTAAAAGCCCTAGCTCTCGTAAGCTACCTCGCTCGCTCGTCTCCTCCAAACCCCTCTCCATTCTCGGAGAAGACGCGCGGCGGCGGCGGCGGCGGCGGCGGTCGGAGCGGCGGCGATTCGGACGCAGTGCCTCTTCGATCAAACAGTGCTCTCTTACTTTAAATTTTTTTTCTCCCTAAATTTTGGGAATATAAAAGTCGATATTTTGAACCATCTCTTTTAACTGAAGTTAGCTTGGTGATTTAATTATGTTGTTGTTAATATTTGGTTCAGGTTTGGAGTTTATTAACTATTCCAACCCGCGCGGTTCCATCATGGCTCCTGTAAGTGTTTCATTTTGAAGTATTTGATAGTTGCATCTCATGCAGGGGAGAAAAAAAAAGTATAGATTTTGATGTTGATTATAAGTAAAATTCCCGATTTTAAGATTGTTTTTATCTGTTTGAATAATGGCAAGGGAAGTTGTAGAGGCGTACAGCAGTCAAAAGATTGTTTTATTTTATTTTATTTTAAAATTGTAAGTGTTTCATTTTGAAGTATTTGATAGTTTTTTATGCAGGGGAAAAATTATATATTTTTCTTATTAATTATAAGTAAAATTCCCAATTTTTAAAATTATATTTATCTGTGAATAATATGTCAAGAGTTCAAGTCCAAGGAAGTTTTAGAGGCGTATAACATTCCAAAAGAAATTTTCTTTCTTTTTTTTAATTTGTTATATTCAGCACATTGTGTGTGTGTGTTTGTTTATTGTATATATGTTTGGTACAATCGACGGACTAATATAATTGAAATTATTTGATTTTGCAGCCTGACGATGAAGGAAAAGCATTGGAAGGAAAGGTTTGTGCTTACGAAAAAAAAAAACTGGTTAAATCTTTACAGTGTTGTTACCTCTTACATAGTCATTATACATAAATCAGACAAAGTTACTAAAAATTTAATGATGGCACGTGTCGAAGCATCCTACAGAGCACTGTACAAGCATATCTCCTAATTAGTTGTATAAATTAATTTTCTTGGTGTTTTAAGATATCAGTTAACTGGCATTATTTGATTAGAACACCGAAGGTTTCATACTTGATAACTTGTATGTTTGAGAATAAGGGTAATGAGATGTTTTATCTGTAGTTTGTAGAACACTGTTGATAGTTGTTAAAGATTATTTCAGAGGCCAAAGTTCGTCGAACTAATAGATTTTTATGACATTTCTCAATATTCTTAAACTCTTCAAAGTATTTCATATTTCATTTTTTTGGCATTCTTCTCAAGAAGGTGGTGAGAAATGGTTGTTCGAATTAGATATTTGAATTTAAATAGTGATCCACACCTAAATGTTTCCTCGTGTATTAACAACAGGAAAAGGATCTTTTGGGAGGGTGCTGGTGATAATATCTAACCAGCTATGACCACATTTAGCTCAAGTTGATCTTGTTATCCCGGTTGATATGTTGGCCTAATCATGCCTGTTTTAGTACTACCAATGTAAAGCCAGTATAAGAAATTATTCATTTTATCAACTGATTGACTATGGCCATTTTTCTTATTTACTGGATTCAATATTTTCCCCTTAAGGTATTGACAATTGATTTTTCATATGACTCTTTTAACCAATGAAATGGTATTCTACTGACTAACTTTTATGAATTTAGGGAAATTGTGATACTGCTTAGGAAGATTGCCTTTTTTTTTGCTGAAAAAAAAAAACTTAATAGGAACTGGCTTGAGTTTTGCATTCTGACAATCTTTTTTATGCCATGTGCAGCTAGACGATAAAGAGTTGGAAAGGAAAATGAAGAAGGATCAAAAGGTTGACTGTTTATCTTGTTTATATTATCTCCTCTTGTTTTTATTTTTTTGGTATAAATAGAAGCTCTGAAGTTGTCATCATAATGTCTATGCTTTTATCTGGATCTTTTCTTCTGTCTGTGGCTTTGTGCCATACTGTCATTATGCATGTTTTGATGTTAAACCAAAATTTGATTTGAGCAAGCTAGATGGTTCTTAACACCTCCTGGATTTAGCATTTATTTAACATCCAAGAAAGAAGCTGAATCACTTATATATTTTGCTCACCTCACTATATGCTGGAGGTTGCATGACTTTTGTCGTTCCTCAGTTATCTTGCATCAATTATAATTTACTGTCAAGTGCCAATGGAAACTTGAAATGTATATGGAGGATTTATTACTTGAATCTTGCCTGTCACCCATTTTCAGTTGGTATTACTTCATTTTCTGGACAGGCAAAAGAGAAAGCAGAAAAGAAAATAAAAGCTCAACAAAAAGAAGCTGCCAGACTCCAGGTAGTTTGATTTTCAGTGTGTTATCTTTAAATTATAGAAAAGAAGTTTCAATATAGATAATACATTCACTGGCTGAATGATCTAATTGTTCTTGTCTGTTTAATTTGTTGCTTACTAGGCACAAGCGACATCTGATGGCTCAAAGAAGAGTGAAAAAAAGCAAAAGAAAAAAGATGCTCATGATGAGAATCCTGAGGATTTTATTGATCCAGTGACTCCTCCTGGAGAGAGGAAACTTCTTTCGCACCAAATGGCAAAGCAATATAGTCCCAGTGCTGTAGAAAAATCGTACATCACCACATTTCTTAACAAAATTTTATCGCCTTGAAATTTCTAGATGACATAAGAATTGTATGATTTTTTAAAAATATTTTTGCTGTTTAGGTGGTATGCATGGTGGGAAGCATCAGGCTATTTTGTGGCCGACAACAGCAGCTCAAAACCACCTTTTGTAATTGTAGGTGCCTTGATAATTTTATAGTTATTTGTTACATTTACGCCAACTTGTTTTCTGAATGGCATGAATCTACCTGAAATGGAAAACATGAGTTATATTCTGTCCCTACCATGTCCATTACGAAGAAATGCTTCTTTCTATCATTAAAAAATCTAAACTAATCATTGACTTTACGCAGAAATTTCTATTGATATTTCAGCATTAAAGCCCAAACAACATTGAAACTTGTCTTAAATAAGAAGCATCTGTAGATGTTTCTATCCAACTTTTGGTAGCCAAACCTAATCCCTAGTTTTTTAACATCGATGCTTTTGTCAATATTTTCGCCTTTTACTTAACTGTGTACTTTGAACAAAATTGCCTCCCAGTGACATGACCTGTTGATTTCTATGATACCATGTGTAGGTTCTGCCGCCTCCGAACGTAACAGGAGCCCTTCATATAGGTCATGGGCTTACTGCTGCCATACAGGTATTTACTTTCGGAATTTCTTTTTCCTGTATCTGATTATTATTGACATTTTGTATTTTCTGTATAATTGCTAATTCCTTGAATTATATTGCATCTGGTATCTTTCTATTATGCAGGATACAATTATAAGGTGGAGGAGAATGTCAGGTTACAACACTTTGTGGGTGCCTGGAATGGACCATGCTGGCATAGCAACCCAGGTTTGATTCTTCTCAAAATACCTGGTGAAGCTTGATTATATATTATTTTTGACCTTCTTTGGCAAATATAAAGATCTTGCTTCTTAGGGAGAAGTGATTTAAAGGATATTGCTGATTATATATGCAGCATGGGATATTAATATTCTTTGGCACGGGCCCATGCCGCGTGTGCCGTACTGTGCTGGCCGCATGCCAGCACGTGGCAGGGGTCCGTGCCGCTCGGCACCCAAAAGGTGTGGGCGTGCTGCCCCGTATCGCAGGTGTGCCGACCGTGTATCACGCTGTATCGCAGCTTGCTACCCTCGTATCGCTCTGTGCCGAACCGGCACGGGTTGGCGGGGGTCTATTTGCTCATTTTATATTTGAGGGGTCAAAAGAGGTTCTTTGATGATCAAAAGAACCCCTGATAATGAACACAAGTAGTAAAGACCACTTTTGGTCTTTTTTACTTGTACTCATTTGAAGTTTTTAAATTTTAGAGAGAAAGAGATCTCTCCGTTCTTCCTCTCTTATTTCCTCAAGAAACACTTAAGAAATCCTCAAAAAACCCTCAAAAAATAAGAGAAATTTTGGTACTTGAAGAAGTTTCAACTTTCAATGTAAAACTTTTAACATTAAGCTTGTTCTTGATACAAATCTAGGCTTTTTAGGCTTTCTTTGGCCATTTATTATCATGTAATGTGAGAATTTGTTAATCTAGGATTCCTAACTTTTCTTCATGGATGTTCATTAAAAAACTTTCAATCTTGTGTTAATTTTTTTAGTTTTTTTACTTCTTTTTATTATTCTTATTTTTGATCTCATGGGTCTACTATGAAGGGATCAATTTAGTAACCGATGATGATAATTATCAATGTGATCCACCTAGACACTCAATGTAATACTGGTAATGAAAAATAAATAGTTTAGACTTTGGAGTAATGATTTGGACATTTTAAATTATCATCTATAACATTATATGTTGTTAACTATTAGTCTTATATTAGCATTTATGTACTATCATGGGTTGTGTATGACTATTTCAACTTGGAGTGGATGAGAGGTATAACTTGGATCAAGTTTATATGCATTACAAATCTTAAAATATCTTAAAAAGCTAACATTATGTGAACAAAATTTAAAAAAACGTGCCAAACCCATGCCGGTGTGCCAGTGGCGTGGCACCGGGGCGTGCCAGTGGCGTGGCACCGGGGCCCGTGCAGACATTGGCACGGCCCGTGCCACCGTGCCGTGCGGTACCATTTTGTGTTTATTGTAACTCTTGCGTACTGGTTTTTGTCTAGATGTTGAACCATGTACTGCGTTTTTGCAGTTGTTCCCTGTTTAATTGGGTGTAGTGGTAGGCTTTGCTCATTGTTGTTATAGTAATTTTTATCAGTAAGGCTACATTAGTAAGGCAACATTAGTACTTAGCTTCGTTAAGAACTTTTATCAATGTTGGTGTTCATTTCTCCGTGTTTTTGGTGCATATCCCAGGTTGTCGTAGAGAAGAAGCTAATGCGTGAAAGAAAATTAACCAGGCATGATATTGGACGTGAGAACTTCGTGTCTGAAGTGAGTGCTTTGTTTATATATTACATTTTGTTTCTCTGAATACTGGTACAAATATGTAATCTTTTTATCCGTATTAGAAACTTGCTTGTTTCTTTTCTTAAGAATGATTTAGTTTTGATCCACTTGTTTTGTTTCTTGCATGAATGCTTGATAGGTCTGGAAGTGGAAAAATCAATATGGCGGCACAATATTAACTCAAGAACGTCGACTTGGAGCTTCACTTGACTGGTCCCGTGAGGTCAAATCAATTTTGCTATTATTTAACTCTCAGCTAAGAAAGCAGCATAGTGCTAGTGATAAAACACAACCTTTCCTTTTCATGAAAGTTTCTGATATTGTATACATTTTCTCAATTTGTGAATCAGTGTTTCACAATGGATGAGAAGAGATCAAATGCAGTTACCGAGGCTTTCGTTAGGCTATACAAAGAAGGTTTAATTTACAGGTCGGCTTGACTACATTGATCTTAAGGTTTTTGCTTAATATTTTAGACTGTAGAAGAACTTTTCTCATTCTTCTTCTTGAATATTGAGGTGTTGGATAGGTTGATCAAGCCTTTTTATCTTCATGTTCCTGACTTCACTTCTTTACTGCTCTATTCTTATTCTTAGATTAACTATATAGTGTTCGCTTTCTCTCTTTTCAGTAGCTCTCATTTTTACTTTTTTGTGTGTGAAGGGATAACCGCCTTGTTAATTGGGACTGTATCTTACGAACAGCAATATCTGATATTGAGGTACAGAATGACTTATATTTAATAAACCATTTATTAGAACAATAAAAAAATTTGTATTTCTCTTAGTAAGAATTGATTTTACATTTAAGTACTTATTTGCAGGTTGACTATAAAGAAATTAAAGAAGAAACTTTGTTAAAAGTTCCTGGTTATGACCGTCCAGTTCAGTTTGGTGTATTGACATCATTTGCTTATCCTCTTGAAGGAGGATTGGGCGAGATTATAGTTGCTACGACCAGGATAGAGACAATGCTTGGTGATACTGCAATAGCTATTCATTCTAAAGATGAGAGATATAAACATCTACATGGAAAATATGCAATCCACCCATTCAATGGGAGGAGACTTCCAATTATATGTGATGATGAGCTCGTGGATCCTAGTTTTGGAACTGGGGCTGTCAAGGTAAGCATTCTTTTCAAGTAGTGAGAGATTTATATATATATTTTAATTCAATTTAATAAACTTCTTTCCTTCCATCACTTTTCTATTAAGATTTTGAAGGGCATATATCAAAATTCAGATTTTAGAGGGATTTGTTTGTGAGTTGAGATAATTTTAAAGGGGTTATATTTCATTATCTCTACATTCTTATATTTGTTGCATATGGTAATTTCTGTATATTCTTTTGTGTGGTTTGGGTTCTCTTCCTGCTGCAGATTACACCTGCTCATGATCCGAATGATTTTGAAGTAGGGAAAAGGCATAAGCTTGATTTTATTAATATTTTTACTGACGAAGGGAATATAAATAGTAATGGAGGCTTGGATTTTGAAGGAATGCCACGTTTTAAAGCTCGTGTAGCTGTTACTGAGGCATTGCAGGCAAAGGTATCACTGCATATTTTATACTAAAATTACCATCGACCCAATACTATTTGTTCTATAATACTTCACATACGACTATTGTAATATTTCCAAATGCTTTTGACAAGGACTTGTTTGAATCAGGGTTTATATAGGGGTTCTCAGAAGAATGAAATGAACCTCGGCATTTGTTCGAGGAGTAATGATGTAGTAGAGCCAATGATTAAGCCACAGTGGTTTGTCAGTTGTGACAGTATGGCGAAGCAAGCTCTTGAAGCAGTAAGGTGCAAGAAAATTGAGATTATTCCACAGCAGTATGAGCAAGACTGGTACCGGTATAGTTATTTTCTTCCCTTACTGAACTTTTCTTTTTCCTGTAATTACTTATATTTTAAGATAACTTCTAATTAAGGTCCTATTTGGTTTCACTTCTGGTTAAGTGTTGTGGACTAAAGCTGTTCGAGAAGTCGCCTGGAGTGTCTTTTTTTTTTTTCTTTTTTCTTTTTTTTTTTCTTTTTTGTTGATCTCTTCCTTGAGATCTACCCTCTGCAGCAGAAGTAGAATCAAATGAAGCTTCTGATTCTGGGGTTATAATAGGTCATTTCAGCATATCGCCGCACCAAAATTTCTTCTTTCTTGCCAAACGCTGATCTTTTGTTTTTCGGAGTAGATAAGTTGGAACCTGCTCTACAAGTCGGGCCAAGCAGTTTGCTAAACAGCTAATCTGGTTCCAAACCTTTTTGATAACGCAGGTGGCTCGAAAATATTCGGGATTGGTGCATTTCGAGGCAGCTTTGGTGGGGTCATCGAATTCCTGCTTGGTACGTGACTATGGAAGATGACCAGCTTAAAGACGTGGGTTCTTATAATGACCACTGGGTGGTTGCAAGAAACGAGGTGGAAGCACTTTCGGAGGCAAAAGAGAGGTTTTCAGGAAAGAAATTCCAAATCAATCAAGATCCTGATGTATTAGACACGTGGTTTTCTTCTGGCCTCTTTCCATTATCGGTACTTGGTTGGCCAGATGATACAGCTGATTTTAGGGCATTCTATCCTACTTCTCTCCTTGAGACTGGGCATGATATTCTCTTCTTCTGGGTCGCTCGGATGGTGATGCTTGGTATGAGACTTGGTGGTGATGTGCCATTTAGAAAGGTATAATTAGTTATACTGAATTTTCAAGTACGTCCTCGGAGTTTCAAATTTACAATTTAGGTCTTAAAGTTTGTACATTTTGTTAGTCAATTGTCTGAAAGAAAATGCCACATCCAATTTGGTTTTGTACGTGACTTTATGAAGTCGTAAAATTTTTGCAGATTTATCTTAGGTACCTGAAAAAAGATTGTTGCAGATTTAGGAAAATGAATTTATGAGGGTTGTTAGTAGACCAAGATTGTCTGTGAAGACTATTAGGTTTGTTTTGTTTGTTTAGTGTTGGAATTGTGCATGTTATGTTGTCAATAAACCATCAGTACTAAAATTTGCGTTTACTCAGGTTTATTTGCACCCCATGATTCGTGACGCGCATGGCCGGAAGATGTCCAAGTCTCTTGGCAATGTTGTCGATCCCCTCGAAGTAATAAATGGCATATCACTAGGAGGCCTCCACAAACGGCTAGAAGAGGGTAACTTGGATCCAAATGAATTAGCCACTGCAAAAGAAGGGCAGAAAAAGGATTTCCCAAATGGTATTGCTGAATGTGGTGCTGATGCCCTCCGTTTTGCCCTCATTGCTTACACTGCTCAGGTTATCTCTTGTATCCGCTTGATCTACTTTTCATTTTGATTAGGGGCCTATAAATATATATTTGCCCGCCAAATTTTCTATTTATGTATAAATCCCTATAAACTGTGAGTATTCATATACACCCCTCCAAAAGTGCAGTTTCGTACAAAAATGCTTATGGGTAAAAGTTATTAAAAGAGACGCAATTTTGTAATTAAAGACCATACGAATATAAAAGTTGTTGAAGCCCCACAAAGATGCCGATTTTGCAGGGTTTTATACGTAAATAAATATTTTTACTTGTATCTCTTTTGGTTATGCTAACGAATTTTTTATGCTTTTCTGCCTGTTTCAGTCCGATAAAATAAACCTCGATGTATTAAGAGTAGTGGGGTACAGGCAATGGTGCAATAAGTTGTGGAATGCCATAAGATTCGCCATGGGCAAGCTAGGGGATAACTATACACCCCCCTCAAATATAGTGGTGCATTCAATGCCTTCTGTGTGTAGATGGATCCTATCTGTTCTCAATAAAGCTGTGGCCAAAACTGTATCATCTTTAGAATCATACAAGTTTTCTGATGCAACTACAACTGTATACTCGTGGTGGCAATTCCAACTTTGTGATGTGTTCATCGAGGCTATCAAACCCTACTTCTATAATGATCCAGAAGAGTTTAAGTCTGCTAGAGAAGCTTCTAGAGATGCTTTGTGGATATGTTTAGATACTGGTTTGCGCCTTTTACATCCATTCATGCCGTTTGTTACAGAAGAGCTGTGGCAGCGACTTCCTCAGGCGGCAGACACTTGCAGGAAAGATTCTATAATGATATCAGAGTACCCTTCTGTTCGAGAGGTGAAAATCTTTGATCTTCTATTTCTTAGTCCATTTTTCTTGAAATTCTGAATCTTCCCCAATATTTTGAGAGGTTTCAGTTTGGCCGCCAACCTTTCAATTGGTAACAATTTGATCTTTAATTTTTGTGTTCATATGCAATCATAATCTTTTTGTTAAATTTCTTGGTTGATTTGGATGGAAATATCGATGTGATCACAATATAAGAAGCCCGACAACTTAAGTGGTAACTAGATGATGATTATGTGTACATCTTTTTCGGATTTGGATGGTGAAATAAAACTGAAATGTTAGGATTTGCAACAATTATAAGGTTGGGACCACGTTGACACTGCGCAAAAAACTGGAGGACGCCGCATGCAATCTACACTTAGTGTTTTGTGCATTAAATTTGTTGTCATGAACAGGAATGGACAAATGAGCAGATTGAAAGTGAGATGGAGATTGTTTTAGGCACCGTGAGAAAGATAAGATCTCTTCGCCCAGCAAACGATAAAAATGAAAGGTGTGGACATTATGATAGACCTGATCCTTAACAAATTGTCAAACTCGCATTTGGCATTTTCTTGCAGTATTAACTTTTCCCCTCTATTTTCTCGACAGATATCCATCTTTTGCACTTTGCCGAGGCAGTGATATTGCTGCCATCGTGAGAAGTAATGAGTTCCAGATTGTGACTCTTGCTTCTATATCATCTCTTAAGGTTCTGTCTTTATCTGTATTATAAGTCTAATCTGTAATCATTGCCATTTTCATGCTTTTACGTAATTAGAATTTAAAATATTTTTGCATCATAATGATTCATGTGCTATAGACATTCACCAGGAGTTGGATAGTGGTGATTGTTCCCTATAGTAATTATATGAATTTTAGACAAGTTGAGACAATAGGGAAGAGTTTCTATTTCTATATATGCCTTAACTCATTATGGATTGCAAAGTGAAAACGCACTGTTACAATCCTAAGACAGGCTCATCTAAGTGTTGTTAAAAACGAGCATTACCTTAGTTGGAGTGCCGAGGCAGTGTCTATCTAGTTGGCTATTCCAATATCTTTAATCCAGCCCAGTTTGATGTCAAATGGTTAGATGTTATAGTCAGATGTTACTATGACATAGTACTTGTACTCTCCTTCATTGCCCCAATTAGCTGGGTACCCAACAAGCTTG
Organism: Puya raimondii; assembly: GCA_016920855.1. NCBI lineage: Eukaryota > Viridiplantae > Streptophyta > Magnoliopsida > Poales > Bromeliaceae > Puya > Puya raimondii. Next base: position 112,027 of record JABWPP010000047.1, read on the forward strand.
TTGGGAGTATAAATGTGGGACACTTATATCATATAGTTCAGCATACGCTGAATTATATTATTCCGTGCTTGGTCGAAATACAAAGAGGGGTTGCTATAGTTTGATCTGTTCACTATTTTGAGCAGTTGAAATGCCTTCAGTTTTGCCATATTCATCTGAAATAAAATGCAGCAGTAACGTATTTGGCCAAGTGAATGCTATTCCTCAGTACTCTTAACCTAACTTTAGAATTGGATCCATCTGTACTATAGTAATCAGTGTGATCGCTGTGGTATGTGCTCTGTGAAGTTGTTTTACTCATCTTTTGCTGCTTTCTTTTTGTAGTGAAGTATCGTATGATCTTTTGATTACATTTGTGTAGATCCTTACTGAGGATGACGCTCCTCCACCTGGGTGTGCAATAGATGTGGTGAATGAAAATCTATCAGTGTACCTTCAACTTCAAGGTGCTCTTAATGCAGAAGCTGAGCGCGAAAAGCTCAGGAGAAAGAGAGAAGATATCCATAAGTGAGTTTTAATACATCTACATTTAAATTGGGCAACAAAATTTCTTTTGTTTTTTTTTTCCTGTCAACTGATATTAGTTTCTTCTAAGTGAGATGACAATAATGCTTTTCCTCAGCAAATTTATTCCAAGTATCTTACATCCTTTATAAAGGAGAACGTAAAGTCTTGCTCTTATAAAAAACTAATCGCTTGTTTCTTTTATAAAGCTATCTTTTCTGTACCCAAAGATAAACCTTTGAGAAGAATTAGAAATGCTCTTTCTCCAACTTTAGTAACCCTATAGAGCTTCTGTAGCAATCCTTAAAAGAAAGGAGAAAAATAGAACATTTCCAGCACTTTGGGAAGATCTTTCGAGGCATACTCTGGAAAGATCTTTAGTTGTTGTGGGCTTGAGGCACTTTGTATCCATAAATCTGTGTTAATAGTTGGAAGTTCTCTTAACCATGCGTTGGGTAGTCACTTTATTTTCAGAGGCTGCGTTTGGTAAATTCTGGAGGATAACTTTTATTGTCCGCCGAGAAGAAGAGATATCATAGTATAAGCTAAAACGACTGTAAATTTGCATTTGGATGCACTCAAGGATATTCTCGAGAATACCCTTAATAGCGTTTGTATGGGAAGTCAAGAACAGTGACTATATATATTTAAAAATATAAGAGCAACCAATATTTTCTATAGAATAATATACATAATGCACATTAAAAATTCAAACTTTTATATTTAATCTAAATATAATATAAATTTTATGATATAAAATTAAAAATTTTATATAATATTTCTATAATGTCTATATTATATGTAATATTATATAATATTATATTGTACTATTTATATTATATAATACACATTTTAATTTATATGCTTTACAGTGCTACATATCTATACTATATATAAAAGCATATAGGAATGACAGATGGAATCAAAAAAGGAATAAAAGAATATTTTCGACGAACGGTTATGATCAATTTGTTAAAAAATATCTCAAATAAATAAGAACGAATGGTTATGATCAATCTGTTAAAAAAAAGTATTCATATCCATCTATAAATTCAATTCTACGAACAATTATGATCAATTTGTTATAAATATGTCAAATAAAAACGAACGGTTATGATCAATCTGTTAAAAAATAGCATTCTTATCCATCTATTTTAAATTTGAGTTTAAATCGTGAATTAAATTTAATTTTTGATATCAAATTTGAATTAACAATTAAAAGATTTTAATTATATAGTAGATCAAAATTAAATTTTAAATTTTGAAATAAATGTGAATTAAATTTTGATGCTTCTAGTTTAAAACATAAACTTAAATTTTAGATTTATCAAAAAAATATATAAAAATATTTAATGTATATAAAAAAAAAAAAACAATATAGAATATTGCAAATATTTCTAATAAAATATAACATATGAATTTATAAAATATAATTTTTATTGTAAAATTTTAAATTAATATAATCTACAAATTTATATTGATTTAAAATAAATTAAAATAATTGTTACCTGCATTTGTATGTACACTCAACTAGTATTATTATAATATATAATAGAAACTATGCTCACTAAAAAATATAGTATAAATTTTAAATTGTATTCATTATATATTATATAGTTTTAATGCAACTTTAAAAAATAATATTTAATATATATATTAAAATATTATAATAATATATAATAAACTTAAATAAATAAAATAATATATCACATTAATATAATTTATATTATATAATTTATATAAGGGAATAAAGAGAGAAACAACGTTCTTCCAAGTTTCTTATAGGGAACAACTCTTAACGGGTGGATCCAGAACAACCCGCTTTAGCTGAAACAACTTCTTCCATCATCTTGTAATGATGTTTGGGTATAAGTTGGGTGATATCCCACTTGTTCTGGGGATATCCCCCAACCAAACATAGCCGGATAGAACTATTGGAATGCATTAGCTTGTTCCTTTGGGATGTTGCCTACATACTGGCTTCTGAAAACTGATTTACATTTTCCAGAAGGGGAAGAACCCTAGATGTTTGATAACTTGACTATTCTGGAGCTTCTGGGTGCTTGTGAAAGCCGAAACTTGCTTCTGTGTCCACAGAGAAGAAGCTTTGACTTTCTATGTTTTTGGCCTTTTCAAAAAGTTCTACTTGAGCTGAACTTCTGTAGAAGCTCCAGGGACCAATCAGTCCTTAGATGCATCTTTTCGGCTTTATATTGCCTACTTGTGTTGTGTAATGCTTCTCCGTTGCTATTTGCAGGCAACAGTCTATTCTATCGCAGAAGATAAATGCTTCGGGCTACAAGGAGAAAGCACCACAGAGTGTTCAAGAAGAAGACATGAAGAAGCTCAACTCTCTAATGGAAGAGCTGAAGATCATCTCGGAAGCTGAAAAAGATTTAGATCAGCTGATAGACGGAGGAAACTGAAAGGATGGAATTATTATCGGCAATTTCCCTGTCTTATTAAACATTCATATAGCATCAAAATTTTGTGATCGTCTGATTGGAATTTCTCTTTATGTAATTTTACCGGAATTAATGATGCTTTTCACTAATTGTTGGCAGGACTTGTTTTACCTCCTTTTATTTATATTAAATGTTTGTATGAAGACTAGTGTTTGTGTGGGTAATGTTAACTTCTCAAAAAATGCTTTTGAGGTTGGTTCTTTGCCTTTCTGCCTTCTTCTGAAAGAAAATTCTCATGCCGGCTATTGAAATTCGCTCATCGGAAATTAGTGCTGTTAAGCAGGAGCTTGATTTCTTTCTTTTTCTATTTATTTGAAGATTAAAGAAGCTATCTGGTGCTGTTGCTGCAATGTAGATAACTTTTCGTGGATGGCTGTTTATATATTTGTGGTGCCCTGTAGTTTCCTGGCAGCCTCTTGTAAACTGGGGTTTCAAGACGTAGTTTGGTTCAGAAGTATTGGAACGAAGAAAAAAACAAGTTCATGTGGTTGCACCTAGGGGTGTAATGTGGGCCGTGCCGGGCCGGCACCGCCCACATTTTTCGGGCCGAAACTGGCTAGAGGCTGGCCCGGCGCGGCCCGGCTTCAATTTTGGGCCGTGCCGCCTAGCCTCCGGCCCGGAAGGCACGGGCCGTGCCGGGCCGGGCCGTGCTTCGGGCCGGCCCTTTAAAATATTTATTTTTAATTTTTTTTTATAAATTATTATAAAATTTAAAAAGAGAAATATTTAAAGTTATATTTTGATCAAATAATTAAAAATTTATAAAAATAATTATAATATAGTAAATATTTAATTTTGAAAAAAAATTGTATTATTTTAAAATAAAAAGAAAGAAAAGGGATGGGGTCCAATGGACCAAAATGCTTTGGTCCATTGGACCAAAACCACTCCTCCCAAGATCTGCCTAGGGAGGAGAGCCCTCCTGCCCTCCTCCCCAGGAGCTGAGACCCCGAGGGCATCCTAAGGCATCTTGCCTTGGGCCTCGGGGTGCGGGCCGTGCTGGCCCGGCTGGCACGGCCCAACTAGGCCGTGCCGTGCCGGGCGGCCCGCCTCTTCGCGGCCCGGCACGGCCAAGTCCCGCATCGGGCCGTGCCGTGCCGGGCCGTCGGGCCCTAGGGGCGCGGCCCAGCACGGCCCGGTAGCGCGGGTCGGCCCGGCCCGGTACGGGTGCTACAGCACCCGTGCCGTGCTGTAGCCCGGCCCGCGGCCGTGCCGGGCTGGGCGGCCCACGTGCCGCCCGGCCCGTTTTACACCCCTAGTTGCACCCTAGATGCGTTAAGCACCGTGACCGTCTAGGATTAAAATTAGCCTTTTGGGTTTCAATTTTCAGGGGAAACAAAAAAAAAGAGTGATAAGATCATTATAAAAAGGTGGTCATTGGATAATGATGTTGTAAGACACATCAAAAAGGTGATGTATAGGTAGCATTGCCCTATTATAGAACGCAAGAGTGGTAGTTGAGTGGTTCAACTAATTGTGAAGAGCATTTAAATATTGTTTAGTTGGGTTTAAGTATTTTAAATCATGTCACATTTGGATGCATCATAGAATATATTAATAGTATAATATATTATACTCTTAAAAAAAATTTATTATAAGGTATTTGGATGATAACTTGAATATCGACCAAAAGATAGGGAAAAACAAAAATCGAGATTCAAGCTCTGAAAAAGTAATTTCTTAAGCATTGGTCTTCTCTTTTCCCCCTGCCACCTCTCCAAAATCCCCCCTCCATGCCAAAAATACAAACACTTCCATATATCTCTCCTTTCTCTTCGCAACAGGTTACCTCTTCCTTTGCTGCCCCTCTCTTGATCTCTGTCTGCCGTCCCTTTCTTTCGATCGTTGTCTCCTTTTCCACTTCCCATCCTTTTGATTGTTGCCTTCGTCTCCAATGATCTCTCCGCCGCCTACCCCTTGTCTTGCATGGTCGATACTTTGTCGTTGCTCTACTCTTATCACTCTCCAGCAAAAGTCAAACTGGGCGCACGCACGGATTCGCCACACGGATGATGAATAGAATTTTTTTTCTACCCATGCACGGCGTCGGGATATAAAGCACATGTCGGTTTATCATGTTATAGAAAATAATGCAGAAAATTCTTTTAAAATTTTAAAATATTAGAGTAACTATTTACAAAAAACTTTCAAGGTTTCAAAATGGTACAATTTTTCGATTATAATTTTTCTTTCGAAATAAAACCGAAATAATATCCAAGAAGTGGAGGGTCCATCTAATGCACAAACCTCATGCACCATCTCGCTCAGCCCCACCTGACGTACTTGTATAACAGTGGGGCGAGAAATTTATAAAAGTTTTCTAGTAAATACAATAAACTGCCGAGGGAAGCAATTAGCTTAAATTTAGAAGTCAAAGTATCGTTGATCAACTCAAATCAAACATATTAGAAGGTTGGATAATAAAATCAAAATGTTGAAAAGTTAGGTTGTCGACTTTAAATGATCCATAATTCAAGTAAATTCTACATATTTTTAGTTAAAAAAGGCCAATTTGCATAAAAAATCTATTAGTTTTGCGTTTTTGGAAAAACATGCCATTTGTTTATTTTTCAAATTAGACTGAATTTTTAGTAAACTGACAAAATTACCCTTATTTCTCTTTCTTTGTCTCGCCTTAGGCCATAGTAGAAGCCCCTGGGTATGCCAACAGATTCGCCGTATGCACGAGGACGCACCTCGTAGATACAAAGCGTTTATGGACAACTTGTCTCAAACAATGAAATATAGGAGTCTGTATAAATACAAAACATGTATCAGAGTCTTTGAACATCTATAAAAATATAGCAATCACTGTACATACAATATCCATCCAATCCAACATGAAGTAGTATAGACAAATAAGTCACCGCATTCTCTCTTTTTTCTCTGTCATTTGTTTTTCTCTTCCCACTTCGTCTTCCTCATTCTTGCCCGTTTCTTCTTCCTTCTCCTCTTCTTCCACCGTCCCTGAGTTGATGTTGTGCTCCTCTCTCCCATCTTATCCACACCTCTGCATATACTAGCGACGACGACGCTGCCGGATATGGCAAAAATCGTGGAGGTGAGGTTACGGCGGAGGGCTGTCACGCCCCGGGCCCTCGGGGGAGCCTACCAGGCACGTGCACAGACCCGCCGTGTACCTCAAACAACACAATGTACACAAGGCGTCTATGCTAACAACAATCAAGTAGGATAAAGAATACATCCTAAACAAGGTAATCAGAGCGAGAACATAGTTCTACATCTAAAATAAAATCCACAAAACTAAAATCTCAAGATATATAATAGCATTATACATCTTTTCAACTAGTAGATCAGTCAACAAATCTATACATCTTTCATTCAACATACAATGAAAGGAAAACCCATGGTATGCCTACAACAACACCGTAGAGGCTCTAGCTAGCTGCTAACCCCTCGCCGCGATCCCAAGCCTCCCCTGCTGCAGAAGGCTCTGAAAAACCCAACAACAATGGGGGTGAGAACTATTAATCAATAGTTCCCAGTGGGTAAGCCGCCGAGAGTGGCGAATTACACCGCTAGGTCAACTGAGGCAAGATAGTTTAAACATAAAGACATAAGGCATTAAGCAAATAACATACAATGCTAAACAGGTAGTTCTACATCTATCTTGCCTCCAATGACTAAAACATTTACATGAACATGAACATGTTCTAATGTCATATGCTCAACAATTAATTTCATGGTTGATATGCATGTCAAATTAATGCCATGATCAATTACATATGCTTAATGTCATAAACTCGCTATATGGCAAGTTTAACTATTTCAAGTATGACTTGTTTCCAACTACAAGTATGTAATGTGTAACTAATTCCCACTACATGTATGAACTACATGACTTGTTCCCAACTATAAGTGTGTTATGTTTACTATTTTACAAATATGCCAAGTCATGTCAATGTCTCACTACATGTAATGCCACAAAGTCACCACCCTATACTATGTCCAAACACTACATGTATATGCATCAATTAATTAGGGTGTCAACTGCCACATTCCTCACGATATTTCCTACCATAAAAGACTTTTTAAGTCTTTGCTTGAGCCGTGCCTAATGGCCCCGTGGTAGTCAACATTCTCGCTAGAATGAGCCTCCCCCACGGCAATCCACTTCGGCGCCCATATAACCTGCACATAAACGATCGACGTCGCGAAGGCCCACTCCGGAGCTGCCTGCTTGTAGGGAGCGACCCTCACAAGCGTGTGCGAATGAGCACAATGGCATAACAAGCATAGTCAACAGCATAGGAAATACGTTCGTCATGTCTCTAACATGGAATAGCCAACCAATATCCAAAAAGGGTCTAACACTAAATCATAATGTCAACCTTGTTGTTCACCTAAGTGAAAAGTCATATGTTTAACCTCTATGTCAAAACATGTCACTTTATGTTTACTACATTCAATAGCCAATATGCTAAATGTCAACAATATCATGTTGTTCTCAATGTCCGATGGTATGTCCCTACCAATAAGTCCATGTCTCTAACATGTAGATGTTCATCTCTTTGTTTACTAAGTCCATAAATCATGCATTATTCTAATGCCATAAATCATGCACTCTACGATGCCATTATCATGCATTCTCTAATGCTATAATCTATGCATTCTACGATGCCATAACAATGCATTCTACGATGCCAACGAGTCCATAATCATGCAAGTGTTTATATAATCCATAGGACTCACGTTTAATCAATTATAATATCAAATGCCAATATAATCCATTTCCTCATGTCTTAAACATGGAATCAATCCACGACCAAAAGGTCGAGTCCAAGGCCAACAATGCCCGTCAAAGTTGCTCACCTAGATGAGGTGCAACAACTTATCATGCATTTGCCATAACTTCTCTTTTCTCTATACAAGCATACTCTAGTATGTAAGAGAAATCATTAATTCAACAACCAAGTGGTGTCTCCTATGATCCCCACTTCTAGCATGCATAACCTAGTTAGAATTTCATCATGCATAATTATAATACTAGCACAATTACTCTAGCATGCATATTAACATCATAATACCGCACTATATGTACTATGTATTTTTCATACATAACATATATGTCTCATGCAATTACAATTATCATCATGCCATAATTAACATAATTATGCATCAAATCAATCCTATAACAAGATAGGAGACATAGGGGGAGTTCACCCATTTCGGTGAGGTCAAACCCACCGGATACCCGTCGGAACCCCGCAGTACTTCGAAACGAAGTTGTCCCCCGAGCTTTTCATACCCTAAGATAATTTTCCAAGGGGTTAAAAGCTTCGAACGAACAAATTCGAAAACCACCAAAAACAAAGAGGTAAAAAGGGTGAAAATTACCTTGAGCAAGTAAAACTTGTTCTAGGTCCAAATTGAGGTTAGAGATCATCAAACCCAACCTACAACAACGTTCTACACCCATCAATTCCACCTCAAGGGCTCACAAACACAAAACCCTAAACCAAACCCTAGTTTTCAAGAAACTAGGTTTACATGCTAAATCTTAAGCAAAATCACAAATAGAGGTTATAAGAAAGCTTACTAACCTCAAATCGAGCTCCCACTCAAGCTCACACAAGCTAGGGTTGAAGATCTATCCTCCAACAAGCTCTCCACAAAAGCCACGAGCTCCCTCCATGCCTAGGAGTCATCCTCCAAGGAGAAAACGGAGAGTAAAGAGATCAAACCATGATCTAAGGGGTTGGGGGAAGAGAAAACCTAGAGAGAGAGAGGAAAAACCTACCTCTCCTTCTCCTCCAAGCCTCAGCCAAACAACACAAGAGGGGGGTGAAGGGGTACTTAAACCCAAAGCACAAAATCCAACTAGGCCCCTCAAAAAGCCAAAATTGCAAAACTGCTCAAAATACAATTTCTGCATTGTATACCGGTATGCGTATGGGCATACCGGTATCCAACCAAAAATCCCGCAAACCCGAGCCTCGGCCAAGCAGTCTGCGCAAAGGGATTTCGGTATGCGACTTCCCCATACCGGTACTAACACTCCAGTACCGGTATGCGCATTGCACATACCGGAATGCCAGCGTATTCCGGTATCTCCAGCCGTATTCCGCAGAACCCGAGAGCTGCGCAAACCAGTTCTCACTGGATTCCGGTATCCCTAACCAGATACCGGTATGCAATTGCAAAATCTGCACTTTTGCAGATTTTGACTCCCGGAGTCCGTTTTCGCACTTTTTAAGTCCCGAAAACACTCCGAAGCTCACCAAACTCAGCCCAAAACTCCAGAATAGCATAAGGCACTATTCTCTCACTAGAACTCCGCAATTTGCTAAAGTTCAGTGTACTACAAGGGCGTAACCATGGATGGTGACGTCGACAAGAGTGCTGCAAGATTTATGGACGAAGCGGAGGGAGGGTGCGTCCAAACGGCGGCGACGGCTGTGACGGAGAGCCGGGGGGGAGGGGGCATAAAAGGTACAAAAAGAGAATGCAGATGGTAGAAAAAGAAAGAAAAAGAAAGAATATATATATATATATATATATATATATATATATATATATATATATATATATATATATATATATAGTCTATATGAGTCCGGCTACAATGCTATTGATAGCACCAAGCACTTGGTGCTATCAAGTTTTCTGCCGTTAGATTTATCTCTTTGACCATTTTCACCCATTAGATCATACTATTCAACCAACCACCCACTCAACCCTATGGGACCGCTATCATCCTAACCGCACATTTCTTCATCCAAGGGCAGAAAACTTGGTAGCACCAATGACTTGGTGCTATTAATAGTATTCAAGCCTAGTTATATATATATATATATATATATAGAACTAGGCTACTATACTATTAATAGCACCAAGTTATTTGTGCTATTAGGTTTTCGGCCATCGGATTAAGAGATATATGGTTAGGATGATGTGGGCCCTCTAGGGTTGAGTGGGTGGTTGGTTGAATAGTATGATCTAACGGGTGGAAATGGTCAAAATGGTAGATCTAACGGCAGAAAACTTGATAGCACCAAGTGCTTGATGCTATCGATAGTATAGTAGCCGGACTCTATATATATATATATATAGGAATGCCACCACATGCAGTGGCCGCTATAGGAAAGTTTAAGAAGCAGAGAAGAAAGAAGAAGAAGAAGTTACACTATTTGAGGTTAAGTTGCACTGTTTGAGGCTAAGTTACACCATTTGAAACTCTTTGAGACTAAATTACATCATAAAAATAAAAATTATACTGTTTGAGAATAAGTTACAATACTGTTTGAAAAGTTGCACAAATAGTCTCAAAATAGTTCAACTTCTATTTTTGTAGTGCAATTTAGTCTCAAAGAGTTTTAAATTGTGCAACATAACTTTAGACAGTACAATTTAGTCTCAAATAGTGCAACTTAGTCTCAAACAATGAAACTTTTTTTTTTCTTCTTTGTTCTGTATTTTTTGGCCTTTCTTATAGCGATTGCGATGCGTGCTGGCCTTCCTAGGAAAAGAAAAATATATATTTTTTCTTTTTTTTCTCGCTTTTTTCTTTTTCTTCTTCCACCCTCTGTTTCCTTTCCTATTACCGCTTCCATTTCCTTGCCCTCTACCACAACCGCCGCATGCTCCGCAGCCGCTGCCCGGCCCAGACGTGCTGATCCCCACTGTTCTCAAATTCTTTGGCACCCTTGTTCCCGTCGCCGTCCATAGTCACCCACCTCTGCCACAACCTCATTTGTGCCATATCCGAGCCCACATTATCGCTGCAAGCGTTGGCGTAGGTATGATGAGGTGGGAGAAAGGAGTGCGACGTCAATGGTGGGGCCGTGGAAAAGGAGGAGGGAGGAGAAAAAGAGGAGAGAATGGCGGGGAGGGAAACGAAGAGAGGAGAAAAACGAAGGAGAGAGAACGATAATTTGGTCCGTTTACTAAAATTCATACTTAATTTGCAAAATACGGAAAAAGGACCTATTTTTGGAAAAATTAAAAATTAGTGAATTTCTTTAATGCACATCAGCCTTAACAATAGTTAGATGGCTGATTTCAAAATTACTAATAGCTGGGGGGGTCTCTTGCATTTTAACCCAGCAAAAACTTCTTCTTTTGCTGTGTGGTGGGTGGGTGGCTCCTCGCCCTACCCCACCCGCACCCTCCCCGCCTTTGTCGCCGCCTCCTCCCCGCTTGCCCCCGCACCTTCTCCTCCTCTCAGTACCGACGCTCCTCCTCGCCGGCGAGCCCCTTGCCGCTGATCTCCTCGCCGGCGAGCTTTTCACTGCCGATCTCCTCGCCGGCGAGCTTTTCACTGCCGATCTCCTCGCCGGCGCCGATCTCCGCCGACGGAAAGGCCGCAGTGAACTGCTGCTCCTCGATCTTGCACGCATATTTGCTTCTGAGGTTGGATCTTGTCCTTGTTTACTTATGTTTGTCTTCTATGGCTTGTTTAAATTTCTAATTTACTATTTTATGAAGTTTTTTTTTTTTTCCTCCTTATCTAAAACAAATTAAGGAAATAAACTTACGGCTCGAATTAACATGTGAAGTCACAATTGAAGTTTTAATTTATGGTATGCTACTCTTGCCTTGTGGTGTTTCTGTGTTCATGGACTATATAATCTCTTGAAATAACTTGTTAACATTTTGGTGGCGACTATTGTTCCCATAGAAGCCAATGTTTAAAGTGCAAAACCAATTATTTCGCCACCAATTCAGTTGCCAAACCAATTATTTCGCCACCAATGAAACAATATAGCAAAAAAAAAAAAAAATTTAGGAACCACATTGAGAGTAAAATTGAAGATCTAAAACTTACAAAGAAGTGTATAAAAAGACCAGTTAATGAAAGACAACTGAAGACTAAATTTAACTTTTGCTGTTTCTTGAGCGATAAGTTAATCTGATTGTTTTCTAGTCATGTTAGTTTAACCATGCATTATCTTAACTTGAAAGAAGAGATAAGATATATGATAAAAATTTAATGAACATGTATCCTTTTCATGATATAGGAAGCACATAATGTGATTCCCACTTCGAACCAAGGTTTGAGCTAATACTAAAAGAGATAAAATCAACTGCCACTCATTTAGGAAATTGGAAAAAAGTTTTATTTACAAAATGTAAAATTCAATCAAGGCTTATGAAAAAAAGAAAGAAATCAGATCATTAAAACACGAAAGACAAAATTTTTTTTCACCTTTTATGGCAATGATTTAAAACAAAAGAAAGAGAGAAAGAAAATATGCTTATCAATGAAGGCTTGCCATGCTAACTGGCATCCAATTAAATTTATCACATAAGGTGTTTCCATCACTATATTTTTCCTTGTACCAAAGAGAAGTAGAGAACTAGAGAAAGAGTGCGAAAAAGGGAGAGCTCTTGCCGGTTCACAAATCTAAGAGACTGATATATTAAAAAAAAATATTCAAATCATGAAAGAAATTGAAAAGAAATAAATGCTAATTGGTCTCTCAATTTCCATAATTGATCATTAAATAATAATATTATTAGTATATTGGAAAGAAATAAATGTCACTTCAATGATCATAAAATTATTGTGAGAGTATTGCCTGCCATTATCAATGGATTTGCAAAATAGAAGGCTAAGCATTCCAACAGCCTAAATAGTGCATGGTTTATCAATTATGTCTATTGCTTTTTAATTTTTTTCATAAATAAAAAAAAATAGTGAGAAGATGACAGGACATGCTATAGGTATCATTGTTTACGAAATTGAAAATAACATAATTTATGATGCCTTTGTGTATGCAAATGAGGTAACCGAATGCTGAGCAAGAATGATCTTTAACACAAATTAGGTTATAGAGCAATTTTTGGAGAAAGAATGGTATTTATTACTTATTTTACTAGGGCTAATGAAGAATGGATTAATAATTAAATTGAAAAGATTTTTTTTTATACTTATTTGAAATTCATAGTATTTTTCCAACATTTCAACTTATTTAACCTTATCCACTAAATAAATCAATGACTTAAAAAAATTTTAAAAAAGAAATCAATAACTTTTTTAAAAAATCCATGACTTTCCTCTCTTTTTTTTTGAGTGAAAATCAAACTATAGGTGATAATATATATTTTATCCATTAATTTTTTTAAAAAAAAGATGAACAGATTTATTTTTGATAATACAAAATCATAATAAAGATTAAAAAGAGTTTGATATTTATAAATGCTCATCATATATATAATTATGGTTTCTTATACTTATTTAAAATTCTTCGTATTTATTAACTTTTTGACTTTTTATTCAGCCGCAACTGCTAAATAAATTAATACTGCAAATTTTTTTTAAAAAAATAAATTTATGACTTTCATGCTCCTTTCAAGTGAAAGTCAAAATATAGTAACTTAGCTATGATTTTTTTAAAAAGTTAAACAAATTTATTAAATATAATAAAAAAATCATAACAAACATAACATTTAACATAATCTTTTATTCTTTTGAAACCTTTAGTTGTTAAAAAACACCAAATATTATGACTTTCATCTTCCTTTCAAGGGAAAGTCAAAACTCAAAATATAGGTGATAATATATATATCTTGGCTATGAAATTGGAAAAAAGATTAACAGTTTTATTAGAGAAATTTGCTTCTGTACCCTTGTAAATTTCCTAATTTTCTATTTATCCTTTGTTTAAATATACCCCTGAAATGTTTCGCTTTTTTTTTTCTTATATACCCATTTTTTGAGGGTTTATTTGAAAGAATTTGGGATTTCAGAAGGGTAGATTTGAAGATAGATGTTTTTCAGGGATATATATGGAAGTAGGTTTGTGTTGAGGGGTATATAGGCAATTGCGCTGTTTTATTAATATAATAAAAAGTTATAATAAAGATTGCATTTAACATAAAATTTTACTTGAGACCTTTGGTTGCAAGTTAAAAATATTAAAATATTAATTAAAGTGTTAAGGAAGCCCATTAATTTACATTGCCACATGGCACATTGTGCTTGCAAACAAATTCTACAGCAGTTTACAGAATTTGAAATTTAATGATTGGATTTTATTCTCAGCCTTGTAAATTATGCCTATCAGTTCGAAATTACGCCTTCCTACCAGTCAGATAAGGCCATGTATTCGAGTTTGTAAAACATTGTAGAATTTGTTCGTAAGCTTTGTTTTGTCTTCGGATGAAGCTTTAATCTGGTATTTAGGGTTTTGTGACTATGCCTGAAATTTAATCTGCTGAGCTGAATTTTATCTTGCTTCAAATTTTATCTTGCTTCAAAATTGGACAAGATCAATTCAAGATTGACGTATTTCTTTTTTGAGTTCCGATTTTTATTTTTCAATCCACCTATGCTTAGTTTGGTAATGCGGTGTCTAAATGCGTCCTTCCTTGATTCTTTAAGAGGTCCAAAAAATTCATAAGCTTTTTGGATGTTCTTCTCTCCGATGCTTTGAGATGGTGGTGAAAGCCATTACTGGAGCAGCAAATGTCTTCTTGCCACTAATTTCATAGAGCATTGGAGGACAAGAACTCAGACTATTCGGCGTGTTTGGAGAACACATTCTCAAACCAGGCCTTAGAAAATTGATGATGCCTCATTCATATCAACTGGATAATGGCCTAACAAGATCAAAATTAATCTAAATGTGGTACATTTTGCTATACTTTGCCTTTACAGGCTCCACGTTGTTTCCTTTTTCTTTTAACAAAAATAAGAAAAATTCTTTGCTGATTGGATCTAATCTACATGAGAGGTTCAATTATACTTAAACCCTATGTGAGCTTCTTGAAGCGAGGCCTTTCCCTTAGCTCGTCTTGACACTTGTGATTTATCTTTGACTTTACTGTTGAAGTTACTAGCATTCACTTTCTTTTCTTTTTTGTACCCATTGTTTATCTTTTGAAGTTACTCCTTGTGACTTTTAGTTCAATAACAATATGCATGTTGCCTCCATCAATATGAAATCTACGTATTACTAGGTAGCATTTTTCTCCGTTAGTTTCTTTTGGACAACATAGCTTGATTATTTCTATTTGTAGTTTGCCTTTTCATCTTGTCGTACACAAGTTATTCAAATAACCAAATATAGGATTAGGGAGGAATCACAGCAATTTGGAGGTAAAAATTGTAGTTTATTAGTTTATTTAGGGATTGACTGAAGGATTTAAAGAGACGCCCACTATAAAGAGGATATTATTTCCTGGACTATGTGTAAAGTACAGATTAGAAAACTTCTTCGGCAATTCAAATAGTTACTTGCATAGAGAAAAGAAAATAGAACACAATGTGCCCTCACACATGATGCATGTGTTTTCTCTTTTAGTAGTTAAGAACATGATTATCGAGGACCAAGCTATAATTTCTATTTAAAAGAGAGGCATAATGGGAGACCTGCATTTCGAAAGGTCTTCCCCCTACCCCAAACCAAAAAATACACACACACAACATATTAGGAAAACAAAACACAACACAAAAAAGAGGGGAAAAAAACAAAAAAAAGAGGAAGAGAAGAGGAAAGAATATTTGCTATTCAAGGCCCATCCCTGTCTAATAGCACTCTGTTTTGGGTTCACAATATTGCTTTTGGGCCACAAAATGCTTTCGAAGCCATATAGAGTTCATGGTTGACTAGTAGGTTAGGTTTCATGATGTTTTTGCGATTTTGAAAGACTTGAGCCAGGTTCTCCTTTTTTTTATTACATGAGTTGTTTAACTTTTCATCCTTTTCATTCTGCAATTTGATTTTGAGTTTGTAGCAGCTTGTGCTATGCAAGGTTTAAAGTGCCGTGGCACGGGGGCGTGCCGCTTCGTCCCTGGCACGGTACGGCACGGGCACGCTTGCGTGCCGACACGTGGTACGCTTGCGTGCCGATGGATACGCATGACCTCCTACTGGCACGCTTTGGCACGGACTTATTTCAATTTTTTTGGTTCCAATAAGCTCTTATAATGTTATTTTGAAAGATTTAATCAAATAATTATGAATATTTGCTAAATATAGTCTATTATACTCATTGATTAACATGCATGTAAGCTTTTTGATATGTAAAGTAGAACTATACTTGATGTAGAATAGAAATTAAAAAAACAATAATAAAATTCATAAATACAATAATTATTTAAATGTACATCTTTACATAGAGATGACTACTTAATTCCACATAGATCGTCGCGCTAGATCATATGGCATATTGTCATCTTCAGATACAAGATTTATTTGACAATGTTGATATAAATATTGCTTGTATTGTGATAAAGTCATATATTCCCGGTACGTTTCATTGTATTGTCGTATGTAACCTGCATATGCAACCGGATCATGAATGTAATGGACAATAGTTATCTGTGGTATATGGACTGAAGCATCATAAGGATAAGGATTGTACGGAATAGATGAATCATAACGTGGGTATGCATTCGTATCAGCGGCTGTAGATTCGCCATATGAGCTTTCACTATGTGAAGGTACAGATGGATAATAATCGGATTGTTGTTGCTCCAATTGATGCGAGATGGATTGAGATTCACTTTGAGTGCCATAAATTGATGTATCATAATCAAAGATTCCTCCATAAAGGCCATGTTGATACGAGGGATACGATGATACCGAAGTACTATCAAACTGTGTGGGCAAAGTATCATCCCTTCGTGGAAGTCTAGTTGATATTGTCTCCAAACCTTCTCTCATTTTTCCATAATCTTGTTGTGAGGGCGTCTTACCTTTTCTACGGTCATATACCACTCCAGATGTTTGACGCGGTCGAGACCCATGATCAGCATCTTGAGTGGCATGCGTGAAGTCTTGCTCTTCAGTGAATATAAGACCACCTCCACCCTCCTGTTGTGTTGGTGGAATAAATTCGCCACCATCCTCACTGCTATTGGTGGTATCATCATCATCGCTACATTCATCTTTGGACTGTGGTAATCCAGAATCTGCTGGTGTCGATGTATCACTATCATCATCTTGCGAAAGTGCATCAGCTGCATCTAATGGATCCATCGATGTCACACTTTTTTTACTGCTACCACTTCGGACTATTGTTGAAGGCCTCTTTGCGGTATAAGACGTTTTCTCTTTTCCGGATTGACTCTGAGTGCGACGTGGACGACCATATCCAGGTCCTTGCATTAGACGTTCAAATTCTGCATCGGAGTCATTTGCAGGATTTTGGGATTCTTCGTCGAGACCTGTTTGTTCTTGCACATTACCTTGAGACCTTCTTATATTCTCGTCAGCCCATCGTTCAACATCAGTGACTCCTGCTTCCTCAGCTATTACTCTGAATGGTCGTGGTGGATCTCCAGGCTCATCAAGTAATGGGTCCTCTTGATTGTCTCGATCTTGTAGCCAATCAAGTATAGGGTCTGATTCATCATTGATAAAACTTGCATCCAACGGATCATAAGTATTTAATTCTTTTTCCTTATCACGCTCCTCTTGCATGCATCTTAAACGGAGTCTCATATTATAGTGAACGTAAACTAGCTTTTCTAATCGAGCGTACGCTAATCGGTTACGCACTTTGGTATGTATCAGTGCGAATGTGCTCCAATTGCGTTCACATCCACTAGACGTTGTCGTTTGAGATAAGACACGCACAACAATCTTTTTCAAATGTTTTGCTGATCCACCGTATTGTAGCCACCATTCAGCTGTATAATTAAAAGTTAAAAATATATCAAATTAGATTTATCGTTAGGTATAAAATGTCTAACTTGTGGAGTTACTTACTGGGATCGGTATTGTGCCTTCCATTAATTGCACCTGCTTCGGCAAAAGTTCCAGAGGATTCACGAAATATTTTTCCCTTTATTATGGTAGTATACTAATCAGTAATCAGCATATTAAAATGTAGAAAATTAATAATACATTGAGAAAGTCATTATACCTCATTTATGGCAAGAGCGGCATGTGTTGGATCTCTCTCGAATCTATTGATAACGTTTCGTAATGCCTTCAATAGTTCATCATCAAATCCAAGATTATAACGATGGTGGTATGACGGATTAAGATAATAACCTAATATTAAGAAAGAAATCACTCCATTAACAATGGAAGAATATAAATGAACAATCACTAACAAGTAGTTTTTTTTTACAATTTATAACTTACCTGCTAGGTGTAGATCCCGACTCATCTGGATATTCCAACGTCTGTCAATAATTTTTAAATAAGATTGGCATCGCAATGGATTATTTCTTTTCATATTCTCTTTAGCCATCCTCAGTTTATAATAAATGTGTCCCATTTGAGGTATTTTTTCTTGATCCACCAAACGAAGGACCGCGTATAGCGGCTCCACAATATCAACAACCTCTTTTACATAATCCCAAAATTTGGTCGACAGGATTATTTGCTCAATCGATTTTCCATCCGTGGAAGCATAACGAGATGTCTGCCATTCATCTGATGCAAACATAGACTTTAATCCATTTTTATTTTGAAGGATACTATTTAGAGCAATAAAATTTGTGGCAAATCGCGTGAGACCAGGACGTACGAGTTCTCGTCCCGTGAATTTCACCATTAAAGCATGGACCCAAAGATGATTATATAAATATTTAGATACACGTTGTGCGGTATCTACAATTTTCTTCACTCGATTTATCTCACCAAAATCAGACATCATGAGGTTGATGCAATGCGCTGCACAAGGAGTCCAAAATAAATGCTGATGCCTTTGCATTAGTAGTTTTCCAGCTCTCTTGAAGTTTGCACCATTGTCCGATATAACTTGTACCACGTATTTCTCGCCAACCTCACGTAAAACTTGTTCTAATAATGCATATATATAGTCAGCATCTTCAAACTGACCGGTCGCATCGACTGATTTGTGAAAGACCACTTTACCATTACAGTAAATTAAAAAATTTATAATGCTCATTTTTGTTGGCCCTGTCCAACTATCACACATCAAGGTAACACCATATATCTCCCACTGGTGCTTGAAGTTTTTCACCCATGTATGAATATCATTGACCTCCGCGTCAAGATATTTGCCAGCGATCTCATATGACGTTAGGGGTTCAACTCCTGAACCCTCTTTTTGAACGGCAGCGATCATTGATCTATAATATGGAGTGCTTGCTGCATGGGAAGGAATATGATTGAAGTGAAAAAGTTTTGCTATTGCTCGACCAATTCTACTTTTTTTATCTTTTTTTAGCATTGTATCTATGCGCTGTTGTTGAGCATCTGCGCCTGGGAATGCCATTGGGTCTATATCTATAATATTTGGATGTCTTCCGCTTTTTCCTTTTGATCCTTTTTTAAATCTGTCGAACATGTGACTAACAGAACTACTTCGAGATAAACCAGATGGTGCAGGACCAGACCCAGACCCAGACCCACCACCAACATCAAAATGTGAGCGTTCAAATTGTCCTCTATGTCGTTGGACTTCATCTTGCTGCCATCTTTCTTGTAGAGATGCTTCCATTGCAGCTCTAGTATCAGCATCCAATTCATCACCTATACCTTCATATGGATCAGTTGGGGGATATTCTGCCGCTCGTTTATCTAATTCATCTCGATCATCCCTTGCTTTCTTTTTTGCTATTTTTGCAGATTCTAATTCAATTTTCATTGCATGCCTTATCTCCTGAGGGACTTTAGGGCACTTTGATACTTCAGAAAAACCCCCAGCAATATGTTTTTTTAGGCGGGTGACACCTCCGCCCATACCTTTCATATCACAGTAATTACATTTCCAATGAAATCTATTCCCACCAACTATTTGTCCATGCTGCCAACCATAATCTTCTGTTCTTTTAGGTGGCATTATGATCTACAATTATTAGCATACAAACAATTATTAAAATTATGTTTAATTAATTTTTAGAAAATTTGTTACATGTTAAAAAAATTAGCAATAAATAAAATATTTTTAAGTATCAATTGATTTAATTTAGTTTTTAATTTTACCACTACGTTTTTATTTTATGTTCTACTTTCAATCTTCTAATGCAAAAATAAAATTTTATATTTGATATATGTTAAAATTTTTTAGAAGATTGATTTATGTCTCGTGTGGCAAATTTTGAGGAGCTAATTTGCAAAGAAAAAATAGATGTCGGTGGAAGCGACAAATTTTGACAAGCTAATTATCTAATTTGCAAAGTTCTACTATTGATAAATAAAAAATTAACTATAATTTTTTGACTTACCTGACAAGTAAATTCGTGATTTTGCAATGCTTTTGCCTCCTTAATTTTAGCAGATGTGAAGGAGGGGGAGAAGAAATGAAGAGAGAGCAAAGTAGGCACGAGAAAAATGGATGGGGAGAATGAAATATAAAGAGGAGTGGCCGGGGGGGGGGGGGGGGGGGGGGGGGGGGGGGGGGGAGGAGGGGGGGCAAAAGGAATCAATGAACAGTGGAAAAGCAAAAGCAAAAAGAAAGAAAAAAAAAAAAGACAAATGTGGGGGGGGGGGGGGGGGGGGGGGGGGGGGGGGGGGGGGGCAGCCTCGGTAGGGAGAGGAAGAGGGGCTCGGATACCGAGGAAAGGGGAAAAAAAAAAAAAAAAAAAAAAGGTATCCTATGGGGCAAAAGGAATCGATCAATAGTGTTATCCAAGAAAAAAGCAAAAAAAAAAACTCAAAAAAAAAGAAAAAAAGACAAATGAGAGGGAGGGAGCCTCAGTAGGGAGAGGGGGAACGCCTCAGATACCGAGGAGAGGGGGAAAAGCCAAAAAAAAAAAAAAATTAATGCTGTGTCGGCACGCACGGCACGGCACGGCGGCACGCCTACGCGTGCCGCTTTGTCTCGAGCGGCACGCGTAGGCACGCCGCGAGACGGTGGGGGGTCCGAGACCCCCCCTGTACCGTGCCCCCTTCTTGGGGGCACGGTACGGCACGGCCAGCACGGACCCGTGCCGGCCGGCACTTTAATCCTTGGTGCTATGGTCTTTTAATATTTACAATTAGCATGACATGAACTTGTATTACTCAGTTTGGAAAGGGGTTGAGAAACCAAGCCTTGTCTTCTTTGCTGATCAGAGTGATAGAATATATATATATATATATATATATATATATATATATATATATATATATATATATATATATATATATATATATAGTAGGGCTACTATACTCTTATGAGTATAGACATCTTTGTACTCATAAGTTTTCGGCCGTTGGATGAAGGGATGTGCGGTTAGGATGATAGTGGTCCCTAGTTAGGATGATAACGGTCTCCTAGGGTTGAGTGGATGTTTGGTTGAATAGTATGATCTAACGAGTGGAAATAGTCAAAGGGGGTAGATCCGACGGCCGAAAACTTATGAATACAAAGGGGTCTATACTCATAAGAGTATAATAGCTATATATATATATATAGAACTAGGCTGGAATACTATCAATAGCACCAAACTATTGGTGCTATTAGGTTTTCGGCCCTTGGATGAAGGTTTGTACGGTTAGGATGATGTGGGCCCCCTAGGGTTGAGTAAATTGTTGGTTGAATAGTATAATCTAACGGATGGAAATGATGAAAGGTTTAAATCTAACGGCGGAAAATTCGGTAGCACCAAGTGCTTGGTGCTATCGATAGTATCCCAGCCGGACTCATATATATATATATATAAGTGAGCTCCTATGCTTTTAAAAGTACCAAGTCGTAGGTTTTCGGCCCCTGAATTTAGGGATGTGCGGTTAGGATGATACTGGTCTCCTAGGGTTGAGTGGATGGTTGGTTGAATAGTATGATCTAACGGGTGGAAATAATCAATGTGGTAGATCTAACGGCGGAAAACTTACAAGCACCAAGTGCTTGATGCTTTTAAAAGCACTAGAGCCGGACTATATATATATATATATATATATATATATATATATATATATATATAGGATAATTATAAATAGGTAACGAAGAATAGCTCTAGGTTTTTAAGTTTTGCTGGTTATGAAGATTTTTGAAGGAAAAGAGTCTTACCAAAAGAAGTTTCTTTTTATTTTTTTGGGAAGTATCTTTGCAACTCTCAGTCGTTTTTTTTTTTTTGATACAAATTAAAAATTTATTTTGATTCATACAAATTAAGCTGGATAAATTTATAGTTTATTTCCTCTTTATTTCCTCCTTTATCACTATCTGACAGTTTATTGCTTATCAAGGTCCTCTCACGCCCTATGTTATTTTTCCCTTCATGTTTCAACGTGGCTTCGAATGCATTTGTAGATCTATTGTAGTATATTGAAGTGAGGGATTTCACTAGAAACCGTGAAACCACCTAAATATTGCTCGATAAAAACTAAAATCACATGCATATCCTGATCTGCTGAAGACCGAAGACGCTTCAAATGTTGAATACTATGGTTTATCAAAATCCATTCTGAATCAAGATACACCAAGGAACCCATTACTTGTATCTGTTTTTAACGTCTCTCAATTGTCTGGTACATAGGAAATTAGAACTCTTTGTGTAATTAATACATTATGTCATTTATATGCAATTAAATGACACTCGTGCAAAATTTCTCAATCCTTAGCCTTCGTATGATATTTTGGTCATCTTAGGCTTCTTTGTTTTCAGTTCTAAGGGTGATAACTTGTTGTTTCATAATGTAATGGCATTGTTCGTTAAAACTTGTAGATCAATACATCGTTCGATTACTTTTGCATGTCAATATTTGCATTTGATATGTTTAGCATATTTCTTAATACGTTTACAATACTTTATGGATAAGATTTATCGTTGTTTCCTATACTTCAGCGAATTACTCTTTTAAAGTTTTCCCTCACATTTTGTTCTTTGAACTTTCTCGTGTATTGCAATTCCATCTCTGGTTGAAAAGCTTTAGAATGATCATTTTAATCGTATATGTAGAAAACTTAAATATGGTGATCATTTTAACAGAATGGCTAAAATGGTCGCTATATGCGAGGAAGTTTAGGGGTTGAAGTGTTTAGGTGAAATGTTCAGGGACAAAAGACGCACTGTCGGGATAGTAGAGGGATTATCCATACAATTGGCTGATGCTAATCAGCTTCTTACTTTCTCTTTTTTTTCCCCAGCGGGAAAGAGATTGGAAAAAGAAAATGTCATCATCTTCAGAGCAAGCTAGAAAGGCATACACGGAGTTCGAGGAAAAGGTCAAGAGAACTGTCCTCCTTGAAAACCTCTCTCCTCATGTCACTACATCCGTCATTAAAACGGCTCTTGACCAGTTCGGGACTGTTGTGAATGTCGAGTTCATCCCAAATTATACTCTTCCATACAATATTCCACAAGCGGCATTGGTCGAGATGGAGGATCCAAAGCACGTCGATACCGTAGTCAGTATGATGACAGACTATCCTTTCATGATGTCCGGGATGCCGCGGCCCGTGAGGGCCCGCCGTGCCCAGCCTGAGATGTTTGCTGATAGGCCTTCTCCGCCCAATCGGAAGATGCAGGTCCGGTGGGTTGACCCCTCGGATCCAGATTTTGAGGCTGCGAAGAAGTTGAAGCTGCTAGCAAAGAGGCACCATGTAGAGACTTTAGCTCTCATTAAGGTAAGTGTTGTATGAAATTCTTTGTTCTTCTGAGGTTTAGTTGATTGATTCTTGTTTTTCATATTGCTAGCTGCCGAATGAAATGACTATTAAACTTAAAAAACAAGCATTAGGGTGAATTATAAATTTAGCCTCTGAAGTTTGCTCTATTTCAAATATGTAGGTGGGTTATCGATTTAAAATATAGCCTCGAAGCGTGTTCCTTTAAGGACATTTAATGATAGGTCCCTAGCAAAAACTGTGAACTACAATCGGAGAGGGCGCCAAAATGCTGAACTTTCAACAGCATGATGGTGAAGTGCAGCGGCGCTGGCTGTACCGCAGGGGCTTTTTGAGGTTTTCTGTTTACCGAATTTATCCTTAAAGTTTGCTCAGGGTAACAACTAATCATCCCTATTGACCCTGACCAAGAATTACAGCAAATGATGCAATGTGACTTATTTTTAAAAACCCCCTCGCCCCCCCCCCCCTCCCCTCGGGGCAGGAAACTGTGGGATGGGCTTAATTGTTAAGCAGACAACATCAGCATCCAAATTCTTGAAATTGAAGTTCTTTTGGTGCGTGATTGAGATTAGGGTCAAAATTTGTTCAATTTCTTTTGGTAGGGTCAAAATTTGAAGAAATTTAACCTGAACAGTAGGATTTCCTACTTTCTTCCTAGAAGTAGAAAGAAACGAAATGTTGAAAGGGAATTCAAAAATCCTGCTTAGTATCTTCTGAGAAACCTTGAAATTTTTTGTTGTTGAGCCAAAAGAAAAATAGATTTTGAAATAGATTGTGCTGTCTCCACGATTTTAATCATCCCGCTTGCTACCGTCGATAGTTATGCAGGTCGCGTACGAATTAAAGTGACTTGAATAGATTTCTAATTGTATTATATTTATTAAGGTTTTACTTGATATTCTTTTCTTCAATTTGTTTGCATGGCACTCAGAAACAATTGGAAGAGGAGGAGAAGCTCGCGAAGCAGCAGCTGGAGATGCTCACGGCGAACTACAAGAAATATGATATGATAGAGAATGTAATGAAAGACGACACTCTGGGTCGACTAGCGCGCCACTATGGCATCAGCCTGGCTGATGAGTAGGCTCTCTCTCTCTCTCTCTTCGACTGCCTTAAGTTATTGCCTGGACCTGCT
This sequence comes from Puya raimondii, assembly GCA_016920855.1. NCBI lineage: Eukaryota > Viridiplantae > Streptophyta > Magnoliopsida > Poales > Bromeliaceae > Puya > Puya raimondii. The sequence continues at coordinate 136,576 of JABWPP010000047.1, forward strand.
CCAATTGACCTAACAAGAATTTATTATTATTATTATTATTATTATTTGTTTTAATTTTTGTGGTTGGCAGTGGGGTTGTTGTTCGTTAGAATCTGTAAAGTTCGTAATTTAAGGGGATGCTCCTAGAACTTTTTTCCTCTTTTTGTTTCCCCCTTTTTTTAGGCTTTTTGGAGGTTGAGTATATGGACTTGTCATACTAGTGTATATGGACATCTAGTTAATAATCTCAATAGTGGATATTAACTCTTCAAGTGTAGGCCCTAGGGTGTGTCTTCTTGCTCGTGCTTTTGTTCAAAATAACGATGATTACAATTACGTACTATTTTTTGTTACGATCGTTCCAAAGGCTTAATGGTGCAGCATCCGCAGAGCCTTTGATTTTGAGCTGAGAAGCTTTACATTTTGGCTTTCCGCTACAGCAAGAAGCACCGAATTTTACTTGCAACTTTGCTACTGTTTGCTCAACTGATGTGTTTTGCAATAATTTGTAAATGTTGATGGAAAACGGGAAAAAATGTTGTGTTTTTTTGGTTCTTTTTACCTTTCGTTTTTGTTGTGCGTGTTGACCTATGTATCAGCCTTTTGATTAGGTTTACACTTTTGATCAGTTGGTTTGACCTTTCTTCCGATTCGATCATAAACTAATCCATCTTTATTGCGTTTTAAGTTTGCATATAGGTTCTGACTACGCCTAGCCCCTTCATGTTTATTTGGGTTCATTTTATATTTTTTATTTAAGAAGAGACCTTTCCCTGCTTCAATTTTTTTTAAAAAAATAAAAGAACTTTTTAAGTGGTGTGTTCTTTAATTCTTGATTTTCTTATTGACAAATCAGATTGAAGAATCATGTCAAAAAATCTATTATACAATAATAAGTGGCCATCTCTATTATATTTGGAGCTGCTTTGCCGATAATAAACTCTGCTTTTCGGCAATGGACTAGTAGCACTATTTTCAAAATAGAATAAAAATTTGGTTCAAATTGCCTATCCTGTTTTTTTTTTTTCCCAAAAGGGTAAATTACACTTTTGTTCCTCAAACTATGTGGGCTGTGATATTTTAGTTCTCGAATTTTAATTCATTGTAATTTTTTGCTCGAACTATAAGGCGCGCGACACTTTAGTCCTCAAACTTTAATTAATTAGTCGTAATTTCTAGATTGAACTATGAGATATATAATATTTTAGTACTAAACAAAAAGATTGTGAGACTTAATTGTAATAATTCAAAAGGTTTGAGGACTAAAGTGTTATGTATCTTATAGTTCGAGCAAAAATATTGTAACTAATTAAAATTTAAGGATTAAAGTGTGACACAACTTATAGTTGGAGCAAGAGATTGAATGAATTAAAATTCAAGAACTAAAGTATCAAACATCTCATAGTTTGAGCAACAAAAGTGTAATTTACTTTTTTAATCAAACAACTGCTTCATAAGCTTCGCTCTTCGCTCGATGATTTGGGAAAACAAAGTGGACTGACAACATGAACGTTATATTCTCGGTGATACTACGCATGCTCTAATAATAAGTTTAATAAGCACTTTTTTTCTACATTAGCGACTAATCCGTCCTATGCCGCGAGGGGTTTATATCGATGCTATCAGGATTTATATAAAATTATATTGTAAAAGTTGATTGATTTAATAACTATATTATTTTGAAGAGCTAGGCTATTATATTTTTAAAAATACGGAAGCTTCTGTACTTGTAAGTTGTTTTTTATAATGAGACATCCTATTTGGTGATTGGTTGGGTAAGACATGATCTACAGTATTAAAACTGTTTGGAAACTAAATTTCATAATTTTTTGACTTATTTTGCCTAGTGAACCAGTAGCCTCAAAATGAACAACTGAAAATAAAAATTTCAAAGACTTAAATTTCAAATCGGAAGTATTGATTTTGCTCTTGATGGTAAATTGAATATTTTGTTAAAATTTTACCTAATTTGGATTGTTCTATACCATTGAACTTACAAATGTGTCACATCAGTCATTAAAATAGTCATTTTTAAGACCCTTTGATTATTTGGTAAATAACATCGAAAATTATAAAATTTAATTTCTAGATAGTTTTAATAGTGTAAATTATGCCTAAAGAAGTCGATTGTCGAATCGGATGTCCCATATTAAAAACAACTTACAAGCACGAAAGCCTCCGTGCTTTCGAAAGCACAAGAGACATTCTTATTTTGAAAAGTGTTATTATTTTTGCATATAATATATAACTTTAGAATCAATTTTAAATAACTAATTAAACATACTGTTAGATATGTCTCGAATTCTGGAACTATATCGTTTCCTAACTCTATTCTGTTTTGATTATCCCATGAAGTTAAGTTTAGATTATGCCTAATCGAATTAAGATATTTCTAGTCTTAGTGAATTTGTATTCCTAATCGTATTAGGATTTAGCCACTATTATAAATATACCCTCTATTCTATTGATTCGGTGCGGCAGATGAGAGAGAGTATGAGTGTATTTTTGAGATTAGGGTTTTGCGAGAGAGATATATTTTGTACACCACTTTGATTATAATGGAAGTCTCGGCTCCGTCTTCGCCCGTGGATGTAGGCCAGTGGCCGAACCAAGTAAATATTGTGTGCTTTATTTTTCTTCTCTCTTTCTCGGATCTCTTTTGGTATTTTCGCACCCGACGAATTAGATCTTCTCTGCTTTTGTTCTAACACATACCTATATATAAAAATGATATGTAATGGATGCTACAAAGTTTCTTTTCTATCTCAATCCGCATCACTCAAGAATGAAATATAATCGACCTATTAGGTTAAGTATGTAATGCACTAATCTTTTGCAAATAGCAGAATTCTAGTAAAAAATAGTTATTGATACTATTTTGATGGTTTTGGCAGTATTTGGGAAGTGATAGAGAGTATTTGGCGCGAAAACGGAGCGAAAACGAACTTTAAAAGACAAAATCTACAAAACTGCAAATTTGCTAGTAGTACCGGCAGTGGAGTTGGAGTATTGATATTCAGTTGTGGGATGGCTGGGAGAGCTCTTGAATTTCGCGAAACTCAACCAAATATACGGTACTGAAATATGGAGTACCGGTACTAAAACTTGTGAGTACCGACACACAATAGTAAAAGGTCGATTCCAACATTCAGATTTGCGGAACTGTCCCTAAGTATCAATATACTTGAAAAATGTACCGATACTGATGCTCGTCTATCGATTACACAACTCTGTGAATCCTGAATTTGTGTAGATTGTAGATACCAATATTTGGAGGCTTTAGTTGTGATTGTGCAACTCCTATAAGTACCCCCCTCACGGCCAAACCTCCTCCCACTCTCATTTCTTCTCTCGCACTCTCTCTCCACTTCCTTTCTCTAAAAAAAAAGAAAATCCTAAGTTTTTCTTTGCTAGATCCCTTGAATCCACCTTCTTGTAAGCTTGGAGAAAGTTAAAACCACTCAAAAAGAGCTCTAGGAGGAAAAATGCAACCATCTCATCCCATATTTTCTTTGTTTGAAGGAGAAGATGTGAGTTGGAGTTTTTAGAATTTATTTTGTGAATTTTTCCAAATAGAAGATTTAAAGTTCTAACTTTGTTAGAACTTTTTCTTTATGATTTCTTGGAGTTCTTAAAAAATCAAGAAAACATCTCCAATGTAGTGTCCCGAAAAAATATTAAAATATTATTTTTCAGAATGATTACAGTCCGTGATTTAATCCACATGTCGGGATATAGTGTCCTCAAAAAATATTAAAATATTAATTTTTTGAAATAATTACAGTCTGTGATTTAATCGACACGTCGAAAAATTGTCGGAACGAGTCAGATTTAATTTGGACGTAAAATTGACGTCATAAGTTAAATCAGAACGTCACTTAATTTCAGCATTGGTGCAATTTTGGTTAAGTTGTGCCAATGGCACATCCAACCGAGCCCCAACCACTTTTAATTGGGGTTTTTAGCAGTTAGTATTCAACTAAATAGTAGCCTCTCCTCCCTCCTACTCATCTTCCTCTCCTTCTCAATCCTTTTCCTTCCAACCATTCACTCTCCTTGTCTCTCTCCCTGCTAGAATCCTTGCGCATGCTTCCTGCAATAGCACTTGCAGCAGCAATAGCAGCAGTAGGTGTGTAGAGGGTGTAGTGGATTCTTGTGGAATTTGGTGATGGTGGCTGTGAGGAGTTGTGGCTTGATAGTTGGGTGAAAAGGGTGAGCTTGAGAATTGCCCAATTTCAGCTGATGTTTAGACGAGTGTTTCATTTTTTTGCTCAAGTTAAGAGTGAATTTTTGGATCTTTGGATTCACTTCAGCTGAAACTATTCACCTCTACTTTTCTTTTCTTTTTCTCCTTTTTCCTTTCTTCTCATTCTTCTAATCTTCTCACCCCTGCCAGCTCCCTCCCTGCGCATTGCCTCAGTCCAACTGCTGGTAGCCAGCAGTGCACCAAGGTTCTAGCAGCTGTAGCTAAAGCCACTCTGTAGAAATTCCCTGTAGCAGTGTAGCTGGTAGCTGCAGCAGGTCAACTCCAATTTCTATAGAACTCCAGCTACCTCTGGATCACAGTTCCTTTCTTTTACTTTCCATCTTTCCTGGAATCCCAAATTCGAAGGACACTTGCAGCCACAGCAGCAGCTAGCTAAGTCTCTGTAGCTGAGATGAAATGCAGCTTTGCTGCAAGTTGAGGGGCAAGAAGCTGGGAGCACTTCACCGTTCCTCTCCCTCTCTTTCTCCACAAGTTGATGCTGTATCTGTAGCATATTTAGATGCTGCTACTGCAGCTGGCAGCATCCCTGGTAGCTGCAACAGCTGCTGCCAGTAGCTCCACTTTAGCTAGCAGTAGGGATGTAGTGGAGAGAGGGGAGCTTAATTGATGGATTTTAATGCTCTATTTTCGAAAATTGAGCAAACGTGGTTGTCTAGTGGAAAGTTAGGAATCATTTTGCACATTCTTTGAGCTGAAATTGCAGGTTAGTAGCTCTAATTTTAAAGTTGATAATAGATGGTGCACATGCTGATTTTCTAAGCTGAACTGAACCAACTTCGGATTTTGATAAAATACGTTGAAATTTCTTCTAAGAACTGAGTTTTGGAAGGGTTGAAGTGATCTTGACTTCATCCTCTACTGGTTAAAATCTTGTTTGGATCAATTTGGAGGTAAGATGAGTGAGAATTTCAGTTTCATTGAGGTCGAAAATCGAAAAACAGTTTTTACGTTGAAGCTGAATTCTTGACCTCTATTTCTTAATTGTGATGGACATTCATACTGAATTGTGGATCTTTCTTGTAGTGTAAAAATCAGAGATCACTCGTGGATTGCCCCCTATCCTCTTTTTACCCTGGATTTTCTTGTGGAATAAGAAAATTGTAGCATCAAGCTGCAGTCCAGCAGCACAGCTACAATAGTGCGTTCTAGCAATGGCCACTAAATTTAAGGACGAAATTGATGGATTTTGACGTATCAAGCTGATAAATTGGAGCATCCTCTGGGACTACCTGGTGGTGAGGAGCTAAGTGAGTAAGTTATTTACCCGAATTGTCGAGGATTTGAGCTTCAATTGAGGTAATTTTGGTTGTAGTGCTGATTTTCGATGTTAAAGCTTCATTTTTGGAAGTTGTGACTCCAATTTTCTTGTGAGTGATTTTTAGGGGATTCTAGCTGATCCATACCTAAATTGTAGCTGATTCAAAGTTGCTCCAAACTGAATTGTAAGGTACATTGGCTCCGAATTAAGTAAATTTGATTGTGAAGTCGAATTCATATGTAATATTGACTTTTGTTAGAAATTTTATTCGGCTTTCGATTCCATTAAATCCAGTAGGGATTTTTGGATTTCGTCTGTACTTCCCTTTTAATTGGTGCTAGGAGAAGATGCTTGTGGAGTTTTAGTTCTATTCATGGTCGGATTAGCGTGCTAGGTGAGTTAATATTACTAAATTCATCGGAATATCTCTTAAGTCCGGTAGTAAAATTCAGCATGTCTAATTATGTCTCGATCATCCTCATTGTTAGCTCAAATTGTAGATTTGCATGTATATTTATAAAATCTGAATTTGGAATATGATATACTTATTTTTAGAAGATTATTAAATGCTGAATTGGAATTTGACTTAGGAGAAAACCCGCACTTTAGCAAGTTAATTGCCATTATTAGGAATTAACTTTTGCAACTATTTTTACTACTTTCTCGTTCCTGTTAGTGAGCTGCGAGTACACAGATTAGTGTAGATTGTATTTACGCTCGTGCTGAGATGCCGACTGAATTTTTACAGTAAAGTTTAGGCTATTTTGTATAGTCGGGTGCCGTCCGGACTGACGGTGGTCCCAGATCTTGAATTTTGAAATCAGATTCCGAGGGCACGTGAGTTTCAATTTTCTAATCTGATTGATTATTTGCATCGACTACAGCGTGCTTGAGACAGATTTGAGCTCGACAAAGACTACATCTTTCTTCAGTGGGGTCCCGCTCCTCGAGTGCCATTCCGAAGCTTGGCCATTAGTGCATTGATGTTGCAGCAGTCCTTTTGAGCGACCTACATAGGACCAGTTACGACGTGGGTAGTGTGTGGTGGTAGTTTGGTGCAGGCTTGACCGGCCTTGTAGCGATCATCTAGATTGAGTTAGTTGTGTCTTTTCGATAGTTAGTTAATACATATATTACAGTATTAGTGTGACTTGAACATTAGTAGGGTAGTAGTATATTAGCGATAGATTTTTTTCCGGCATTACTATTTATGCTCCTTTACTTATTTTGTTCTACCTTTTAGTTTCGTAGACTTAGTCGCTAGGCTGTTGGCGTCAGTAACAGTACCCGCTGAGGACTACTTTGTTTTATAGTAGTTCTCATGCCTATTGTTATCCCTTTTTCTTGCAGAGCACCCTTGTTTCTGCTACCGCCACTGATCGATGTAAGGGAGTCGCGAGCTAAATCCCTGTCTACCTCGAGCTAGAGGAGTATCTTTTTGGAGATAGTTTATGGTTTATAGTCATGTACATACAAATGTATTTATTTTACAGTTTGGACTTATCTGAGAGGTGGTGTTGTACTTATGGATTTCACTTTTGTAATCCTTAGATTTTATGTATGTATAGTGAACTATATTTTAGTTTTAGCAGTTTCTTTACAGCTTTGTTACTTACTTATAATTGTTCATATATGCTTTACAGGTACTACTATCGCTTTGTGTGCATAGGGCATCTTGTGTATGCGACAGATCTGTTGGCGAGTCCAGGTTAGACCGAACCCTGAGGCATGACAAATTAAGTTGGTTTAGGGATAAATCGTTGGGACTTAGGAAACCCTAGGTTTGTGGCAGACCTTAGGAAGGCAAGACGTGAGGGACGTGATTTGTTGCGAAAGTCGATGATTGAATTATTTATAAACTCTTTCGGTGGATCTGTTGGCGAACCCGGGTTGGACCAAACCCCGGGACGTGACATCCAAGAGAGGATTTAAGCATAGTTAAGAAATATCATCGAAATGCATTTGATCTTTCCTTTATCTAAAGCATACATTATTTCTATGCATGTATCATGAGTGAAAAATGGACTAAAATTTATTCAGTTTGCTTAAGATAAGATTTGAGAAGTCATGAGGACTTATGAATATTTGACCTACTATATAGGGATTTCATTCTCTTTGCCATGTCAATATAATATGTAACATCAAAATTAAATCGAATAATTAAGTATTAACTATTTGAGATAGTATCCTAATTGCTTGAGCGTAAGCCCAGATTGTTTTGCAGTTTCAGAGTTCGATGATATGCCCTTGGGAGCAATCTGCGTGATGAGGATTCACAATCGACAGATTTGATGCACTCTAGTTGTAGGTAAGGCATATTGTATTTACTCTACTGGTTTCCTTCTATACTGTGCTTTGCCACTCCAATTTCCCCGTCAAGAGAAAATAAGCATAGTCTTCTTATGCTTCCTTAAGCCTTGCATTTTTATGAGTTTCAAATTTAAATTAAATTTGACTCTTTTGGAGGTGCAGCAGTCACGACCTGAATAGCGGGGATTTGGGTAGTGATACCAACCCTCTTTCTCTCGAGGTAGTGATGCACTATGCCCTCTTTACCTTCTTAATCCCCTAGGCTTGGGGACTCTCAAGGGCCCTTTCGCTCGGGTGCTCGAATCAGTCAGGAAAGCTACTCCTGGACCGGCTTCTTCTTTTCCAAGTAGCTGCCCACGATTGCGACTTTTAGCCGCTCATTCCTGAGGCAGAATATAATTGACTCACCTTTCTCCGGGCCCGTTCTTTTGACTCTAGGTGGTTAATAAGCCGTTAGCATGGCCACCCACGACCCGCAAGCCATCTCTGACGTCCTTGTTCTTCTTCTCCACTAGCTCCATCAACACACTGATGGGGTCTGTGGTTTGTACGGTGGGTCTGTTCCTCGTAGCAAGGCTTCGAGGGCCTGCCAGTCTTCTCTGGTCATTTCGGCCATGCACCTTATGTATAGCCGAAGGTCCTCATTTTGTGCCGCCCACTTTTTCTTAAAGTAGTTCTATTCTTCTTCATGCGATTATGCCCTTTCCCCTTCACATTCACCGTACCGACCACTGTAGGGCCGGAAAGGGTAAACACATATTAGCATATCCTTCTTTTCTCAGTCAACAAATGTGAGTTGACTGTTCTAGATCATCTTCTAGATTTGCTTCCGGAAGTCGACACAGTCATTCGTCCGGTGGATCCACGGATGGTGCCATTTGTAATAATCTTTCTTCTTTATTCCTCCACGGGAGGCAGGACTTTTAAAGCACGATGGATGCTTTGTATAAATTGCTAACTATTTTTATTTAATTTTGGGGATAAGAAATAAAAAAAAAACTTGACACCTAATTATTATACTGAATTAACTTTACATCTTTGATTATGAAATTTGGCGCAGGGACTAAATTAAATATGTAAAAGTAGTGAGAAACTATTTAACTTGGCTTATCTAAAATATATATAATAAAGATAAATATTTAGATATACATGTATATATAATATATACTTATCTATTAATATTTGAAATTAAAAATTAAAGGGTTATTGGAGGGTCAAACGGCTGGCTCATGCCAGTCAACCCGAATAGAAACTGGAGTCCGGAAAGGTCTCGAATTTAATCCGAATCCATTTATTATATATATTTATTATAGATATAGATGTAGATAGATAGGGAGAGATTTAGAACCAAATCCAAGTCGGACTAGGAATCTATATATCCTCGAAAGATTCGGCGCAGCCATCCATGCTTTCCGGGTCTCTCGTCTCTATAAATATACCTTAGCACAGACGGAGAGAGAGAGAGAGAGAGAGAAACGCAGAGATCAAGATAGAAACAGAGAGAAGCAGCGGTAAAGGAAGAAGAAGAAGAAGATAAAGAAGGAGAAGAAGAGAGATCACAGCGGTATGAATCTATATTCTCCTAGCACTTCTGAAAAATATTTCTCATTAGGGATATTCTTTTTTTTTTTTTGTTTTCCCTTAAAGAGTTGTTTCTTGTAATTTGTACTGATCGGCACCGCTTGTTGGTTTTCTTGCTTCTAGATAAATCTTCTTCCTCATCTTCTTCATCTGCTTCTGTTCGAAGAGCCTTCTCTGCGACCATGGAGAAGGTTCGGCCGGCGAGAGGTGGCGGAGCCGGCGTCGAATTCGTCGGCGGCGACGGAGAGCGGAGTCGCCGTCACCGGCAGAAGGAGCAGGAGGAGCAGCAGGAGCAAAAGGAGCTCTCGAGGGAGGCCGTAAGGTTGTCTCTGGTGAAGAGGAAGAAGGATTTTAAGCACATGGAGAGGATCAGGGGGAGGTGGGTCAACGTCCTCGAAGGCCTCGAGCTCCACGAGGGGGTCTTCTCCGCCGCCGAGCAGGACAGGATCGTCGACTGCGTCTTGGATTTCCAGGAGCGAGGAAGGCGTGGATTGCTCAGAGGTAAAAACGATCTTCTTTCCTTTTCTTTCCTTTAATTCAAGAAAGTTGAAATCTTTTTGAAACCATAATATTCATAACTTATTCTTGGGGTAATATAATGGTGTACGGGTACTGATCCAAGAAAAGAACAGGGGAAAAAATATATATATATATATATATATATATAAAGAAGTTAGGCATCACTACTTCTTGGCCTGACAACTGATTCTACGGAAGCCAGAATCAGTTTTAAGATCAGTTCTGCCCGCATGCAGGGCAGTTCCAAATCGATAGAAAATTCCGGATCTTTCCGATGAATTCTATGCTGTATGGAGCCGCTGTTGCTGTCGTGTCGCTGTCGTTTGCCTGTTAAATGTTATAGATGCTGCTTCCTCTTTCTTTTCTCTCATTGAATGTATGTAGTTGTGTTTTTTTTACTGCACCTGATGAAAATATAGGCATAAATACAATCAATATCATCATCATTGCCTTGCTAAATGCTATATGTGATTTTTTCTTTTTCTTTTTTTTTTAACCCGTTATTGAATATACGTCAATTGTGTGCCTTTACTGCACTTGATGAAAATATAGGTACAAGTACATGGTCTGCTTTCTGCTTTTGATGAATGTAGTGTGAATACCACCCTTCACTGCTTTCCTTGGTTTTTTGCAGTAGGCATTTACTTTGGAAATCGGCTGCTATATTCTTTTTCACGTTGTTTATGTATATATTTTGATATTTCTCTATCGGTTTGCTAACAGCTTTTCTGCTTTACAGAGCGCACTTATTCAGAGCCAAAGAAGTGGATGCGTGGAAAAGGGCGCGTGACTATACAGTTCGGTTGTTGCTACAACTATGCAAAGGTAAATTAATACATACCATAGTTTCAGTTTTTATTTTTATTCTTTTGCATCTCTTGTTTAGTTGTTCTTTTGTATTGATAATGAACCTTGTTATTATTCAGGATAACAATGGGAACCTTCCAGGAATAATGCGGGAGGAGGAAGTCGATCCAATGCCTCCGATACTGAAGACCATGATTAAGAGGATGGTGGGGTGGCATGTGCTCCCGCCAACGTGTGTCCCCAACAGTTGCATCATAAACATCTATGATGAAGATGACTGCATCCCTCCTCATATCGACCACCACGATTTCGTTCGACCCTTTTGCACCGTTTCCTTCCTCTCCCAATGCAACATTCTCTTTGGAACCTACATCACAGTAGTCTCGCCGGGAGTGTTTGCAGCCCCTACTTCCATTCCTTTACCAGTCGGGTATGTTAATCATTAACAGTGGTCTATCTCACTGTTTCTACTTATATCCTAACTTCATTTACATTTTTCAACATTGGTATATGCTGGTTTTGATTAACTTGTTGTTTCCAAATTATTTGAGGTTCACTTTTTCGGTGTTTAGTTCTAGTTTAAATGTTATATATGAGTTTACTTATGTTTTAGCCTTGTACTCTTCTTCTTCTTCTTTTTTTTTTTTAAAACCTTTCGCAGCACTTCTTTTTTTCTTTTGCTTGATTGAGCGGCTTCTGCGGTCTCTCTTGTGTATTATTGTAATTTTTTTGCATGTTGTGGCAGCTGATCAATTTTCTGTATGCTTTCCTAGATGTGTGGCACACTTTTCAAACAGTCGCTTCTGAAATGCCTCCCATGGTGTATCTATCTAAAGAGTTACATTATTAGATCCTTATACTTAACCTCCCATGGTGTATCTAGGTTATACTTAACCTAGATGTGTGTCCTAAAAGCATGAGGTACGGACTTGTAGTAGGAGAACTAACTACCTATACATTTCAGGAAACTAGCATTTCAACTAAAAGGGTGTACTAGGTCTAGCTATGCAACTGGATTATAAAGTTTTCTCATACTCTGTTCTTAATATATTGTCAGATGTACTATATGTGCATTGCGAGTATAAAAAGCATTGTCGAATGGTTATATCAATTCCATGAAAGGCACTTAGAAATTAGTACTGAGAAAAGTCAAATGCCCCAGGATGTAGTTTTTGAACAACTCGACCAGTGGTCAGTTTTAGGGAGAAAATTTGGGACCCTAAATATTATTTTATACTAGTTTTAACATATTTTACGTAGGAAAGCTACAACTCTGGCAATCAAATGCACTCAGTTTTCTGTCATACATACTTTTGGCCATCGACTGTATTTGTCAAAGAAATTGTATTCTTTCTTCATCCCTACCTGTTCTTATCTAATTACAAGGTACTTTAATTTTGGAACTGACTCTAATTATGACCGAATTAACTTGCAGGTCGGTGCTTGTTTTGAATGGTAATGGCGCAGATGTAGCTAAGCATTGCGTGCCTGCTGTGCCCACCAAGAGGTAACGCATCGAAACAATATGATCCACTGAGTTTTTATCTCAAATTTTACGACTTCATCTCTGCTGCTATTTTGGTTTTGTTATTATTGCTATTAATTTCTAACAATCCTCTTCTTTTATCTTAATTCTTCAACAGGATCTCAATTACTTTCAGAAAAATGGATGATCGCAGGCTTCCCTACAGATTCATTCCTGATCCCGAACTACAGAATCTTCGACCCCTCCAGTACCCTCTGACGCCGGCTCCGGTGAACGAGTCAGTAAGCTTGCGGGCCCAACCCCGACCAGCGTCCACGCCATCGGCCCAAGCGCAACCAGCATCGACTCCGCCGCCCCGAGCCGAACAGGTTAACCTACCCAGAGAGGAGCAAAGCTCGGAGGGCAAGAAGTGGACTCGCGACGGCCCCTTCTCTTCGGAAGATTTTCCCCCACTCGGCTCGTTGAGTTTAGCAAGAAAGAGTCAACACCGACCCGCAAGGCGATGAACCGGTTGAAATTGAATCAGGACTGACGATTTCGAAGCCAACTGAACTTGTTGAGGAGTTTAACGCTAATTGTTCCATTGTTGCAAAGCTGTAACATAATATAATAATAAAGTTGCATGTCATGCTCTCCTTTCTATAATTGTTAAATTGCTGTATCCGTTTTAAAATTTAATAAATAATAATAGTTAAATTTGATTTTGTCAGTTCGGTTGTTTCTTCTTTTGTTTGTTGTAGCAAATGATGAAATGAAGATTAGAGAGTACTGGGCGGTCACTGCCGCATTGTTTCATTCACCGCCCTATTTTATCCCATTGATTGATTTTACTACTCCATCTAGATGCATGGTATAGCAACAGCAAGGTGTTTAGAATATGAGGCATATATTATTTTATAAGGCCCACAATTAATTTTCATTCTTTCTGTATTAGAGTTTGACCGAGGAGTTGCAAAGAAAGATGTAAGGACATGGTTCTCTTTTTTCTGATACCATCAAATCAAATATATATCATAACCGTATCAATGCCATATTCACAATATGGGGACTATCATAACTGCTGGTCAAAAAAGAAATTCACATATGCAACTAGTAATTTATTTAGTTATTTATATTTAGAGATGTCTATGCATTTGGGTTAAATATTTCGCCTGTTTGTGTTGACAGGAAAATCACAATGCGGCATATGGCGCGATCTGGTTCGTCTGTCTTCTCAGAATCTTACTTTGTCCCAGGCGCGAATTAGAGATGGAACGGCACGGCCACGGCTGGCTTCAAACCTAGAGCAGAGGTTTCGAGGTCTTCAAGTCTAGGATGAAACTCAAAAGTATTCGACCTCTCAAGGTTCAGCCGCTGGACCGAAAGCAAGCTGACAAAAAGTTACTGATTTGGGGCGACTTTCGTCGCAAGGAGAGATGCTTTTGTTGGTGAGGTACGAGGTGGCCCGACGATGGTCGGACTTGATCGACGCACCTGTCGTCAGGCAAGATGGTAGCTCAAGGACTATGAATTCTAAATTAGAACTACTAAATTATGTTACACCTACTCTTAATAGGATACAGCTAAAGGACATGCCAAATGTGATGACTCCGGATCCTTTTCTCTATAGCCTTCTTTCTCTTTTATAATTCCTCGGCTGCGATAACTTCCGCGATGCATTATCTTCCCTTTCCAAAACCGCTACCGAAACTTTTCATTCGTCCCCAATTCCCTCAGTGTGGTCCTATTCTTTGAACTTTTAAATTTCTAATTTTGAATGGATCTCCGAGCCCGCCTTATTTCATCCTTGCAGAATCAGGACGACCGGAGCCTTTGGCCTTTGGCCTTTGGCACCCCCCGCAACTTCTTTTACCGAGGTTCTCCTTCCCTCGGCAATTCGGATTTCGGCATGCCCTGTAATTCTTTTGTCAGAGTCCACATCTTGACATCGCAAGATGGGTGTCAGCAGTTTGATCAAATTCGGATTAAGAGAGTTTGTGCATTATTATCTCGCCGATTTTTGGAAATTTGCTTATCTGCTCATTTTGATCCTCTTTCATATATTTCTTGTGAGTATCTGTACCAGTCTCATACGAAGAAACTAGGAGAGCTTTTACTCCGAAAACAAATTTTGTTTTTTTGCCCCCGTTTTTTTAAGTACTAGTGAAAAATCTGAACTTAGCTGTGACCATGGTTCACAAAACTTTCTAAAAAGATTTGCGCGGATGACAATCCGGCCCCATAAACTACACTTAGACTCAACTTTTTTTTTTTTTTTGTGTGGAGAAAATGATTGCATACTACCGCTTCATTCAATTAAAAAATAAATTTAGCTACAAGGTGAGACAACTAGGCTTCTTAAAAAGCCACACTAAGAACAATAGGTATCCCAAAAGCTCCTGCGAGAGCGAACTTTCGCCATCAAATGGTTAGAGCGGAATAAAAGAATTTTCGAGAAGAAGAAACACAACACATTTTTTTTTTTTTTTTTAAATTTTTTTGAAGAGTTGCAATACTGTGAAGATTTTAGATAGACGGGGAGGTTGAGTTTGTAAGTTGTTAGCAGTAAGTAGGCTTACTATCTGGGTTAACCTTTCCATTCTAAACTAAATGCATGAGAGCAAATATATCACCGGAAATGTCCCAACTAAATATTACTAAGGTACCTAGAAAATTAGATGAAATATATTATGCTATTGCCTAGTTTGGAATTGTGGTTTCTCAATATGTCTCTCCTCTAGTAATGTAAAATGATAATGGGAATCTCAACAATAGCGGTTCCCTCATATTTTATAATATTCTGGTAAAGAAGTTCGAAAATAACTCTAATTTTTTTTTGATAGAATAAAATAAAAAATTAAATATTTTTGATAATGCAATATGAAATTAGGCGTACATTGTCAAAACCAGAATAAAAGCATACTTATAAGAAATGAGCTATTTAAGGGACGTTTAGTTCAGAATTCGTAATACTACGAAAATAAATATTGTACATTGTGTAATAGAAATAGCAAGTTTTTTTTTTTTTTTTAATCAAGTTACCATTTATTTGAGTTAGGAGACTGTTATGAATTCATACATTTTTATTAATATACTATTTAAGATATCTGAGAATGACAATATTTCCTAATCCACAGAAATGTAAAATTTTCATTAGATGGGAATTTATAATGGTTCCACTACTTCATCAATAATTTTAGTTTGTTAAAATTCTAATTTTAACCTCTAAAAGCCCAATTGGTATTGCAAGCCATCTAACACTACTGGCCCCAAATGAGATAATTTTTTTTCTTTTTATATTATATGAGGTCAGAGAAAGTTGGGGCTTCGTTTGAGAGTAGATCTGAAGAACTTGCATCTTAATTGAGTTATTATGGTCTACAGGACTTGTTAACAAGCATCACTGCATTTTTCTCTAATTTTAGGTTGTAAATTGGCTAATGCATCTTATAAAAGGCAGATGAAGCATTTGTTTTAGAGCATCTAGGCTAGGTTCAATTCTTAACAGAGTCATTATCAGGTGCCAAAAAAAAGAGTACTTCCATATTACAACTCGCATATAGTTAAAAATGCAGCAAATATATTTGCACATAACCTCTTTGGATATGTGTAATCGAGAGTGATGCAATTATAAGTTTTTTTTCCGATCGCTTATAGTTAAAAGTTATATTTATAGATTTTGTTATTTTATACATGGTATGGTAAGATTACCTCTAAAATATGGTATGGTCGTAACTCGTAATTCGAGGTGCACTAATTGGGCTCCAACTATAGGGTCTAACTACAGCAGGTTGATATAACTACAACAAAATAGCTTTTTTAAATTTATATTGTAGTGTACCGTGTGTTGGTGCACTTCCCCGGACTTTGGCCAAATAGGGCCAAGTACGGATGAGTCGATGTTGCGGCCATTTGAGGGAGTTTAGAAGAACTCCGGATCAATTGAAGGTGAACTTGTTGAGAGTTATGGGAGTGAAATCATGAGTTTGGGAACAAAAATGAAGGAAAATGAGGTGTATTGCAATAAGGGGCAAAGTGGTAAATTGCTATTAGGATTGGGTGGTGAGGTGTACTATGAGGGGCAAATTGGTAATTGCAATAATTTAGTGCTAAAGCAATTTCCTCTCGTTCCCTCATTCACTTTCATCCCTCTCATGAGAAAAACCCTTTCTC
Source organism: Puya raimondii (assembly GCA_016920855.1). Classification (NCBI taxonomy): domain Eukaryota; kingdom Viridiplantae; phylum Streptophyta; class Magnoliopsida; order Poales; family Bromeliaceae; genus Puya; species Puya raimondii. Next base: position 152,935 of record JABWPP010000047.1, read on the forward strand.
TCTCTAAACCCTTTTCCTCATATCTCTCCTTTTCTCTCTAGTGATCTCTCTAAGAAGAAGGGACTAGTGGAGAAAATCTTGCTTGGAGGTGAAGCTTACCTCTTGTACACGTCAAGCTTGGAAAGAGCTTTTGATTAAGGTGAGTTTCTTAGGGTTTGAGCTTAGGGTTTGGTTATGAGCTCTTTTTGTAGCTTTTTTGGAAACCCTAGATGATCCTAGCTTTGGATGATCATGTTGCACCGAGAAATTTCGGTGTTCTTGAAGTTATGTGAAGCCTAGGATTTTATTTGGGAATGTTTATAGATATGATAATTCTTGTGAAATTGATTTTGTATTCTCCTAATTGAAGGGTGAATCGACGTGTTGAATCGCTCCGCTTGAGTTTTCGTCGAGTCTACGGCGACCAATTGCGAGAAAACACTATTTTGGCTTCATTTGCTGCAGTCGAGAGAAATCGGAGCGGATAAATTGCGCAACTTGGTTTTTCCACTTCACGGCATCGACTCGAAGTGGGGGGTGCTATCCGAAGTAACCGAATTTCATTCTATGTCTAAGCATCATTAATTGGTCATGTAGCACTATTGTAGCACCATTCATAGTAACTATGGTTTGAGAATCATACGAGCTTATGGAATTAATAGTTACACGTTCTAGAATGAGAAATGGACTCTATGTTTGCATGACATCATGATGCATGTATGTAGCATGACACCAATATGTATGTTGCATGTTACCAAGATAGAGACATATTGTTGCATGAGATAAAGATGGATATATGCATGTTATGAGAATTCTAGATTTGAATGTGAACTAGATGTGGACATACATATACTTTGTGAAACACTAGAACTTGCACGTAGTGGCATTAGTTGTGTAAACCTTGGGCACTAAAGAGAATTGAGTTAATTGCATATACAGTTTAACGTTGAGTATCAAGCTAGTGTTGAGAATAGCCTGACATGAGACAGATTGGGATTTGGTGAGGTCCCTAGACGTTGTCCCATCGGTAGGTGGAAGGTCCTCAAGTTGGAGGGCGGATCATACTCACATAGTCTGTTGTTGACTTGTGGAGATTGCGACTCCCAAGCCGTGAGCTCCGGAGTGTCACGTGAAAGCGGGTGTGAGGGCCCCAGGGAGCCCTCCTCTGCAGACAGTCACGGTGGCTGGTTTATGAGTGAAAGACCTCTTTCCCACGTGACTTAGTGTGGTGAGTTGTGGCTCGGCCTATAGGCAAGCCGGTGCAATTGGGTCAAGGCATGAATTATGGATTAAGTAGATGGCATTTCATACATAGTGCATCTAGTAGAACTTTGACATGTTGATATTGGTGAAGGCATAGTAGATACCATTGTAGCATGATATACATTGAGCAAGTGGACTTATTGTTTTTACTTACTACTTGTTTATTTTCTTATCATATTGACCCTTTCTTGTCTCTATGCCTTCTTAGACCTAGTGGGAAAGTCGGCGTGGTCGGTGGTCGAACCCACTGGAAACTTTATCTAGTTCTCACACCCTATTTTGCAGAGCTTCCTCCGAGTACGTCGGCGCAGGACAGCGGCAAGGGCGTAACGCCCTAGGTAGTGGACTTCTCGTGTATAGCTCCATGTCCATGGTTGTTCATAGTTCATTTTGAGAAATGAAACTTGTTAAGGTTCATTTTGGTAAGATGTATAAATGTAAAGAGTTGAAAGAATGTAAAGTGGATGTGTAAATGTAATAATTGTAAAGATGAATACATGTAAAGTGTAAATGTTTAGTTGTTTAGTTAGGTTTACCTCTCTCGCATGTGTTGATGCCCTCGCGCATATTCTGTATTTGTTGAAATTTCTGGGTGAAATTCATTGTACATGATGTTGCTTACGCCTTGGGCGGATAGGAAAAACTCTGTTCGTTCGGCGGTCTGTGTGCGGGTCTGAGCCGACCAAATTGGCGGCCTCGGGGCGTGACATATATGTAGTTGTATTTGCAATATAACTTAATATTAGTGTGGTGACCTGTACGTTGCGGCAGGTAAATACAATTGAAAAGAAAATTTATAGAGAATAAAATATCAACGAAGTACATAAATAACATACAAATATCATATTATAAATATAATAAAAAACTAAATTATGATAAGAAAAAAATATCAATCATTCAGAACTAGTCAACTGTGTTCAAGAGAAATCGCATATCATGCAAAACTCTGCTATTACAAATGACCAAAAAAAGGACAAAGAAGTTAAAAAGAATATCAAGCATGTGCTTAAAAGACTTTACTATGTGCTATAAAACTATTGAGGTTAAAAATATGCATAAAATTCAGAGTGGCCTCCTTCAACTTTTTAACATTTGCTTAATAGTCGATCATAGATAACAAAGAATTACATAATAAATTTTTAGTAAATCTCAAAATATACATGGCTATCTTTTAAAAGAGTCCTTGTTGCCAACATAGAGCTCCCTCTCTCCTTATTTATTTTACAGATGAAAATGCACAAAGAACCTTTTACTTATATGCCATTTTGAAATAAGTCCCTCAGCTTAACCAGCATTATAACAAATAAAAATAGAGAGGATGTGTCACGCCCCATGGTTTATCTAACCTTGGCTCACCAATAGATCCGCCGTATACACGGGAACTTCTGTGCACACGAAGCGATAGTAGTACTTGTAAAAAATACAAGAGTAATTATAAGCAAGTAACAGAGCTGTAAAGAACCTGCTAAAACTAAAATATAGTCCACTATACATACATAAGATTTAGGTAGTATAATAGAGAAATCTATAAGTACAAACGTTGTCTCTCGCAACTCTGAAATATAAAATATATACAAATGTATGTACAATATCTATAACCAAAAACTGTCTCAAAGGTACTCCACTAATGCAACTCGCCGAAGGATAGGGATCTAACTTGCGACTCCCTTATCTCGATCAGTGGTAGCAGCGGGGACAGAGGGCTCTACAAGAAAAAGGGGTAACAACGTGCGTAAGAACTATTATAAAACAAAGTAGTCCTCAGTGGGTACCATCACCGACGCCAACGGCCTACCCACTAAGTCTATAAAACTGAAAGGTAGAACAGGTAAATAAAGGAGCCGAAGTAGTAAAGATGGAAAGAAAACTACAGCTATAATGTCACTACGCTTCTAATACTCAACTCTCACTATCGCTGTAGTATACACATCAATTATCTATCGAACTGACAATAAGTAACTCAATTCAAAGGGATCGCCACAAGGCCGGTCCAACCTATGCCAACCTACTACTACACACCACCCTTGGGGGTGGCCGAACTAAGGTAGGATGGCCCAAAGGTTGCTACAACATTAACGCACAAAAGGGCCAAGCTCCGGAGCAGCGCTCAAGGGGTGCGACTCCACCAATAAAAATCCGCATACTCTGTCGAGCTCAAATCTGGCTCATATAGGCTATAGTCAATGCAAATAATTAACCAGATCAGAAAACTAAAGCTCACATGCCCTCGGCACAATCTGATGCCAAAAATAAGAATTTGGACCCACTGTCAGTCTGGACGGCACCCGACTATGCAAATCAGCCTAAACTCTGCTGTAAAAATTCATTCGACACCTCAGCACGAGCATGAATCCAACCTACATTAATCCGTGCACTCGCAACTCATTAATAGAGGTGAGAAAGCAGTAAAAGCAGTTAACAAAATCAATTCCTAACAATGGCAATTAACATGTTTAAAGTGTAAGTTTTCTCCTAAGTCAAGTCCCAACTCAGCATTAATTAATCATCTAAAAAAGGTTTAACATGCTTCAAATTTAGATTTCATAACTACACATGCAAATCTAACATTTGAGCTAAACAACTAAGATGAACAAGGTTTATATGTGCTAAAATTATAATAACACTTAAAAAGAATTCCGATGGATTCAGTAAACATAAACCCACCTAGTGTGCTAATCCGACTACGGATCAAACTGAGAGTCCACAAGCACCTTCTTCTCGCTCCAATTTAAAAAGAAAGTGAAGACGAATTCCAAAAGTTCCTACTAGATTTAACAGGATCAAAAACTAAATAAAAATCCTAACGGAAGTCAAGATTACATGTAAATTCGACTTCGGAATCAAATCTACTTAACCCAGGGCCAATGTACCCTATAATTTAGGAGTGGATTAATTAGAATCCCCTAAAAATCACACACGAGAAAGTTGGAGTCAAAACAGCCAAATAAGAAGCTTCAACATAGAAAATCAGTTTTACGACCAAAATTACCTCAATTGAAGCTCAATTCCTCAACAATTTTAACTAAATAACTTGCTTCCCTAGCTCCTCACTACCAGGTAGTCCAAGAGGATGCTCTAATTTGTTGGCTTGAAGCAAAATCCACCAATTTCATTATCACACTTAGCTACCACTGTGGAAGGCTACTGCTGGAGCTGCTGCTGAAACTGCAAATTGATGCTGCAATTTCCTCATTCCACTAGAAAATCTAGGGCAAGAAGAGGGCAAGGGGCAATCCATGAATGATCTCTGGTTTCTACACTACAATTTTTTTTTCATAATTCACTACAAAATTCTATCACAAATAAGAAATAGAGGTCCAGAATTCAGCTTCAACGCAAAAACTATTTTTCGTTTTCGATCTCAATAAAAACTAAAATTCTCACTCTATTTACCTCCAAATAGGTCCAAACAAAATTTCAACCACTAGAGGATAAAGTTAAAAATCACTTTTAACCCTTTCAAAGTTCAGCTCTTAGAAAAAATTCAAACAGATTTTATCAAAATCCAAAGTTGACGTAATTCAGTCCAAATATCAGCAGGCTACACCATCTTCAATCAACTTCAAAGTTGGAGCCACTAACCTAAAATTCCAGCTTAGAGAAGGTACCAACTGACTCCCAACATCCCCCTACACAAGCACATGCTTTCAATTTCAAAATTGATCTATCTAAAGCTTCCAATTTACTGCTAACAAGTCAAATATGCAAGTTGGATTACAAGAATACTACCATAAACTAACAAAGTTGGAATTTCAACTATTGCTTGCAAAATTACTCAAATACCACTGCTCTAACCTGCAATTCCAGCTAGTATTAGGCATTAATTAAGTTCCCACAGTCCTCCTTGCTCCTCTACAACCTAAATTTTGAAGTTGGAGCCACCCCAAGAAGCTACCTCTGCTGGCAGCAGCCACTTCTCCAAGCTGCCAGCAAAAACTTCTAGCTGCAGATGCTATTGGATCCTACTACAGCTGCACTTCCAATTACTATGGTGGCATGCATGAATGGAGGAGAAGAAGAAGCTCAGCACACCTCCATCCAAGGTTACTGATTCCCCCTGCAGCCACTATAATCACTGCAGTTTTACTATTGCAGTGTAAATCTTGCTGCTGCTATTATTGGCTGTTGGCAGCAGCAATTTGCTGGCCACTAGCTACTGTGCTGCATAGAGGAGAACAGAGAGGGAGAGAGAAGAGGGAAGAGAAGAAAAGAAGGGAAAGAAGAAGGTTTACATCACCTCAATTGTTGCTGTAGCAATACCCAACTCCTCCAAATTCTGCCACTGCACTTACACTACATCTGCATGTTGGTAGGAGCCTGCTGTCATAGACAAAGTATTTTTCGCTGACTTCTCCTTTGCAATCGCCCAAACTCCGGAGGAGAGTTCTGTCGGAGGTTTTGCTGAGGCATTCTAGAAGCTTCTATGTGGGTTTCAAGACTAATGGCACAGATGCTGAAGGGTTGAAGAGTCCCTTAGAATTTCTATGAGGGCAATAAGTATAGTCTCTTGGGAGCTCGTAGCCTCCCTCTTTGCCTTGTAGTTATGCGCCACTTGGCGCCTTTTCATTTGTAGCATGGGTGGCGAGTGGCCTATATAAGGTTGTGGCCTCCATCCCCTTCTCCTTAGGAAATTAGTTGTAATCTCTACTTTGAAGCAATATACAACAACATTCCTCAAACTCTCTCTCTCTCTTTTGTACTTAGTCTTAGGGTGAGTAGGTCCTGACTTAGTAAGTTGAGAGGTAGGCTTGCTCACTCCGCAAAGAAAGGCGAGTGTCGCACGGGCTAGACAAGTGATTTTGCTTTAGTCCGTGACACTGCGCAGGGGGTGAGCACAGCAAGAAAGAGAGAAGAAGGAGAATGAAGAAAAGAGAAAGAAAGTGAGGAAGGAGAAGAAGAGAAAGGGATGGAGTTGACTCCACCTGGCCACTACTCTCCAAACTCTCCAACTAGGAGTAGTTGGAGGTTTAAGTTGAGCCCAAGTCTCAACATAACTCCCAATAACGTTCCATCTGAAGTTAAATTTAATTTCAGTCTCGTTTGCAGCGTCCATTTCGTGTCAAAACGATTCTAACCCGTCTCAACACTTTTATAGAAGTGTTGATGAGTCACCAAAACTATCATCATTCTAACAGTTAAATTTTCAGAACATTGAAGGATGTCAATGATAATAATAATAATAATAATAATAATAATAATAATAATTTACGGCCTATATCAAAACGGCACATATATAGTTAAAGGGATCTTCAAACATTTTTACCTACTTTTTATCTAGTTTACCCACCTAAAACACATGTAATCAAAATGAGACATCAAATTTGCAAGATTCAATTAATTTCCAATGTAATCAAAACTATGAATTTCTTCGAAAACAGCTACCTATTAATGCGATATTTTATTATTAAACAAATTTTACTCACAACACATAGCTAATTAGCATATAGGTATGATGGATTAAGTAGAGATGGGACAGGTAGCTTTTGGGAGCTCAAACTAAGCCTTACTTTTTTTATATACAATTAGCAAGCAACATCTTCAATCCCAGAGAGAGAAGGGGGGGAAGTAAACATCCATCAAGGTTTCTACTGAAAAAAAATGAATTGAGAAAAGATTGTAAAATATTTTTTAGAAAGGACTGAGAAAAGGTTGTAAAAAAATTGCAAGAAACCATTCTACTTATATTTGCATGTCTCAAGGATAGACTATGTTGTAACATTTTCTTATTAAGATATAAATTTTGTTTATATCCCACTACATGGAGTTACTAATTTATTCTTGCATTCATAGGGAAGTTCCTATAACCTAGGCATTTTAATTTGTGACTTTTGAACTTACAATTAAGGAGATCTAACGTATATACATTCACTTATAAACTTATCTCTTTATTCATATAACTCCTAGTGTTTGAATTTGAAACTAAATAAGAAGTAACCTATGGCTTTAATGTGTTGTAACCTTTATGCATGTGAAGCATATATACAGTGAGCTCATTCAATCTTCATAGCACCACCAAAAAATAATTCGCATACTATTTCTTCTATTTCTATATTCCACTATATTTCAGAGAGGCCAAACTAAGGTGTTTTCCTTGGTGGAGCTTTGGGCTCATCTACTTGTGCAGAGTTGATAAAGCCACACAATAAGAGTGAAGCCTTTGTATCTTGGGAGGGACAAGTCAGTATTCTATTGCATTAGTTTGAGGGTTTTGCCAACCGTAGGGCACTTGAATCTCCTTAAAGATTGCGAGATTTTTATGTCTCAGCTTGATCGACTCGTTGACACTTTTCATTCTTTTGTAGCCTAATCTCTATTTTGTGTATTTTCTGTAGCACACTGAACTTTAGCAGATTGCGGAGTTCTAGTGAGAGAATAGTGCTTTATACTATTCTAGAGATTTGGATTGAGTTTGGAGAGCTTGGGAGTGTTTTCGGGACTTAGAAAGTGCGAAAACGGACTTCAGGGATCGAAATCTGCAAAAGCTGCAGATTTTGTATTGGGTACCGGTACTGGCTTGGGGTACCGGAACAGATGTTATTTATTCTGGTACTGATGTATGAGATACCGGAATACTGTGTATTGGTCCATTTGACTGACGCTCGGGTTTTGGCAGAATTTGAGCCTGGTACCGGTACGTCTGTTCGTGTACCGGTACGCAGTGCAGCAGAATCTGATTTCGTGCAGTTTTGTAATTTTCGACTTTTGAGGGGCTTTTGGGGATATTGTTATAGCTAGTATAACATACCCCCCACTCCCTCATTCCTTGTTGTTGGCTGAGGTTGGAGAAGGAGTAGAGGTGAGCTTCCTCTCTCTTTTCTTTGGGTTTTCTTCTATAAACCCCTTCTAATGCTTGGATTTCCTTCTCTTTTCTTCATCTTCTCCATGGGTGCTTGCTTCTAAGGCTTGGAGGGGAACTCTAGCTTGAAGAGAAGAGCTTGTTTGAGGATTTAGCTCCAACCCTTACATCTTTTAGCTTGATTTGGGGTTCTAATTGAGGTTAGTAGTTCTCTTGCTCCCTTTAATTGTTGATTTTGCAAGAGATTTGAAGTAAACCTAGTTTCTTGAAAACTAGGGTTTTATTTGGGGTTTCTTTAGTTTGAGCTCTTGGGGTTAAATTGATGGGTGTAGAATGATGTTGTAGGTTGGAATTGAAGCTTCCTAACCTTGATTTGGACTTTAGACAAGTTCTACTTGTTCAAAGGTATTTTCCACCCATTTACCTCATAATTTTTAGTGAATTTCGTGATGAGCTTGTTCGAAACTTATGACCCCTTAAAAAATTATCTTAGGGCATGAGAAGCTCGGGGAACAACTTCGTTGGAAGGAACGACAAGATTTCGATGGGTATCCGGTGGGTCTGACCTCACCGAAATGGGTGAACTCCCCCTATGTCTCCTATCTTATTATAGGATTGATTAGATGCTTATTGATGATGTTTATGACATGGTAGAAACTATGAATACATGACATATCCATGTTGCATGTGAAAATTGGCATACTCTATATAGTAGAGGATTACAAGAATAACATGCATGCTAGATCACTTACAATGGTATTGTAACTTTAGGATTCTCCTATGAGAATTAAGATATGCATGTTAGTGATGAGCGGCATCATATGAGACGCTACCGGACTAGTGAGGTTATTGGACTTGACCTAGCATGGCAATGGTTATGGCATTAATTCATGATTGCCATAGATAGTGGAAAGTGATGACATATTGCATGTTATAACAAGATACAGAATGTGTGTTGCACCTCATCTAGGTGAACAACTAAGACTGGCATTGTGACATTGTGCTCGACCTTTAGGTCGTTGAATGTAATTCCATGTTTAAGACATGATGAAAGGGGTTTCCTATATACTTGATTATGTGAATGGCAAAAGCATGTAATTGCTTAGTTAATGAGGATTAGATTACGTGCATGGTGATTTCTATACTCCATGTAGTGAAGGTTTGTATAGCAGGGCACATGTACACTATGAACTATGATTTTATGGCATTTGTAGAATTGTAGTACACTGAACTTTTGCAAATTGCGGAGTTCTAGTGTGAGAATAGTGACTTATACTATTCTGGAGTTTTGAGTTGAGTTTGGCGAGCTTCGGAGTGTTTTCGGGACTTAGAAAGTGCGAAAACGGACTCTGGAAGTCGAAATCTGCAAAAGTGCAGATTTTGCAATTGCATACCGGTATCTGGTTTGGGGATACCGGAATCCAGTGAAGACTGGTTGTGCGCAGCTCTCGGCTTCTGCGGAATGCGGCAGCGGATACCGGAATGCGCTGTATACCGGTATCTGGTCTAGGCATACCGGAATCCCTTCGCGCAGACTGCTTGGCCGAGGCTCGGGTTGCGGAATTTTTGGTTGGATACCGGTATGCCCATGCGCATACCGGTATACAATGCTGCAGAATGCATTTTTGTGCAGTTTTGCAATTTTGGCTTTGTGAGGGGCCTAGTTGGATTTTGTTACATTGGGTTAAGTACCCCTTCACCCCCCCTCTCTTGTTGTGGTGTTGGCTGAGGTTGGAGAAGGATGGAGGTAGGTTTTCCCTCTCTCTCTCTCTCTAGATTTTCTTGCTCCTAACCTCTCTAGATCATGTTTTGATCTCCTCTCTCTCCATTTTCTTCATGGAGGAGTACTCCTTAGCTTGGAGGGAGCTCGGGGCTGAGGAAAGAAGCTTGTTGGTGGGCTTAGCTTCAACCCTAACTTGTGTAAGCCCGGTTGGAGGCTTGTTTTGAGGTTAGTAAGCTCTCTTACAACCTCTATTTGTGATTTTTGCTTGAGATTGCATGTAAACCTAGTTTCTTGGAAAATTAGGGTTTGATTTAGGGTTTCGTGATTGTGAACCCTTGAGGTGGAATTGATGTGTGTAGAATGTTGTTGTAGGTTGGATTTGATGATCTCTAACCTCCAATGGGACTTAGAACAAGTTTTACTTGCTCAAGGTAAATTCCACCCATTTACCTCATTGTTCTTGGTGGTTTTCGAAATTGCTTGTTCGATACCCCTAACCCCTTGGAAAATTATCTTAGGGTATGAGAAGCTCGAGGGACAACTTCGTTTCGAAGTACTGCGAGGTTTCGACGGGTATCCGGTGGGTCTGACCTCACCGAAATGGGTGAACTCCCCCTATGTCTCCTATCTAGTTATAGGATTGATTAGATGCATAATTATGTTAATTATGGCATGATGATAATTGTGATTGCATGAGACATGCAAGTTGTTTATGAAAATGCATATTTCATATAGTATGGCATTGTGGGAATATTATGCATGCTAGAGAGAAGTGTCATATGAGGCACTACTTGGGTAATGGTTTAGTACATTCTCTTTGCATACCTAAGTATGCTTGTATGGAGAAAGGAAGAATATGACAAGTGTTTGTTGCACCTCAACTAGGTGAACAACTGTGACGGGCATTGTTGGCCTTGGACTCGACCTTTCGGTCGTGGTTTGATTCCATGTTTAAGAACATGAGGAAAGGGATACTATTTGCATTTGATAATTATAATTGGTTAAACATGAGTCCATGTGGTTAGTTAAATACTTGCATGGTAGCTTTATACTCTAAGTAGTAGAGGTGGTTGTAGCTTGTGCATGGCATGAATCTAGACTCGTTGGCATCGTAGAATGCATTGTTATAGCATTGTAGAATGCATGGATTATAGCATTAGAGAATGCATGATATGTGGCATTAGAATAATGCATGATTTTGGCATTTGTAGAATGCATGATATGTAGCATAGAAGAATGCATGGATTATGAACTTAGTAAACATAATATGACATGTTTTGACTTAGAGGGAGGTTAAGCATATGATCTTTCACTTAGGTGAATAACTAGGTTGACATTTTGACATAATGTTAGACCTTGGGACATTGGTTGATTACTTCATGTTAGAGACATGACGAACGTATTTCCTATGCTGTTGACTATGCTTGTTATGCCATTGTGTTCATTCGCACATGCTTGTGAGGGTCGCTCCCTGCAAGCCGACAGCTCCGGAGTGGGTCTTTTGCGACGAGTTTCGCTTGTGTGCAGGTTATATGAGCGCCGAAGTGGATTGCCGTGGGGGAGGCTCATTCTAGCGAGAATGTTGACTACCACGGGGCCATTAGGCACGGCTCAAGCCAAGACTTAAAAAGTCTTTTATGGTAGGAAATATCGTGAGGAATGTGGCAGTTGACACCCTAATTAACTGATGCATATACATGTAGTGTATGGACATAGTATAGGGTGGTGACTTTGTGGCATTGCATGTAGTGAGGCATTGACATGACTTGGCATATTTGTGAATAGTAAACATAACACACATATAGTTGGGAACAAGTCATGTAGTTCATACATGTAGTGGGAATTGGGTACACATTACATACTTGTAGTTGGAGACAAGTAATTATGTATTAGTAAACTTGACATATAGTAAATTTATGACATTAGAATATGTGTAGTTGATCATGGCATTAATTTGACATGCATGTAAACTGTGTAGATAAATGTTAAGCTTACGACATTAAAGCATGTTCATGTTCATGTAGATGGTTTAGTCATTGGAGGCAAGATAGATGTAGAATTTACCTGTTTAGCTTTAAATGTTATATGCTTCCTGCTTTATGTTTCAATGTTACTATCTTGCCTCAGTTGACCTAGCGGTGTAATTCGCCACTCTCGGCGGCTTACCCACTGGGAACTATTGAATAATAGTTCTCATCCCCCTGGGGTTTGTTGTTTTATTTCAGAGCCTTCCGCAGCAGGAAAGGCTTGGGATCGCGGCGAGGGGTTAGCAGCTAGCTAGAGCCTCTACGGTGTTGTCGTTGTAGGCATACCATGTTGTCCTTTCATTGTATTTTATATGAAAGGTGTATAGATGTTTGGTTGATCTATTGTTGTTAAGATGTATAAATTCGTGTATATCTTGAGATTTTAGTTATGTGGATTTTGTTTTAGATGTAGAACTATGTTCTCGCTCTGATTACCTTGTTAGGAAGTATTCTTTATCCTTCTTGACGGTTGTAGCATAGACGCCTTGTGTACATTGTGTTGTTTGAGGTACACGGCGGGTCTGTGCACGTGCCTGGTAGGCTCCCGCGAGGGCCCGGGGCGTGACAAAAGGCTATCTACTTAGTATGGATAGAGGATGATTGCCGGAATTTCCGGGATTGGATTGTCTCGCTTTTAAGCTTGACGTGATGATTGTTGAGAGATTGTGAATAAGAGTCACTATTCACCTGAGTTGGATTGAGAAAATTTTGCACAAGTATACTTGGGCAATTTGTGTGATTGCATAGGGCGTCTAGCTATATCATTTTGGAATTTGGACCATTGGATGACTCTCGGCGAGAGATGGAATTTTTGGACATCTGAATCTGATGATTGGATTGTGATACTTGGTTAAGAAAATCCAAGAGCTTATGTTTGAGGAATCTAAGTTTCAATTCTTAGGATTATTGAGACCCTGAGGCAAATGGGCCTAGTGGCATGTCGAGTTGTTTCACATCAGATCTGTCGAAGATATATGAAGTGTGTGGACGCTCCGAGCGAGTATTTGAAGTCTACCCTGACGGTGGATGTCGTTTCATTAGAGCTACATGAAGAGCTAAACTTCAAGGAGCATTATTGTGGATTGGACTTGTGGAATGTAGGAATCTGGAATTATCATTATTCCTACTACAAGATGTTTTGGAGCAACATCTTGGACGCGATGCATGGTTTGGGAGCTGGAGGCTTCACTGCGAGGGCGATGTTTTTATTCCCTCGGGTTTTGTTGTTGTTTGCTGTTGTTGATCCGTAGTTTCGCGGACGAAACTCCTTTTTAGGAGGGGAGTATGTAGTACACTGAACTTTAGCAAATTGCGGAGTTCTAGTGAGAGAATAGTGCCTTATACTATTCTGGAGTTTTGGGTTGAGTTTGGCGAGCTTCGGAGTGTTTTCGGGACTTAGAAAGTGCGAAAACGGACTCCGGAAGTCGAAATCTGCAAAAGTGCAGATTTTGCATTGCATACCGGTATCTGGTTTAGGTATACCGGAATCCAGTGAAGACTGGTTGTGCGCAGCTCTCGGCTTCTGCGGAATGCGGCAGCGGATACCGGAATGCGCTGTATACCGGTATCTGGTCTAGGCATACCGGAATCCCTTTGCGCAGACTGCTTGGCCGAGGCTCGGGTTGCGGGATTTTTGGTTGGATACCGGTATGCCCATACGCATACCGGTATACAATGTAGAAATTGCATTTTGAGCAGTTTTGCAATTTTGGCTCTTTGAGGGGCCTAAGTGGATTTTGTGCATTGGGTTTAAGTACCCCTTCACCCCTTCACAGCCATTGTTGGCTGAGGACTTGGAGGAGATGAGGTAGGGTGTTCTCTCTCTCTCTAGATTTTCTTGCTCCCAACCTCTCTAGATCATGTTTTGATCTCTTCTTCCTCCATTTTCTTCATGGAGGAGTGCTTTTACGCTTTGTGGGGAGCTCGGGATGGACGAGGAGAGCCGGTTGGAGGATGAATCTCCAACCCTAGCCTCTTTTTGCTTGGTTTGGAGCTCTTATGAGGTGAGTAATTATCTTACAACTCCTCTATTTGTGATTGTTGCTTGAGATTAGCATGAAAACCTAGTTTCTTGGAAATTAGGGTTTTGTTTAGGGTTTCTTGATTGGGAGCTCTTGAGGTGTGATTGATGGGTGTAGAATGTTGTTGTAGGTTGGATTTGATGATCTCTAACCTCAATTTGGACTTAGAACAAGTTTTACTTGCTCAAGGTAATTTCCACCCATTTTCCTCATTGATCTTTGGAGATTTTCGAAATCGCTTGTTCGATGCCCCTAACCCCTTGGAAAATTATCTTAGGGTATGAGAAGCTCGGGGGACAACTTCGTTTCGAAGTACTGCGAGGTTTCGACGGGTATCCGGTGGGTTTGACCTCACCGAAATGGGTGAACTCCCCCTATGTCTCCTATCTTGTTATAGGATTGATTAGATGCATAATTATGTTAATTATGGCATGATGATAATTGTGATTGCATGAGACATGCAAGTTGTTTATGAAAATGCATATTTCATATAGTATGGCATTGTGAGAATATTATGCATGCTAGAGTATTTGCACTATTAGTGTAATGATGCATTAGGAAATGCTAAGTAAAATATGCATGCTAGAGAGAAGTGTCATATGAGGCACTACTTGGGTAATGGTTTAGTACATTCTCTTTGCATACCTAAGTATGCTTGTATAGAGAAAGGAAGAATATGAGAAGTGTTTGTTGCACCTCAACTAGGTGAGCAACTGTGACGGGCATTGTTGGCCTTGGACTCGACCTTTTGGTCGTGGTTTGTTTCCATGTTTAAGAACATGAGGAATGAAATTCCATTGCATTTGATAATTATAATTGGTTAAACACGAGTCCATGTGGTTAGTTAAATACTTGCATGGTAGCTTTATACTCTATGTAGTAGAGGTTGTTGTAGCTTATGCATGGCATGGATAGGGTTTGGTTGGCATTTGTAGAATGCATTGTCATGGCATTGTAGAATGCATGAATTGTAGCATTAGAATAATGCAGGATATATGGCATTAGAATAATGCATGATGTTGGCATTTGTAGAATGCAGGATATATGGCATTAGAATAATGCATGGTTTATGAACTTAGTAAACAATGAGATGAACGGTTACATGTTAGAGACATGGACATATTGGTAGGGACATACCATCGGACATTGAGAACAACATGATATTGTTGATATTTAGCGTCTTGGCTATTGAATGTAGTAAACATGATATGACGTGTTTTTGACATAGTGTGAGGTTAAACATTTATATTTCACTTAGGTGAATAATTAGGTTGACATTTTGACATAATGTTAGATCCTTGGACATTGGTTGACTATTCCATGTTTTAGACATGATGAGCATATTTTCCTATGCTATTGACTATGCTTGTTATGCTATTGTGCTCATTCGCACATGCTTGTGAGGGTCGCTCCCTACAAGCCGGCAACTCCGGAGTGGGCCTTTCGCGATGTTGATCGCCTGTGTGCAGGTTATATGGGCGCCGAAGTGAATTGCCGTGGGGGAGGCTCATTCTAGCGAGAATGTTGACTACCACGGGGCCATTAGGCACGGCACAAGCCGGGACGTTACCATGTGTAAGTCCCTTGTGGATTGGGTAAAAGCTAAGTAAACTGGACATAGTACATTAGTTGCTTGATGCATATACATGTAGTGTATGGACTTAGTAGTGAGTCGCATATCGTGGCATTACTTAGCTTGACCTCTTTTGGATGCATGCAACATAGTTGGACAATTGTATTAGTCATTCTTGCATGGGCATCCGTAGTGGCATTATCCTATACTCATGAATATAGAAGCATGATATTATGATGATAAGAATAGAAAGATTCTTTTTAACCTATAAACATGGCATTAATTTGACATGCATGTAAACTGTGTAAATGAATGTTAAGCTTATGACAATAGAGCATATCCATGTTCATGTAGATGATTTAGTCATTGGAGGCATGATAGTTGTAGAACTATCTGTTAGCATTTAATATTTTTATACTTTATGTTTCAGTTTAAACTATCTTGCCTCAGTTGACCTAGCGGTGTAATTCGCCACTCTCGGCGGCTTACCCACTGGGAACTATTGAATAATAGTTCTCATCCCCCTGGGGTTTGTTGTTTTTATTTCAGAGCCTTCCGCAGCAAGAGAGGCTTGGGATCGCGGCGAGGGGTTAGCAGCTAGCTAGAGCCTCTACGGTGTTGTCGTTGTAGGCATACCATGTTGTCCTTTCATTGTATTTTATATGAAAGGTGTATAGATGTTTGGTTGATCTATTGTTGATAGGATGTATAAACTCTTTTGTATATCTTGAGATTTTAGTTATGTGGATTTTATTTTAGATGTAGAACTATGTTCTCGCTCTGATTACCTTGTTAGGATGTATTCTTTATCCTTCTTGATGGTTGTTAGCATAGACGCCTTGTGTACATTGTGTTGTTTGAGGTACACGGCGGGTCTGTGCACGTGCCTGGTAGGCTCCCACGAGGGCCCGGGGCGTGACAACACACCGGCACGAGGGTCAACAAAAGCTAGATAAGGTATACAGTAGCACAAGTAAGTATGAGGCTGACATACAACTGAAACAACTATGCTACTGTAAGCAACTAGTATATGCATCAAGGAGATAACTATCAAGTAAACCCAATCATAGCCACCGGGACGTATCCCTGGCACTGTCACAACCTGCTCAACCAACGGCACAAAACCTACCAGACGCCCAGCGTCGAGGCTCACGGGTCGGAAACACACGACCCTTTTTCCGAAAAGATGCCCGGTACGGAGGATCAAACCGTTTGCATATACGCGCGTCCCTTTTCCGAAAAGATGCCCGGTACAGAGGATCAAACCGTTGGCATACGTGAGGTGCTAGGGAGCTGTGACGATCGATGCGAATGCTCAATCCACAGAACGGCAACGAGCCGAGAAGCAACCAATAAACCACAACTAGGATCGCTCGGAACAACATGCGATCACCACCGACCAACTGGGTCGTCTCAAGAACCATGCAAACCACAACTACTCTACTATCCAAGCACGCATATAAGTAGAGTCAACGGGAGTCAAGTGAACTAATAACTGAAATGCAAGAGAAGGGATAGAAAGGTATCACCGTAGTCCACTGAACCGACTCCGGATCGAAGTACCCACCTGCGGTAACGATCAAGCCTAACTCCGACGGCTCTCGGAAAATGCGACAGGACCTACGAAAGACTCACACGGTCAAGGTCCACCCAGTCGACACTAAACATAAAGCTCACACATCCCGAACCGACGGATCGCCCGGAAAACCCACCGGGACGATCCCGAAACCACACAAAGCCCCAGAGGGGTACCTACAGCCAATCAAGTCCTCCGCTGTCCCCCAAACACACACAACAAGGTGGCGGAACAACGAGCACAACGTCGGGGTGCCACGAACACAAACGCACCAGACACGGCTTCCCGGGTTCCCGAAAAGTGCCGATTTGACACCGGAACCCCTCGTCACTCATCCGCTATCCTCGGAACTTCGGGACAGCGATGAGGAACAACCAGCAAGGCTAAACGACGAAGCCAAGTCACTTGCGAAATCAGCGAGCGAGTCGCACAACTAGAAACGCACGTTTCGCCGATTATTTCATCGAAAAACGTGTCGAAACGAATCCGAAACTCCGCGAAGGGCGAGAGGGTTGGACAACCAGTCCACAGGGCCCCGAGGACCATACCCTTGCTGCCCACAGCGTCGCAACGCTGCCACAAACGTCAAAGCCCACAAACAAGCAACTTATACATACATACAAGCACTAAACAAAGCCGTTCGAGCAAACCGTACATCCGCACGACCTTCCGCAAGCACCAGCGGATAGGTAACGATGTCACGGAGACCGTGCTCACAGCCCCACTGCGACAGGACTAGTCGCAAGCACAGTAATTGCATAAAAATAGTGGGACAATCACTAATAAAGCTCGACAAAGGCCGAACGACGAAGCGGCTCAACCAAATCCAGATCTGAGGTGAGCATGATGATTAGCGCGTCGCCGCGATCATCGTGCTCACCTTCCCGGACTTCGGGAAGCAACAGGGAGTTCACAAGACTCGGCGCGGCCAAAAACCAATAAAACCAGACCCCGGCCGGAGCAACCAGCTCCGGCCGGCTGCCGGCCGGCATGCACGGCTAGCGGCGGCCAGGGTCGGCAGAGGAGATGGCAAGGAAGAGGGGGCTCACCTCAGCCGGCGGCGGGAAGCGGCGGCGGCGGCGCGGGGAGGAAGCCCACTCTCGGGTTGGCTAGGGCACGGCGGCGCGGCAACGGACGACGGCGGCGGCCGGTGGCGACGCGAGCACCGGGAAGAGGGGCCCGCCGGATGTCGGTCTGCTGGTGACCACGACAAAAAGGACCGACGACAGCGGCGGCGGAGCAACCTTCAGCCGCGGCTGCCCAAGATGCCCTAGCCGAGCCCGCGGCGGCAGCGGCGGCGCTCCGGCGGCACGGCGACGGCCGGGGAGGGATGGACCGGCGGCGGCGGTCCCGAGGGTGGCGGCGCGCACCCTCCGAGGCGGCGGGCGGGAGGCGGCGGCGGCCTCCTGCCCGCAAGCAGCAAGCAGGAGCCGCAGGCGGCGGCGTGGCAGCGCACCGGCGGCACGGCGGGGGGGGCGGCCGGGGAAGGAGGCGACGGCGGCGGCGGCGCTCTTGACGCCGGCGGGAGGTCGCTGCGGCGGCGGGAGGCGGCGCGGCTCGGATCTCGAGCCACTGCCGGCACTCCCCAGCAGCAACTAGCTGCGGCGGCGGCGGATCTCTGGCGGCACGGCGACGGCCGGTGTCACGCCCCGGGTTACCTCTTCCCAGGCGCATGACCAGATCCGCCGCATACACAGTATCTCAACCATGTATACGAAGCGAAACAACATCCACAATAAAACACACAGAGCTAAAGGTATCAACAGAGCTGCTATATATAATATCCAAAGATCACTGTACATACATACTCCATAACCACAATACAACACATCACTAGTCTCTCAAACTCACTGTATGTACAGACACATAACTCACTAACAAAATGGGTATACCTCTAGCCAAGTATCCGGGGAATGCTCTACCCGACGGTCTCCTTTCCGCGCTCAGTATGCACGACTGGGGAAGAAGACTCTGCAAAAAGATGTCACCAATGGGTGTGAGAACTACTATTAAACAAGTAGTCCTCAGTGGGTACCGCCACCAGCCTCAGCGGTCTGCCCACTAAGTCCTCAATCTCAAGAGATATATATAGAGCAAGAAAGAATGAAGGAGATATACTACCACTACTATGCACAAAGCTCAACTGTCAATATGAATACCAATGAACTGAATATACCAAATGAGGGCTATCATACACAATACGATACCTGCGAACCAGCTAGTACAGGAAACTCCGTCTGTACCTAGCTCAATCCATAATACCATACAATACCTCATAATGCGATACCTGCGGCCTGATCAAGCTCAACACAAAAGGGAGCCCAACTAGTACAGGAATACCATCTGTAACTAGTTCCTCGTACAACCCTCTGTACGGAATATGCCAACTCTAGAGTGGTACTCGTGGGAGCTACCCAACCGAGTAAAGTAAACCCATATCATCGCCAAGCACCCGCAGGTATATGATCGACACGACTAGGTCAACAAAGAATCACATGCCCTCGGCATCTCAAAGGATAATCAACAAGTATGACCCAATCCATGATCTCACAAAGAATCACGTGCCCTTGGCACAATCGATGCTCCAGTGCTTACAATCCATCTCAACTCTTTCACAAAGAGGAGGTACAATAACATAGCACAAGCCACAACATGATCACCTACACTATATGTACAACAACTGGTACAAGGAATATCAACAGGATAGGTGTAGACCAAATCATGCAACGAGGATACAAAGAAATCATGCATGCTCACATATATATATCATTAGCATATCATGCACATGCAAATCTCAACCTAACAGGTCATATCTAACATAATCTCAGCATGTCATGCTATCATAATCCCAATAGTATCACACTTATCATAATCCGATATCATCATATCATGCTAACATAATTCAACACTATCATGCTAACATAATTCAACACTATCATGCTAACATAATTCAACACTATCATGCTAACATAAGAGTAAACACATAGGAGGAAGTCCACTGAATCTAGCAAACATCAACCCACCTCACAAGCTAATCCAACCACGGTGGGGAAAGTAGTGTCCTCAGATCCAACCCTCCAAGCTCCAGCAGCATGAGCAGTACACCGATCTGAATAAACCTCCAAGAAAACTGCTAACTCCAGCAGATCAACAGCACAGCACCAGATCAGATCAGCAGTAGAGGAGAACAAGCTGGGCTACAACTAATGCCAACACATGGCCCTAAACCCACTTTCTCTCTCTAGAAAACAGGATCACGAAGTGGGAAATAAGCCAAAGTGACCAGGGACTCACCTATTTATAGGCTGCCAAAATCCCACTTTCGGGCGCCCACTTCAGCACTTCCGGGCGTCCGGAAATCCTCAATGCCAGGTGTCAGCTGGCGGACAAACGGTCGGTCGGCGGTCGCAGGCGGTGGGGCGGCGTGTCTCCGGCGGTCGACACGTGTCCTGCGTCGCGACACGTGGCACTCCACGTCAACAGCTCAGACCGGATCCTCGTCCGGGCGTCCGAATCATGCGTCCAGATCCAAAACTCATCAGCCTCTTCCGGATCATCCGAAATATACACTGGCTCCGGTACATTCGGGCGTCCACTTCACAAGTTCCGGGCGCCCGAAATGTCTCAAGCCCGAAACCCTCAAAGTCCACAAAATCGAAGTACTACAGCCGGGGAAGAAGGGGGCGGCGCCGGAGGACCTGAGGGTGAGGGCGCTCACCCTCCAAGGCGGCGGGAACCGGCGGCGGCTCGGGCCACCAACCCCCTGCCCGCAGCTGCCCTAGCAACAGCTGCGGCAGCTCGGCGGCCCACGGCGGCGGTGCAAGACTCCAGCAGTCGTGCCACCTCAGGGGAAGCCCATGCATGGGTTTCCCCTGGGTGCACACCGCAGGGAAGAAGAAGAAGAAGAAGAAGAAGAAAAAGAAGAAGAAGAAGAAGAAGAAAAAGAAGGAGAAGGAGAAGAAAGTGAGGGGGAGAGGTTGCCGGGGTTGCTCCGGCCAGGTGGTGGCCGGCGGCGGTCGGCAGAGCTCGGGGAGGAGGCCAAGGGGCAGGGGGAGCTGGTGCTCACCTCTGGGAGCTGAGGGGGAGAGAGGAAGTGAGGGAGGGAGTGAGAGGGAGTGGTTCAACCACTCACCAACCACTCTCCAACCACTCCAACCACTTTGCACAAATGCACAAAAGCCCCTCAAACCCCACAAATCACCCCTGGGTCCCTCACAGCAAGTACAAAAGCCCAGACACCCCTCCACATTCGAACTCACGCAAAACGGTGCGAAAAACGGGGTCCAGATCGCGAAACAACAAATGTGACATTCGACCTCTCGGCGAAGAAGATGGAAAAACTCTCAATCCGTCCGTCGCATGTCAACACGGACCATGCCATCGCATTCAGCACTGCCGAGACATCGAATCTACCATTTTGGATCGTCAGATTCGGGCTCCGGATCGCGCCGTTAAGCCGTTCTCTCTCCGCGACAAAATCACAAAAACAACAAAACACGTATAAACAACTTATATACATATATATACATATATACCTGTATATATATACGTATATAGATCGAAAAATACAGTATCAGGGGAGAGGAACACAGAGAATTTCAAATTTCCAAAATTCGAATTCTCACACATAAGCAATTACCCTCCCACGCTGCATCAGTATGCATCCCAAGTCGCTCCGAGACATATCATTATATATCACAAATTCTTTCCCCATAACCGGAGAGATAAGAATAGGAGTTGGGGTGATATAAGATCATCACATCATAATCCTTTAGTAGCTCCAACCACCAACGCTGTCTCAAGTTTAATTCCTTCTGAGTGAACAAATACTTGTGACTTTTCTGATCAGTTAAATTTTACAGTGCTCCCTATGTATGTAATGACGCCATTGGTTTAAAGCAAAGATTATAGCAGCTAACTCCAAGTCATGAGTAGGATAATTTTTTGCATATTCCTTCAATTGTCGTGACGCATAAGAAGTTACTCTCCTATGTTGCATCAGTACACATCCCAAGCTGCTTCAAAACGCATTGCTATATATCACAAATCCTTTCCAACTGGAAGGACAAGGATAGAAGCTGTCGTCAACCTGTTCTTTAATTCCTCAAAGCTCCTTTGGCAGTCCTCATTCCATACATATTTGGCTCCTTTATGAGTGAGTCGAGTGAGGGATGTGGAAAGCTTCGCAAAGCCTTCCACTGACTAAAGATAATAACCTGCTAACCCCAAGAATCTCTGCATCTCAGTAATGTTCATCGATATCTGCAAATCATGAATAGCTTCAATCTTCTTTGGGTCTACAGCGATGTCGACCGCTGATATCACATGGCCTAAGAATGCCACCTCTCGATGCCAGAATTCGTATTTCTTCAGCTTAGCATATAACTTCTTCTCTCTCAAAATCTGCATTACCACCCTCAAGTGTCGCTCGTGCTTTACATCACTCCAAGAGTAGATCAGGATATCATCAATGAATACAATAACAAACTGGTCTAAGTACGGCTTAAATACTATGTTCATTATATCCATAAATGCGACTGGGGAATTTGTCAATCCAAAGGGCATCACGTTAAACTCATAATTGCCCATATAGCGTCCTAAAGACATCTTGGATATATCTTCTGGTCTGATCTTCAATTGATGATACATAGATTGCAAGTCTATCTTTGAAAAGACACAAGATTCTTATAACTGATCAAATAGATCATCAATACACGGCAAAGAATACTTATTCCTGATTGTCCCTTTGTTCAACTCCCTGTGATCTACACAGTCTAAGTAACACATCTTTCTTCTTTACAAATAACACTATCATTCCCCAAGTCAATACACTCGGCGGAATAAATCCTTTTTCCATCAAATCCCGTAATTGCACCTTTAGCTCTCTCAGCTCTGTTGGTGCCATCCTATAAGGTGCCTTTGAGATTGGTGTAGTTCCTGAGACTACGTCACAAACTCAATCTCTCGGTTTGGCGGCATACAAGATAACTTTGAAAAAAAAATGCATCTGAAAACTCTCGAACTATTGAAATGTCCTTGAGTTTCGGTGCCGCCATAGGCACCTCTACCACTTATGTCAGAAAAGCTACACATCCCTTATTCATAAATTGTTTCGCCTTTGATGTAGAAATTATCATGGCGAAAAGGGTACTCTTACAACCCTTATACATATACTCCTGCCTAGGCTCGCGGAAGTCCTCTCCCCATAATCTATTGTCGCATAATAGCGAGCGAGCCAATCCATCCCAATACTACGACAAAATCTCGCAGTTGCCTCAAGACCAACAGGTCTGCGAGCATAATCCATGGCACCCAGCTACACTGGACTTGCTCTACAATACTCCTCCATATGCAATACATAATCGATGATCCGAATCTCTGATGCCAATGATCTGAACCTCTACCACTGATGTCGACTAAGGGATGTGGAAAGCTTCGTAAAGCCTTCCACAAACTGAAGATAATAACCTACTAACCCCAAGAAGCTCCGCATCTCAGTAATATTCATCGATATCCGCAAATCACGAATAGCTTCAATCTTCTTCAGGTCTACAGCGATGTCGACCGCTGATATCACATGGCCTGAGAATGCCACCTCCCAATGCCAGAATTCGCATTACTTCAGCTTAGTATATAACTTATTCTCTCTCAAAATCTACAATACCACCCTCAAGTGCTGCTCGTGCTTTACATCACTTTGAGAGTAGATCAGGATATTATCAACGAATACAATAACAAACTGGTCCAAGTACGGCTTAAATACTATGTTCATTATATCCATACTTGCGACTGGGGCATTTGCCAATCCAAAGGGCATCACATTAAACTCATAATGCCCATACAGCGTCGTAAAGCTATCTTGGATATATCTTATGTTCTGATATTCAATTGATGATACATAGATTGCAAGTCTATCTTTGAAAAGACATAAGATCCTTATAACAGATCAAATAGATCATTAATACGCGGCAAAGAATACTTATTCTTGATTGTCCCTTTCAAATCCCTGTAATCTACATAGTCTAAGTGTCCCATCTTTCTTCTTTACAAATAACACTCACGCTCCCCAAGGCGATACACTCGGCGAAATAAATTCTCTTTCCATCAAATCTCGTAATTGCGCCTTTAACTCTCTCAGCTCTGCCGGTGCCATCCAGTAAGGTGCCTTTAAGATTGGTGCAGTTTTTGGGACTACGTCAATCATAAACTCAATCTCTCGGTCTGGCAGCATACCAGGTAACTTCGAAAAAAAATACATCTGAAAACTCTCAAACTATTGGAATGTCCTCGAGTTTCGACACCACCATAGGCACCTCTACTACTGATGTCAGAAATGCTACACATCCATTGTTCATTAATTGTTTCGCCTTTGTTGTAGAAATTATCATGGCGAAAAGGGTACTATTACAACCCTTATATACATACCCCTGCCTAGGCTCGCGGAAGTCTTCTCTCCATAATCTATTGTCGTATAATAGCGAGCGAGCCAATCCATCCCAATACTATGACAAAATCTTGCAGCTACCTCAAGACCAACAGGTCTATGAGCATAATGCATGACCCCAACTGCACTGGACTAGCTCTACAATACTCCTCCATATGCGATACATAATTGATGATCTGAACCTCTGATGCTAATTTCTCTATCTTTAGTTGATGCAATGATGCAAATGCCCGACTCACAAAGGAATGGGATGCACCAGTGTCAAAGTAATTGTCACGCCTCGGGTTACCTTTTCCCAGGCATATCAACAGACCCCGCCGTATACACAGTAATAAAATTGAGCATACGAAGCGAAAACAATCGTCCAACAATAGCTAAAGGTATCAAAAGTAACAGAGCTGCTATATATATCATAAATCCACTGTACATACATACATCAATCCATAAGTAAAATATACATCACTGACAATCTCCATATCACTGTATGTACAGACTCATAGGATCATCTACCAAAATGGATATACCTCTAGCCAATGTCCGGGGAAACAGCTATACCCGACGGTCTCCTTTCCGCGATCAGAATGCACAACCGGAGAAGAAGACTCTGCAAAAAGGTGTCAACAACGGGTGTGAGAACTACTATCAAACAAGTAGTTCTCATTGGGTACCGCCACTAGCGTCAGCGGTCTGCCCACTAAGTCCTCGATCTCAAGATATAAAGAGCAATAAATAAAGTAGGAGATAAACTACCACTACTATGCACAATGCTCAACTGTCAATATGAATATCAATGATCTGAATATAAAACAACAAACGAGGACTATCATAAATCCGTAATACAATACAATACAACACAATACAATACAATACAATACAATACAATACAATACAATACAATACAATACAATACAATACAATACAATACAATACAATACAATACAATACAATACAATACAATACAATACAATACAATACAATACAATACAATACAATACAATACCTGCGGCCTGAACATGCTCTACCCGTAGGGAGCCAACTAGTACAGGCAAACACCCTCTGCACTAGGACTCGTACAACCCTCTGTACGAAAAACCAACTCCGGAGCGGTACTCGTGGGAGCGACCCAACCGAGTATAGCATCACAACATGTATCAGCGCCAAGCACCCACAGGTATATGATCGACAGACTGGGTCAAACTGATCTCACACAAGGAATCACGTGCCCTCGGCACCTCAAATGTAACAACAACAAGTATGACCCAATCAATGCTCCAGTGCTCACAATCAACTCAACTCTACCAAAAAGAGGAGGTACAAACAATATAGCACGAGCCACAACAGATCACCTACACTAGTATGTACAACAACTGGTACAAGGGATATCAACATAATAGGTGTAGGCTAAATCATGCATCAAGGATATAAGGAAATCATGCATGCAAATCAGGTATCACAACCTCATCTATGATCATATCATACATATGCATCAATCTCAACTAAGGCATGTCACAATTAACATAATCCCAATAATATCATATCATCATATCATAATCCCAACAATATCATATCATGCTAACATGATCCCAACAACATCATATCATCATATCATAATCCCAACAATATCATATCATGCTAACATGAGAGTAAGCACATAGGAGAAAATCCACTGAATCTGACAAACATTAACCCACCTCAAGAGCTAATCCAACCACGGTGGGGAACAACTATAACCTCAGATCCAACCCTCCAAGATATACCAAACTCGAGCAGTACCCCGATCTGAATATACCTCCAAAGACTGCTAACTCCAACAAAGCAGCTGCTCAGAACCAGATCAGAACAACACAGTAGAGGAGAACAAGCTAGATCAAAACTAATGCCAACACATGGCCCTTACTCTAGCTTTCTCTCTCTAGAAATGGGAGTCACGAAGTGGAAAATGCACAAAGCAATCAGGGGGCTCACCTATTTATAGGCTCCAAATCCTCACATTCGGGCACCCGAATTCCCACTTCCGGGCGTCCGAAAATCCAAAATGCCAGGTGTCAGCTGGCGGCCAAGTGGCTCGGCGGTGGTCGGCAGGCGGTGGGGCGGTGCGGTCGACACGTGTCCTGCAACACGACACGTGGAAATCCACGTCATCAACTCAATCCGGATCCATAATCCGGGCGTCCGAATCCTGCACCCAAATCCGAAATCAGGTCAGCCACTTCCGGAAACATTTGGGCGTCCATTTTCCAAGTTCTGGGCGCCCGAAATGTCTCGAGTCCAGTAACCCTCAAAATGCCAAGTATTACAGTAATGCTCCTAGTTATATGCCAAAAATAAAAAAAAAAACCTGCCACTACCACGTCGACATCTAATGCATCCTCCACCTATGCTGCATATACTCGTCCACTATGCGGCTGCTGCTGTCTTTCTAACAGATATGGTACTGGTACCCTATCCAAAGAGCCAATAGTAGATGGGCTCTGGTCATCTGCCATGGAGTCGAATGGGTGGATGCAACCAACGGCGCTAGAGAACCTCCTCAAGAGCAGACTGCCTGTATGTGCCTGACCTATCCACAGTAGAAGCACCGCCCGTCCGCTATGGACAAGTATGCAGTGGATGTGGCCCTCCACAAATAACACAAACCTCCTACCTCTACTACTGCTGTCGCGGTCCCCCGCCCCACGAAGGACCGATGACCTTGGAAGTGAGGTCGGGGATACTTTGGGGGTCTCTATGAGCTAGATTGCCAGCTGAAACTCTCTGTCAGGCGCTTCTTCTCCTTTCCCTTTTCCAATGCCTTTACCTCCTCCATCACTATTGCACCTCGCTCTACTCACAGTGCCATCTCTATTATCTCATCCAATGTCTGGAGGTGCTATGCCTGCACTAGCTGGTAAAGCTCTGGCCTCAGCACCCTCTTAAACAAGTCAGCTCTCTATCGCTCATTTTGGACTACAAACGGCACACAGTTCAGAAGATGGGTGAACTCTCTCAAGTACTTCTGTACTGATCCATCCCCTTGACGCAGCTTCTTGAGATCATCTTCTAACTTTTTTCTTACACTGTTCGAAAAATACATTCCATATAGATTTCCAGAAATTCCTCCCATGTCACAGAGAATGCGCCTGCTGCTCTGCTAGTCCGTGCTCTCCTCTACCATACCTAGGCATCTCCCCCCAAACAGTGGACAACCAAATATACTCGTTCCCCCTCCAGAATAAACAAGTCTTCAAAAGGCTTCTCGATCTCTCCTACCTATGCCTCTACCACCTAGAGCTCGGTGTTGTCTCCTCTTAATCAGGGTGGATCAAATCTCATGAAGTCAACTAGTCTCGCTCGAATTCGCTCCTGCTCTGCCTCAGATATCCTCTCGGCAGCAACCGATGTATCTACCAAAGTCGTCGGAGTGGCAGTAGTGGCATCAGTCGAGGGAGTCACTACTATTGGGGTGCTCACCAATGCAGTTAGAGAGGGTGCGTGCTACTCGGGAGCTCACTATGGGGCACTCGTCTGCTGCACCAACATCTCACACATCCTCCTCAGATACTCCTTCTATCGTCGGGAGGCCTCAACCTTCCTCGCCAGCACCTGCCTTATCTCGACCACTTGCTCCTGCAGCTCATGCACCTCACTGCACTCAACCTGACATGACTCCTCAGGTTGTGCTTGGGTGGCCCTCGTTAGTGGTTTCGCACATGGCAGCATCCTGACCACCTGAACCAAAACACATATATATCAATTACACAAAAAAAAAAAATCATAAACTCGACCCAATCTAGCGAAAGTCAAAAGGACATCCCTTTCCCTCTACGACATTATCCTGTCTGCAGCCAACATAATTATCCAACAGAGGAAAGATATGTCAATCACTTTTCAATTCCTTTTGAAGAGTTTACATCACCGTGTGAGTTATGATACCCCAAGAATCTAATAGGTAAACAAACACCTAGAGGGGGGTGAATAGGTGTAAACAATAAAATAACCAACTCGATGCAATAAAAATATAAGCGCGGAAAATTAAAGCAACACACCAAGAATTTTATGTGGGAAAATTCCAAGAGGAGTAAAAAATTCACGGGACCGATCATACGAAAAATCCACTAAGAAAAAAAATAGAGTACTAGGTGATTTACCGAATCCTCGACTCAACCTTTACCCTTGACCGAAGTAGATCGCCTTCATTGGTCCCCGATCGATTGAACTCCTCCAACCGACCGCACCGCGACTCCTCGTAGCAACAATGCCCCGAATCCTCGAGCGTCCATCGAATCCTCGGCTCTCACGCGAAGTCCACGTGCAATCGCTCCGTCCGGAGCCCGTAGAAGAATAGTTTATGGTGATTCCAATGCTTAGATACTTATAAGATATAAGAG
Source organism: Puya raimondii (assembly GCA_016920855.1). Classification (NCBI taxonomy): domain Eukaryota; kingdom Viridiplantae; phylum Streptophyta; class Magnoliopsida; order Poales; family Bromeliaceae; genus Puya; species Puya raimondii. The sequence goes on from JABWPP010000047.1 coordinate 181,704, forward strand.
AAGATCTTCTAAGCAACCATCAACTTGATTCTCAAGAGAATTTCACAATTCAAATAATAAGAATCAAATTGATGTAAGAGAGAAAGAAACTTGCTTTCGAAAAGATGAACGAACGGCTCCAAAATAAGTTTCTAGGGTTTAATAAGGATATTCTCTCTTAGGCACGGTTTAGAGAAGCCCCCATATCTTATTTATAGGTTTAGGAGACATTAGAATCAGAGTAGGATTGAAAAAAACATGTTTTCGAAAAATCGCAACGGGTCAGGGTCCGGACCTTACGTCAGGTTTCGGACTTTGAAACCTTCAGGCATTTCATTGTCTGGACCTTACATCAGGGTCCGGACTCTCTCTGCATGACAGCTAGAGAGGCTTACGGGTTCCGGACCCCTGCCTCAGGGCCCAGACCTCGAAACATGAAAATGCTCCATTTTGTAAAATTTAACAAATAAAACCTATTCTAATGTCTCCAAACACTTAGATTAAATGTGTAAATCACCATTAACTATATTAAACATACATGGGGGGCCGTGAGCTTCATAGATGAGTGTTCGAGCCTTTTAAACTTGACGTCGTCTTCTTCGACCCTTCAAGACTATACACGACTCCACGAAATCCGCCAATATAAAAGCCGTAACAATCTCCCCCTTTGGCGATTTCGTGACAAAACAAAAATTACATAATCGAAGCTCACTTAGCTACAAAAAAATAAAATAAACGGAGTTCGTCGCAATCACCAAACGACAAGCCCCTCGCATGACCGATCCAAAAAGTTCAAAATACATTCATTTCAACTCCTAATACAAACTCTATGACTTAGACGCGACTAGGAGTCTTGAAGTCTTATACTTCCTGCAAAAACAGATTCTCGACAAAATATAACATTAATACCATAAGACCAATAATACCAAGGAAGTATAGAAGAAAAGTTCAGCACATCCACTACCATACACAAGAAAAGAAAACATAAGCAAAGAAACAAAGTTAAGTTCAGCACCTAAGCATCTAAGTCCAGTCCTAAGTCCTAAGTCACCTGTCCATCTCCCCCTTTTTGTCACAAAATGCCAAAATACAAAAAGAGGATGCAAAAACTAAATCTAAAGATGCATGAAAAACTAAGACAAAATATGGTCAAGGAAAGGCACGAAGTACATAAAGACCATCTAATCCGAGTCATCATCGTGTTGGGGAACAACTTGTCAAAAATTACTTTCATGATTCTTTGGAGTTTACTGAGCTTCTTAGTGGTTCTGGTCTGCTCAGCACCAAGACGCTCCTGCTCAGATGAGATACGGTGGAGCTCGGCAGAAATCCATTCTTGCTCAGATGAAAGTCGCTACTCCTCCCGATATATGGATGCCACCAAGATGTCCTCCTCAGAAACTCGCTCAGGTGGTTGAGAAGAACTAGGACGCAGTTGGAAAGAACCTGTAGTCCCAATAGCCGGTGAAGAGTGTCCAGAGGGTCTTGATTTAATGAGAGTCGTTTCATTGATTTTTCTAAGACTATGCTCATACGACGCACAATGAGTATCGACGCCTTTGTGTTTCAAAATCCGCATAATAATCATCGGGGATGGAAGACGTTCGACCTGATTGGATGTCTTGATCTCTTTTGCCATACGATGCCAGATGAGGAATCTAATGTTCAGATTAATCCCCATCGCTTCTGCCTCGGTGGGATGTCCAACGAGATACATATACAACAATCGTTCCCAACGGACCACCTTGGTATTCATAGTGGGAAGAATGTTGTACACAATAATAAAGTTCAAAAATCGATGCTACGACCTCAGCTCTTTGGACATAACAGAATTTCTCGTCGACTTCGTCTCAGGAAGGCACACGCCATTAACAATCTTTCTCCAATCGCGAAGTGAATCAATACCGCCCTTCAGATAATCAATACCATCGGTGCGAGCCTCCATATAAAGTGTCGTAGCAATCATCTCCGGAGTGATATCCAAAGAAACCCCACGCACTTTGTAGTGTACCGAACTTCTACAATTGTGGAGTTCTTGTGGAAGTAGCTTAAAAAGCTATTAAAATAGTTCCGGTGAAGTTTAGGGAGTATTTGAGTATTTTCGGCGCAAACCGAGCGCGAAAACGAACTCCGGAGGGTTAATTCTGCCAAAGTTGCAGAATTTGTATTGAGTACCGGTACTGGAAACTGGATACGGGTACACAATACAAAATAGAGAGGAATTAGCTCTCGAATTTTGAGGAACTCAACCTGAGTACCGGTACTGAAACGCTGAGTACCGGTACTGAAAACTGGGTACCGGTACGCAGTACAAATTTCTGAAAACCAATGTTCGGGTTCTGAGGAACTGGATTTTGGGTACCGGTACTAATCGCCCGTGTACCAGTACGCGAGTTCGAGTACCAGTACGCGAGTTCGGGTACCGGTACGCAGTTCTCCGAACTGCAGTTTTGAAGGACAGTTTGGTAATTTCTCTTGTGGGGTTTTATAAGGGAGAGTCCTCTCCCTTTTGCTGTGTGGACCACACACACAAGGAGAGGTAGATAGAAAGAAGCTTCTCTCTCCCACTCTCTTCTTCTTCACCTTCCACTCTTGGAGCTTGGAGAAGTGGAGATTTGATCTTGGAAAAAGCCTTCCAAGGTGCAAAGTAAGCTTCTTGGAGCAAGAAGAAGCTTGGAGAGCTTGGGCTAGAGGTAAGTTTGTGATGATTAGGGTTGAGACCTTGGATTTGATCCTTCATTTTGAGGTTTTGGAAAACTCTAGGCAATCTAGACCACAAATGGTGGGGATTTGTCAAGAGATTGAGGGTTTTTGTTTGCATGCAACTAAACCCTAGTTGAAAAGAGGGCTTTTGCCACATGAAGGTGTAAAAATATTTTAACCTTCGGGAATTGCAATTGAGGGATAGGAAATCATGTGGGAACACTTGATTTCATGAAACGAAGTGATTTTTGGGTTCGAAAATGGTAACAAACCATTTTGCTTATGTTGGGGCAACAAACTTGGGTTGAACAAAGAACCCAAGGAAAGGAGACCTAATTGCCCAAGGAATTCAAGCAATTGGGAGCTCTTGAGGTGGGTTGTGCTTCACCGAAGTGACTTGGTCGCTTCCTTGTCGAAAGAGTAAAGTATAAATTATTATATTTGATGCATGCATGTAATGGTAGGTTATTATTAAGTAAATATGAAGGGTGAAATCATATGTTACTAGACTAAATAACTATCATTGGATAATGACATTAGGCATGTGGAACATATAGGTGTATTTGTATGCCTAGACATGAATGGATGAAATAGGTGGAATTTCACTAGGGACATTAGTGAACTCAACAAGTGAACACTAGAAAACCTAGTGCCGTGGAACTAGATTGTGAATCGAGTGGATTGGGTTGTCACTCAAATATTGATGTTATGGAACTTCAATAGGGAAAGTTGACAATGTGGACTTGTTAAACCCTATGAGACCATGAGAAAGAAAACTTGTATTTTTGCTAGAATGAAAGCAACTGGTTAAAGCGTCGATTCCGCTAGTATGTGTATGACCTGTGGGTTAATGATGGGCATCTAGACTTTGATGCATTGTGCATGTGACTACAGCTTGCAAGTGCCAAATGAGCTCAATTAGCAGTTGCTCGTGGGGGTCGCTCCCCCAGGGCATTGGTCCTCCGGAGGTGTAACCAAGCGAGTGCGCTCGCTTTGCTATTTGAGTGCCGATTGGGTGGGAGTGCGATGCACGACCCCAGGTCTTGGATGCATAGCACGACTGGGTGGGGTGATGAATGCTGGACACAACCCATGAGGCGCGGCGCAAGCTAGGGCCGTACTTTATGTAGGTCCTTGAGAGATTGGGTGATCTATTACTTTGAGCCTTGGTAAACCTTACTTGATGCATCGTTGTGAGACACACATGTATTTCCTTCCTTTTCTTGCATCATATGTGATCATGAACCTTATGCATGTAACGGACCCTATATATTAAAAGTATGCCTACTTGTGGACTTGAGAGCTAAAGGGTGGGTGTGAGAGTTTCACCACCAAAGAGCTAAGCCATAAGTCATGGTATGATGTGTAGAACCTAAAATTGGGCATTTGGAATTTGGCTAGTGAAATGGTGAATAGAAGTGGTTTCCATCACATGATAGATTTCATTATTGCATTTATCATGAGGCAATAGCATATTTAAATTACTTGCATACGGTAAATGTCTATATGCTCAGTTTATGTAATTGTTAGTTTATTCCATTATGCTGACGTTGCCTCCTTTGGACCTAGTGGGTCGAGCTTTTTCCTTGGGTGGGCCGTACCCACTGGGAACTATATTTATAGTTCTCATTCCCATCTTTTTCAGGTCCATCAGCGGGTGACGCGCCGGTGTGAGGAAAGGGCGTGAAATCATAGATAGAGACCTTTCCGTTTTGGTGTTCGTGTTAGAAGTACCATTTTGGGACGATATGTTTAGATGCAAAAATGTAATTTCATACTTTGGGTTGTATGTGGATGGAAGATTATTGTAATCTAAATGTTTTGAATGTGAATGGTTGTAATAGCATAGTTTTCTTTACTTTATTTGATATCCTCCTTATACAATCCACGTATTATGTTCCTGTTTGGAATATGTGATGTATACATGCTTGTGATGCCTTGGGCGGATAGGAGAAACTCTGTCCGTTCGACAGGTTTGGTGCACGTGCCTGTGCGGGTTATTCCTCCACCTAGTTGGTGGTAGGGCCCGGCGGGCGTGACACACTTTAGTCGTGAACACATAAGGACCGCCTTCAGCATCTTGAAGATGACCGGCCCTTATGTAGAACTCGCGAATCAACTCTAAACAGTAGCCTGTCTGCTCAGGAAATGAACAAATTGTGGCGAGGTCACCATGTTCCTACAACTGAGCAAAGGCAGGAGCTTCTTCAATGAGCTTCCGTACCGCAACGTCTCGCTCTCCAATGCATAGCTTAGAAGAGTACATGGCGATGCGCTTGGTTGGAACAGGCTCTTCGTACTGCGTACTGCGACTGGGAGGCTCAGAAACGGGTTCACGAATCTCTATGCCTCTCGATCGCCTAGTGCTCCGCTTCGGAACCAATTTTTCTTTTCCTCTCCCTTTTCCAACCGCTGGTTCTTTCTCTTTCTTCTTCGAAATTACTTCTGGCGAACATGGGTCCGACTCTGTCTCGGACTCCTCGGAAGCTTGGTACTCGCTACCTTCGTCCTCGGTAGAGCGAGCGCGTTTATGCGCCATGGTCTTCCTACGCCTCCCGCCCTGGCCAACACCACTCATGAGAACAACAAGTACCAAAAGCCATGAAGAAGATATGTTGAAAACTCCCTGTTTATGAATTTGAACAAAAATATCGCATAAAGACCATAAATTCAGAAAATTGTAAAAATCACATCTAGAGATTCCTAGGGCCATATGAAGTCACGAATAACTCATTTGCAACAAACAATGTGATCCAAAATGCATAAAAATGAAGTTTATGAAAAACACCAAAAATAGTTCGAAAATCACAGTCGATGCAGATCTGAGCAAATGAGGCATTCTAAATCATAAAAAATGAGATAGAAATGCTAAGAACCACAATTAGAACCAAACCTGAAGCAAAAATTTCAGTTTTAACCAAGTTATTTCAGAGAAATCACAATAAAAGTACCTAAAACTGTTATTTCAGGGTTTGCACATGAAGAATAGGAAAGAAATCCGAAATACTCACGTGAATTCGATGCAAGCTTGCAAAAGGAAGTAGTAAATCTCCTTGCTAGAGAGAGAAACTCAGGAGAAAGGAGATGGAGCAAAAAGAAAATGAAACACAATCAGATTTTGAAGCCCTATATGTGCAGGTTCGAGCGCGGGGTCCGGAACCTGCATCAGGGTCCGGAACCCGTACCAATTTTTTTTTTTTTAATTTAGTATTTTAAAAATGTTAGCATGAAACCTCCATGACTTTAAATCAACATCCTCACGTTACCCCAGTTCTATAGAATTACTATAAATATATTAAAAATGTCATGGTCAATATAAATAAAATATCTAAAGAAATTCTAGAAAGTTAAATTTGTTAATTTCAACATATCAAACATGATCTAAAGCATATTGAGACTATCAGATCATCATATTTAGAAAAATATTGAATAGAAAAGTCATAAAGACCAGAAGACTCAAAATAACACATCCAAATCGAATTATGCACCGAGAGTATTCGGGGAGTGGCTCTTTGAGCATCTTTTACCAACCACCTTATGACTCCAAGAGAGTGGCTCTATGAGCATATTTCAGATATAATCGCATTCATTATCTATGATGCATTTTTTTTATACCAATTGTCATATATAACTCTCCTTTTTTTTTTTTTTTTTTTTTTTTTTTTTTAATCTTTTGCACTATGCACTTAGACATGTGTCAGCTGCACACACTTTCCGGGCGGCCGGGGTGGTAGCTCTTTCCTCCATGTGGTGGTAGGTTTCACACTCCCTTGTTGGGATGTAACTCTTTTCACATCTTTAATGATGTTAACATAACTTGGAAAGCTCCCCCTAAAAATGTGCAACCTTCAATTCGAAAGATTATCGAGTAACCCATCAATAATGAAGATGCTATTCACATTTTCATCAACAATCAAATAAGATAGTAACAGTATCTAAAGTTCATTATAAGATATGCAAAATTTAACAAACATAAGTAAATACAATTTATATAGATAGTTATCTCAAAGAGCATGACATATAGTAATATAAAAATAGTAATCAAATAAGACAGGTGTAGCATGAAGCAGACAGTTCAAGTATTTCGCAAGCTTCTTAATTGCTCGAATAAAAATAGCATAAAAAACTTCACAAGCTGTCACGCCCCAATTCTGCAGCAAAAGCCCACTGGGACGTCAACAGACCCGCCGAACACACAGAGTTTCCCGTGTCCGAACTAAGCGTCAACAAATCAAAATAATAGCAAAGCAATTTTAATCTTAGACTCATCCATGAAACGGTTTTTAGAGTCTACAACTACATCCAACATGTATCAGAGCATTATAAAGAACAGTAAAACTATTATACATCACTGTACATGAAATCACAACTCCAATAAAATATACAAATCAAATGTACACCATATAATCCACAAGCTATCTAGCTAGGTTCTTCTCTATGGCTCAAGACACGGGTAGAACTCGCTATCTACGGCGTGATCCACTTATCTCGAACAGCCATCAGCTCAGAAGATCCTGAAAAGTAAATCACGAGAGGGTGTGAGAACTACTAAATAGTAGTTCCCAGTGGGTACGGTCGGTGACAACCACGACCTTCCCACTAGGTCTACTAGAGGCAAGAATAAGAAAAAGGAAGTATACTATCAAATGTGCTACAGAGTACAATATGGACAAAGATACTTTACTACCTATCATACCTCTAAATATGCATGCTACTCATCATACTTCTATACAAGTATACCCTTTGTCATGTCTCTATACATGTAATGTGCGATGATAAAACTGTCCAACATATGCATCAATTCTAATATTGATAAATAGAAACATGATATCACACAAAGTAACCTTGTCATGCAGCCACTCGAGTCTTAATAATAAATGTAAAATAGTACCCACTCATACACATGCAACCCAATCAACATACTATGACCAAATCATAAACTGACCAACTGTAGATTGAATATGTAATGAATAGGAGATGAAGTGACTAGAGTATGCATCAACACTGATACCCATAAATAAATACAAGAATAGTACCCAATCGCAACAACCGACTCATAGGCCCGGTCAAGCCTGCGCCCGCCTAGTGCCCGGAATCGCACTCCCGCAGGTGCACCGTCGACACCTAGGCTCTGCCCCCATCCTAAACACCACTCCCGCAGGTGGGTCGTCTTCCCAAGGGCACACATATCTCTGCTATAACTGGCCAGCATCCGGAGCGGCACTCGAAGGGGAGTGACCCCTATCAAGTCTAATAGCAAGTCATTTTGTCAAACTCAATGTGGCTCTGCAGGATATGGTGTCACGCCCCGGGTTACCTCTTCCCAGGCGCATGACAAGATCCGCCGCATACACAGTATTTCTACCGTGTATACAAAGCGAAAACAACATCATCCACAAAGAAGCTAAAGGTATCAACAGAGCTGGTATATATAAATAATCAAAAGATCACTGTACATACATCATCCATAACCATAATATAATACAACACTGATAATCTCTATCTCACTGTATGTACAGACTCATAACCATCTACCAAAATGGGGTATACCTCTAGCCAAGTATCCGGGGATCAACTCTACCCGACGGTCTCCTTTCCGCGCTCAGTATGCACAACTGGGGAAGAAGACTCTGCAAAAAGGTGTCAACAACGGGTGTGAGAACTATTATCAAACAAGTAGTCCTCAGTGGGTACCGCCACCAGCCTCAGCGGTCTGCCCACTAAGTCCTCAATCTCAAGAGATATATATGGAGCAATAAAGAAAGTAGGAGATATACTACCACTACTATGCACAAAGCTCAACTGTCAGTATGAATACCAATAAACTGAATATACCAAATGAGGACTATCACGAATCCATAATGCCATACAACATAATACAATACGATACCTGCGGCCTGATCATGCTCAACCCTACAGGGAGCCAGCTAGTACAGGAAACCCGTTTGTCCCTAGCCCCTCGTACAACCCTCTGTACGGAACATGCCAACTCCGGAGCGGTACTCGTGGGAGCGACCCAACCGAGTATAGTACAACCATATCAGCGCCAAGCACCCACAGGTATATGATCGACACGACTGGGTCAACAAAGAATCACATGCCCTCGGCATCTCAAAGGATAATCAACAAGTATGACCTAATCCACTGATCTCACAAAGAATCACGTGCCCTCGGCACCTCAAAGGATAGTCAACAACATGACCCAATCAATGCTCCAGTGCTCACAATCAATCTCAACTCTACCACAAAGAGGAGGTACAACAACATAGCACGAGCCTCAACATGATCACCTACACTAGTATGTACAACAACTGGTACAAGGGATATCAACAGGATAGGTGTAGGTCAAATCTTGCAACAAGGACACAAGGAAATCAAGCATGCTCATATATATATCATTAGCATATCATGCACATGCAAATCTCAACCTAACAGGTCATATCTAACATAATCTCAACATGTCATGCTATCATAATCCCAATAGTATCGCACTATCATATTCCAATATCATCATATCATGCTAACATAATCCAACACTATCATGCTAACATGAGAGTAAACACATAGGAGGAAGTCCACTGAATCTGGCAAACATCAACCCACCTCAAGAGCTAATCCAACCACGGTGGGGAAAACAGTATCCTCAGATCCAACCCTCCAAGATAATCAAGCTCCAGCAGCACTCCGATCTGAATATCACCAAAAGGCTGCTAACTCCGACAGAACAACAGCTCAGCACCAGATCAGATCAACAGAATGGAGGAGAGCAAGCTAGGTTACAACTAATGCCAACACATGGCCCTAAACCCAACTTTCTCTCTCTAGAAACGAAGTCACGAAGTGGGAAATGAGCTCAAAACCATCAGGGACTCACCTATTTATAGGCTCCCAAAAATCCCTCATTCGGGCGCCCGAATCCAACTTCCGGGCGTCCGGAAACCCTGCAATCCAGGTGTCAACTGGCGGCCAAGCGGTCGGTCGTCGGTCGGCAGGCGGTGGGGCGGCATTTCTCCGGCGGTCGACACGTGTCCTGCGTCGCGACACATGGCTCTCCACGTCATAAGCCAATCCGGATCCTCATCCGGGCGTCCGTTTCCTACGTCCAGATCCAAACCTCATCAGCAACTTCCGGATCATCCACAAAGTCAACTGGATCCAGATCTTTCGGGCGTCCACTTCCTCACATCCGGGCGCCCGAAATCCGCCAAGTCCAGAAACCCTCAAAGTCCACAAAAATCCGAGTACTACATTCTCCCCTCCTTAAATAGTTTCGTCCTCGAAACTAAAGTAAAGCACTCACCTCAAGATGCAAACAAGTGGGGGTAAGACCTCTGCATGACAGTCTCCAACTCCCAAGTCGCCTCTCTATCATCATGAAAATCCCACTGCACCTTGACATAAGGTATGACCCGATTACGCAATTCCCTCGTCTCACGAGCAAGAATTTGCATCGGTCGCTCCTCGTAATGCAAGTCCTCCGTCAGCTCCAGTGGAGTAAAATCTATCACATGAGAAGGATCATGCATGTATCTCCTCAGAACAGATACATGAAAGACATCATGCACACCCGCTAATCGAGGCGGAAGGGCTATCCGATAAGCCACGGTTCCTACTCTCTCCAAGATCTCGAAAGGACCAAGGAATCGCGGACTAAGCTTTCCGCGAATCCCAAATCTCCGTATGCCCTTCGATGGTGAGACCTTCAAGAAAACATGATCACCAACTTGAAATTCCAGATCCCGCCTTCGAGTATCAGAATAGCTCTTTTGCCTGCTTTGGGCTGTCGCAATATGCCGCCGTATTACTTTAACTTTTTCCTCGGCTTCAAGCAATAGGTCTGGACCCAACGTCTTCCTTTCGCCAACATCATCCCAAAATAGAGGTGATCGACATTTGCGTCCATACAATGCTTCAAACGGAGCCATCTTAATGCTCGCTTGATAGCTATTGTTGTACGCAAACTCTACCGATCTCAGATGTCGATCCCATCCTCCACCAAAATCTAAGACACAAGCTCTCAGCATATCCTCAAGTGTCTGTATAGTGCGCTCGGACTGACCATCAGTCTGGGGATGAAATGCAGTGCTAAATCGAAGCTGAGTCCCCAAAGCTATCTGTAAACTCTTCCAGAAATGAGAAACAAACCTTGGGTCTCTATCAGATACTATTGAGATTGGCACTCCATGCAATCTCAATATCTCATCCAGATAAAGCTGCGCAAGTCGCTCACGTGACCAAGTAATCTGCATAGGCAGAAAATGAGCAGACTTCGTCAGCCTATCAACAATCACCCAAATAGTATCATAGCCGCTCGAAGTCCTCGGCAGTCCAACGACGAAATCCATCGTAATATGATCCCACTTCCATTCAGGTATTGGAAGACTCTGTAGCTTACCAGCCGGTACTCGATGTTCAGCCTTAACTTGCTGACATGTTAAACATTGAGCTACAGCCCTACCAATATCCCGCTTCATGCCATTCCACCAGAAGTGAGTCTTCAGATCCTGGTACATCTTAGTCCCTCCAAGATGTACAGAATAAGGAGAATAATGTGCTTCCTTCAATATCTCCTCTCGAATCTCCAGATCCGCTGGTACACATAGACGTCCTCTATAACGAAGAACTCCAGAATCATCACAAGAAAAACCTTCAAGATCACCACTCCTCAGTTGATCTCGAACTTTCATCAGATAAGGATCTACACTCTGTTTCTCTCGAATCCTTTCCAACAGAGTGGGCTGTATGATCAAAGTCATCAGTCTCGCAGTCATCCCGTGAGTAACCACCTCAAGGGACAACCTCCGCATCTCTTCCACTAGGACAGGCTGTTGAGTAATACACAAACTCAAAGTCGCCACAGCCTTCCTACTTAAAGCATCGGCAACAACATTCGCCTTGCCGGGATAATATAAGATAGAGATGTCATAATCCTTCAATAATTCCAACCATCTCCGTTGCCGTAGATTCAACTCCTTCTGTGTAAACAGATACTTGAGGCTCTTGTGATCAGTATACACTTCACAATGCTCTCCATAGAGATAGTGGCGCCATAGCTTCAGAGCAAAGACTACCGCCGCTAACTCTAGATCATGAGTGGGGTAGTTCTTCTCATATTCCTTTAGTTGTCTTGAAGCATATGCAATCACTCTACCATGTTGCATCAGCACGCAACCCAAGCCACTATGCGAAGCATCACTATAGATAACAAAACCTTCACCCATCACTGGTAGTGCAAGAATAGGGACTGTCATCAACCTCTGCTTAAGCTCATCAAAGCATTCTTGGCACTCATTACTCCAAACATACTTAACTCCTTTTCTGGTGTAGTACCCCTGGGGCCTAACTGACGGAATGACTGTAGTATCCTAGACTGTTCGACGCTTCTGGAGAAGGTCGAGACAAGTCGGAGTCGTTTCGGCGTCAAATAGACGCGAAAACGGACTCGGAGCGCCGAAGCAAGCCAAAACTGAAGTTATGGGCTTTTGAACTTTAGGGCGCCCAGAAGTCTTGTTTTGGGCGTCCAGATGTGTAGCGCTCATTTCTGAAAATTACTAAGTCATTTCGGATCTATGTTTCGGGCGCCCGGAAAGTGAGTCCGGAAATCCTACCTCGTGAGTATCGAACTGCTCGACACGTGTTGATCGGTTGGTGAGATCCGCCGGACCAGGTTTGGGCGCACCGGACCGCGGCGGAGAGTCCGATGGTCGTGTTGATGCAGGCTGAAGAACCGGGCGCCCACTTCATGAGTTTCGGGCGCCCGAATGTGTGGATTTTCTGCTGAGGACAGGTTAGTTGTAATTCTGTTCTTGAGGCTCATTGCACCGAAACTAGTGGTCTATAAAAGAAGTGGACGACCTCCCCTGAGGCTCTTTTCTCCCCTCTTCAAGGTGAACTCGGATCTTGCAAGGGAAACCCTCTCTTCTCTCCCAATTTCATCTTCCTCCATTGATGATCTTGGTTTCCTGCTGAAACTGCAACGTCGACCTGGAGTGCTCGTGCTCGTGTGCAGTGTAGGAGTGTCCAAATCCAACGAAACTTGGTTTGTTGGATAGAGGACTCGCTGAGGAAGAAGTGGAATCCTTCCAATCGCGATTTGGACAGGTATGTAAGCTACAGTTGATGTTTCACTGGACCCCTTGTGTTCTTGAGCTGAAACTTGGATTTTTTCCTTTGATCTTTTGGATCCAATCTCTTGGGAGCTGGATTTTCGAAGTGAAGAGTGATCCTTCCACTTTCCTTGCTGGTTTGGAGGTTCTTCCCACCTGAATTGAGGATTCAAAGGTGAGTTCTAGCTCAGATTTTGAGTAATTGCTTAGGTGCTGAATTTTTGGGTCATTGATGGAATTTCTTGGATTTTTAGATCCAGATCTTTGTGAGGATCTTTGGAGAGGTTTTGGTTTGTTCCATCACTGTATTTGAGAGGTTTGTGACCCTTTCCTATGAGCTAGATTCGTTGGAATCCCTGAATTCTTGCTGTTTTTGAGTTTTGCTTAAGTGCTGGAACTTCTGGATCCATGTGCAGGAGGGTCCAGATGTTGATCTGATTCAGTGTTTAGGCTTTTTGGACATCGAGTCGAGCTCCGTTTTGGCTGAAATTTGGAGGGTTTGTTCTTGAACCTCTGCTGGTGAGTTGAACCAAATTTCACTGCAATTGGACTTAGGATTTGGATTTTATCGCATGTTGAATACATGTGGGTTGTGCTGCCAGGCTGCAGTTCTGGGCTGATGATCTGGGCGCCCAGAACAGTGAGCAGGTGGGTCCGAATCTCGAGGTTGCAGATTTGAGCTCGATTTCGGCCGGTGTTGCTTGGAGGCCTTCCACTCGACTCCTAGCCGTTGTTGGATAGCTTTCGAGGTGGGTTGATGTTACCGAAATCGCCGGTTTTTCCTCCAAAGCTGTAGAGAGTGCAGCATGCTGTTTTATCCTCTGTTTAATCATGTTAGTAGCTCGAATTCGTGAATTTGCATGTGTTTATATGAAATCTGAATTTGGAGCATAAATTGATAATTTATTGACATGACTTTACATGCTGAACTGGGAATTGACTTAGGAGAAAACTCGCGAACATACAACCGTCACTGTTCGAACTGTTATCAGATTTAGCTCTAGGAGCCGTTTCTGTTCTTGTATCACCGTTGTTAGTGCGAGGTGGATACTTAGTTCGTTATAGGACGAGTTTACGCTCGTGCTGGGATGCCGAGCTTGTATTTACATCAGGGTTAGACTGTTCTGTATTACCGGGTGCCGTCGGGGTTGACGGTGGACCCAGACTCTTGTTTTAGCTTCTGGTTGTGCTGAGGGCACGTGAGCTTAGAGTCTTTGACCCCTTTGTTCTTTGACTATAGCCTGCCGGAGCCTGTTTGTGCTCGACAGAGATACGCGTACTAACTCGGCTGGGTAGCTCCCCCGAGTGCCGCTCCGGAGTGAGGCCTCTTTTGCGTTGATGTCGCTACAGATTGTGGATCTGTTTTGGACCGGCTACCCTTTTTGGTAGTGTGCGGTGTGGCTAGGCAGTTGGCAGGACAAGCCCGTTTGGGCGGTTCCGATAGATTGGGTCAGGGATGATTTCTCACTTTGGTGATGCTTACTTGAGTGTTGACTTGGATAGTGGTAGGGTAGTGGCATGATAGCTGTAGAGTTTATTCCAGCTTACTTTGTTGTTCTTTACCTACCAGCTATACTGTTAGTCTCGTAGACTTAGTGGGTGGACCGTTGAGGTCGGTATCGGTACCCACTGAGGACTACTTCTTTTGATAGTAGTTCTCACACCCATTGTTGCCACCTTTTTGCAGAGCCTTCTTCTGTTGCGGCTGCTGCGCCTGTTTCCGCTGATCGAGGTAAGGGAGTCACGAGCTAGATCCCTACCTGTCCCTGTTGTTCCTAGAGGAGGACTCTACTGGAGATAGTTTCTTTTTGAGTTGTGCCATGTACATATAGTGTGGACTTGTACCCATTTTGGTTGTGGTGAACCTGTTGTATTTTGGACTCTATATGTACAGGTGGCTTTTGTTATTAGTATGTTTTATTGCAGCTCTATATATCTCTTGTAGTGGCTTGTATGTTTGTTTACAGGTTAGCTATCGCTTCGTATACATAGAAAAATCTATGTATACGGCGGATCTGTTGGCGAGCCCGGGGAAACGAGTAATCCGGGGCGTGACACCTGGTTAACCGAGTAAGAGGCGTAGAGAGTTTCGCAAAACTTTCCACAAACCGTCGATAATACCCGGCTAAGCCAAGAAAACTCCGCATTTCAGAAATGGTTGTCGGTCTAGGCCAATCACGAATCGCCTCAACCTTCTTAGGATCAACAGCTACTCCCGAAGCTGAAATCACATGGCCTAAAAAGGCTACCTCTCTTAACCAGAACTCACATTTCTTGAGCTTTGCATACAACTTCTTCTCTCGTAAGAGTTGCAGCACTAATCTCAGATGCTCCTCATGCTCTGCATCATCACGGGAGTAAATCAAAATATCATCGATAAAGACTACCACAAACTTGTCCAAGAAAGACTTAAAGACTCGGTTCATCATATCCATAAATGCAGCAGAGGCATTAGTCAATCCAAACGGCATGACTGTAAACTCATAATACCCATACCGAGTTCTAAAAGCTGTCTTAGAAATATCCTCGGCCTTCACCTTCAACTGGTGGTAACCGGATTGAAGATCAATCTTAGAAAAGACACACGCTCCCTGTAATTGATCGAACAGATCATCGATACGTGGGAGGGGGTATCTATTCTTGATGGTCACTTTATTCAGTTCCCGATAATCCACACACAACCTAAGTGAATCATCCTTCTTCTTCACAAATAGCACAGGCGCTCCCCAAGGCGACACACTAGGTCTGATAAAACTTTTATCCATAAGATCCTGCAGTTGCGCCTTCAACTCTCTCAACTCAGCTGGTGCCATTCTATAGGGTGTCTTCGAGATTGGCGCGGTTCCTGGTACCACATCAATCACGAATTCAATTTCCCTATCAGGAGGCATCGAGGATAACTCAGAAGGAAAGACATCCGGAAACTCACGAACAATAGGAATATCCTCGAGTCCTGGTACAACAGTGGGCACCTCAGTCACTGTTGCAAAAATAGGCCATACATCCTCTACTCAACATCTGTCTGGCCTTAGAAGAAGATATCGTCACTGCGAACAGTGAACTCCTACAGCCTTCAAAAACAAACTCTTCATGTCCAGGCTCACGAAAGATCACCGTCTTGGTTCCACAATCGATCGTAGCAAAGTATCGAGATAACCAATCCATGCCTAGTATTATATTGAAATCCTGCAACTGTCTCAATACCAATAAATCGGCAGGCATGATCCAAGGCCCTACTTACACAGGACATCCCAAACAAACCCTGCGTCACCTGCAAGCTATGGTCGGGTACCCGCACCTCCTGTGTCTGGGGTAACGACCCTATCTCTAAATCATGATGCAATGCAAATGCCCTACTAACAAAGGAATGCGATGCACCAGTATCGAATAAAGTACGCGATCTAATGCCACAAATCAAAACTATACCTGCCACCACTCGATTAGCTATCGAGGCGTCCTCAATCTGAGCGGCATAGACTCGGCCGCTCGCCGGTGGCTGGCGTCGATCCGGCTGTCGTGGCATAGAATATCGATCCTAAGTAAACACCGGGGAAGCTCCAGATACTTGCGGTGGGGAGAAAGGTACAGACGCCATAGAAGGAGCTGCTACACGTCTGGGACAAGTCTTCCTCATATGTCCTAGCTGCCCACACTCAAAACATCGACCCTCTCGTCTATCACAGAGATAAGCAAAATGAGGTCCTCCACAAATCACACATCGGGGAGATCCTCTCGATTGCTGCTGTCGCTGCTGACGATACCCTCCAAACTGCTGGCGACTAGAAGATCCATGTCCCTGCAAACGCGATCGCTGGGGAGGTCTAGGTGGTCGTCTGCTACTCGACTGCCCTCCATCATCAGGTATCGGGCGCTTCCTCTCCTGACCCTGAGCTGGGTCCACAAGCTGCCCTCTCGTCACAAATGCCCCTCGCTCTACCCACAGAGACTGCTCGATAGTAGCATCCAAAGTCTGAAGTCTCTGCGAGTGGACAAATGGAAAGATCTCGGGTCTCAAACCCTTCTCATACAGATAGACTTTCTGTATCTCATCTCTCGCTGCTGAGGGAACACAGTTGAGTAATCTAGTAAACTCCCTCGCATACTCCTGTACCGGACGATTCCCTTGCTTCAGGTTCTTCAAGTCTTCCTCTATCTTCATCTTTACGCTACTGGAAAAATATGCTCCATACATAATTCCCCGAAATTTGCTCCAAGACATCTGTAGAGGATTCAGGGACCTTTGATGTGACGCCCCGCACTTCCCAGGGGGTCACCCATCCTAGGACTACTCCCGTCCTAGCACGCTTAACTCTCTCAACCTCTTCGGCCTAGCCACCGCCGAAAATGCTTAAGCCGGGTTGAGAGTTTAGCCCTATTATATCTCATATATAGGACTAATCTGGGGTCTCACAATCTCCCCCCCTTTAAGCCCTGACGTCCTCGTCAGGATCAGACTCACAAGTACCAGGCGATGTGAGACGTCTCGCTAGCCTGTCATTCAGACCCGGCTCAGCCGAGACCCATCTCACACTTCCGGCTGGTAATTGGCTCTGATACCAACTGTGACGCCCCGCACTTCCCAGGGGGTCACCCATCCTAGGACTACTCCCGTCCTAGCACGCTTAACTCTCTCAACCTCTTCGGCCTAGCCACCGCCGAAAATGCTTAAGCCGGGTTGAGCGTTTAGCCCTATTATATCTCATATATAGGACTAATCTGGGGTCTCACATATGATCACGGGTCCTCCTCCACCAGACATGAGCATCACCAGATAAACAATGAACCGCCATATGCACCTGCTCCCGTGCTGGCATAAACAAATTCTCAAACAACTTCTCCATCTCACATATCCAAGTTTCTACCACCCACGGTTCTATGCTACTTCCATTAAATCGCGGTGGATCAAACCTACAGAAGCGAGCCAATCTATCCGCCATCCGCTCCTGCTCTTCTAAAGAAAGTGCTTGACTAGGCTGAGTACTTCCTTCTCTGGGTTGAGATATAGTTGGAGTCGTTGCCGCCTGAGGTTCCATAGCTCGAGGCGTATTATTCTGCTGCTGGGAGAAAGCATCACACATCTTTTGCAATAAAACACTTTGCTGCCTTCCAACTGCAGCTATGTCTGCTAGCTGCTCCTGCAGAGCGGGCCGTTCACTAGGTCCCGTCTGCTCAGGCATATCTGAAGGCGTCGGATGTGCTCGCGTCGACGGTCGTCGAGGAGGCATAGTAACAACCTGCAACAGAATACCCAATTAGGACCGCAAACAATCTCACGACCCAATCTAGCGAAAGTCTAGAAGGACACTTCTTTTCTTCTCAGATTATTATGTCGTCTGCAGCCAACATAATTCATCTGATAAGAGAAGGCATAATCCCTCAATCACTCTTCCTACAAGGAAGGATTCAAAAACCCAATCTTTGACTTTCGCGATCAATCACGTCTCTCTCGTCATTCTTAGGTCTGTTTATCTTAGGTTTCCTAGGCCCTTATGACCTATTCCTAAGATCTGATACCAACTTAATCTGTCACGCCCCGGGTTACCTCTTCCCAGGCGCATGACAAGATCCGCCGCATACACAGTATTTCTACCGTGTAAACGAAGCGAAAACAACAACATCCACAAAGAAGCTAAAGGTATCAACAGAGTTGGTATATATAAATAATCAAAAGATCACTGTACATACATCATTCATAACCATAATATAAT
Source organism: Puya raimondii (assembly GCA_016920855.1). NCBI lineage: Eukaryota > Viridiplantae > Streptophyta > Magnoliopsida > Poales > Bromeliaceae > Puya > Puya raimondii. The sequence continues at coordinate 200,200 of JABWPP010000047.1, forward strand.
ACAACACTGATAATCTCTATCTCACTGTATGTACAGACTCATAACCATCTACCAAAATAGGGTATACATCTAGCCAAGTATCCGGGGATCAACTCTACCCGACGGTCTCCTTTCCGCGCTCAGTATGCACAACTGGTGAAGAAGACTCTGCAAAAAGGTGTCAACAACGGGTGTGAGAACTATTATCAAACAAGTAGTCCTCAGTGGGTACCGCCACCAGCCTCAGCGGTCTGCCCACTAAGTCCTCAATCTCAAGAGATATATATGAAGCAATAAAAAAGTAGGAGATATACTACCACTACTATGCACAAAGCTCAACTGTCAGTATGAATACCAATAAACTGAATATACCAAATGAGGACTATCACGAATCCATAATGCCATATAACATAATACAATACGATACCTGCGGCCTGATCATGCTCAACCCTACAGGGAGCCAGCTAGTACAGGAAACCCGTCTCTCCCTAGCCCCTCGTACAACCCTCTGTACGGAACATGCCAACTCCGGAGCGGTACTCGTGGGAGCGACCCAACCGAGTATAGTACAACCATATCAGCGCCAAGCACCCACAGGTATATGATCGACACGACTGGGTCAACAAAGAATCACATGCCCTCGGCATCTCAAAGGATAATCAACAAGTATGACCTAATCCACTGATCTCACAAAGAATCACGTGCCCTCGGCACCTCAAAGGATAGTCAACAACATGACCCAATCAATGCTCCAGTGCTCACAATCAATCTCAACTCTACCACAAAGAGGAGGTACAACAACATAGCACGAGCCTCAACATGATCACCTACACTAGTATGTACAACAACTGGTACAAGGGATATCAACAGAATAGGTGTAGGTCAAATCATACAACAAGGACACAAGGAAATCAAGCATGCTCATATATATATCATTAGCATATCATGCACATGCAAATCTCAACCTAACAGGTCATATCTAACATAATCTCAACATGTCATGCTATCATAATCCCAATAGTATCACACTATCATATTCCAATATCATCATATCATGCTAACATAATCCAACACTATCATGCTAACATGAGGGTAAACATATAGGAGGAAGTCCACTGAATCTGGCAAACATCAACCCACCTCAAGAGCTAATCCAACCACGGTGGGGAAAACAGTATCCTCAGATCCAACCCTCCAAGATAATCAAGCTCCAGCAGCACTCCGATCTGAATATCACCAAAAGGCTGCTAACTCTGACAGAACAACAGCTCAGCACCAGATCAGATCAACAGAATGGAGGAGAGCAAGCTAGGTTACAACTAATGCCAACACATGGCCCTAAACCCAACTTTCTCTCTCTAGAAACGAAGTCACGAAGTGGGAAATGAGCTCAAAACCATCAGGGACTCACCTATTTATAGGCTCCCAAAAATCCCTCATTCGGGCGCCCGAATCCAACTTCCGGGCGTCCGAAAACCCTGCAATCCAGGTGTCAGCTGGCGGCCAAGCGGTCGGTCGTCGGTCGGCAGGCGGTGGGGCGGCGTGTCTCCGGCGGTCGACACGTGTCCTGCGTCGCGACACGTGGCTCTCCACGTCATAAGCCAATCCGGATCCTCATCCGGGTGTCCGGTTCCTTCGTCCAGATCCAAACCTCATCAGCAACTTCCGGATCATCCACAAAGTCAACTGGATCCAGATCTTTCGGGCGTCCACTTCCTCACTTCCGGGCGCCCGAAATCCGCCAAGTCCAGAAACCCTCAAAGTCCACAAAAATCCGAGTACTACATATGGTCTATGCAATGATCAAAAGATCACAAGAAACCAATCTAATGCCCTCGGCACAATCAAAGAATGCAGACTAATGCATATATCACAGTACCATGATCATATACCCCTCAATATCCCAAATCTGTCCATTATCGCTATGCTAACCGAGGGTGTCTACCATATACATCATAATATGCACAAAGTAAATATTCAATGTATAACTCGATCACTATGAGTTCATGCACAGTCCAATAATCCTTTTCCGTCTAATTTAATCCATATACCATGAAGCAACATTAGAGATACAACATGCTAAGAGAATACCAGGCATTGCTTATATAATTATCGTATGCATGGTCATAATTATCATTGCTAATATAATTAGATAACTATCATATGCAATGGTCATAATTATCACATGCAATTGTCATAATTTTCATATGCAATTTATTGCTTATCTAACTATCATCTAGATGGTCATAATTTTCATCCCTCTATTCGAATCCAACTCTATCATATGAATCAGAGTATATATAATGCATATGAACATCAAATCTCTAACTACATATGCACATGATATCTAATGGCCTCTCTCGACCTAACGTAATGTATGCAAAAGTATATACCAATTGATACTTAGCATGCTAGGATTCAATCTATTGAACATATAAATCAACATGAATACTATTCACACGAATATACTCTATAATCTATGTTTTTTTATTTAATTCCAAATGAGTACGATTCTTTACCCATAGATAACCACACACATTTTCGACAGATGCACCATAGATGTACAGATGATCTACTACCCCCTGCAATATGTCATTTTTCTTTTATGTTTCACTTACCTCTAATGCCATCAAAATCTCAAAACATGTTAACCTGCACACATACAACTTATCCATACCTCTATATGCTAATAGACATAGAGGGAAGTTCACCGTTTTCGGCGACACGGAACCCACCTCGGATGCGAAATCTAGGATACGAATGATCGTTGGCATGCCGAATTGCTCGCTGCTGCTCTCCCTAGTCACATCGCAGCCATCGTACTCCAACATGGTTGGAAAAACCTCTCGTCAAAAATCGTGCGATTTCGGCTCCTAAATTGTATCGAATTCGGTTTCAAAAATCTAATTTCTACAACAATCCACCAAAACCTCCTTCTCTATATCATGCTTTTAAGAATCCATCAAAATAATCAAAGTGAAAAGATAATAAGATCATAATACTCACCCGAGTGTCGAAACGGCAAAAATCACGCGCGCGGCGTTTCGATCGTCTCGCCAAATGACCCAAGAAATCTTTATTTTTTTTTCTTCTTCTCTTTTCTCTCTTTTTCCCTTTCTTTTCTTTTCCCTTTCTCTCTCTTGCATACAGGATGGAGGTGGAGAAGAATGGAGAAGTCTCCTGGCAGCGTAGTGGAATTCCACTAATCATGCAACAATTGCTAAAAAGTCCACTAGCTTCAAGTCGTATGCTATTAGTCCAATTTTGAGCTGATCCGTCTAATTGGAGCCCTTCTGAATATCTGTTCGCACTCAAATTTGTCATATAGATTCCATGAAAGTTAATCCGAAGTAATTTATCTTTCCTTTTCAGTTTTGAGTCATTTTAGGCCACCGAAAGCTCTGCCGACTAAAATCTTTAGCAGATTACAATTAGGCTTCATTTCCATTGCTCGGGCATCCAAATGACACGAAACTTTAAATCCAGCCTCAGAAAAATAGTTTCGACAAATTCTCAAATTTTCAGAATTTTCGCCACTGTCAATTTTTCAGCCGCAGTATAAGCCCTTGTTTCGATAAAAATTCTAAATCTTCTTTTCTTATTCCAATTTCACGACAAATCATTTCAAAATTGTCTTTTACTCCTCTAAGTCCAATCAAAATAGTATTTCATATTATTTTTATTCACACTTGCTTCTGTATTAAAAATCCGGTTTACTACGCAAGCAATGCATCAAATCATAATCATATGCAATGAAAAACCGATGCATGCATGACTATGGCCCGAAGGAACTTATCTAGATGGTAGGATCCATCCCAATTGCCTTTCCTAAGTGTAGAAAACGTTTTTGATCTAAAGGTTTTGTCAAAATGTCAGCTAGTTGATCATCAGTTGAAATATAAGTAAGTTGAAGAGTATTTGATTCAACTAGCTCTCGTAAAAAGTGATATCGAAGTTCAATATGTTTTGTTCGAGAATGTGAAATAGGATTTTTGAAATATTTATGGTGCTGGTGTTGTCACAAAGAATGGTGACCGAACTGGAGGAAATCCGGTAGTCGCTTAATAAACTTTTCATCCAAAGTAATTGAGTTGAGCAACTCCCGGCAGCAATATATTCAGCTTCAGCAGTGGACAGAGCAATACAATTTTGTTTCTTACTATACCATGCAGCAAGGCAATGACCTAGATAAAAACATGCTCCACTGGTGCTCTTCCGATCTGTTACGACATTTTTTGTTGGCGGATTTCGTGGAGTCCTATGGAGTCTTGAAGGGTCGAAGAAGACGACGTCAGGATCAAAGGCTTGAAGACTCATCTATGAAGCTCATTGCCCCCAAGGTATGTTTAATATAGTTAATGGTGATTTACATACTTATTTAAGTGTATGGAGACATTAGAATAGGTTTTTAATGATTTTTATAAAGTTTCGAAAAAATTTGTGCTACGGGGTCCGGACCCTGTGAGCTGCGGTCCGGAACCCGTACGCTTGTAATTGTGTTTCGCTGGTCCGGTCCGGACCGTAGGAGCTGCGGTCCGGACAATGAAAAGCTGAAACTTCCGTGTCGGACCCGGTTATCCACGGTCCGGACCCCGACCCGTCGCAATTTTTTGTTTTTTCAATTCTACTCAGATTCTATGTCTCCTAAACCTATAAATATGATATGGGGGCTTCTCTAATACGTGCCTAAGAGAGATTTATCTTTTGAAACCCTAGAAACTTGTCTCGGTACCGTTCGTTCATCTTTCGATGACAAGTTTCCTTCTCTCTTGTGTCGACTTGGTTCTTAAGACTTAAATTCTGATTTTCATCTGAGAAACAAGTCGATGGTCGCTTAGAAAGTTCTCCTCTCATATTCTTTGCTACTCTAAGCGTTGAAATCACCATCAATAATTTTTTTTGGGGCTCCGGACGGAGCGATTGCGCGAGGGCTTCGCGTGTAGCCGTGGATTCGGTGGACGCTCGTGGAAGACGAAGCGTTGTTGCTGCGAGGATTTGCAGTGGGATCGATCGGAGGAAGACCAACGAAGGGGATCTACTTCGATTATTAGGGTAAAGGTTGAGTCGTGGATTCGGTAAATCACCTTGTACTCTATTTTACTTAGTGGATTTTTCGTGTGATCGGTCCCGTGGGTTTTTTTCTCCTCTTGGAGTTTTCCCACGTAAATTTCTCGGTGTGTTGATTTAATTTTCCGCACTTATATTTTATTGCATCGAGTTGGTTGTTTTATTGTAGACACCTATTCACCCCCCCTCTAGGTGTGTGTTTACCTATTAGGTCCTTGGGATTTCATATCTTTCAAGTGGTATCAGAGCGGGAATAGGTAGTATCTCATGGCCGAGGGCGGTAACATTAATCGACCTCCACTTTTTGATGGCACTAATTATGCTTATTGGAAGGTTCGTATGAGAGCTTTTCTAATAGCCATCAATGAGCGTGTATGGCAATCTATTGAATTTGGATGGACACACCCAATTCATGTTGTCGAGAATGTTAGCGTTCCGAAACCTAGAAATAAATGGACGAAAGACGAAATTGATCTATCGTCATTTAACGGAAAGGGTATTAATGCTTTGTTTAATGCGTTAACGCAAACCGAGTTCTCACGCGTTTCAGCGTGTGAAACGGCGAAGGAAATTTGGGATACTCTCCAAGTAACGCATGAGGGTACTAGTTTAGTAAAGGTTCAAAAACTCCAAATGTTAACGAGCAAATTCGACTCTATTCGTATGGAGGAACATGAAACCTTTACGCAATACTATACTCGTTTACAAGATATTGTTAATACTTGTGCTAACTTGGGAGAGAAAATTGTCGAATCCAAAGTTGTTCGCAAAATATTAAGAACCCTTCCGAAGAGGTTTCGTCCAAAAGTGGCGGCCATTGAAACAATGAAACATCCTGATGAATTAAAAGTAGAAGAATTAGTTGGTGCATTACAAACTTATGAGATGACTTTTCCTACTAACTCATCTTCTACCAAGTCTTCTTCCAAGGGTACAGGGATGGCTCTTAGATCCACAAGGGAAGAAGACTCAAACACGTCTTCCTCAGATTCAGATTCGGACACTACTTTGGAGGACTTTGAAAAACAATTGGCGCTCCTAACGAAGAAGTTCCGACGAAACTTTCGAAAGAAACAAGCAAACAAAATGACATCTTCTTCAAAGCAATCAAAAAATAAAGGGAGTAATTTTTCCAAATCTAGGAAAACCGAGAGTTCTTCCAAGGAGAAGAAGAGCTCCGAAGGTCAAATCCAATGCTACAAGTGCAGGGGTTTTGGCCACATCGCCTTGGATTGTCCAAATAAAAAGTCTTCTAAAAAGAAGGCTATGCAAGCTATTACATGGGATGATTCATCATCGGATGAATCCACTTCTACTGATGAGGACGTTAATGCTACTGCTTTACTTGCAACTAACTCTCCCTTTATGTGTTTAGCGTCTACTTCTACTGACTTGTCCTCTTTATCTCCTTTGCATGAAAAATCTGCGTCGGAGATCGACTCAAGCGACGAGGAGTCTGGAGAAGACGACATTGCAGCTGCCTATCATCAACTATTGATTGAATCTAAGAAGTTGGCGAAACACAACAAGAAATTGAGGAGAAGACTGTTTGAACTTGGGGAAGAAAACAAGAATTTCGTTACTGTTTCTAAGTCTCTTGATGAAGAGCGAGAAAGTTTGATCAAGTCAAACAATTCCTTTGTAGATAAGTGTAAACTACTTGAAAAGGAAAAGCAATCTCATTTAGATAAAATAAATTTCCCTTCCAAGCAGTACACTGAGTCTAGAGAATCAAATTTGGAATTGACTAAAACGATTTTTCAACTCAAAAATGATCTCAATATGTTTTCATCTAGCACTTCTAAACTTGATAAAATGTTGGGACTTGGTCAAACTAACAGATTTGGACTTAGATATGAACGGATTTATGTTGATCAAGTCACATAATCAGCTTCAAAGGACTTAACAAAATCGTCTGCAACAAACCAAGGTGTGTTTTCTACACAAAAGAATAAATTTGTTAACAAAGCTTGTCATCGGTGTGGTGTTGTAGGGCATATCAAAAGAAATTGCAAACAGGGAATGAAGCAAGCCGCAACACCGAATCGACAACCTCAAAGACTGAAGAAAAATTTTCCTCAATCAAACCCATGGCAACGACGCGTGAACTCGCAACAAATATCAAGGGTTGAACCGAGGAAGCAAGCATGGACACCGAAAGAGCACGTTCCGAAGAAGCGAAATCTTATGAAGGCCTCAATTCAACAATTATCGAGTTCCATTAGGCCGACGCAACCTAAAACACGTAAGGTTTGGGTGCGCAAAGGTGAACTCTTTCCTTGCCTTGTTATACACACTTCACTGCATGCTTATGACAATTCGTCTTGGTATCTAGATAGTGGATGTTCCCGACACATGACCGGAGATAAAAATTATTTTACTTCTTTAAACAAGATCTCCGGAGGTCTTGTTGTTTTCGGAGATGGACGGTCATCTAAAGTTGTTGGAAAGGGAACAATCACAATTCCGGACGGTCCTACTTTGAATGATGTTTTTTATGTTGAAGGGTTAAAGACGAATCTCATAAGTATTAGTCAACTGTGTGACAATGGATACTCTGTGCAATTCTCTGCTAAAGAATGCACTGTGACTGGTTGTGATAATGTTTTCTTTTTAAAAGGTATTAGGTCACAGAATAATTGCTACATAGTTTCGTGTACTTCAAATGAGCATTGTAATCTAGCGGCATTAGACACTGAAACCTTGTGGCATGAAAGGCTAGGTCACATTAATTTTAAGGAGCTATCTAGAATAACACAGAAGGAAGTAATTAGAGGAGTTCCTAAGATTAGTTATAAAGAGAACACTGTGTGTGGGGGTTGTCAATTGGGAAAACAAATTAGAACTGCACATAAGAATTTGAATCATTTAGGGACAACAAAACCTCTAGAATTACTTCACATGGACTTGATGGGGCCAACTAGAGTACAAAGCTTGGGTGGGTACATCTTTCTTATGGTTGATGATTTTACTCGCTTTGTTTGGACTGCGTTTTTACGTGAGAAAGCCGATACTTTTGATTCTTTTTCTGAAATTTGTCATCGTCTTTTGACTGAACGTAATGAGAAAATTGTACGCATTCAAAGTGATCAAGGGGGAGAATTCATAAATTCTAAATTCATTGACTTCTGTGTTTCTAAAGGTATAAAACATGAATTCTATGCTCCTTATACACCACAACAAAATGGAGTGGTTGAACGTAAGAATCGGGTTGTACAAGAGATGGCTCGTGTTATGCTTCATAGCACGAAAGTTGCATTACATTTCTGGGCTGAAGCAGTCAACACGGCTGTCTATATAATTAATAGAATCTACTTACGCCCGGGTACTTTGAACACTTCATATGAACTGTGGTATAGTAGAAAGCCAAATATCAAATATTTTCGTGTCTTCGGGAGTCGGTGTTATATTCTTAGAGACCGTGAAAATCTTGGTAAGTTCGACTCTCGAAGTGACGAAGGAATTTTTCTAGGCTATTCTACTACTAGTCGAGCCTATCGTGTGTACAATTTGCACTCTAAGACAGTGATAGAGTCGATTAATGTAAAAGTAGATGAGGCTTTCTCCGTTGCTACTTCTTTGAATGAATCTATGTCTAAATTACGTTTGAATGATGATGTTGATTCTCCTTTTACAATAAATACTCATGATGATGATTCTATTGATCAAACTGTTGCATCGCATGATTCTACTGCATCTCATGAATCTATTGCATCTCATGACACATCTTTACCGCACGAAGTTCCAAGCACATCTACTAATCCTCAAACGTCACGTATCTCTAAAGATCATCCATTGATAAATGTGATTGGTGATCCCCATCAAGGTGTGCGGACAAGGAGACAGCTTGAGTGTGAATTTGCATGTTATGTATCCTTAGTTGAACCAAAGAATATTGATGAAGCTCTTCTCGATGAATATTGGATAGACGCTATGCAAGAAGAACTTGGTCAATTTTTACGAAATGATGTATGGGAATTAGTGCCACGCCCTAAGCTACAAAATATTATTGGTACCAAATGGATTTTTAAAAATAAGATAAATGAGGAAGGTACTATAATAAGAAACAAGGCACGACTTGTTGCACAGGGCTATTCACAAATAGAGGGGGTTGATTTTGATGAAACCTTTGCCCCGGTTGCCCGTCTTGAATCTATTCGTATTTTGTTCGCGATAGCTTGTCATTACAAAATCAAATTATTTCAAATGGATGTGAAAAGTGCATTTTTAAATGGTTTTTTAAATGAAGAAGTTTATGTTGAACAACCAAAAGGTTTTATTGATTCAAATCATCCAAATTATGTTTTTCGATTGAAAAAGGCACTTTATGGACTAAAACAAGCTCCGCGAGCATGGTACGAACGCTTGACTAAATATTTGCTTGACAAGGGCTATAACCGAGGGGGAGCAGATCGAACTCTATTTGTGAAATATTTTAATGACGAATTTATTGTGGCACAAATCTACGTTGATGATATTGTTTTTGGTGCAACTAAAGATAAGGATGCCACAAAGTTTGCCGAAGTCATGACAAGTGAGTTTGAGATGTCCATGATGGGTGAACTTACATATTTTCTTGGATTACAAGTGAAACAAACTGGTGAAGGGATTCGTCTCTGTCAATCCAAGTATGCAAAGAAATTAGTGAAGAAATTTGGTTTGGAGAATGCAAAGGACTTTCCTACTCCGATGGGCACGAGTAACAAGGGTCTTGGATTGGATGCCCATGGGAAAAGTGTTGATGAGAAGCTTTATAGGAGTATGTTTGGGAGTTTGCTCTACTTGACTGCTAGTCGTCCGGATATTGCTTTTAGTGTGGGAGTTTGTGCTCGCTATCAAGCAAATCCCAAAGAGATTCATCTAAAAGCTGTCAAGCGCATTATCGGTATGTGAAGGGTTCGGTGAATCACGGTCTCTGGTATCCGATCGGATCATCTCTTGATTTGATTGGGTTTTTAGATGCTGATTGGGCTGGTTCTATGGATGACCGGAAGAGTACAAGTGGCGGCTGTTTCTACCTAGGTCATTGTCTTGTTGCGTGGCACAGTAAGAAACAGAATTGTATTGCCTTGTCCACTGCTGAAGCGGAATACATTGCTGCCGGAAGTTGCTCAACTCAATTACTTTGGATGAAAAGCGTGTTGAGCGACTACCGGATCCCCTCTAGTACTGTCACCATTCTTTGTGATAACACCAGTGCCATAAATATTTCAAAAAACCCTATTCTACATTCTCGAACAAAACATATTGAACTTCGATATCATTTTCTGCGTGAACTAGTTGAATCAAATACTCTTCAACTCACTTACATTTCCACCGAAGATCAACTAGCTGATATTTTGACTAAACCTTTGGATCAAAAACGTTTTCTACATTTACGAAAAGCAATTGGAATGAATCTCTCTATCTAGATAAGTTCTTCGGGCCATTGTCATGCATGTTTTATGTTACTCATTGCACATCTTTTCGTTTTCCTTTTTGCATGACTTATATATTTCTTTTAAATCTGTTTTCTGTTTTTCCCGTACAACTTTGCAATATCAGCAAATCACTTGACATATTTTTAATAACTTCATGATATGCTTAGTTTATTTGATTACTATTTGTCTATCATTATATGTTCTGTTCTTTTGAGATAACACTTTTTTCAAATTCTGTCTACTTATTTTAGTTATTTTGGACCTATCTCATTTGATCTTTAGATACCATTATTATCTTACTAGGATGTTGAAGAAAATGTGAATAGCAATTTCATTATTGATTGGTTACTCGATAATCTTTCGAATTGAAGGTTGCACATTCTTAGGGGGAGTTTTCCATATTATTTTCCTGCTATTTAAGATGTGGAAAGAGTTACATCCCAATGAGGGAGTGTGAAAACTACCACCACACGGAGGAAAGAGCTACCACCTCGGTCGTCCGGGAAGTGTGTGCAGCTACCACATGTTTATGTGATTATTGCGTATCATAAAAAAAAAGGGGAGAGTTTTTCTTTTGATTGATACATCTATTACCATATATAATGAGAGTACTTATAGATGAAAGATGCTCAAAGAGCCACTCTCCAGAAGGAATAAGGTGTTTAGATGAAAAGATGCTCAAAGAGCCACTCCCAAGATTTTATCGGTGCATAATTCTTTTTGGATGTATTATCTTGAGTCTTCTCGTCTTTATGACTTTTCTATTCAATATTCCTCTGAAACATGCTGTTTTGATAGTTCTCGTATGCTTTTGATCTTGTTTGATGTGTTACAAATAATGGTTCTAAGTTTCTAGAATTTGCTTTGATTTTTACTCTCAAAAAGGTGATATAACAATTTTTGATATATCAATAGAAATTCTATAAAATTTGGATATCATGAAATATTTCTTTGTTGTTATGGTGTTTCTTTGCTGGATATTTGTTTATTTTTGAAAAAAAAATTATTTTGGAATTGCAATTGTGTACGGGGTCCGGACCGTGCTAGCCAGGGTCCGGACCCCGCGCTCGACCTGGACATAAGGGCATCGAAATTCGTTTTTGTTACTATGTTTTTTGGATTTCTCTCTTCTCTCCTGAGCTTCTCTCTCTAGAAAGAAGGTTTCCCATCATCTTTTGCACGGATTCGTCCTACTTCGTGTGAGTATTTTGGATTTCTGTCATGTTCTTAATGTGAAACCCTGCACTTTCTGGTTTTTGATTGTTGTTTCTGGGATTTCTCCGAAATAACTCGTTTTCTCATTCGATTTCTAGTTCATGTTTCGTTCTACTTGTTGTCCTTAACCTTTTAATGACATTTTGCATGATTTCGAACGTCCCATTTGCTCAGATTTGCGTCGACTGTGATTTTCGAACTGTTTTTGGTGTTTTTCTGAAACTTCATATTTAAGCATTTTGATTCACAGTGGTTGTTGAAAATGGATGTCTCATGAATTCTTATGGCCCTAGGAACCTCTAGATGTGATTTTTCCAATTTTCTAACTTTATGATTTTTATCTACCATTTTGATAAATAATTAACAGGGAGTTTTTACAATGGCCTTTTCTTTGCTCTTGGTACTGGCTGTGCTTATGAGTGGTGTTGGTCGGGGCGGACGGCGTAGGAAGACTATGGCGCATAAACGCAGTCGTTCCCCAGATGATGAGGGCAGCGAGTATCACGCCTCCGAAGGGTCTGAAACTGAGTCTGATCCTTGTTCCCCGGAGGTTATCACTAGGAGGAAAGGCAAGGAGCCAGCAGTTGTCAAAGGGAAAGGAAAAGAAAAGTTGGTTCCTAAGCGGGGTACTAGGCGCACCGGCGGCATTGATATTCGTGAACCGGCTTCTACGCCACCTAGACGCCGTACACAGCAAGATGAGCCTGTTTCCTCCCAGCGCGTCTCCATGTATTCTTCTAAAGTTTGTATAGGGGAGCGCGATGTCGCTGTTCGAAAGCTTATCGAGGAAGCTCCTTCTTTTGCTCAGTTGTATGAACATGGCCACCTTGCCGCCATTTGTTCTTTTTCAGAGCAGAAGGGTTATTGTTTAGAGCTGATACGGGATTTCTATATGCGCGCCGGCCATCTTCGAGACACTGCAGGTGGTCCTTATGTGTTCCTGACTACAGTGCGAGGAGTCACTTTGGATGTCACTCCAGAGACGATCGCTAGGGCTCTTAATTTGGAGGCTCGCACTGACGGTGTTGACTATCTGCAGGGCGGTATTGAGTCCCTTCGCGACTGGCGAAAGGTCGTTAATGGTGTGTGCTTTCCTGACACACAGTCTGCAGGGAATTCGGTTATGTCCAAGGAACTGCGCCCCGAGTATCGATTTTTGAACTTCATAGTTGTCTACTACATTCTTCCAACTATGAACACCAAGGTGGTCCGTTGGGAACGGTTACTATACATGTATCTTGTTGGACATCCCACCGAGGTTGCAGCAAGGGGAATTAATCTGAACATACCGTTTCTAATCTGGCATCGTATGGCCAAGGAGATCAAGACTTCAAATCAAGTCGATCGTCTTCCTTATCCACTGATCATTATGCGGATTTTACAACAAAAGGGGGTCGATGTTCATTGTGCTATATATGAACATAGTCTTGGTCAAATCAATAAAATGACACTCAATAAATCACGGCTTGTTGGACGTCCTTCTCCACCTGTCGGACCTCCCAGTTTTTCTCGTCAGCCTTCAAGTTCTTCACAGCCACCTGAGCATGTCTCTGAGGAGGATGTCTCGGTGACATCTATTTACCGGGAGCAGCAGCGTCTTTCTTCGGAGCAAGAACGCATATCTACCGAGCTTCATCGTCTTTCCTCTGAGCAGGAGCGTCTTGGTTCTGAGCAAATCAAGATCACGAAGAAACTTAGTAAGCTTCAGAGGATTATGCAAGCAATCTTCGATAAGCTTGGATGTTGCAGTGCCGATATCCCTCCGCACGATGGTGACTCCGATTAGCTGATCGTGGCTGAGAACTTCGTGCATTTTCCTTTGATCATCTTTATGTTTGATATCGCTTTGTTATTATCTCTTTTTGTTTACCTCTCTTTTTGTGTTTTGGCATTTTGTGACAAAAAGAGGGAGATTTGACTTAGGCTTAGGAAGGTTTAGGATGTAATTTTACTTAATCTCTGCTTGCTGATGGCGACTTTGACTTAGGATGTATCTTGCTTATGCTTTCTTTGCTTATGTTTATGCTGGTGCATTCATGGTTTTAATGCTATATTTTGTCGAGTACTTGCTTGTTGCAGGAAGCAGAAACCTTCAAGACTTCTGGTCGTGTCTAAGTCATAGAGTTTGTATTAGGAGTTGACTGAGTGTATTTTTGAACTTCTTGGATCGGTCATGCGAGGAGTTTGTTGTTTGGTGATTGCGACAAACTCTGTTTTTGTTTTTTGTTTTGTAGCCTAATGAGCTTCGAGTATGTAATTTTTGTTTTGTCACGAAATCGCCAAAGGGGGAGATTGTTACGGCATTTTTTGTTGGCGGATTTCGTGGAGTCGTATGGAGTCTTGAAGGGTCGAAGAAGACGACGTCAGGATCAAAGGCTTGAAGACTCATCTATGAAGCTCATTGCCCCCAAGGTATGTTTAATATAGTTAATAGTGATTTACATACTTATTTAAGTGTATGGAGACATTAGAATAGGTTTTTAATGATTTTTATAAAGTTTCGAAAAAATTTGTGCTACGGGGTCCGGACCTTGTGAGCTGCGGTCCGAAACCCGTACGCTTGTAATTGTGTTTCGCTGGTCGGGTCCGGACCGTAGGAGCTGCGGTCCGAACAATGAAAAGCTGAAACTTCCGGGTCCGGACCCGGTTATCCACGGTCCGGACCCCGACCCGTCGCAATTTTTTGAAAAACTGTTTTTTCAATTCTACTCAGATTCTATGTCTCCTAAACCTATAAATATGATATGGGGGCTTCTCTAATACGTGCCTAAGAGAGATTTATCTTTTGAAACCCTAGAAACTTGTCTCGGTGCCGTTCGTTCATCTTTCGATGACAAGTTTTCTTCTCTCTTGTGTCGACTTGGTTCTTAAGACTTAAATTCTGATTTTCATCTGAGAAACAAGTCGATGGTCGCTTAGAAAGTTCTCATCTCATATTCTTTGATACTCTAAGCGTTGAAATCACCATCAACAATTGTTTTTGGGGCTCTGGACGGAGCAATTGCGCGAGGGCTTCGCGTGTAGCCGTGGATTCGGTGGACGCTCGTGGAAAACAAAGCGTTGTTGCTGCGAGGATTCGCAGTGGGATCGATCGGAGGAGTTCGGTTGATCGAGGACCAACGAAGCGGATCTACTTCGATTATTAGGGTAAAGGTTGAGTCGTGGATTCGGTAAATCACCTTGTACTCTATTTTACTTAGTGGATTTTTCGTGTGATCGGTCCCGTGGGTTTTTTTCTCCTCTTGGAGTTTTCCCACGTAAATTTCTCGGTGTGTTGATTTAATTTTCCGCACTTATATTTTATTGCATCGAGTTGGTTGTTTTATTCTATACTCCTATTCACCCCCCCTCTAGGTGTGTGTTTACCTATTAGGTCCTTGGGATTTCATATCTTTCACGATCATCCACTGAACCAGCCCAATCAGCATCCGAGTATCCAATCAAGTCAAGAGAAGTCCCCATGGGATACCAGATATCATAATTCGTCGTACCCTTCACATACCAATGATTCGCTTTACAGCTTTCAAATGAATCTCTTTGGGATTTGCTTGACAGCAAGCACACATTCCCACACTAAAAGCAATGTCCGGTCGGACTCGCTGTCAAGTACAAGAGACTACCGATCATACTCCGATAAAGTTTCTCATCCACACTTTTTTCTTGGGCATTCAATCCAAGACCTTTGTTACTAGTGCCCATCGGAGTAGGGAAGTCCTTGGCGCTCTCCAATGCAAATTTCTTCACCAGATCTTTTGCGTACTTGGATTGGCAAAGATGAATCCCTTCACTGGTTTGTTTCACTTGTAGTCCCAGAAAATATGTAAGCTCACCCATCATTGACATCTCAAATTCACTTTTCATGACCTCAGCGAACTTTGCGGCATCTTTATCTTTAGTTGAACCAAAAATAATATCATCAGCATAGATTTGTGCCACAATAAAATTATTTTTCAAATGCTTCACAAATAGAGTTCTATGGGCTCCCACTCGGTTGTAGCCCTTTTAAAGTAAATATATTATCAAACGTTCGTACCATACTCCCGGAGCTTGTTTTAGTCCATAAAGAGCCTTTTTCAAACGATAAACATAATTTGGATGATTTGAGTCAATAAAATATTTTGGTTGTTCAACATAAACTTCTTCATTTAAAAAATCATTCAAAAAGGCACTTTTTACATCCATTTGAAAAAGTTTGATTTTAAAATGACAAGCTATCGCAAACAAAATACGAATTGATTCAAGACGGGCAACCTGAGCGGACGTTTCCTCAAAATCAATCCCCTCTATTTGTGAATAACCCTGCGCAACAAGCCTTGCCTTGTTTCTAACTATGGTACCCTCTTTATTTTTCTTATTTTTAAAAATCCATTTGGTACCAATTACATTTTGTTGCTTAGGGCGTGGCACTAATTCCCACACATCATTTCGTGTAAATTGATCAAATTCTTCTTGCATAGCATTTAGCCAATATTCATCAAGAAGAGCTTCGTCAATGTTCTTTGGTTCAACTAGAGAAACATAGCACGCAAATTCGCACTCCAATTGTCTCCTAGTTCTAACACCTACATGAGGATCTCCAATCACATTTGACAGAGGGTGATCTTTTGAGACTCTAGACGTTTGAGGATCTGTAGATGTATTAGGGGCTTCGTGTGGTAAAGATATGTCATGTGATGCAATGGGTTCGTGAGATGCAACGACATTATCAACAGGTGTTTCATCATTAGTAGTCACAATAAAAGGTGGTTCATTATCATCATCAATTCTCACATCAGATAAGGATTCATTCAAAGAAGTAGCAACAGATGAAGCTTCATCTACTTTCACATTAATTGATTCTACCACCATCTTAGTGCGCAAATTATAAATACGATAAGCTCGGCTAGTAGTAGAATAGCCTAAAAATATTCCTTCGTCACTTCGAGAGTCGAATTTCCAAGATTTTCACGGTCTCTAAGAATATAACACCGACTCCCAAACACACGAAAGTATTTGATATTTGGCTTTCTACTATACCACAATTCATACGGAGTGTTCAAGGTACCCGGGCGTAAATATATTCTATTAATAACATAGACAACCGTGTTCACTGCTTCCGCCCAAAAGTGTAGTGCAACCTTCTTGCCATGAAGCATAACACGAGCCATCTCTTGTACAACCCGATTCTTACGCTCAACCACTCCGTTTTGTTGTGGTGTATAAGTGTCACGCCCCGGGCTAGTTCTAGATGCGGAAAAACGTGCTAATTTTTTTTTTTTGAAAGCCTAGCCCGCGCCACGTACAGACCCGCCACAAATACAGGGTCCGCTGTACACACGGACAGAGCCTCCCCTGTATTTGCACGGCGTCCAACAACAAACAACAGGATCACAACCACCATTCATTCATCCCAACAGCACAACAACACAGTAGATTCATACAGCTAGCCGTCCTTAAACCTGTATGAATCTAAGCAGATCCTTAAGCGAAGGATGATGCAATGCACAAGCAACAAACATTCTAGAAAGCTGCTCCTTACCCAGAAGCTTTATTTGAAACCCTAATTTCAAACATCCAAGAATCATTTGAAAACTGTTCTCCACACGAGAACTCTCTTTTGAAATCACAAAACCGAGCAATCAGAAATCCATTTGAAAACCGTTTCCCACACGGAAACCTTGTTTTACGACGCTACCACGAGGGGTAGAAAACCAAAATACTAGATAATGAAACCATCGAAAAACATGGATACAACCAATCAGTCCAAGCATGCCATCATCACTTAAATCATAAAGAGTAAATCCACAACACAGGCATGCTAGAATATACAAACGGGGTAACTGAACCACACATTACATCTATCAAATAGAGGTAGGGGAATAACCAAATCTGGGGATGTAGCCTCACGAGTCGGAACCTCTAGAGCTACTATCTAGGCGTGCCTCGCAGCGTCCCGACACTCACCACCCTGCTCACCTGAAACCTGCAATGGGGGTGGGGGGTGAGAACATGCACGCATGTCTCCCCTCCCAGTGGGTACCGCAAGCCGACGAAGGCGAGGTGTACACACCGGCACGAGGGTCAACAAAAGATAGATATGGTATACAGTAGCACAAGTAAGTATGAGGCTAACATACAACTGAAATAACTATGCTACTGTAAGCAACTAGTATGCATCAAAGGAGATAACCACAAAGTAAACCCAATCTATAGCCACCGGGACGTGGCCCTGGCACTGTCACCCTGCTCAATCCAACGGCACCATCCATCCCGACGCAATGCTCGGGCTCACGGGTCGGTAGAAATTCACGACCCTTTTCCGGAAAAGAACACCTCCACACGGTGGATCAGACCGCGGTGTACGTGAAGTGCGGGAAGAGCTGTGACGATCGATGCATATGCTCAATCCACAGAACGGCAACAAGCCGAGAAACAACCAATAAACTACAACTAGGATCGCTCGAAACAACAGGCGATCACCTCCGACCAACTGGGTCGTCTCAAGGAACATCCAATCCACAACTACTCTACTATCCAAGCACGCATATAAGTAGAGTCTACGGGAGTCAAGTGAACTAATAACTGAAATGCGAAAGGAGGGATAGAAAGGTATCACCGTAGTCCACTGAACCGACTCCGGATCGAAGTACCCACCTGTAGGTAAGATCCAATCTAACACCGACGGCTCTCGGGAACCGCGACAGGACCTACGAAAGACTCACAGGGTCAAGGTCCACCAAGTCGACGCTAAACCCAAGCTCACACAACCCGAAACCGACGGATCGCCCGGGAAACCCACCGGGACGATCCCGAAACCACACAAAGCCCCAGAGGGGTACCAAACAGCCAACAAGGTCCCTCGCTGTCCCCGAACACAACAAACCAAGTGACGGGACAGCGAGCACAAGCACGGGGTGCCACGAATACCAAACGCACCCGAAAAGGCTTCCCGGGTTCCCGAAAAGCGCCGATTGGGCACCGGAACCCCACATCACTCATCCGCTGTCCTCGGAACTTCGGGACAGCGATGAGGAACAGCCAACAAGGCTAAACAACGAAGCCAAGTCGCTCACGAAAACAGCGAGTGAGTCGCACAACTCGAAACGTGCGTTTCGCCGATTATTTCATCGAAAAACGCATCGGAAACAAATCCGAAACTCCACGAAGGGCGAGGGGGGGTTGGACAACCAGTCCACAGGGTCTCCAAGACGTTACCCTTGCAGCCCACAGCGTCGTTACGCTGTCACAAACGCCAAAGTCCCCAAACATGCGACATACATATACATACAATCACTAAATTAAGCCGCTAGAGCAAACCGTACGTCCGCTCGACCTTCCGCAAGCACCAGCGGATAGGTAGCGACGTCACGGAGACCGTGCTCACTGTCCCGCTGCGACAGGACCAGTCGCAAGCCGGGAAATCCCATAAAAATAGTGAGCGCGCGCACAAAAGCAAGCTTAACTAAGGCCGTGTGAGCAAGCCGTACATCCGCACGACCTTCCGCAAGCACCAGCGGATAGTCAACGATGTCACGGAAGCCATGCTCACAGCCCCTCTGCGATAAGAACAGTCGCAGTCCGGGAAAAAGCACAAAAACAGTGCAACAAAAGGCAAAGAGGCCCGACAAAGGCCGAACGACGAAGCGGCTCAACGAAACCCAAAACTAGGGTGAGCACGGTGTTCAGCACATCGCTGCGATCGTCGGGCTCACCCTCCCGAGCTTCGGGAGTCGGCAGAGAGCTCAAACAACCCAACAACACTAAAAACACCACACAAGTGACCCCTGGCCGGAGCAGCTAGCTCCGGCCGGCTGCCGGCCGACGTGCAAGGCCGGCGGCGGCCAGGGGTGGATGCGGAGGAGGTGGGGAAGGTGGTGCTCACCTTGGTCGGCGACGGGAAGCGGCGGCGGCGGCGGCGCGGGGAGGAACCCCACTCTCGGGTTAGCAACCCGAGCCAAGGGCACGGCGGCGCCGGCAACAAACGGCGACGGCGGCCGGCGGCGACGCGAGCACCGGGAAGAGGAGGTCGCCGGCCGTCGTCCTGTCGGTGACCGCGACAAAAAAGGCGGCGGGTGGGCGGCGGCGGAGCAACCCCAAGCTGCGGATGCCCTAGCTGCCCCGCCGAGGCTTGCGGCGGCTCCGGCGGCGCTCCGGCGGCACGGCGATGGTCGGGGAGGCAGGGTCCGGCAGCGGAGGTCCCGAGGGTGACCAAGCACACCCTCTCCGGCGTCAGGAGGCGGCGGCGGCGCGGCCCCACCAAGCTCGGCCAGCACAGCTCTCGGCCAGAGCTTGCAGTGGCTCCGGCGGCCCACGGCGGCGGCTCCCGGCGGTGGCTCTCCACTCCGACGGTCGTGCCACCTCAGGGGAAGCCCAAGCATGGGTTTCCCCTGGGTGCACACCGCAGGGAGAAGAAGAGGGAGAAGAAGAAAGAGAAGAAGAAGAAAAAGGGAGAGAGAGAGGGTGGCTGGGGGAAAACTCCGGCCAGGCAGTGGCCGGCGGCGGCCGGCGCAGCTCGGGGAGGAGGCCAAGGGGCAGGGGAGCCCTGTGCTCACCCCTGGGAGCAAGGGGAGAGAGAGGGGAGTGAGAGAGAGAGAGAGAGAGAGGGAGAGAGAGTGTGAGGGGATGTTTCAACCACCCCCTCCACCTACTACACCCACACCAACACTCAACCTCTCTCTTCACTCAAACACAAAAACCCCCTTCTCAGCCAGCACAAGATGCTAAAACACCCCTCCACCTGCGATCTCACGCGAAACGGTGCGAAAACAGGGTCTAAATCGCGAAAAACCGAAAAAAAACGTGACATACGACCTCTCGGCGATCAAGATGGAATAACTTTTCATCCGCTCGTCGCACGACGACGCAGATCGCGCCATCGCGTTCAGCACTGCCGAGACATCGAACTCACCATTTTGGTTCGTCAGATTCGGACTCCGGATCGCGCCGTTAGCCGTTCACTCTCCGCGACGAAAAACCAACAACTATTAAAATCCACTAAAATCACTTATATACATATACATATATATATAAAATCACTTATATACATATACATATATATAAATACCGGTATATATATACGTATACTGATCAAAAAAAACACAGTAATGGGGGAGAGGAACACTGAGAATTTCAAATTCCCAAAATTCGGATTCTCACATCACTCCCACCTAACAAGAAGTTTCGTCCCCGAAACTTACTCACACACTATCCGCGAACAACAGCGGATACCGCTCTCACGAAGCAGACTCTAGCTCCCAAGAAGTCTCGCGCTCCTCGCGACTCGTCCAACGCAGTCTCACAAATAGAAAGCTCTGATTCCTCAACTGTTTCACAATGCGAGCCAAAAACCTCACAGGCACCTCACCGCAGCTGAGATCCTCCCTCAGCTAAACCGTTGTCGGCCGATCACACGACGCTCACCCACGTCAACCAGACAGAACAGTGATCGACAACGACTTCCACACTACGCCTCGCACGGTGCCAATCCAATGCTCGCTAGGAAGCTGCCGCAGAAGGCAAACTCCACCAAAGGAAGATATCTGAACCAACCCTCACCAAAATCCAAAACGCATGCCCGGAGCATAACCTTGAGAGTCTAGAAGACTCGCTCCGACTACCCAACACTCTGAGGGTTGAACTGAGTTAAAGTCGAGCCTCGTCCCCAGTGCCTACTGCAAGCCTCTCCAGAACTGGGGGACGAAGCGAGAACTCCAATCCAAAACGATCGACACTGGCCCTCCAAACAGCCCGACGAACTCATCCAAATAGAGCTGCGCCAGCCGATCCCAAGACTAAAACAGATGTACCGATAGGGAGTGAGCTGGTTTTCGTCAGACAGTCCACAAAACTCAGATCGCAACTTGACCTCGCAGAGAACGAGGCAACCCGGTGACGAAAACCCAGGTGATCTGCTCCCACTTCCCCACAGGTACAGGCAAAGGTCAAAGCTTCTCTGCTGACAAACCTGGCACAGTGCCACATGCTGAGTTACAACCAGAAATTCAGCCTCAAGTCGCGGTACATCTTCGTCTCTCCAGGATGAACGGTGTACGGCGACTGGTGTGCCTCAGCCAAAACTCTCACCTCAAATCCTGAACACTGGGCACACAACTCCATCCTCGAAGGAAGACCAACAGCATGTAGCACGAAGTCACCTTCTCAGTCCAGCTCGCACTCTCTACCAGTGCGGATCCATCGGTTGCCCACCGAAAATCTGATCCGTCAAGGTGGGTGTACCTCCAAAGGCAACAACTACGCGGTAGCTCCACAAGGTACAGTCTCAAAAGCTCGAGAGCGTACACCACTGCTGCTAACTCAAGATCGAGCGCTAGATAGATCTTCCTACGGTCCATCAACTAGCGCGGAGCACAAACGATAATCCTCTCTTGCTGCATGAGCACGCACCACAATCCTATCCATAGATGCATTGCCGACGATCGTAACTACCACACCAGGCCGCGACAATGCTAAGATAGGGGCACGGGTCAAACAGTCCATCGGCTCCAAGACGCTCAACAGACAAGCGGGAGTCTAGAGAAACAACGTGCCTTACCTCGACAGCTCACTCAAAGGGGCGGCGATTTTGAGGAGAACCCTCAACAATTCGCCGACAACGACGCCCAAGCCGAGGAAGTCCCCAAACTCGGTCACAGGAGCCGGAACAGGCCAAACCACTACAGAGTCCTCCTTCCTTGGTTCCTCCACAAAACCAACCCACATCACGATGCGAACCAAGGAGGAAACTCCTCGGATAGATCAGTATGTCGGCAAAGGAGACCACGACAATTTGATCCGAGAACTACCGAAAAACCAGCTCTCATCAAATCCAAAAGGCTGCCGGGACGTTCGTCGAACCGAACGGCAAAACCGTTACCTCGTAAAGCCCGCAACGAGTCCGGAAGGCCGTTAACGCAACGTCCTCGGCCTTGATCCTCAACTAAAGATAACCTGGCTGCAGAACACACTTCGAGAAAACCGAGGCTCCCTGGAGCCGGTCGAAGAGATCGAAGGTCTGCGGTAGAGGGTACAAAAACAACACCGACCAACAGGTAGCTCGACTCACAATCCAACCAACGAAAACCTTGCGAGTCCAACACTCAGGCGTACAGGGCTGCCAATCGCAACAAGCGATACAAGCACCAACGATTCCGAACCTCAGATCCAAAGATCGGACACGCGCTCCAAAGCGAAACTATACGAAAGACACGGCGAAAACTCTGCACGCAAACACAGCTCGGAGCCCACAACCAGGCTCCCGTCATCCCGAAACCGAGCTAAGAGGGCACCCCGACTCAACCGGAGTCAAAAACCAACGGCAGTGATGGCAAATCAACTGCGCAAAACCACGCCAGGATTAGCTCAAGGCTCACCACTAGATCGGGGATGACCAACACACAGCTTTCCGCAAGACGACAAGGGCGAGAAATGTCTTGCAAGGGGAAAGCACCGACCCAATCCAGAAAGTCCCCAAAAGGGATAGGGTATTTCGTTCTAACTTTCGACACTACGTTGTCTGCAGCCAACGTACTTATCAAAAGAAAACGAAATATCCCAAGGTCAAGGCCAACAACCAGTCGGCAACACCACGAAGGTACCGGGTCAACCACTCAACAGCTGGACCAAGGTCACAGACGAGTCACCGAATTAACGGGAACAGCAAACCGACCCACAAAACAAAGTCTGCCCTGAGCCAACTCTCTAGGAGTCATCGGCTTCCAACAACGAACCGGCGGCTACGGGCGACAAAGGGTCGTCAACCAAGCGAACCAAACCGGAGGCAGAACAAAACCAGCGTCGATTAACCAACGTCGACGCGGTGAGATTTCCAACAAGAACCTGGAAGATCTCGCGGCAACACGGAAACCTACAAATACCACCCGGAATCCCATAAGACACCAATTTAGGCGTTAGAATAGCCGCAAGCCACGTAGGCACCAAACAAAACACCCGACACTCAACAGTGTCCACTCAGTCTAGTACACGTCAGTTCGACGCCAGAACTAGCCAATGGTCGAAAAAAAAAAACCAACACTGACGATGCCACCAGCAAGACGTCAGAGGGGTAGGCTCCACAGCCCTACCCAACAAAACAGAGGGGATAACACCCAAACTGCGGTCGAAACCGCTCAAAGCACCGTCTCCATAGAGACGCTCGCAGAGGCCCTCGTGCTCAACGCGATAAGTGGGGACAGGGCAAGAACAGCCCAACAACAAAACAGATCCACCACCACTAGAAGGAGCACGAACCTGCGAACAAGGGCAGATCAAAACTCAGGAGATCCGCCCCAACACGCTCAGATGTGACCACCACCCCCAACGCGGGTCGGCGTCCACGCGCGAAACAGCCGACGAAGTCGCTGTCGTCGTCACGGTCGTCGCACAACGGGGTGGGTGCCACAGGAGGGTCTGCAGTCATCGGGGTGCACGGCGGAGGAGTAGGAGGGGCTGGAGCGGCAGCTGCCGTGGCCTGTTGCAAAACCACCGGAACAAGCCGGAACATGCCGGAGAGGGTCGCCAGCTGACCACTCGCCTCGGCCCCAAGCACACAGGGCACGGTCTACACCAGGCTGTCCGCCTCCTGCCAGCTCCTCACTCGAACCGGCCACAACGGCCCGAAACAGAAAACCAGCAGACAGCTCCGCAGGCGCACGCCCACCACCACGATCCGGACGAGGAGGTCTACCAAGACCACAAGCCACTGCAAAAAGCAGAATCCAGCGCAAGAGAAAAGGGGTCGGCAACTCCCACAAAGCACAAGCCGAAAACAAACCCCTCGAGCTCGCGCGCCTATACATCCTAGGTCTTCCTAGGGGTCAGCCTAACCAGTGGTTCAGTTACAAGTTGATGAATGAACGAGTGTTTGTTCCCTTTACGCTCTGATACCATCTTAATCTGTCACGCCCCGGGCTAGTTCTAGATGCGGAAAAACGTGCTAATTTTTTTTTTTTGAAAGCCTAGCCCGCGCCACGTACAGACCCGCCACAAATACAGGGTCCGCTGTACACACGGACAGAGCCTCCCCTGTATTTGCACGGCGTCCAACAACAAACAACAGGATCACAACCACCATTCATTCATCCCAACAGCACAACAACACAGTAGATTCATACAGCTAGCCGTCCTTAAACCTGTATGAATCTAAGCAGATCCTTAAGCGAAGGATGATGCAATGCACAAGCAACAAACATTCTAGAAAGCTGCTCCTTACCCAGAAGCTTTATTTGAAACCCTAATTTCAAACATCCAAGAATCATTTGAAAACTGTTCTCCACACGAGAACTCTCTTTTGAAATCACAAAACCGAGCAATCAGAAATCCAAATTTTTGAAAACCGTTTCCCACACGGAAACCTTGTTTTACGACGCTACCACGAGGGGTAGAAAACCAAAATACTAGATAATGAAACCATCGAAAAACATGGATACAACCAATCAGTCCAAGCATGCCATCATCACTTAAATCATAAAGAGTAAATCCACAACACAGGCATGCTAGAATATACAAACGGGGTAACTGAACCACACATTACATCTATCAAATAGAGGTAGGGGAATAACCAAATCTGGGGATGTAGCCTCACGAGTCGGAACCTCTAGAGCTACTATCTAGGCGTGCCTCGCAGCGTCCCGACACTCACCACCCTGCTCACCTGAAACCTGCAATGGGGGGTGGGGGGTGAGAACATGCACGCATGTCTCCCCTCCCAGTGGGTACCGCAAGCCGACGAAGGCGAGGTGTACACACCGGCACGAGGGTCAACAAAAGATAGATATGGTATACAGTAGCACAAGTAAGTATGAGGCTAACATACAACTGAAATAACTATGCTACTGTAAGCAACTAGTATGCATCAAAGGAGATAACCACAAAGTAAACCCAATCTATAGCCACCGGGACGTGGCCCTGGCACTGTCACCCTGCTCAATCCAACGGCACCATCCATCCCGACGCAATGCTCGGGGCTCACGGGTCGGTAGAAATTCACGACCCTTTTCCGGAAAAGAACACCTCCACACGGTGGATCAGACCGCGGTGTACGTGAAGTGCGGGAAGAGCTGTGACGATCGATGCATATGCTCAATCCACAGAACGGCAACAAGCCGAGAAACAACCAATAAACTACAACTAGGATCGCTCGATCACCTCCGAAACAACAGCACGCCACAACGATCACCTGACCGACCAACTGGGTCGTCTCAAGGAACATGCAAGCCACACTAGGATCGCTCACAAGCGATCACCACCGACCGACTACTACTACTATCCAAGCACGCATATAAGTAGAGTCTACGGGAGTCAAGTGAACTAATAACTGAAATGCGAAAGGAGGGATAGAAAGGTATCACCGTAGTCCACTGAACCGACTCCGGATCGAAGTACCCACCTGTAGGTAAGATCCAATCTAACACCGACGGCTCTCGGGAACCGCGACAGGACCTACGAAAGACTCACAGGGTCAAGGTCCACCAAGTCGACGCTAAACCCAAGCTCACACAACCCGAAACCGACGGATCGCCCGGGAAACCCACCGGGACGATCCCGAAACCACACAAAGCCCCAGAGGGGTACCAAACAGCCAACAAGGTCCCTCGCTGTCCCCGAACACAACAAACCAAGTGACGGGACAGCGAGCACAAGCACGGGGTGCCACGAATACCAAACGCACCCGAAAAGGCTTCCCGGGTTCCCGAAAAGCGCCGATTGGGCACCGGAACCCCACATCACTCATCCGCTGTCCTCGGAACTTTGGGACAGCGATGAGGAACAGCCAACAAGGCTAAACAACGAAGCCAAGTCGCTCACGAAAACAGCGAGTGAGTCGCACAACTCGAAACGTGCGTTTCGCCGATTATTTCATCGAAAAACGCATCGGAAACAAATCCGAAACTCCACGAAGGGCGAGGGGGTTGGACAACCAGTCCACAGGGTCTCCAAGACCTTACCCTTGCAGCCCACAGCGTCGTTACGCTGTCACAAACGCCAAAGTCCCCAAACATGCGACATACATATACATACAATCACTAAATTAAGCCGCTAGAGCAAACCGTACGTCCGCTCGACCTTCCGCAAGCACCAGCGGATAGGTAGCGACGTCACGGAGACCGTGCTCACTGTCCCGCTGCGACAGGACCAGTCGCAAGCCGGGAAATCCCATAAAAATAGTGAGCGCGCGCGCGCAAAAGCAAGCTTAACTAAGGCCGTGTGAGCAAGCCGTACATCCGCACGACCTTCCGCAAGCACCAGCGGATAGTCAACGATGTCACGGAAGCCATGCTCACAGCCCCTCTGCGATAAGAACAGTCGCAGTCCGGAAAAAAAGCACAAAAACAGTGCAACAAAAGGCAAAGAGGCCCGACAAAGGCCGAACGACGAAGCGGCTCAACGAAACCCAAAACTAGGGTGAGCACGGTGTTCAGCACATCGCTGCGATCGTCGGGCTCACCCTCCCGAGCTTCGGGAGTCGGCAGAGAGCTCAAACAACCCAACAACACTAAAAACACCACACAAGTGACCCCTGGCCGGAGCAGCTAGCTCCGGCCGGCTGCCGGCCGACGTGCAAGGCCGGCGGCGGCCAGGGGTGGATGCGGAGGAGGTGGGGAAGGTGGTGCTCACCTTGGTCGGCGACGGGAAGCGGCGGCGGCGGCGGCGCGGGGAGGAACCCCACTCTCGGGTTAGCAACCCGAGCCAAGGGCACGGCGGCGCCGGCAACAAACGGCGACGGCGGCCGGCGGCGACGCGAGCACCGGGAAGAGGGGGTCGCCGGACGTCGTCCTGCCGGTGACCGTGACAAAAAAGGCGGGGTGGCGGCGGCGGAGCAACCCCAAGCTGCGGATGCCCTAGCTGCCCCGCCGAGGCTTGCGGCGGCTCCGGCGGCGCTCCGGCGGCACGGCGATGGTCGGGGAGGCAGGGTCCGGCAGCGGAGGTCCCGAGGGTGACCAAGCACACCCTCTCCGGCGTCAGGAGGCGGCGGCGGCGGCGCGGCCCCACCAAGCTCGGCCAGCACAGCTCTCGGCCAGAGCTTGCAGTGGCTCCGGCGGCCCACGGCGGCGGCTCCCGGCGGCGGCTCTCCACTCCGGCGGTCGTGCCACCTCAGGGGAAGCCCAAGCATGGGTTTCCCCTGGGTGCACACCGCAGGGAGAGAAGAAGAGGGAGAAGAAGAAGAGAAGAAGAAGAAGAAAAAGGGAGAGAGAGAGGGTGGCTGGGGGGAAAACTCCGGCCAGGCAGTGGCCGGCGGCGGCCGGCGCAGCTCGGGGAGGAGGCCAAGGGGCAGGGGAGCCCTGTGCTCACCCCTGGGAGCAAGGGGGAGAGAGAGAGGGGAGTGAGAGAGAGAGAGAGAGGGAGAGAGAGTGTGAGGGGATGTTTCAACCACCCCCTCCACCTACTACACCCACACCAACACTCAACCTCTCTCTTCACTCAAACACAAAAACCCCCTTCTCAGCCAGCACAAGATGCTAAAACACCCCTCCACCTGCGATCTCACGCGAAACGGTGCGAAAACAGGGTCTAAATCGCGAAACCGAAAAACGTGACATACGACCTCTCGGCGATCAAGATGGAATAACTTTTCATCCGCTCGTCGCACGACGACGCAGATCGCGCCATCGCGTTCAGCACTGCCGAGACATCGAACTCACCATTTTGGTTCGTCAGATTCGGACTCCGGATCGCGCCGTTAGCCGTTCACTCTCCGCGACGAAAAACCAACAACTATTAAAATCCACTAAAATCACTTATATACATATACATATATATAAATACCGGTATATATATACGTATACTGATCAAAAACACAGTAATGGGGGAGAGGAACACTGAGAATTTCAAATTCCCAAAATTCGGATTCTCACAATAAGGAGCAGAAAATTCATGTTTTATGCCTTTGGAAACACAAAAATCGATGAATTTTGAATTTATGAATTCTCCCCTTGATCACTTCGCATGTGCCACAATGTTGTCATTACGTTCAGTCATAAGACGGTGACAGATTTCAGAAAAAGAATGTAAGTATCAGCTTTCTCACGTAAAAAAGTAGTCCAGACATAACGAGTATAGTCATCAACCATGAGAAAGATGTATCGTTTTCCACCCAAGTTTTGAGTTCTAGTTGGCCCCATCAAGTCCATGTGAAGTAATTCTAGAGGTTTTGTTGTGGGTCCCTAAGTGGTTCAAATTCTTATGTGTGGATTTAGTTTGTTTTCCCAATTGACAACCCCCACACACAGTGTTCTCTTTGTAGATAATCTTAGAAACTCCTCTAACTACTTGTTTCTGTGTAATTCTAGATAGCTTCTTAAAGTTGATGTGACCTAGTCATTCATGCCATAAAGTTTTAGTGTCTAATGACGCTAGGTTACAATGTTCAGTTGAAGTGCA
This sequence comes from Puya raimondii, assembly GCA_016920855.1. Lineage (NCBI taxonomy): Eukaryota > Viridiplantae > Streptophyta > Magnoliopsida > Poales > Bromeliaceae > Puya > Puya raimondii. Next base: position 229,236 of record JABWPP010000047.1, read on the forward strand.
AGAAACTATATAGCAATTGTTCTGTGACCTAACACCTTTTAAAAAGAAAGAGTTATCATCACTAGTCACAGTACATTCTTTTGCAGAGAATTGCACAGAATACCTGTCGTCACACAATTGACTAATGCTTATGAGATTTGTCTTGAGCCCTTCAACATAAAATACATCATTCAACGTAGGGCCATCTGGAATAGTGACGGTTCCCTTTCCAACAACTTTTGAAGACCGACCGTCTCCAAATACAACGAGTCCGCCGGAGATCTTATTTAAAGTAGTAAAGTAATTTTTATCTCCGGTCATGTGTCGGGAACAACCACTATCTAGATACCAAGATAAATTATCATAAGCATGTAGCGAAGTATGTATGACAAGGCAAGGAAAGAGTTCACCTATGCGCACCCAAACCTTACGTGTTTTGGGTTGCGTTGACCAATTTGAACTTGAAGTTTGTTGCTTGGAGGCATTCGTGGGAACATGCTTCTTTGGATCGTGCTCCTTTGGTTTCCACGCTTGCTTCTTTGGATCTTTCTTTGATTTTTGTTGAGTACTTGCATGATGTCGCTCCCGGTTTGGTTGAGAAATCTTCTTCTTTTGAGTTTGTCTTGGCAGCAATTGGACTTTCGCACCAAATACTTGTTGCCTTGATGTTGTAGCTTGCTTCATGCCTCGCTTGCAGTTCCATTTGTTGTGCCCTACAACACCACACTGATGACAAACTTTATTAGCAAATTTATTTTCATGAAAAAGAGACTTACCTTGAATCATTTTAGGAGCTTGTTTGGGGTTCTCCAAAATCGTTTTCTGGACTTGCTCAACATAAGTTCGTACATAGCCAAGTCCAAATTTGTTAGTTTGACCAAGTCCCAACATTTTATCAAGTTTGCTAGTACTAGACGAAAACTTGTTAAGATCGGTTTTCAGTTGAAAAATCGTCTTAGTCATTTCCATGTTGGACTCTCTAGAGTCAGTGTACTGCTTGGAAAGAAATTTATTTTATCTAAGTGAGTTTCCTTTTCCTTTTCAAGTAGTTTACACTTATCTAGTAGAGCATCATTAGACTTGATCAAACTCTCTCGCTCTTCTTCAAACGACTTAGAAATAGTTGCCAATTTCTTATTTTCTTCTTCAAGCTCATGTAATCTTCTTCTCTATTTCTTATTGTGCTTTGCCATCTTCTTAGATTCCACCAAAAGTTGATGGTAGGCGGCGGCAATGTCCTCTTCTTCCGACTCTCCATCGCTAGTATCAATCTCCGACGTAGAAGTAGAGTCAGTAGAAATAGAGGCTAAACACATAAAGGGAGTATTAGATGCAAGTAATGCAGTAGCATTAACATCCTCATCACTAAAGGTTGACTCATCGGAAGAAGAGTCATCCCAAGTGATTGCTTGCATAGCCTTCTTTTTTGAAGACTTCTTATTAGGACAATCTGATGCTATGTGACCAAAACCCCTGCATTTGTAGCATTGGACTTGTCCTTCGGTGTTCTTTTTCTCCTTAGAAGTACCATTGGATTTCCTTGATTTACAAAAATTACTCCCTTTGTTCTTTGATTGTTTCGAGAAAGAAGACGACTTGTTCGCTAGTTTCTTTCGAAAATCTCAACGAAATTTTCTCGTTAAGAGCGCCATTTGTTTTTCAAATTCCTCCAAGGTAGTGTCCGAATCCGAATTCGAGGATGATGTGTTGGAGTCTTCTTCCTTCGTGGATCTTAGAGCCAAACCTGTACCTTTGGAAGAAGACTTGGAAAAGATGCATTAGTAGGAAAAGTCATTTCATAAGTTTGTAACGCACCAACTAATTCTTCCACTTTTAATTCGTCTGGATGTTTTATCGTTTCTATGGCGGCAACCTTTGGACAAAATCTTTCTGGAAGGGTTCTTAAAATTTTTCTAACAACTTTGGGTTCAGAAATTTTCTCTCCTAAGTTAGCGCAAGTGTTAACAATGTCTTGTAAACGAGTATAATACTCGATAAAGGTTTCATGTCCCTCCATACGAATTGAGTCTAACTTGCTAGTTAGCATTTGGAGTTTTTGAACCTTTAGTAAGTTTGTACCCTTATGCGTAACTTGGAGAGTATCCCAAATTTTTTTTGCTGTTTCACACGCCGAAATGCATGAGAACTCGGTTTATGTTAATGCATTGAATAAAGCGTTAATTTCGTTTCCATTAAAAGATGAAATATCAATTTCTTCTTTCGTCCATTTATTTCTAGGTTTGGGGATGCTAACATTATCGACGATTTGAGTAGGATGTGCCCAACCAAATTCTATCGTTTGCCAAACCCGCTCATCGATGGCAATTAGAAAAACTCCCATGCGAACTTTCCAATAAGCATAATTCGTGCCATCGAAAAGTGGAGGTCGATTAATGTTACCGCCCTCGGCCATAGTTTACAACCTATACCCACTCTGATACCACTTGTGAGTTATGATACCCCAAGAATCTAATAGGTAAACAAACACGTAGAGGGGGGTGAATATGTGTAAACAATAAAACAACCAACTCGATGCAATAAAAATTTAAGCGCGAAAAATTAAAGCAACACACCGAGAATTTTACGTGGGAAAACTCCAAGAGGAGTAAAAAACCACGGACCGATCACACAAAAAATTCACTAAGAAAAAATAGAGTACAAGGTAATTTACCGAATCCTCGACTCAACCTTTACCCTTGACCGAAGTAGTGTCACGCCCCGGATTACTCGTTTCTCCGGGCTCGCCAACAGATCCGCCGTATACATAGAATTTTCTATGTATACGAAGCGATAGCTAACCTGTAAACAAGCATACAAGCAACTACAAGAGATATAGAGCTGAAATAAGATCATACTAAAAGAACAAAAGCCACCTGTACATATAGGATCCAAAATTCAACAGTTCCTCCAAAACCAAAAAAATAGGTACAAGTCCACCTCAAAAGGAACAACCAGTCCACACTATATGTACATGGCACAACTCAAAAAGAAATTATCTCCAGTAGGATCCTCCTCTAGGAAAACTGGGAATGGTAGGGATCTAGCTCGCGACTCCCTTACCTCGATCCGCAGGAACAGATGCAGCAGCCGCAACAGACGAAGGCTCTGTAAGAAAAGTTGGCAATAATGGGTGTGAGAACTACTATCAAAAGAAGTAGTCCTCAGTGGGTACCGCTACCGACCTCAACAGTCCACCCACTAAGTCTACGAGACTAACAATATAGCTGGTAGGTAAAGAAACAACAAAGTAAGCTGGAATAAACTCTACAGCTGTAATGCCACTATCCTACCACTATTCAAGTCATACTCTCAAAGTATAAGCATCACTAATGTGAATAGTCACTCCTGACCCAATCTAACGGAACCGCCCAAAAAGGCTCGTCCAGCCAAAAGCCTAGCCACACCGCACACTACCAAAAGATTGCCGGTCCAAGAATCATATCCAACTAATCTGCAGCGACATCAACGCATGAGAGGCCTCACTCCGGAGCGGCACTCGGGGGAGCTACCCAACCGAGTTAATAAGCGTATCTCTGTCGAGCACAATCAGGCTCCGGCAGGCTATAACCAAATAAAAAGGGGTCAAATGAGTCAAGGACTCCAAGCTCACGTGCCCTCGGCACAACCTGATACTAAAATAAAAATATGGGTCCACCGTCAACCCCGACGGCACCCGGCAATACAAAACAGCCTAACCCCGCTGTATACACAAGCTCAGCATCTCAGCACGAGCGTAAACTCGTCCTACAACAATCTAAGTATCCACCTCGCACTAACAGCGGTGATACAAGAACAGAAACGGCTCCTAGAGCTAAATCTGATAACAGTTTCGAAAAGTGACGGTTGTAGGTTCACAAGTTTTCTCCTAAGTCAAATCTCAGTTCAGCATGTAAATCTTGACTATAAATTATTAATTTATGCTCCAAATTCAGATTTCATACATAAACATGCAAATCTAAAAATTGAGCTATTAAACAGGATAATTCATACAAATTAATGCATGCTGAAATCTCATACAACTTAGGGGGAATTCTGATAATTTCGGTGTACATTAACCCACTTCTAAAGCTATCCAACCACGGCTAGAAGTTGAGTGGAAGGCCTCCAAACAAAACCAGCTAGAATCGGGCTCAAAACAGCCAAAACCAGGATTCAGATCCTCCCTGCAGCACTTCTGGGCGCCCAGAACCTGAGCCCAGAATTGCAGCCTGGCAGCACAACATGCAGGGATTCAACAAGCGATAAAATTTGATTCCAAGGTCCAAATGCAATGAAAATTCACCCAACCTACCAGGAGAGGTTCAAGAATAATTCCACCAAATTTCAGCAAAAACGGAGTTCGATTCGATCTCCAAAAAGGGCTCCGATCAGATTCGGATCCACTCTAGGGTACTCAAAAACTGCATCCAGAAATTTCAGCAACTAAGCAAATAACACTTCTAGCTTAATTCCTGAAATTTCAACAAGTCTAGCCCAGGGAATAGGGTCACAAACCTCCCAAATACAGTGAGGGATCACTCTAAATCCATCAATGAAGCTTCCAACAAAATCTGGATTAAAAAATCCAAGAAATCCATCAACTATACATAAATTCAGCACTTAAGCTTAAATCTCTAAATCTGAGCTAAAACTAACCATTGAAATCTCAACTTCCGGTGGAAAGAACTTCCAAACCAGCAAGGGATGAGGGAAAACCAATCCTTACTTCAAAAATCCAGCTCCATAGAGATTTGGATCCATAAGATCAAAGGAAAATCCAAATTTCAGTTCAAGAACACAAGGGGTCCAGTAAATCAGCAACTGCAGCATACATACCTGTCCAAATTGCGATTGGAAGGATTCCACACCTTCCTCTACGAGTCCATAATCCAACAAACTAAGTTTTGTAGAATTTGGACACCCCTACACTGTACACAAGCTGAAACGCCACAGGTCGACGCTGGAATTTTGCTGGAATCCAAAGCCTTCAATGTGAGAAGATGGAAATTGGAGGAGTTGGAGGGGTTCCCTGCAATTATCCAGGTTCACCAAGAGAGGGAAGCAAAAGGGCTTCAGGGGCTTCGTCCACCACTATTTATAGCCAAAGGAATGGATGCAAAAAGCCTCAAGAACACAAGCTGCAATCCTGCACCAATGCTGAAAATCCAACATTCGGGCGCCCAGAACCCAAGAACTAGGTGCCCAGATCTTCCAGCCTGCACCAGGACAGCCTCAGATTCTCCGTCAAGCGGTCTGGTGTGCCTTATCATGGTCCGGCGGAACTCACCTACCACCACACACGTGTCAAAAGGATCGATATTCACGAGGTGAACTTTCGGACTCACTTTCCGGGCGCCCTAAAACTGGATCCAAAATGACTCAGTAACAGCACTAAGATTCGGGCGCCCTAAACCCAACTTTCGGGCGCCCTAAACTGCCAAACGTCCAAAACTTCAGTTTTGGCTTATTTCTGTGCTCCGAGTCCGTTTTCGCGTCTATTTTGCGCCAAAACGACTCCGACTCGTCCCGACACTCTCCAGAAGTGTCGAACAGTTTAGGATACTACAGTCATTTCGTCAGTTAGGCCCCAGGGGTACTACAGTAAGAGTGTCCAAATCCCGTGAAACTTGATTTGCTGGATTGTGGACTCGTAGAGGAAGTTGTGGAATCCTTCCAACATCAATTTGGATAGGTATGTGAACTTAATTGCTGTTTTACTAGACCCCTTGTGTTCTTAAGCTGAACTTTGGGTTTTTCCTTGATTTTATGGATCCAAATCTTGTTGGAGTTGGATTTTTGATGTAAGGATTGGTGTTCCTACATCACTTGCTGGATTGGAAGCTTTCCCCACCTGAATTAGAGGTTGGAAAGGTGAGTTTTAGCTCAGATTTGGAGAACTAAGCTTAAATGCTGAATTTTTGGAAAATTGATGGATTTCCTTAGATTTTTGAATCCAGATTTTGATGGAGAGCTTATTAGAGGATTTGGTTTGATTCATCACTCTATTTGAGAGATTTGTGACCCTACTTCATCGGTTGTTTAAGCTTGAATTCCCAGATTTGAGATAGAAGTGTTGTTTGCTAAGTTGCTGAAGTTCTGGATGCAGGTTCTGGGCATTCAGAAGTTTGGCCGAATCCTGTTGGAGGCTTTTTGGTGATCGTTTCGAGCTCAATTTTGGTGAGGAACCTGGGGAATTGTTCTTTAATCTTTTGAGATGAGTTGGGTGAAGTTTCACTGCATTTGGACTTGGAAATTTGGTTAAATTCTATTTTGAACTCGTATAGGTTGAAGCTGCCAGGCTGCATTTCTGGGCTCAGGTTCTGGGCGCCCAGAAGTGTTGCAGAGTGGATCCGAATCCTGTTTTTCAGCTGGTTTGATTTCGGTTGAGGCTGATTTTGTGCGGGGCTTCTCCTATCGACTTTTGACCGTTGTTGGACTAGCGTTTAAGGTGGGTTAATGTCGACCGAAGTCTTCGGAATTCCTCCTAAGTGTAGAGAATTTCAGCATGCTTAATTACATCATATTTTCATGTTAGTAGCTCAAATTCATGAATTTGCATGCTTTTATATGAAATCTGAATTTGGAGCATAATGTTATAATTTTAGACAAATATTACATGCTGAACTGGGATTTGACTTAGGAGAAAACTCGTTAATCCTACACCTGTCACTTTTCAAAAAACTTATCAGATTTAGCTCCAGGAGCCGTTTTTATTAATGTATCGCCGCTGTTAGTGCGAGGTGGATACCTAGATCCCTGTAGGTCGAGTTTACGCTCGTGCTGAGATGCAGAACTCATTGTTACAACCGAGTTTAGGCTGTTCTGGACTTTCGAGTGCCGTCGGGGCTGACGGTGGACTCAGATTTCTTCTATTTGCATCAGATTGTGCCGTGGGCATGTGAGCCTTGGTTGTTAGACCAATTTGACCCTTTTATCTCGATTTTAGCCTGTAGTTATCTGATTGAGCTATTAGATTAGCATATACACTCGGCTGGGACGCGCCCACGAGTGCCACTCCGGAGTTGGACTTTTGTGCATCGTAGTTGTCACGTCCCGAGTTACCACTTCCCAGGCACATCAACAGACCCGCCGTATACACAGTAATAAAATTGAGCATACGAAGCGAAAACAACATCAACTAATAGCTAAAGGTATCAAAAGTAACAGAGCTGCTATATAAATAATAAGTTCACTGTATGTACATACATACATCAATCCACAACCAAAATATACATCACTGTCAAACTCCAACAACCACTGTATGTACAGACTCATGTGATCATCTACCAAAATGGAGTATACCTCTAGCCAACTGTCCGGGGATCAGATCTACCCGACGGTCTCCTTTCCGCGATCAAAATGCACAACCGGAGAAGAAGACTCTGCAAAAAATGTGTCAACAACGGGTGTGAGAACTACTATCAAACAAGTAGTCCTCAGTGGGTACAGCCACCAGCGTTAGCGGTCTGCCCACTAAGTCCTCGATCTCAAGATAAATAGAGAGCAATAAATAAAGTAGGAGATAAACTACCACTACTATGCACAATGCTCAAGCTGTCAATATGAGTATCAATAATCTGATCATAACACATCAAACGAGGACTATCACGAATCCACAACATCATACCTGCGGCCTGAACATCAAGCTCTACCCATAGGGAGCCAACTAGTACAGGCATGTCCCTCTGTACTACACATAAACCAACTCCGGAGTGGTACTCGTGGGAGCGACCCAACCGAGTATAATATCACAACACATATCATCGCCCACAGGTATATGATCAACAAACTGGGTCAATCTGATCTCACACAAGAAATCTCGTGCCCTCGGCACCTCAATGCATCAACAACAAGTATGACCCAAATCAATGCTCCAGTGCTCACAATCAACTCAATTCTACCACAAAGAGCAGGTACAAACAACATAGCACGAGCCACAATAAGATCACCTACACTAGTATGTATAACAACTGGTACAATGGATATCAACAGGATAGGTGTAGACTGAATCATGCATCAAGAACATAATGAAATCATGCTTGCTATCAGGTATCACTACCTCATCTATGATCATATCATACATATGCATCAGTCTCAACTAAAGCATGTCATAACTAACATAATCCCAACAATATCATGTCATGCAACATGAGAGTAAGTACATAGGAGGAAATCTACTGAATCTGGTAAACATCAACCCACCTCAAATGCTAATCCAACCACGGTGGAAATACAAATACAATCTCAGATTCAATCCTCCAGAGCACACACTAGGCTCAAACAGTACCCCAATCAGAATATACCACCGAATAGACTGTCACCTCCAACAGAACGAATGATCAGAACCAGATCAGAACAACACAGTAGAGGAGAACAAGCTAGATCATCACTAATGCCAACACATGGCCCTTACTCTAGCTTTCTCTCTCTAAAAAGGTGGCACACAAAGTGGAAATGGCCTCAAAATGATCAGAGGACTCACCTATTTATAGGCCTCAAAGTTCCACATTCGGGCGCCCGAATTCCCTCTTCCGGGCGTCCGAAAATCACCTAGACCAGGTGTCAGCTAGGCGGCAGGCGGTCCGGCAGTAGTCAGCAAACGGTGGGGCGGCACTCCTCGGGCAGTCGACACGTGTCCTGCAACACCACACGTATTAATCCACGTCATACCCCAATCCGGATCCACAATCAGGGCGTCCGAAACCTGCGCCCAGATCCAAAACAAGTCAACAACTTTCGGATCCATCCATAATAGCCAATGGCTCCAAAACATTCGGGCGTCCGCTTCCCAAGATTCGGGCGCCCGAAATGCCAAAGCCCAGTAACATCTCAAAATACCAAGTATTACATTCTTCCCTCCTTTAAATAGTTTCGTCCTCGAAACTAAGGTAAAGTAAGGAACTCACCTCAAGATGCAAACATGTGGGGATAAGACCTTTGCATCACTATCTCCAATTCCCATGTTGCTTCTCGTTCATCATGATAATTCCATTGCACTTTGACATAATGTATGACCCTATTACGCAATTCCCTCGTCTCACGAGCAAGAATTCGTATCGGTCGCTCCTCGTAACGTAAATCCTCCGTCAGCTCCAGTGGAGTAAAATCAATCACATGGGAAGGATCATACATGTATTTCCTCAAAACTGATACATGAAAAACATCATGCACACCTGCTAACCGAGGTGGAAGGGCTATCCGATAAGCCATGGGTCCAACTCTTTCCAGAATCTCAAAAGGACCAATAAATCGCGGACTAAGCTTTCCGCGAATTCCAAATCTTCGTATGCCCTTCGATGGTGAAACTTTCAAGAAAACATGGTCTCCAACTTGAAATTCTAAATCACGCCTCCGAGTATCCGAATAACTCTTTTGCCTGCTCTGGGCTGTCTCTATATGCCGTCGTATTACTTTAACTTTCTCCTCAGCTTCAAGTAATAAGTCCGGACCCAAAGTTTTTCTTTCACCTACATTATCCCAAAACAAAGGTGATCGACATTTTCGTCCATACAATGCTTCAAACGGAGCCATTTTAATGCTCGCCTGATAGCTATTGTTGTACGCAAATTCTATCAATCTCAGATGTCGATCCCATCCTCCACCAAAATCCAATATACAAGCTCTCAACATATCCTCAAGCGTCTGTATAGTACGCTCGGACTGACCATCCGTCTGCGGCTGAAATGCAGTACTAAAACGAAGCTGAGTCCCCAAAGCTGTCTGTAAACTTCTCCAAAAGTGTGAGACAAACCTTGGGTCTCTGTCAGATACTATCGAGATTGGTACTCCATGCAATCTCAATATTTCATCCACATAAAGCTGTGCAAGCCGCTCACGGGGCCAAGTAATCCGCATAGGTAGAAAATGAGCAGACTTCGTCAACCTATCCACAATTACCCATATCGTATCATAGCCGCCCAAAGTCCTCGGTAATCCTACGACAAAATCCATCGTGATGTGGTCCCACTTCCACTCAGGTATCGAGAGGCTTTGTAGCTTACCAGCTGGCACTCGATATTTAGCTTTCACTTGCTGACATGTTAAACATTGAGCTACAGCTCTTCCAATGTCTCTCTTCATGCCATTCCACCAGAAGTGAGTATTTAGATCTTGATACATCTTAGTCCCACCAGGATGGACAGAAAATGGAGAACAATGTGCTTCCTTTAATATCTCCTCTCGAATCTTCGAATCTGCTGGTACACATAAACGACCTCTATAACGGAGAACTTCTGAATCATCACAACTAAAACCTTCAAGATCGCCACTCTTCAGTTGATCTCTAATTTTCATCAAGTAGGGATCTATACTCTGTTTTTCTCGAATTCTATCCAACAGAGTGGACTGTAAGACCATAGTCATAAGTCTTGCAGTCGTTCCATGAGTAACCACTTCAAGTGACAATCTCCGCATCTCTTCCACTAGGACAGGCTGTTGAGTGATACTCATACTCAATGTTGCCACAGCCTTTCTACTCAACGCATCGGCAACTACATTTGCCTTGCCGGGATGATACTGAATAGAGATGTCATAATCTTTTAGTAACTCCAACCATCTCCGTTGCCGTAAATTTAACTCCTTCTGTGTAAACAGATACTTAAGGCTCTTGTGATCAGTATAAACCTCACAATGCTCTCCATAGAGATAGTGGCGCCATAACTTCAGAGCAAAAACTATCGCTGCTAACTCTAAGTCATGAGTAGGGTAGTTTTTCTCGTACTCTTTTAATTGTCTTGAAGCATATGCAATCACTCTACCATGCTGCATCAGTACGCAACCCAAGCCACTAAGTGAAGCATCACTATAGATTACAAATCCTTCACCCATTACTGGTAATGCAAGAATCCCGGCTGTCCACACTCATAACATCGACCCTCACGCCGATCACAAAGACTAGGTCAATGAGGTCCTCCACAAATCACACACCTGGGAGATCCCTTCTGTTGTTGTCGCTGCTGGCGAAATCCTTCGGACTACTGTCGACTAAATGCTCCACGACCCTGAAAGCGCGATCGTGGTGGAGGTTTTGGCGGCCGTCTGCTACTCGACTGCCCTCCATCATCAGGTACTGGGCGCTTCCTCTCCTGACCCAGAGCTGGGTCCACGAGCTGCCCCTTAGTCACAAATGTCCCTCGCTCTACCCACAGAGACTGCTCAATAGTCGCATCCAAAGTCTGAAGTCTCTGAGAGTGGACAAATGGAAATATCTCCGGCCTCAAACCCTTTTCATAGAGATAAACCTTCTGTACTTCATCTCTTGCAGCAGTAGGCACACAATTAAGTAATCTTGTAAACTCTCTAGCATACTCCTGCACCGAGCGATTTTCCTGCTTCAGATTCTTCAGATCCTCTTCTATCTTTACCTTCACGCTACTTGGAAAATAAGCTCCATATAAAATCCCACGAAACTCGCTCCAAGTCATCTGCAGAGGATTCAAGGACCTATGATCACGAGTCCTTCTCCACCAAACATGAGCATCACCTGCCAGACAATGGACTGCCATATGCACCTGCTCCCGTGCTGGCACAAAAAGATCCTCAAATAATTTTTCCATCTCACATATCCAAGCTTCTACCACCCACGGTTCTATACTACTACCATTAAATCGTGGTGGATCAAATCTACAGAAACGAGCTAGTCTCTCCGCCATCCGCTCTTGCTCTTCCTCAGAAAGTACCCGACTTGACTGCGCACTCTCGTCCCTAGGTTGGGATGCAGCTGGAATGGTCGCGGCCTGAGGCTCCGCAGTTCGAGACGTAGTACTTCGCTGCTGTGCGAAAGCATCGCACATCTTCTGCAATAAAACACTCTGCTGCCTACCCACTGCAGCTATATCGGCTAGCTGCTCCTGCAAATCGGGCCGTACACTAGGTCCCGACTGCTCTCGCATCTCCGAAGGCGTCGGATGCGCTCCCGTCGATGGTCGATCATGACGTCGAGGAGGCATTGTAATCACCTGCAACAGAATACCTATTTAGACAACAAACAATCACTCGACCCAATCTAGCGAAAGTCTAGAAGGACACTTCTTTTCTTTTCAAATTATTATGTCGTCTGCAGCCAACATAATTCATCTGATAAGAAAAGGCTTTAATCCTTCAATCACTCTTCCTACTTAAGAAAGGATTCAAAAACTCAATCTTTGACTTTCGCGATTAATCACGTCTCTCACGTCATAACATTCTAAGGTCTGTCATCTTAGGTTTACCTAGGCCCTCTTGACCTATTCCTAAGCTCTGATACCAACTTAATCTGTCACGTCCCGGGTTACCTCTTCCCAGGCACATCAACAGACCGCCGTATACACAGTAATAAAACTGAGCATACGAAGCGAAAACAAAATCAACTAACAGCTAAAGGTATCAAAAGTAACAGAGCTGCTATATAAATAATAAGTTCACTGTACATACATACATACATCAATCCACAACCAAAATATACATCACTGTCAAACTCCAACAACCACTATATGTACAGACTCATGGGATCATCTACCAAAATAGGGTATACCTCTAGCCAACTGTCTGGGGATCAGATCTACCCGACGGTCTCCTTTCTGCGATCAAAATGCACAACCGGAGAAGAAGACACTGCAAAAAAGGTGTCAACAACAGGTGTGAGAACTACTATCAAACAAGTAGTCCTCAGTGGGTACCGCTACCAGCGTCAGCGGTCTGCCCACTAAGTCCTCGATCTCAACATAAATAGAGAGCAATAAATAAAGTAGGAGATAAACTACCACTACTATGCACAATGCTCAAACTGTCAATATGAGTATCAATAATCTGATCATAACACATCAAACGAGGACTATCAGGAATTCACAACATCATACCTGCGGCCTGAACATCACGCTCTACCCGTAGGGAACCAACTAGTACAGGCATGTCCCTCTGTACTACACATAAACCAACTCCGGAGTGGTACTCGTGGGAGCGACCCAACCGAGTATAATATCACAACACATATCATCGCCAAGCGCCCACAGGTATATGATCAACAAACTGGGTCAATCTGATCTCACACAAGAAATCTCGTGCCCTCGGCACCTCAATGCATCAACAACAAGTATGACCCAAATCAATGCTCCAGTGTTCACAATCAACTCAACTCTACCACAAAGAGGAGATACAAACAACATAGCACGAGCCACAATAAGATCACCTACACTAGTTGTCACGCCCCGGGTTACCACCCCGGGGCACATCAACAGACCCGCCGTATACACAGTAATAAAACTGAGCATACGAAGCGAAGCAACAATAACCACACAGAGCTAAAGGTATCAACAGAGCTGCTATATATATATATATATATATATCAAAAGATCACTGTACATACATACATCAATCCAACCAAGATATACATCACTGATAATCTCTATCTCACTGTATGTACAGACTCATAAGATCATCTATCAACAGGGTATATGTCACGCCCTGGGCTAGTTCTAGATGTGGAAAAGACGTGCCAATTTTTTTTTTGAAAGCCTAGCCCGCGCCACGTACAGACCCGCCACAAATACAGGGTCCACTGTACACACGGACAGAGCCTCCCATGTATTTGCACGGCGTCCACAACATACAACAGGATCACAACCACCATTCATTCATCACAACAACACAACAACACAAGAGATTCATACAGCTAACAGTCCTTAAACCTGTATGAATCTAAGCAAGTCCTTAGGCGAAGGATGATGCAATGCACATACAACAGATCATTCTAGAAAACTGCTCCTTACACAGAAGATTTATTTTGAAACCCTAATCTCAAACATTGAAGAATCATTTGAAAACTGTTCTCCACACGAGAACTCTCTTTTGAAATCTCAAAAGTCGATCGATCGGAAATTCATTTGAAAACTGTTTCCCACACGGAAATCTTTATTTGAAAACGCTACCACGAGGGGTAGAAAACCAAGATGCGCGATATAAAGCCATAATGATAGATCTGAAAACATCTACATCCAAAAGTCTAAGCATGCAATCTTCAAATGGATACTAAATCCAAAACCACGAGATCTAAGCATGCAATACAATCATCCAACATGTAACTGTACCAAAACATATCATGCTAGATAAAACAACCACAGTGTAACTGAACCATATCCATAACTAACTGGTAGATGATAGGGGTAATAACCAAATCTGGGGAAGTAGCCTCACAAGTCGGAACCTCTAGAGCTACTATTTAGGCGTGCCTCGCTGCGTCCCGACTCTCACCACCCTGCTCACCTGAAAACAACAACGAGGGCGGGGGGTGAGAACATATAAACATGTCTCCTCTCCCAGTGGGTACCGCAAGCCGACGAAGGCGAGGTGTACACACCGGCACGAGGGTCAACAAAAGAAAGATATGGTATACAGTAGCACGAGTAAGTATGAGGCTGACATACAAGTGAACTACTATGCTACTGTAAGCAACTAGTATATGCATCAATGGAGATAACCACAAAGTATACCCAATCCAAAGCCACCGGGACGGATCCCTGGCACTGTCACACTGCTCATCTCTCGGCACATAAACCTTCTGGACGCACTGCATCAAGGCTCACGGGTCGGTCGAAATCCACGACCCTTTTCCGGAAAAGAACACCCCCAAACGGTGGATCAGACCGCGGTGTACGTGAAGTGCTAGAAGAGCTGTGACGATCGATGCGAATGCTCAATCCACAGAACGGCAACGAGCCGTAAAGCAACTGATAAACCACAACGAGGATCGCACGGAACAACAGGCGATCACTATCGACCAACTAGGTCGTCTCAATAAACATGCAAACCACAACTACTCTACTATCCAAGCACGCATAAGTAGAGTCAAAGGGAGTCAAGTGAACTAATAACTGTAATGCAAGAGAAATGATAGAAAGGTATCACCGTAGTCCACTGAACCGACTCCGGATCGAAGTACCCACCTGTAGGTAAGATCAAGCCTAACACCGACGGCTCTCGGGAAACGCGACAGGACCTACGAAAGACTCACAGGGTCAAGGTCCACCAAGTCGACGCTAAACACAGAGCTCACACATCCCGAACCGACGGATCGCCCGGAAAAACCCACCGGGACGATCCCGAAACCACACAAAGCCCCAGAGGGGGTACCTAAAGCCAACAAAGTCCCTCGCTGTCCCCGAACACATAAAACCAAGTGACGGGACAGCGAGCACAAGCTCGGGGTGCCACGACCACAAACGCACCCGAAAAAGGCTTCCCGGGTTCCCGAAAAATGCCGAATTGGCACCAGAACCCCCCGTCACTCATCCGCTGTCCTCGGAACTTTGGGACAGCGATGAGGAACAGCCAACGAGGCTAAACAGCGAAGCCAAGTCACTTGCGAAAATAGCGAGTGAGTCGCACAACGAAAAACACGCGTTTCGCCGATTAATTCATCGAAAAACGCATCGGAAATGAATCCGAAACACCGCGAAGGGCGAAGGGGTTGGACAACCAGTCCACAGGGTCTCAAGGGTCATGCCCTTGCTGCCCGCAGCGTCGCAACGCTGCCACAAACGCCAAAGTCCACAAACAAGCGACAATTATAAACATACAAGCACTAAACAAAGCCGTTCGAGCAAACCGTACATTCGCACGACCTTCCGCAAGCACCAGCGGATAGGTAACAATGTCACGGAGACCGTGCTCACAGCCCCACTGCGACAGGACAAGTCGCAAGCTCAGCAAGCCCAGCAAGCCCATAAAAATAGTGAACACATGTAATAAGCAAGCATAATTAAGGCCGTTCGAGCGCTCTGTTCGTCCGCACGGCCTTCCGCAAGCACCAGCGGATAGGCAACGACGTAACGGAGGCCGTGCTCACAGCCCCACTGCGACAGGAACAGTCGCTGCTAAAACAAGCCTTAAAAACAGGAAAACATACAATGCAAAAGCTCGACATCGGCCGAACAGCACAAAGGCTCACCCAAACTGAAAACTAAGGTGAGCATGATGATCAGCGCATCGCTGCGATCATCGTGCTCACCTTCCCAAGCTTCGGGAGGCAACAGGGAGCTCAAACACAAGAGTACGGCCAAAAACCATCAAAACAAGACCCCGGCCGGAGCAACCAGCTCCGGCCGGCTGCCGGCCGGCATCCACGGCCAGCGGCGGCCAGGGTCGGCAGAGGAGGTGGCAAGGAAGAGGGTGCTCACCTCAGTCGGCGGCGGGAAGCGGCGGCGGCGGCGCGGGGAACCGGTAGCCCTCGGGTTGGCTAGGGCACGGCGGCGCGGTAACGGACGGCGACGACGGCCGGCGGCGACGCGAGCACCGGCAAGAGGGGGTCGCCGGACGTCGTCCTGCCGGTGACCGTGACAAAAACAACGGCGGGCGGCGACGGCGGAGCAAGCTCGGCCGCAGCTGCCCAAGCTGCCAAGCCAAAGCTTGCGGCGGCTGCGGCGGCGCTCCGGCGGCACGGCGACGGCCCGGGAGGCAGGGGGGGCGGCCGGAGGACCTGAGGGTGACGGTGCTCACCCTCCCAGGCGGCGGGAAGCAGCGGCGGCTCGGGCCCACCAGCCTCGGCCCGCAGCTGCCCTAGCAGCAGCTGCAGCAGCTCGGCGGCCCACGGCGGCGGCTCCCGGCGGCGGCGCACGACTCCGGCAGTCGTGCCACCTCAGAGGAAGCCCATGCATGGGTTCCCCCTGGGTGCACACCGCAGGGGAGGAGAAGAAGAAGAAGAAGAAGGAGAAGAAGAAGAAAAGGAGAGGAGAGAGGTGGCCGGGGTTGCGCCGGCCAGGGGATGGCCGGCGGCGGCCGGCCGAGCTTGGGGAGGTTGCTGAGAGGCTGGGGGAACTAGGGCTCACCTCAGGGGAGGCTGGGGGTGAGAGAGAGAGAGGGGTTTCCAACAACACTCTCACACACACACAACCACACCTATAACACCAATGCACAATTGCAAAAACACCCCTCACACACAGCAAAATACCTCTGGGTCCCTCACAGCAAGCACAAAAAGCCCAAACACCCCTCCACAAGCAAACTCACACAAAACGGTGCGAGAAACAGGGTCCAGATCGCGAAAACCAAAAATGTACAATTCGACCTCTCGGAGAAGAAGATGGAATATCTCTCAATCCGTCCGTCGCATGTCGAAACGGTTTGCGCCGTCGCGTTCAACACTGCCGAGACATTGAATCTACTATTTTGGATCGTCAGATTCGAACTCCGGATCGCGCCATTAAGCCGTTCACTCTCCGCGATAAAACTCAAAAACAACAAAAATACATATAAATGACACTTATATACATATATATATATAAATACCCGTATATATATACGTATACAGATCAAAAACACAGTATCAGGGGAGAGGAACACAGATTCCAAATTTCCAAAATTCGAAATCTCACATCACTCCCACCTAACAAGAAGTTTCGTCCCCGAAACTTACTCACACACCATCCGGGAACAACAGCGGATACCTCACACGCAAAGCAGACTCCAGCACCCAAGAAGTCTCACGCTCCTCGCGATTCGTCGACAGCACCTTCACCAACAGAAAGCTCCGACTCCTCTATTGCTTCGCCTTGCGAGCCAAAAACCTCAAAGGCACCTCACTGCAGCTGAGATCCTCCCTCAGCCGAACCGTTGTCGGGCCGATCACACGACGCTCACCCACGTCAACCCAACCGATCAGTGATCGACAACGATGTCCATACAACGCCTCGCACGGTGCCAATCCAACGCTCGCTTGGAAGCTGTCGTTGAAGGCAAATTCCACCAGAGAAAGATACCTGAACCAACCCTCACCAAAATCCAAAACGCATGCCCGGAGCATATCCTCAAGGGTATGGATTACACGCTCCGACTGCCCATCACTCTGAGGGTGGTAAGCTGAGCTGAAGTCGAGCCTCGTTCCCAGTGCCTGCTGCAAGCTCTTCCAGAACTGAAAATCGAAGCGAGAACCCCAATCCAAAACGATCGACACTGGCACTCCAAACAGCCTGACGGTCTCATCCAAGCAGCGCTGCGCCAGTCGATCCCGAGACTAAGCCGAGTGTATCGGTAGGAAGTGAGCTGCTTTCGTCAATCAGTCCACAAAAACCCAGATCGCAACATGACCTCGCTGAGAATGAGGCAACCCGGTGACGAAATTCATGGTGATCTGCTCCCACCTCCCTATGGGTACAGGCAACGGTCGAAGCTTCTCTGCTGATCGCTGATGCTCAGCCTTCACCTGCTGATACATCAGATACAGTGCCTGTCACGCCCCGGATTACTCGTTTTCCCAGGCTCGCCAACAGATCCGCCGTATACATAGATTTCTCTATGTATACGAAGCGATAGCTAACCTGTAAACAAACATACAAGCCACTACAAGAGATATATAGAGCTGAAATAAAATATACTAATAACAAAAGCCACATGTACATATAGAGTCCAAAATACAACAGGTCCACCACAACCAAAATAGGTACAAGTCCACAGTATATGTACATGGCACAACTCAAAATAAACTATCTCCAGTAGGGTCCTCCTCTAGGGACAACAGGGACAGGTAGGGATCTAGCTCGCGACTCCCTTACCTCGATCCGCGGAAACAGGCGCAGCAGCCGCAACAGAAGAAGGCTCTGCAAAAAGGTGGCAACAAAGGGTGTGAGAACTACTATCAAAAGAAGTAGTCCTCAGTGGGTACCGATACCGACCTCAACGGTCCACCCACTAAGTCTACGAGACTAACAGTATAGCTGGTAGGTAAAGAACAACAAAGTAAGCTGGAATAAACTCTACAGCTATCATGCCACTACCCTACCACTATCCAAGTCAACTCTCAAGTAAGCACCACCAAAGTGAGAAATCATCCCTAACCCAATCTATCGGAACCGCCCAAACGGGCTCGTCCAGCCAACTGCCTAGCCACACCGCACACTACCAAAAAGGGTAGCCGGTCCAAAACAGATCCACAATCTGTAGCGACATCAACGCAAAAGAGGCCTCACTCCGGAGCGGCACTCGGGGGAGCTACCCAGCCGAGTTAGTACGCGTATCTCTGTCGAGCACAAACAGGCTCCGGCAGGCTATAGTCAAAGAACAAAGGGGTCAAAAGGGGTCAAAGACTCTAAGCTCACGTGCCCTCAGCACAACCAGAAGCTAAAACAAGAGTCTGGGTCCACCGTCAACCCCGACGGCACCCGGTAATACAGAGCAGTCTAACCCTGCTGTAAATACAAGCTCGGCATCCCAGCACGAGCGTAAACTCGTCCTATAACGAACTAAGTATCCACCTCGCACTAACAGCGGTGATACAAAACAGAAACGGCTCCTAGAGCTAAATCTGATAACAGTTCGAAAAGTGACGGTTGTATGTTCGCGAGTTTTCTCCTAAGTCAATTCCCAGTTCAGCATGTAAAGTCATGTCGATAAATTATCAATTTATGCTCCAAATTCAGATTTCATATAAATACATGCAAATTCACGAATTCGAGCTACTAACATGATTAAACAGATAATAAAACAGCATGCTGCACTCTCTACACTTAGGATGAAATCCGGCGATTTCGGTAACATCAACCCACCTCGAAAGCTATCCAACAACGGTTAGGAGTCGAGTGGAAGGCCTCCAAGCAACACCGGCCGAAAACGAGTTCAAATCGGCAACCACGAGATTCGGATCCACCTGCTCACTGTTCTGGGCGCCCAGAACATCAGCCCAGAACTGCAGCCTGGCAGCACAACCCTCATGTGATCAACATGCGATAAAATCCAAATCCTAAGTCCAAATGCACTGAAATTTGGCTCAACTCACCAGCAGAGGTTCAAGAACAAACCCTCCAAATTTCAGCCAAATCGGAGTTCGACTCGATGTCCAAAAAGCCTAAACACTGAATCAGGTCAACATCTGGACCCTCCTGCACATGGATCCAGAAGTTCCAGCACTTAAGCAAAACTCAAAAACAGCAAGAATTCAAGGATTCCAACGATTCTAGCTCATAGAAAGGGGTCACAAACCTCTCAAAAACAGTGATGGAACAATCCAAAACCTCTCCAAAGGTCCTCACAAAGATCTAGATCTAAAAATCCAAGAATTTCCATCAATGACCCAAAAATTCAGCACTTAAGCAATTACTCAAAATCTGAGCTAGAACTCACCTTTGAATCCTCAATTCAGGTGGGAAGGACCTCCAAACCAGCAAGGAAGGTGGAAGGATCAATCTTCACTTCGAAATTCCAGCTCCCAAGAGATTGGATCCAAAAGATCAAAGGAAAAACCCAAGTTTCAGCTCAAGAACACCAGGGGTCCAGTAAAACATCAACTGTAGCTTACATACCTGTCCAAATCGCGATTGGAAAGATTCCACTTCTTCCTCTGCGAGTCCTCTATCCAACAAACCAAGTTTCGTTGGATTTGGATACTCCTACACTGCAGACGAGCACGAACACTCCAGGTCGACGTTGCAGTTTCAGCAGGAGACCAAGATCATCAATGGAGGAAGATGAAATTGGAAGAAAAGAGAGGGTTCCCTTGCAAGATCCGAGTTCACCTTGAAGAGGGGAGAAAAGAGCCTCAGGGGAGGTCGTCCACATCTTTTATAGACCACTAGTTTCGGTGCAATGAGCCTCAAGAACAGAATTACAACTAACATGTCCTCAGCAGAAATCCACACTTCCGGGCGCCCGAAACTCATGAAGTGGGCGCCCGGTTCTTCAGCCTGCACCAACTCGACCATCGGACTCTCCGCCGCGGTCCGGTGCGCCCAAACCTGGTCTGGCGCGCCCAAACCTGGTCTGGCGGATCTCACCATCCGATCAACACGTGTCGAGCAGTTCGATACTCACGAGGCAGGATTTCCGGACTCACTTTCCGGGCGCCCGAAACATGGATCCGAAATGACTTGCAGTTTTCAGAAAAGGGGCACTGAACAACTGGGCGCCCAAAACAGAGCATCCGGGCGCCCGAAACTCCAAAAGCCCAAAACTTCAGTTTTGGCTTGCTTTGGTGCTCCGAGTCCGTTTTCGCGTCTATTTGACGCCGAAACGACTCCGACTTGTCTCGACCTTCTCCAGAAGCGTCGAACAGTCTAGGATACTACAGTCATTCCGTCAGTTAGGCCCCAGGGGTACTACATCCTTCCCCCCTACGGAAAGTTTCGTCCTCGAAACTCAAACTCAAACTCATACCTCAAGAAGACAGCTCGAAAAGGTAGGGATAGGATTCCCGCATCACCGTCTCCGGCTCCCAAGTCGCCTCACGCTCCTCGTGATTACTCCACTGCACTTTCACGTACGGTATGACTCGGTTGCGCAATTCTTTCGTCTCACGAGCAAGAATCCGCACCGGTCGCTCCTCGTACTGCAGGTCCTCAGCCAACTCAAGTGGGGTGAAGTCAATCACGTGGGAGGGGTCGAACACATATCTCCTCAGGGCCGAGACATGAAACACATCATGGACTCCAGAAAGTCGCGGTGGTAGGGCAATCCTGTACGCTACCGGCCCCACTCGCTCTAACACCTCGAACGGGCCAACAAACCGTGGACTGAGCTTTCCACGAACTCCAAAACGGCGAATTCCTCTGGACGGCGAGACTTTCAGAAACACATGATCTCCAATCTGGAACTCCAAGTCTCGTCTCCTAGTATCCGCATAGCTCCTCTGTCGACTCTGGGTGGTCTCAAGACGTCGTCGAACCATCTTGACCTTCTCTTCTGCTTCCAACAGGATATCGGGACCCAAAGTCCTCCTCTCACCCACATCGCTCCAATGCAAGGGTGAACGACACCTGCGTCCATACAATGCCTCAAACGGAGCCATCTGGATGCTCGCTTGATAGCTATTGTTGTACGCAAACTCAACCAGTCCTAAGTGTCGATGCCACCCTCCACCAAAGTCTAGGACACATGCCCTCAACATGTCCTCCAGGGTCTGAATGTTCCGCTCAGACTGACCATCTGTCTGTGGATGAAAAGCCGTGCTAAACCGCAGCTGAGTACCCAGTGCTGTCTGTAGACTCCTCCAAAACTGTGAGACGAATCGTGTGTCTCGATCAGACACAATCGAGGTAGGCACTCCATGCAGTCTCACTATCTCGTCCAAGTATAACTGAGCGAGTCTGTCCCTGGACCAAGTAGTCTGCACTGGTAAGAAGTGGGCAGACTTGGTCAGTCTGTCCACTATCACCCAAACAGCGTCAAAACCAGCCTGCGACCTCGGTAATCCCACGACGAAGTCCATGGCAATCTGGTCCCACTTCCACTCGGGTATTGGGAGACTCTGAAGCTTGCCAGCAGGTACTCGGTGCTCCGCCTTTACCTGTTGACAAGTCAAACACTGAGCCACAAATCTCCCAATATGGCGCTTCATTCCATTCCACCAGAAGTGTGCCTTCAAGTCCTTATACATCTTGGTTCCACCGGGGTGAACCGTATAAGGTGAGTAATGAGCCTCTCTCAAAATCTCCTCTCGGATCTCTGAATCCATAGGCACACACCGTCGGTCCCTGTACCGCAGTACTCCCGAACTGTCAACACTAAAATCCCCAGTCTGCCCACTGGCAATCTGATCTCGAATCCTCATCAAGTAGGGGTCCACACTTTGTTTCTCTCGGATCCTATCCAACAGAGTGGATTGCAAAACCAAAGACATAAGTTTTGCAGTAACCCCAGGGGATACCACCTCAAGCTCAAGCCGCCTCAACTCCTCAAGTAACGGCGCCTGCTGAGTGATCATCATACTAAGGCTCTGCACTGATCTCCTGCTCAACGCATCTGCCACTACATTCGCCTTGCCGGGGTGATACTGGATGGTCATATCATAATCCTTCAACAGTTCCAACCACCGGCGTTGCCTCAGATTCAATTCCTTCTGAGTGAACAGATACTTGAGACTTTTGTGATCTGTGAAAATCTCACAGTGCTCACCATACAGATAGTGCCGCCACAGCTTCAGTGCAAATACTACAGCTGCCAGCTCCAAATCATGCGTAGGATAATTCTTCTCATAATCCTTCAATTGCTGGGAGGCATAGGCAATTACCCTACCATGCTGCATCAACACACATCCCAAGCCACTGTGTGATGCATCACTATAAATCACAAATCCTTCCCCCATCACAGGAAGGGTAAGGATGGGAGCAGACATCAGTCTCTCCTTCAGCTCCTCAAAGCTACGCTGGCACTCAGCACTCCAAACAAATCCCCTTCCTCGTCAGACGAGTGAGGGGTGTGGAGAGCTTCGCAAAGCCTTCCACAAATCGACGGTAATATCCAGCTAACCCGAGGAAACTCCTCACCTCGGTAATCGTCGTCGGTCTGGGCCAATCCCGCACAGTCTCAACCTTCTGCGGGTCCACCGCTACTCCAGTGGCCGAAATCACATGGCCCAAGAAAGCTACCTCTCGAAGCCAGAACTCGCACTTCTTCAGCTTAGCATACAACTTCTTCTCTCTCAGAAGTTGCAGCACAACCCTCAAGTGCTCCTCATGCTCAGCATCGCTCCGAGAGTAGATCAAGATGTCATCAATAAACACCACCACAAACCGGTCCAAGAACGGCTTAAACACTCGATTCATCAAATCCATAAACGCGGCAGGGGCATTAGTCAATCCAAACGGCATCACCGTAAACTCATAATGCCCGTACCGGGTCCTAAAAGCCGTCTTAGGAATATCCTCGGCCTTCACCTTCAATTGGTGGTAACCAGACTGCAAGTCAATCTTCGAGAAGACACAAGATCCTTGCAGCTGATCAAACAGATCATCAATGCGCGGCAAAGGATACCTGTTCTTGATGGTCACTTTATTCAACTCTCGATAATCCACACAAAGTCTAAGTGAACCATCCTTCTTCTTCACGAATAACACCGGCGCTCCCCAAGGCGATACACTGGGTCTCACAAACCCTTTATCCATCAAATCCTGAAGCTGCGCCTTAAGCTCTCTCAGCTCAGCCGGTGCCATTCGGTAGGGTGTCTTTGAGATTGGTGCAGTTCCTGGAACTACGTCAATCACAAACTCGACCTCCCTGTCTGGTGGCATCTCAGTCAACTCCGGGGGAAACACGTCCGGGAACTCGCGGACTACAGAGATGTCCTCGAGCTCCGGTGCCACTGCAGATACCTCCACAACAGTCGCAAGAAATGCGGTACATCCTCGACTCATCATCTGTCTCGCTCGTGCCGACGAAATCCACGTCGCAAACAACGTGCTCCTGCAGCCTCGATACGCGTACTCCTCCTGGCCTGGCTCGCGAAACGTCACGGTCCTCTCGCCACAGTCGATCGTCGCGAAGTAGCGCGTCAGCCAATCCATGCCGAGCACTGCATCAAAATCCTGCAATCGCCCCAAGACCAACAGGTCTGCGGGCATCACCCAAGGTCCAAGCTGCACTGGGCAAGCTTGACAACAATCCTCCACACGCAAAACGTGCTCGGGGATCTGCACCTCTCGTGCACAAGGTAACGGCCCTATCACTAGCCCATGCAAGGATGCAAATGCTCGACTAACAAAAGAATGTGATGCACCGGTATCAAATAATGCATGAGCTCTAATGCCAGAAATTAAAATGATACCTGCCACCACATGATCCGCCGCCGTGGAGTCCTCCAGTTGAGCCGCAAAGACTCTGCCGCTCTGCGCCTGCTGCCGCCGCTCACCCAGGCGTGGTACAGAAGCCCGATCCATCTGGTTGTGACTCGGTGGAGCTCCATAGGTCTGCTGATGAACAGGGGGTGCCGATGCGATCGATGGTACAGGCGACGCTGCTCGGGGACAAGCTGCCCGCAGATGTCCGGACTGACCACACCCAAAACACCGGCCCTCACGCTGCTCGCACTGTCTAGGCCAATGTGGTCCTCCGCAGATGACGCATCTCGGTGGTGCTCCCCTCTGCTGCCGTCCCTGCTGACGGGATCCACCAGACCTCTGTCGCCCCGAAAACCCACGACCCTGAGAACGTGATCGTGGAGGTCTCGGCGGGCGTCTGCCGCTGGTCTGTCCCCCGTCCTCCGGAGTCGGGCGCTTCCTATCCAAACCCTGACTTAGAGTGGCTGCCCGCTCACTCGCCGTCAAGGCTCCTCGCTCCACCCATAGCGCCTGCTCGATCGACGCGTCCAAGGTCTGCAACCTCTGCGCCTGAACTAAGACAAATATCTCATGTCTCAATCCTCGCTCGAACAAATAAACTCTGTGAGCCTCATCTCTCGCAGCAAAAGGAACACAGTTCAGGAGTTTGGTAAACTCCCGGGTATACTCCTGCACTGTGCGATCTCCCTGGAGTAGACTCTTCAAATCCTCCTCGAATTTCTGCTTCACGCTGTTAGGGAAATAGGACCCATACAGCATCCCACAGAATTCGGTCCAACTCAAATGCAGCGCATCCAGCGACCTGCTCGATCTCGTCCTCGTCCACCAGATGCGTGCATCACCTGTCAGGCAGTGTACTGCCAAGTGAACCCGCTCCCGCTCTGGCACGAAGAGATCCTCGAATAACTTCTCCATCTCGCCTACCCAGGCCTCCACCACCCATGGCTCGGTGTGGTTACCATCGAAACGGGGTGGATCAAACCGACAAAAACGAGCCAGTCTCTCGGTCATCCGCTCCTGCTCAGCCTCCGACATCTGTCCACCTGACCGGGAAGTGTCGCCAACCGGTGCGGCCGGAATTGCCGCGGCTGGGGGTACGGCTGCAGCTGGAACGTCCACTGGAACAGCAGGAGGTGGCTCCTGCGACTCTGTCGCTCTAGGTGCTGCACTCCACGTGTGAGTAATGGTATCACACATCCTCCGCAAAAGTGCACTCTGCTGCCTAGCTGACTCGGCTAGCGCATTCAACTGCTCACACACATCAGGGGGTGCACTAGGTCCCGCTTGCTCAGGCACCACAGAAGGCGCGGGGGTAGCCCACGTCGGGGGTCGACCTTGGTGTCGGGGAGCCGCCATGCTCACCTGCGCAACACACAGATCAGTCAACAACCACAAAACAACTCAAGACCCAATCAAGCGAAAGTCCAGAAGGTCGTCTCTTTTCCCTCGCTGCTTGACGTCGTCTGCAGCCAACGCTAGTTCGCGACAGGAAAGGACACACGCCTTCGATCACTCCCTCCACTTAAGGATGAGTTCAACAGTCAAATCGATGACTTTCGCGGCAAGTCACGTCTCTCACGTCTTGCATTCCTAAGGTCTGCCATAGCCTAGGGTTTACTAAGTCCCAACGACCTATTCCTAAGCTCTGATACCACTTAATCTGTCACGCCCCGGATTACTCGTTTTCCCGGGCTCGCCAACAGATCCGCCGTATACATAGATTTCTCTATGTATACGAAGCGATAGCTAACCTGTAAACAAACATACAAGCCACTACAAGAGATATATAGAGCTGAAATAAAATATACTAATAACAAAAGCCACATGTACATATAGAGTCCAAAATACAACAGGTCCACCACAACCAAAATAGGTACAAGTCTACAGTATATGTACATGGCACAACTCAAAATAAACTATCTCCAGTAGGGTCCTCCTCTAGGGACAACAGGGACATGTAGGGATCTAGCTCGCGACTCCCTTACCTCGATCCGCGGAAACAGGCGCAGCAGCCGCAACAGAAGAAGGCTCTGCAAAAAGGTGGCAACAAAGGGTGTGAGAACTACTATCAAAAGAAGTAGTCCTCAGTGGGTACCGATACCGACCTCAACGGTCCACCCACTAAGTCTACGAGACTAACAGTATAGCTGGTAGGTAAAGAACAACAAAGTAAGCTAGAATAAACTCTACAGCTATCATGCCACTACCCTACCACTATCCAAGTCAACTCTCAAGTAAGCACCACCAAAGTGAGAAATCATCCCTAACCCAATCTATCGGAACCGCCCAAACGGGCTCATCCAGCCAACTGCCTAGCCACACCGCACACTACCAAAAAGGGTAGCTGGTCCAAAACAGATCCACAATCTGTAGCGACATCAACGCAAAAGAGGCCTCACTCCGGAGCGGCACTCGGGGGAGCTACCCAGCCGAGTTAGTACGCGTATCTCTGTCGAGCACAAACAGGCTCCGGCAGGCTATAGTCAAAGAACAAAGGGGTCAAAAGGGGTCAAAGACTCTAAGCTCACGTGCCCTCAGCACAACCAGAAGCTAAAACAAGAGTCTGGGTCCACCGTCAACCCCGACGGCACCCGGTAATACAGAGCAGTCTAACCCTGCTGTAAATACAAGCTCGGCATCCCAGCACGAGCGTAAACTCGTCCTATAACGAACTAAGTATCCACCTCGCACTAACAGCGGTGATACAAAAACAGAAACGGCTCCTAGAGCTAAATCTGATAACAGTTCGAAAAGTGACGGTTGTATGTTCGCGAGTTTTCTCCTAAGTCAATTCCCAGTTCAGCATGTAAAGTCATGTCGATAAATTATCAATTTATGCTCCAAATTCAGATTTCATATAAACACATGCAAATTCACGAATTCGAGCTACTAACATGATTAAACAGATAATAAAACAGCATGCTGCACTCTCTACACTTAGGAGGAAATCCGGCGATTTCGGTAACATCAACCCACCTCGAAAGCTATCCAACAACGGCTAGGAGTCGAGTGGAAGGCCTCCAAGCAACACCGGCCGAAAACGAGTTAAAATCGGCAACCACGAGATTCGGATCCACCTGCTCACTGTTCTGGGCGCCCAGAACATCAGCCCAGAACTGCAGCCTGGCAGCACAACCCTCATGTGATCAACATGCGATAAAATCCAAATCCTAAGTCCAAATGCACTGAAATTTGGCTCAACTCACCAGCAGAGGTTCAAGAACAAACCCTCCAAATTTCAGCCAAATCGGAGTTCGACTCGATGTCCAAAAAGCCTAAACACTGAATCAGGTCAACATCTGGACCCTCCTGCACATGGATCCAGAAGATCCAGCACTTAAGCAAAACTCAAAAACAGCAAGAATTCAAGGATTCCAATGATTCTAGCTCATAGAAAGGGGTCACAAACCTCTCAAAAACAGTGATGGAACAATCCAAAACCTCTCCAAAGGTCCTCACAAAGATCTGGATCTAAAAATCCAAGAATTTCCATCAATGACCCAAAAATTCAGCACTTAAGCAATTACTCAAAATCTGAGCTAGAACTCACCTTTGAATCCTCAATTCAGGTGGGAAGGACCTCCAAACCAGCAAGGAAGGTGGAAGGATCAATCTTCACTTCGAAATTCCAGCTCCCAAGAGATTGGATCCAAAAGATCAAAGGAAAAACCCAAGTTTCAGCTCAAGAACACCAGGGGTCCAGTAAAACATCAACTGTAGCTTACATATCTGTCCAAATCGCGATTGGAAAGATTCCACTTCTTCCTCTGCGAGTCCTCTATCCAACAAACCAAGTTTCGTTGGATTTGGATATCCTACACTGCACACGAGCACGAACACTCCAGGTCGACGTTGCAGTTTCAGCAGGAGACCAAGATCATCAATGGAGGAAGATGAAATTGGGAGAGAAGAGAGGGTTCCCTTGCAAGATCCGAGTTCACCTTGAAGAGGGGAGAAAAGAGCCTCAGGGGAGGTCGTCCACATCTTTTATAGACCACTAGTTTCGGTGCAATGAGCCTCAAGAACAGAATTACAACTAACATGTCCTCAGCAGAAATCCACACTTCCGGGCGCCCGAAACTCATGAAGTGGGCGCCCGGTTCTTCAGCCTGCACCAACTCGACCATCGGACTCTCCGCCGCGGTCCGGTGCGCCCAAACCTGGTCTGGCGGATCTCACCATCCGATCAACACGTGTCGAGCAGTTCGATACTCACGAGGCAGGATTTCCGGACTCACTTTCCGGGCGCCCGAAACATGGATCCGAAATGACTTGCAGTTTTCAGAAAAGGGGCACTGAACAACTGGGCGCCCAAAACAGAGCATCCGGGCGCCTGAAACTCCAAAAGCCCAAAACTTCAGTTTTGGCTTGCTTTGGTGCTCCAAGTCCGTTTTCGCGTCTATTTGACGCCGAAACGACTCCGACTTGTCTCGACCTTCTCCAGAAGCGTCGAACAGTCTAGGATACTACAGTCATTCCGTCAGTTAGGCCCCAGGGGTACTACAGTGCCACATGCTGAGCTACATCCATCGTCAAAGTCAGGCCACCAGAAACTCTGCCTCGAGTCGCGGTACATCTTTGTCCCTCCTGGATGAACGGTGTACTGCGACCGGTGTGCCTCAGTCAAAATCTCTCACCTCAAATCCGGATCACTGGGCACACACCTCCGTCCTCGAAGGAAACCAACAGCATGTAACATGAAGTCACCATCTCTGCCCTGCTCGGCCTTTACTCGCACTCTCTGCAAGTGCGGATCCGTCAGCTGCCCTCCGAAAAATCTGATCCGACAAGGTGGGCTGCACCTCCAAAGTCGACAACTGTGCGATAGTTCCACAAGGTAAAGTCCACAACTCCAGTCGACGAAACTCCACCACCAAACGCTCCGTATAGGTAGTGTCTCCAAAGCTTGAGGGCGAACACCACTGCTGCTAACTCGGGATCGAACGCCAGATAGGTCTTCTCATAGTCCGTCAACTGGCGTGAAGCATACGCGATGACCTTCTCATGCTGAATGAGCACGCACCCCAATCCTATCCAAGAAGCATCGCGGATGACTACAAAATCCTCACCAGGCTGCGGCAATGCTAAGATAGGGGCACGAGTCAAACAGTCCATCAACTCCTAGAAGCTCATCTGACAAGCATGAGTCTACAGAAACTTCACGCCCTTCCTCGTCAGCTTGCTCAAAGGGGCGGCGATCTTGAGAAACCCTCAACAAATCACCGATAACAACTCGTCAAGCCGAGGAAACTCCTAACCTCTGCCACAGAAGTCGGAACAGGCCAAACCACTACCGAGTCCACCTTCCTTGGTCCCACCGCAAAACCAGCCTGCGTCACGATGTGAACCAAGAAAGAAACTTCTCGAATGGATCAGTATGTCGTCAAAGAAGACCACGACAAATTGATCCAAGAACTGCCGAAAACCCACTTCATCAAATCCAAAAGCTGCCGGGGCGTTCGTCAAACCGAACGGCATGACCGTGACCTCGTAACGCCCGTAACGAGTCCGGATGGCTGTCGACGCAACGTCCTCGGCCTTGACCTTCAGCTAAAGATAACCTGGCTGCAGAACACACTTCGAGAAACCGAGGCTCCCTGGAGCCGGTCGAAGAGATCGCAGATCTGCGGTAGAGGGTACTAAAACATCACCGACATCTCGCAGGACTCACAATCAAACCAACGAAAATCGTGCGAGTCCATCACTCTCGTGCACAGGGCTGCCAATCGCCACAAGCGATAAAAGCACCAGTGATGCCAAACATCAGATCCAAGTGAATCGGACACGTGCTCCAAACCAAGACTGCACGAAAGTCGCGGCGAAAACCTGTACGCAAACACAAGCGCAGAGACCTCGGAGCCAACAACCAGGCTCCCGTCATCCCGAAACTGAGCTAAAAGGCAACCAAACTCAACCGACGTCAAACCGACCGCAGTGATGGCAAATCAACTACGCAAAACCACTCCAGGATCAGCTCAAGGCTCATACAAGATTAGGGATGACCACCACACAGCTTTCCCACAAGACGACGACAAGAGATTGTCTCGCAAGAGACAGCACCGACCCAATCCAGAAGGTCCCAAAAGGGATAGGGTATTTCATTCTAACTTTTGACACTACGTTGTCTGCAGCCAACGTACTTATCAAAAGAAAACAAAATATCCCAAGATCAAAGGTCAACAACCAATTGGCAACACCACAAAGGTACCAGGTCAACCAACTCAAAAGCTGGACCAAAATCACAGACGAGTCACCGAATTAACGGGAAAAAGCAAACCGACCCACAAAACAAAGTCTGCCCTGAGCCAACTCCCTAGAAGTCTTCGGCTTCCAACAACAAACCGACGGCTACAGGTGACACAGGGTCGTCAACCACACGAACCAAAGCGAAGGAAGAACAAATCCAGCGTCGACTAACCAACGTCAAACGCGGTGAGACCTCCAACAAGAACCAGGAAGATCTCGCGACA
This sequence comes from Puya raimondii, assembly GCA_016920855.1. Classification (NCBI taxonomy): domain Eukaryota; kingdom Viridiplantae; phylum Streptophyta; class Magnoliopsida; order Poales; family Bromeliaceae; genus Puya; species Puya raimondii. The sequence goes on from JABWPP010000047.1 coordinate 260,176, forward strand.
GCAGCAAGGCCTACAAATACCACCAGGAATCCCAAAACACACCAATTTAGGCGTTAGGATAGCCGCAAACCATGTAGGCACCAACCAAAAACCCGACACTAAACAGTGTCCACTCAGTCTAGTACACGTCCATTTGACGCAAGAGCTAGCTAAAGGTCAAAAGACCAACACTGACGATTCTACCAGCAATACGTCAGAGGGGTAGGCTTCACCGCCCTACCCAACAAAACAGAGGGGGTAACACCAAAACTGCGGTCGAAACAGCTCAAAGCACCGTCTCCGTAGAGACGCTCGCAGGGGCCCTCGTGCTCAACACGGAAAGTGGGGCCAGGGCAAGAACAGCCCGAACGACAACACAGATCCACCAAGTGACGTCACCTAGCCCATAAGGGCCACCACCTGCCAACGAGTGGTTACGCAAAGGGGAAAACACCCTGCCACTTGGGATCTGTCTGGTACTCCACCACCACTACAAGAAGGAGCACGAGTCTGCGAACAAGGGCGGATCAAAACTCAGGAAATCCGCCCAGCGCGCTCCGATGCGGCCACCACCCATAAACACAGGGTCGGCGTCCACACGCGTAACAGCCGACGAAATCGCTGTCGTCGTCGCGGTCGTGGCCACAACGGCGTGGGTGCCACAGGAGGTTCTGCAGTCAGCAGGGCACTCGGCGAAGGAGGAGGAGGAGGGGCTGGAGCGGCAGTCGCCGTAGCCTGCTGCTGCAAAAACTGCCGGAACAAGCCGGAACATGCCAGAGAGGGTCGCCAGCTGACCCCTCACCTCGGCCTCAAGCACACAGGGTACGATCTACAATAGGCTGTCCGCCTCCTGCCAGCTCCTCACTCGAACCAGCCGTAAAAGCCCGAGACAGAACACCATCAGACGGCTCCGCAGGCGCACGCCTACCACCACGACCACAAGCCCACAACAAAACACAGAAACCAGCGCAAGAGAAAGGGGTCGGCAACTCCCACAAAACACAAGCCGAAAACAAACCCCTCTAACTCGCGCACCTAAACATCCTAGGTCTTCCTATGGGTCAGCCTAACCAGTGGTTCAGTTACAAGTTTATGAATGAATGAGTGTTTGTACCCTTTACGCTCTGATACCATCTTAATCTGTCACGCCCCGAGCTAGTTCTAGATGCGGAAAAAACGTGCCAATTTTTTTTTGAAAGCCTAGCCCGCGCCACGTACAGACCCGCCACAAATATAGGGTCCACTTTACACACGGACAGAGCCTCCCCTGTATTTGCACGGCGTCCATAACATACAATAGGATCACAACCACCATTCATTCATCACAACAACACAACAACACAAGAGATTCATACAGCTAACAGTCCTTAAACCTGTATGAATCTAAACAAGTCCTTAGGCGAAGGATGATGCAATGCACATACAACAGATCATTCTAGAAAACTGCTCCTTACACAGAAGCTTTATTTTGAAACCCTAATCTCAAACATTGAAGAATCATTTGAAAACTGTTCTCCACACGAGAACTCTCTTTTGAAATCTCAAAAGTCGATCGATCGGAAATTCATTTGAAAACTGTTTCCCACACGGAAATCTTTATTTGAAAACGCTACCATGAGGGGTAGAAAACCAAGATGCGCGATATAAAGCCATAATGATAGATCTGAAAACATCTACATCCAAAAGTCTAAGCATGCAATCCTCACATGGATACTAAATCCAAAACCACGAGATCTAAGCATGCAATACAATCATCCAACATGTAACTGTACCAAAACATATCATGCTAGATAAAACAACCACAGTGTAACTGAACCATATCCATAACTAACTGGTAGATGATAGAGGTAATAACCAAATCTGGGAAAGTAGCCTCACAAGTCGGAACCTCTAGAGCTACTATTTAGGCGTGCCTCGCTGCGTCCCGACTCTCACCACCCTGCTCACCTGAAAATAACAACGAGGGCGGGGGGTGAGAACATGCAAACATGTCTCCCCTCCCTGTGGGTACCGCAAGCCGACGAAGGCGAGGTGTACACACCGGCACGAGGGTCAACAAAAGATAGATATGGTATACAGTAGCACGAGTAAGTATGAGGCTGACATACAAGTGAACTACTATGCTACTGTAAGCAACTAGTATATGCATCAATGGAGATAACCACAAAGTATACCCAATCCAAAGCCACCGGGACGGATCCCTGGCACGGTCACACTGCTCATCTCTCGGCACATAAACCTTCTGGACGCACTGCATCAAGGCTCACGGGTCGGTCGAAATCCACGACCCTTTTCCGGAAAAGAACACCCCCAAACGGTGGATCAGACCGCGGTGTACGTGAAGTGCTAGAAGAGCTGTGACGATCGATGCGAATGCTCAATCCACAGAACGGCAACGAGCCGTGAAGCAACTGATAAACCACAACGAGGATCGCACGGAACAACAGGCGATCACTACCGACCAACTAGGTCGTCTCAATAAACATGCAAACCACAACTACTCTACTATCCAAGCACGCATAAGTAGAGTCAAAGGGAGTCAAGTGAACTAATAACTGTAATGCAAGAGAAATGATAGAAAGGTATCACCGTAGTCCACTGAACCGACTCCGGATCGAAGTTCCCACCTGTAGGTAAGATCAAGCCTAACACCGACGGCGCTCGGGAAACACGACAGGACCTACGAAAGACTCACAGGGTCAAGGTCCACCAAGTCGACGCTAAACACAGAGCTCACACATCCCGAACCGACGGATCGCCCGGAAAAAACCCACCGGGACGATCCCGAAACCACACAAAGCCCCAGAGGGGGTACCTAAAGCCAACCAAGTCCCTCGCTGTCCCCGAACACATAAAAGCAAGTGACAGGACAGCGAGCACAAGCTCGGGGTGCCACGACCAAAAACGCACCCGAAAAAGGCTTCCCGGGTTCCCGAAAAATGTCGAATTGGCACCGGAACCCCCCGTCACTCATCCGCTGTCCTCGGAACTTTGGGACAGCGATGAGGAACAGCCAACGAGGCTAAACGGCGAAGCCAAGTCACTTGCGAAAACAGCGAGTGAGTCGCACAACTAAAAACACGCGTTTCGCCGATTAATTCATCGAAAAACGCATCAGAAATGAATCCGAAACTCCGCGAAGGGCGAAGGGGTTGGACAACCAGTCCACAGGGTCTCAAGGGTCATGCCCTTGCTGCCCGCAGTGTCGCAACGCTGCCACAAACGCCAAAGTCCACAAACAAGCGACAATTATAAACATACAAGCACTAAACAAAGCCGTTCGAGCAAATCGTACATCCGCACGACCTTCCGCAAGCACCAGCGGATAGGTAACGATGTCACGGAGACCGTGCTCACAGCCCCACTGCGACATGACAAGTTGCAAGCTCAGCAAGCCCATAAAAATAGTGAACACATGCAATAAGCAAGCATAATTAAGGCCGTTCGAGCGCTCTGTTCGTCCGCACGGCCTTCCGCAAGCACCAGCGGATAGGCAACGACGTAACGGAGGCCGTGCTCACAGCCCCACTGCGACAGGAACAGTCGCTGGCTAAAACAAGCCATAAAAACAGCAAAACATACAATGCAAAAGCTCGACATCGGCCGAACAGCACAAAGGCTCACCCAAACTGAAAACTAAGGTGAGCATGATGATCAGCGCATCGCTGCGATCATCGTGCTCACCTTCCCAAGCTTCGGGAGGCAACAGGGAGCTCAAACACAAGAGTACGGCCAAAAACCATCAAAACAAGACCCCGGCCGGAGCAACCAGCTCCGGCCGGCTGCCGGCCGGCATGCACGGCCAGCCGCGGCCAGGGTCGGCAGAGGAGGTGGCAAGGAAGAGGGGGCTCACCTCAGCCGGCGGCGGGAAGCGGCAGCGGCGGCGCGGGGAAACCGGTAGCCCTCGGATTGGCTAGGGCACGGCGGCGCGACAACGGACGGCGACGGCGGCCGGCGGCGACGCGAGAACCGGTAAGAGGGGGTCGCCGGACGTCGTCCTGCCGGTGACCGCGACAAAAACAACGGCGGGCGGTGGCGGTGGAGCAAGCTCGGCCGCAGCTGCCCAAGCTGCCAAGCCAAAGCTTGCGGCGGCTGCGGCGGCGCTCCGGCGGCACGGCGACGGACGGGGAGGCAGGGGGCGGTGCCGGAGGACCTGAGGGTGACGGTGCTCACCCTCCCAGGTGTTGGGAGGCGGCGGCGGCTCGGGCCCACCAGCCTCGGCCCGCAGCTGCCCTAGCAGCAGCTGCAGCAGCTCGGCGGCCCACGGCGGCGGCTCCCGGCGGCGGCGCACGACTCCGGCAGTCGTGCCACCTCAGGGGAAGCCCATGCATGGGTTCCCCCTGGGTGCACACCGCAGGGGAGGAGAAGAAGAAGAAGAAGAAGGAGAAGAAGAATAAAAGGAGAGGAGAGAGGTGGCCGGGGTTGCGCCGGCCAGGGGATGGCCGGCGGCGGTCGGCCGAGCTTGGGGAGGTTGCTGAGAGGCTGGGGGAGCTGGGGCTCACCTCAGGGGAGGCTGGGGGTGAGAGAGAGAGAGAGGTTTCCAACAACACTCTCACACACACACAACCACACCTATAACACCAATGCACAATTGCAAAAACACCCCTCACACACAGCAAAATACCTCTGGGTCCCTCACAGCAAGCACAAAAAGCCCAAACACCCCTCCACAAGCAAACTCACGCAAAACGGTGCGAGAAACAGGGTCCAGATCGCGAAAACCAAAAATGTACAATTCGACCTCTCGGAGTAGAAGATGGAAGATCTCTCAATCCGTCCGTCGCATGTCAAAACGGTTCACGCCGTCACGTTCAGCACTGCCGAGACATCGAATCTACCATTTTGGATCGTCAGATTCGGACTTCGGATCGCGCCGTTAAGCCGTTCACTCTCCGCTATAAAACTCAAAAACAACAAAAATACATATAAATGACACTTATATACATATATATATAAATACCCGTATATATATACGTATACAGATCAAAAACACAGTATCAGGGGATAGGAACACAGATTTCAAATTTCCAAAATTTGAAATCTCACAGTATACCTCTAGCCAAGTATCCGGGGATCAACTCTACCCGACAGTCTCCTTTCCGCGTTCAGTATGCACAGCTGGGGAAGAAGACTCTGCAAAAAGGTGTGAACAATGAGTGTGAGAACTACTATCAAACAAGTAGTCCTCAGTAGGTACCGCCACCAGCCTCAGCGGTCTGCCCACTAAGTCCTCAATCTCAAGAGATATATATAGAGCAATAAAGAAAGTAGGAGATAGACTACCACTACTATGAACAATGCTCAACTGTCAATATGAATACCAATGATCTGAACATATCAAATGAGGACTATCATGAATCCATATGCAATACAATACAATACAATACCTGCGGCCTGATCATGCTCTACCCGTAGGGAGCCAGCTAGTACAGGAAACACCCTCTGTCCCTAGCACTCGTACAACCCTTTGTACGGAAAACCAACTCCGGAGCGGTACTCGTGGGAGCGACCCAACCGAGTATAGTATCACAACATATATCAGCGCCAAGCACCCACAGGTATATGATCGACAAACTGGGTCAAACAAGGAATCACGTGCCCTCGGCACCTCAAAGGATAATCAACAACAAGTATGACCCAATCAATGCTCCAGTGCTCTCAATCAATCTCGACTCTACCACAAAGAAGAAGTACAAACAATATAGCACGAGCCACAACATGATCACCTACACTAGTATGTACAACACTGGTACAAAGAATATCAACAAGATAGGTGTAGGTCAAATCATGCATCAAGGATATAAGGAAGACATGCATGCAAATCAGGTATCTCAACCTCATCTATGATCATATCATACATATGCATCAATCTCAACTAAGGCATGTCACAACTAACATAATCCCAATAATATCATATCATCATATCATAATCATAATCCCAATAATATCATATCATGCTAACATAACTATCATATCATGCTATCATAACTATCATGCTAATATGAGAGTAAACACATAGGAGGAAGTCCACTGAATCTGGCAAACATCAACCCACCTCAAGAGCTAATCCAACCACGGTGGGGAACAATAATAACCTCAAATCCAATCCTCCAAGTTAAAACAAACTCGAGCAGTACTCCGATCTGAATATATCTCTATAAACCTGCTAACTCCAACAGAACAACAGCTCAGAACCAGATCAGCACAACAGAGTAGAGGAGAACAAGCTAGATCACAACTAATGCCAACACATGGCCCTTACTCTAGCTTTCTCTCTCTAGAAAGTAGGAAACATGAAGTAGAAATGTGCTCAAGCAACCAGGGACTCACCTATTTATAGGCCCCCAAAACACCACATTCGGGCGCCCGAATCCCTCTTCCGGGCGTCCGGAAATCCAGCAAGCCAGGTGTCAGCTGGCGGCCAAGCGGTCGGCGGTGGTCGGCAGGCGGTGGGGCGGCGTGTCTCCGACGGTCGACACGTGTCCTACAACACGACACGTGGCTCTCCACGTCACAAGCCAAATCTGGACCCACAATCCGGGCGTCCGGTTCCTACATCCAGATCCAAATCTCGTCATCCACTTCCGGACCATCCGAAATGTCTTCTGGCTCCGGAAACTTTCGGGCGTCCACTTCTCTAGTTCCGGGCGCCCGAAATCTTCCAAGCCCAGAAACTCCTCGAAATGCCAAGTATTACACTAGTATGTATAACAACTGGTACAATGGATATCAACAGGATAGGTGTAGGCTGAATCATGCATCAAGAACATAATGAAATCATGCTTGCTATCAGGTATCACTACCTCATCTATGATCATATCATACATATGCATCAGTCTCAACTAAAGCATGTCATAACTAACATAATCCCAACAATATCATGTCATGCAACATGAGAGTAAGCACATAGGAGGAAAATCCACTGAATCCGGTAAACATCAACCCACCTCAAATGCTAATCCAACCACGGTGGAAATATAAATACAATCTCAGATCCAATCCTCCAGCGCACACACCAGGCTCAAACAGTACCCCAATCAGAATATACTACCGAATAGACTGTCACCTCCAACAGAACGAATGATCAGAACCAGATCAGAACAACACAGTAGAGGAGAACAAGCTAGATCATCACTAATGCCAACACATGGCCCTTACTCTAGCTTTCTCTCTCTAAAAAGGTGGCACACGACGTAGAAATGGCCTCAAAATGATCAGAGGACTCACCTATTTATAGGCCTCAAAGTTCCACATTCGGGCGCCCGAATTCCCTCTTCCGGAAATCACCTAGACCAGGTGTCAGCTAGGCGGCAGGCGGTCCGGCAGTAGTCAGCAAACGGTGGGGCGGCAATCCTCCGGCAGTCGACACGTGTTCTGCAACACGACTCGTGTTAATCCACGTCATACCCCAATCCGGATCCACAATCCGGGCGTCCGAAACCTGCGCCCAGATCCAAAACAAGTCAACAACTTTCGGATCCATCCAAAACAGCCAATGGCTCCAAAACATTCGGGCGTCCACTTCCCAAGATTCGGGCGCCCGAAATGCCAAAGCCCAGTAACATCTCAAAATGCCAAGTATTCTCGACTGTTGCTGCTGCTCCTTCTGATCGAGGTAAGGGAGTCGCGAGCTAGATCCCTGTCTACCCCGGTCATTATTCTAGAGGAGGACCCAAATTGGAGATAGTTCTTTTTGGGAGTTGCCATGTACATACAGATATAGTTATTTTGTGTATAGTGAGATGGACTTGTACCTTATGGTTATGGTTGGACCATGATGTATTTTGGATCTTGTATGTACAGTTGGTTTATATTTATCGAGCTATGTTTAATTTATCCGCTCTGTATACTTGTAGTTGCTTGTATGTAGTTTACAGGTTCAGCTATCGCTTCGTATACATAAAAAATTCTATGTATACGGCGGATCTGTTAGCGAGCCCGGGGAAACGAGCAATCCGGGGCATGACAATACATGAAATACATCGTGTACTCTCGACAGGTTTGGCGGTAACACAAGTTGATATACCACTGGCCCTATTCGTTCCAAAACCTCAAATGGCCCAATGAAGCGAGGACTTGATTTTCCTCGAATACCAAATCTTTTTATCCCCTTTGTCGGCGATACTTTCAAGAAGACATGGTCTCCCACTTTGAATTCTAATTCGTGTCGGCGCTTTTCTGCATTGCTCTTTTGACGACTTTGTGCCGAAATTAGTCGTTGACATGCAAGCCGAACTTTGTTCTCAGCTTCTTGAAGTACATCACGGCCCAAAACCAGCTTTTTACCCACCTCGCTCCAATGTAGGGGTGACCGACACTTCCTCCCATAGAGGGCTTCAAATGGTGCCATTTTAATACTTGCTTCATAACTATTGTTATAAGCAAACTCCGCTATGGGTAGGCATTGGTGCCATCCACCTTGGAAATCCAAAATGCATGCCCGAAGCATGTCCTCCAAAATTTGAATGGTACGCTCCGATTGGCCGTCACTTTGCGGGTGAAAGGCGGTGCTAAAGTCCAATCACGTGCCAAGTGCTTCATGGAGACTCTTCCAAAAGTGCGATACAAATCTAGGATCTCGACCTGATATAATAGAGGTAGGCACTCCATGAAGTCGCACAATTTTATCAAGGTACACTTGTGAGAGCCTTTCTCTAGACCAAGTGGTATGAATAGTGATGAAATGCGCCGATTTAGTCAACCTATCGACGATCACCCAAATAGCATCGTGCCTAGCTTGTGAGCGGGGCAACCCTATTACAAAATCTATAGATAATTCTCTCCTACTTCCACACAGGAATGGGTAGACTTTGTAGCTTGCCCACGGGAAGTTGATGCTCGGCCTTCACTTGTTGGCATGTTAAACATCGCGCTACAAACTCTCCAATATCTTTCTTCATTCCGGGCCACCAATATAGCAACTTCAAGTCTTTATACATTTTAGTGCCGCCCGGATGTATAGCATAAGGTGCTCGATGAGCTTCACTTAGAATCTCTTCTTTAATCTCATTATCTGTCGTTACATAAAGTCGATTTTGAAACCGATGTAACAGCTCATACTTTTTTTTTTTGACCCCAATTCTTTTGAAATTTGGACCTTTTCGTAAATATCAAGTGTTGAGGGACTCAGCGGGGTATTGTGTCTAATTAATCCCTAATTCCTTATTCCCTTCTCTATCCATTCGTATCACAGCAACTCTCTCTCTTCTCCTCATCGCATTCGTACGCCGCCCCCTCTCCCGCACCCGCGCACGACGCCGTTGATCACCGTCGTCGTCGCCGTCATCCGTGGTCGTCGTTGCCGCAGCCCTTTTTCCTTGATCGCTATCGGCCTTTTTGGTTTGCCGTCGACGGTATCTCGTCATTGTTGTCTCCGTCTTTGAAGAGGTCCTTTTCTCTCATCTCTTTTGTCTCTTTCACTAAATCTTGAGATCATCCAACCTCCTTGCTCATAGTTATGTGATTATTTTTGAATACTTATCTCTTGATGATTGGAATTAAAACTATCAAAATCTGATTTGCTTTGATCTAAATATTTGTTGTTTGACCTATCATTTTATCTTGTATCTCTATAAATTTTGGTTGTGAAAATTCTACATATTCTACATGTTATTCGGAATGCCCGTTACCTGTTCGATAAAATGCCTAAGAGAGGGCGATTTTTGTTTTTGTTTCCAATTTCGATCCCATCTGATTGTAGATTGTAAAATTTTATTCCTACGTGTGAGAAACCCTCTTTTCGAACACTAAAACCTTCGTTTATTATTTAAAATTCCATTCATATTATCTTGCTTCTTGGAACAGTTTAATCTTTGAAACTCTTCATCTTCTTGATTTTTCGTCGAGCTTATTATTCTAAATCTCTTTCGTACTTCGTCTCAATCTAATTGCATGCATTTGTAATCGACCTTTTGTCAACCTATGTGAGCCTATCCGAATTTAAATTTTTGTGTAAGCTTTTCTTCTAAATTTATGTGTCTTCTTTGTAAGTTTATTTTGAGTAGCTTATAGAGAATCGTATTTCTCTATTTTAGGTTCCGGTGATTGATTTTTCGTGCAATTTTCTACTGGATAGCTTCTTAGCTACGGAGCTGCGTTAAGTAAGCGACTGGACACCCGTTAGTTCTTCGTAAAATAATTTAGAAAAATATTTTAATAGTGTGAAAATATTATTTTTAGATTTCAAAATTAAGGGTCAAGCATATTATTAGACATATCTGAAAACTGAGCTTCAATTGTGATTGACAAGTTCTTTTAGCAAAAGAATTTTCAAAATTTGGTAATCTGTTCTGTAAATTAGTGACTGGATAATTTTTGAATTATACTGTCTCTTGGTATTCTGCTATACTAATGTTGGCCATGTCGACATGTATTCCGTTAGAAGCTAGCTTCATCTCTGTATTGCGCCTTCGGGTGCCTGCGCCTATCCGCGCCTCTGTTCTGTATTTTCGCTTTCGAGCGCCTCTGTTATGTTATGCACCTTCGGGTGCCTCTGTTCTGTTTGCACCTTCGGGTGCCTCTGGATCTCGCCAATGGATCACACAATATAGTTAGTTACCGGAGACTTAATGTTTATTTCATTTATTTGCTGAAAGAGGAAATGCTTTGCAAATTTGTAGTTCCTATCTGATCTGAATTTTGAGTTTTGATAATCTTTATTTTTTTCAAAATTTTACAAATAAAAACCCAGTCGCTTAAATTAATTTTTGTATAAAATTTACCTCAGAGCATTTGTTATATATTTATTTGTATGCTTAATCCGACTAATGTGGTGTATGGTTGCTTACCCAGATACCGAGACTGATTTGCCGGGCGGGGCCTGGACCGAGTGAATGTTAGATGTAGTTACTGTCTGATTCTAGTTTCTTTTGTTTTTATGCCTAGTATAGTTAGATGCGAATATTTGAACTTCGTAAGCTATTGTTTGGTTATTTGCTTATGTTCCGTTATCTCTTCATACCCGCATTTTTGTTATTTATGGTATCCGTTGGAGCGAATTTTCGTTTGCATTTTGTAGTAAACTTTGGTTTTATATATGTGAGAATTCATTTTGATTCTAGTCGAAATTCAGTTGTTAGCCTCATCTTTTGATTCTTTGGATTTAGTGGAAAATTTTGTAATCATCTTTTTGCTTGTTTCTGTCTGGTTCTGTAGCCTTGCATATTTGCTAATTTAGCAGGTATGCGATGTCTGTTACGCCTCGGGTTTGCGACGTGACAACCGAAGCATACCCTGACTATCCACATGAAATTCATCGGCGGTTCCCCACCCTCCTGTAGCTAACACTAGCCTCCTTCAAATATCGCGCTGGACGAAAACCGCCGCGCGCCCCAATCTTTGTGTGCCGCCCTATCATCCTGGGTCTCTCCTCCGGCTAGGATGGCATTGACGGTCTTCTTCATTGGGCATTCCTCGCTCGCTCCCCAATGATCGCCTCTCCGCAAACAAACAAAGAAGAGATCTCCTGCCAAGAAAAAAAGTGGCAAACTTTTTCGGTGTGAGAACTAGCTATCAAAAGAAGTAGTCCTCGCTGGTGTACCAGCTAACCCCCGATCGGTCTCAAAACTGGTCCCCCACTAAAGTCTCTACTTGGAGACTAACAGTATAGGTGGTTTTGCTGGTAGGTAAAGTCCCAAGCAATAAATATAAGGCTGGGAATAACTCTACAGCTTGTAATACAACCACTCCGGCATTTAACGCCTACCCAAAGCTACTCTAAGTCCACAATCTACGCAAGTCAAATTCAATAAACATCACCAAAGTGAAAATCACCCTTCTTGAACCCACTCTAAACGGAACCGCCCAGACAGAGCTCACGTCCTTGACAGTCTCAACCCGTCTCTCGCTCACACGAGCAAACCGCACAGTAAGCAGCGCAAAATAGTGGATAGCCGGTCTGTGAGCATCAAGATCCAATTAGTCTGGCAGCCACATCAGCGCATGCTATGATGCCTCAAAGACATCGTTTGCGGCGATACTCGGGGAGAATGCTAACCTGACCGAGTTAGTACGCGTATCTTCCCGGTCGAGCACGTACATGCTCCGAGCCCGGCGGGTAATTCAAAATGCCGAAATTTGGACAAAAATGGGCCAAAGTACTCCAAGCTCACGTGCCTACTCAGACATCAAACAAGAACGTGCTCTGGTTAAAACAAGATAGCTGGGTCTCACCGTCAATCCCCCCGACAGCACCCTCATACAGAAGGTAAGCACTAAACCCTGCGTAAAAACAAGCTCGTCAATCCCAGCACAAGCGTATAAACCATTGTCCTACAAACAAACTCTAACGTATCCACCATCGCACTAAACAGCGTTGATTACAAGTGACAAAAGCATTGCTCCTAGAAGCTAAATCCTGATAATAGTTCGAAAAGTGAGACGGTTGATAGGCTCACGAGTTTTCCATCCTAATCTCCAATTTCGTGATTCAGTACAGCATGCCAACCGTTCATGGTTCTATAAATAATCAATTTATTGCGGGCTCGCCTTGAAATTAAATTTCATATATAAAGCACATGGAAATTCATGAATTTCGAGCTACGAACCATTGATCAAAATTTACAGTTAATAAAACAAACATGCTCACGCACTTCTCTACAACTTAGGAGGAAATCCGGCGCTTTTCTTTGTACATTAACCCTCTTCCTGAAAGCTATCCAACGACGCCAAGGAGTGATGCGGACGAGCCTCCCACCAACACCGAGCTGAAAATCGAACTCAAACCCGCCCTTTTTCCCGGAGGATGCGGACCAACTTGCCCTCAATGTCTTGGGCGCACCAGTAACATCAGCCCAGAACTTAGCCCCTGGGAGCCACGACCAACATTGTATTCAACAACCTAGAAAAAATCCTTAATGATTCTTAGTTCCAACATGCAAGTGACAACCTTGGCCCAAATGACGCAGGCATGGCTCACGAATACACCATCCAAATTTCAGCCACAACGAGCTCGAACTCGATGTCCAAAATGGTTCCCACACTGATGTCGGCATAACACTATCCTGGGCTCTCCTGAACATGCCATCACAGCAATTCCAGCAACTAAGCAAATCAACACTTTAACATAATTCTAAGAAATCTATGGTTCTAATCTAACGAAACTCTAAGTGCCAAGGGAGGAAAGGGTCCTACAAACCTCTCAAACTATAGTGATGGAACAATCCAACATCAACTACCAAAGATTCTCACAAAGATATGGATTTCCACAAATCCAAGAACTTCCTCATCAATTGACCAAAATATATTTCCGCACATATGCAAATTACTTACTCATAGATCTGAGCTTGAGCTCACCTGTAACTCCTCAATTTCCATTGTTGAAAGAACCTCCTAACCAGCAAGCGGAAGTGAGAAAGGGCCAATCTCACACTATTGAAACATTGCCAGCTCCCAAGAGATTTAGATCCCATAAGATACAAAGGAAAACCAAGAAGTTTCAGCTCAACGACAAAAGGGGCCCAATAAAACATCAACTTGCAGCATACCTACATGTACAATTTGTGCGATTGGAAGGATTCCAAGTCTTACTCCTAACGAGTCCTTCTACCCAACAACACCAAGTAATAGTGGGACATAGGGAACTCCCACTCGGTGCACACGATCAACGACACCACAGGTTGACATTGCAGTTCTGCACAAATCCCAGGGTCGCTTCAATGGTGAAAGGTGGAAAATGCGAGGGAAATGGGATGCCTAATCCTAGCCAAAATTCCCGAGGTTTTCAACCATGAAGAGGGGCGCAAAGGAATCTTCTCATTGGTGATGCGTCCACAACACTTTTATAGACAAAGTGATTTCGGTGCAAATTGTGCGTCAATAATAAAACTAACACCTAACTAGTCCCTCAGCAGGGAATAACATTCGACTTTCGGCGCGCGATACCCAAGAAGTTGGCGCCTGGTTCTCCACACTGCACAATCTAGAACATCGTACTCTCCGCCGCGGTCGCGTGATGTGTGCCCTGAGTTCTTACCAACGCAAACAACCACAACACGTGTCAAAACGGGACTATCGAGTACTCAACGAGGTAAGAGTTTCCGGATCTCACTTATTCGCACGGTGCGCCCGCTCCGGGCTCTCGCCAAGATCCGGAGTACACTCGCGACAAAACACTCGACTTGGCAGTTTTCGAGCAAATGGGACAGCACTCAACACTGGCGCCCAACAACACAACGTCCCTGGGATCCGCCCTAAAGTCCAAACACGCCCAAAAACTTTGTTTTGGCTACTTCGGTCTCATCCGAGTTTCGTATTTCTCGCAGTCTATTTGATTCGCCTGAAACTGAGCTCCGACTTCTCTGATGTCCAGAGATCACACTTCTCCAGAAGTACTCGAACAGATCGACTTAGGTAATACTGCAGCAGTCCATTCATTTCCGTCAGTTAGGCCCCAAAGGGTACGATCACAATCCTCCGCAGTATTGCACTCTGCTGCTCTAATGACTCGGCTAAAACTCGCAGCCAACAACTGCTCACACAAAATCAGGGGTGCACTAGGTCTCCTTCCTCTCTCGCCTGCTCTGGCTACCGCAGATGGCACGGGGGTAGCCCACGTCTGGGGGTACGACCTCGTGCACTTTGGGGAGGCGGTCATGGACCTCATCATCTGCGCAAATACTTCTCGTCAAAACGAGTACAGACAAACACAAACAACTCAGCGACGCTCACTCCAAGGCGAAAAGTACTGCCGAGTCGCCTCTTTCCAACTGCAAGATACGCTTTGACACGTCAAAACTCAAGTGGGAGGGGTCCCCGAACGACAGTATTCATCGCCACAGGATAGGCCGAGACATGAAACACAATCCCATGGAATCCTGAACTAAGGATCGCAAGACCTACCTGGTGGTAAGCAATCCTTACGTATGACTTACTCACGGCACAGTCATCAACGTCTGTGTTAACTCACACTCGAACGGCCCCAACCAAACCGTGTACTGAGCTTTCCACGAATTCCATAAACGGCGAAATTCCCTCTGGACGGCGAGACTTCAGATCGGAGCAACCACATGATCGACTCAATTCTTGGAACTCCAAGTGCTCGTCTCCTAGTAATCCGCCGCATAGCATCCATCTGTCGATGCTCTGGGCGAAGTCTCACAGAACGTGTCAAACCTTACGTGAACCTTCAAGCTTTCCGCATCCAGATCGAGGATATCGGGACCCCAAAGTCCAAATTCCTGCCTCTCTCCCAACGAACATACGCTCCAACCAAAGGCAGTTAAGCACTGCTACACACTTAGCCGTCAAAATAAATAGTGCCTCAAACGGAGCCATCTGGCAAATCCACTCGCTGCTGATAGCTTGATAGCTATTGTTGTACGCCAAACTCAAACCAGTCCTAAGTGTCCAGTGCCGGGTCCTCCACCTCACCACAGGAAGTCTAGGACACATGCCCTCAACATGTCCTCCAGGTTCCTCCGGTCTGAATGGTATCCGCTGCAGCAACACTGATCACCATCTGTCTGTCTGGATGATTGAAAAGAGCCAGAGTGCTAAAACCGCAGTCTGGAGTACCCAATGCTGTCTGTAGAATCCTCCAAAACTGTTGTACCATGAGACGAATCGGACTGTGTCTTCGATCAGACACAATCGAGTGGTAGGCACTCCATGCAGTCTCACTATCTCGTCCAAATATACTGATTGATCGGAGTCTGTCCCTGGACCATAGTTGTAGCAAACTGGTAAGAAGTAGGGCAGACAATAGTGGTCAGTCTGTCCACTATCACCCAAATAGCGTCGAAACTAGCCTGCGTTCCGACCTCGAGTAATCCCACGCACCAAAGTCACATGGCGATCTGGTTCCCACTTCCAACTCGGGTATTGCTCCGGAGACTCTGAAGCTTGCCACAGGTACTCGCGTGTGATCCGCCTTTTACCTGTTGACAATCATTCAAACACTGAGCCACAAACAATCTCCCACCATATGCCCGCTTCATTCACATCTATCACACACAGAAAGCCTGCGCGTTCAACTCCTTATACATCATTGGTTCAACACCGGTGGTGTATCCACGTTCTAAGCGGTGAGTTAATGATGCCTCTCTACACAAAATCAACACCTCATCACAATCGGATGATCTGGAATGTCCCAGAGGCACACCACAGTCCGGTCCCTGAACACAGTACACATCGACATGTCAACACACATCACAAATCCAAAGCACATGCACGCTAACACAAAACATTTGACTCAACAAAACACACATCATCAACAAAAAGGGGTCAACACACATGTAACTTCGGAACACAATCACAAGCAGTGTGGGTTGCACACAACCCATAAGACTAAGATCAACAGTCAAACACAGGTACACACACAAGTCAAGGCATCAATCATCAACAAACAACACAATACAATCTATCAAGGCAATCATAGTTTAAAATTCAATTCAGGTGGTTACATCACAAACGGACTAGAAAATTACACACTTTCATTTATCACAAAACAACAGTTCAAATGACAATACAACAAAACATCACATGGAACACATCAAAATCATCGCACGACACGCTCACCACACTTCACAACAATCAGTTCGTAGTGTACATCACTCAACAATCTTGTCATCACACAACATCCAAAGTCTTTTAGAGCACAAAAGTTGGTCAAGGCAATCACAATCTAAACACACATCAAACAAAAAATCCTACCCTTGTCTATCAGCATCAATCATCACAAAGTATCACATCTAAAAACAAATTACAGTCCTCACTGTACCATCAACACATCAACCAATGGCGCTTCCAGGACTCATCAGTTCACACAACTTTACAAAATCTAGACTAAAATGGTGTCATCAAACAGCAACTGTATAACAGTTGTATTGTACTCATTTGCAGGGCTTTGCTACATTTTTGGTATCAAGGCAACACAAAACTAAAAACACAAGTTTTTGCACTCGCACTTTGTGATTTGCACATGCAAACAAACATATTCAAAATCCACATCACGTTCGTTGGAACAGAACACAAACAACCTCACATCAACGACACAAGAAGCGGGTCTGTTACATCAATCACACAATGGGCTCAAAATCACATGCAATGCACAATCAAGCTAGACATGACACAATCACAATCATCAAACATCAGGTCACTTTTAAAAATCCAAACAAGATCCAATTCAAACACAAAGCATCAATCATCACAAAACAAGTCAGTCAACACATCAGCAACATCATCAAGAACTTAGTCAACAGCACACTCAACACATTCACTGAATCATCGCAATACAATCGCATGATAACATCGATTTAATCACATTCAAAAACATCATGAACGCTGCATAAATCAAGCATCAAAAAGAGTTCAAATCAACTCACAATTCAAAAAATCAACCATCACATCATCACACACACACACAACACACAATCACATAAAAGCATCAACAAATCACAGCATCAAAATCGCAACAACAAAAAGACAATCACACTCAATCATCATCAACACAACACAAATCACATTAGCACAAAACAAAGCATCCAAAGCATCATCAACAATCATCAATCACACAAAATCAACAAAAATCACACATCAACATCAACACATCAAAAAACACAACACAACAAAATCATCCAAATCAACATCATCATCACATCAACATCACATCAAAAAACATCTCAATCAACTCAACAACAACACTCATCAAACACACAACAAATCATCAAACAGAAATCAAACCACTCTAATATCAAAATACAAAAACCAACACATCACAGCATCACACATCAACAATCATCACTACACATCAACATCCCACAATCACACACAACCCCCATCACACAACAGACCAAATCCACAAAAGCATCCCCACTCCCAAACCAACAAACACAATCACAATCAAAAAACATCCCACAAAACCCGACAGCAACACCATCCTCCCAACAGCATCGACACGCACAACACCACTCACACCAATCACAACCACCACATCACATCATCAAAACACACTCACCCACACAAACAACAATCACACACAAACACTCCCAAACACACACCCCCACCAACACACACACCCCAACCCACCACACCCGAAACTCCACCCCCCTCCCACACGCCACACTACACAACTCCTCCACCACCCTACACATCCAACACACACCACCAACCCTCAACCAACTAAACTATCACATCAAATACACCATCTCTCCCACCACCCCCATCACCACCACCTACACACCCCCACCAAACCCCGCTCGCTCCCGCCCCCCCCATACCCCCAACACCCCACAACCCCACCTCTACTACTTCCTTAACTCACATTATTTCCACCCTCTATCATCCACTCCTCTCTCCTCCCAAACACCCACTCCCTATCTCTACATACCACTTCAAACCTCACACACTCTCTTCACTCTCACCACACAGCATCTAATCGACCAATCCTTCCGCATCACCTGAAAATATGGGGTGAGAACATGTAAACACGTCTCCCCTCCCATGTGTATGCAAGCCACAAAGGTCAAAGCGTACTCACCGTAACCAAGTATAGGTAAATAAACGCCTACAATAGCAAGTAAGTGGTAAAAAAGAGAGAAGAATTGTAAGTAAGCATGCAACAACCGCTACTATAGCTATATGCCGTCAAACCGGACGAAAAAGTCCCAAATGTACCCAATTTACCGCCGGGTCAGTCTAAGGACCTCAGGCAAAAACCATCACTCCCCGCTCCGCTCACCTAGCATGTAACCCCTAGCAATTGCCGCTGGGCTAACGGCAAAGACGAACCACTTTTTCGAAAAAGAACACCCTCCTGCAGGGGATCAGCCCGCTGGTGTACGGAAATGCTCTCGAGCTGTGGCCGATCAATGCGAATATGATCAATACCAACACGACGAATAGCCGACAATCACCGCCCCTCCAGGGCACACCGACCAATATGTCACGAACTGTAAGGGAACACCGAGTACCGACCACGTCAGGTCAACTAGATGGAACAACCGACATCCTCTCAAGTATATGCAGTACCGACCACTACAAGTCAACTAGGATGAACAACTCAACTCCCTCAAGTAAATGCAAGTACCGACCACTTCAGGTCAACTAGTAGGTATGATTCAAATGTCACAAAGGGTATACAGGCACCGACCACTCAGGTCAACTAGAATTGTGTATATCAATGTCACTACCGCTCTACTCTAAGTCATGAATGCCAGAGAGAATGCACTATAGATGCCAAGGTCGAAGGCATGTGGCTGAAAGGGTCCGAGTACGAAGACAAGTATATTACGCAGTAAAGGAATTATGGAAGAAGGGAAACATCACCGAGCGTGCACCACTGAACACTTCGTATTCGAAGTATACCCACTTGTTTCCACTGGTCCGCTTCTGCCCCTAAATGCATAAGACAGTCAACCATACCACGAAGTGTCCACAGAGTCCGAAGTCCAAACTCTATGGCTCAGAACACAACACTCACAATCCCAAATATTCCAAGGAATCGGTTTCCCAAAAACCGATCTCCGAAACTCGGCAAAGAAGTCCCTGAAAAATCACACACCGGACTCGCCGGGACCCTCGAAGTGTCCCGACACGCCCGTACTCCGTGTCACGAGTCACCAATTTGGGTGTCCCGGCAGCAAACACTCCAATTCTCACGTCAAAACGATTATCGCCGATGACTGTTTAGATCTCTGGGTTTTCGAGAAGTGTCACATTCGACATCGGAACCCCTCTGCCACACACCCGTCGTCTTCCAACACATCGAAACACGTAGGTGGCTAGCCAACAAGGCTCAGCGGCAAATCCTAAGGCATTCCAACACATCGGTGAAACCCAAACAGAAATCGCGTTCGCACTAGGATTTCGCCGAAAAAAAAAAAAACGCACTATAAAACAGAGATCCGTCTCCGTAGAAGCTCTGGACCCTGACAATAAGTCCAAGGTCACCTACCCATGATACATCTGCCCATAGTAGCCGTAATGCGACAATTTGCAACAAAAACCCCTATCACCAATCGTAATGCTAAATTACATGCATATTGAGGAAGTTAGAGTTTTGCAACCATATTTCGTGCACCGCGATGTAGGGTAACAGGTCTCGTCGAGGCGAAGGCCGTGCTCACTGTCGGGAGCATAGCAAACCACTGTTGGATCGCGTGGGAGCAAAGCGAACTTCAAGTAAAGGAATGCGCCCCGGGAGCGACGAAGGCGAAACCAATATCCGGCCTCGCCCAACAAAAAACCAGATGACACGATGAACAGCGCTCTCCTGTGGTCACCTGCTCACCTTCAGAGGCGTCGGAGTGACCCCAGATCCGCCGGAACATTAAAGGACACAAGAATAACCCTAACCGAGCTTGAGGGGAGCCAAGGGACCCAGGCCTCGGCCGCCGTGGGGGGGGTCGCGGCGCGCGCGTTTGACGTAGAGTGGTACGACCGACGGGGGGGAGGTCGGCCACGTGCGCTAGCCGGCGTTGGAGCGCGAGATCAACCCGAGCCCAGCAAGGGTGAGCTTCGGCTCCGCAGTTTCTTCTCTCCTTCCTCTGGCCACGGCGACTGTAGTGTACAGATTTTTAATATCAAAGTAGTGTAGATTAAAAATAGTATGAGATACTATTTTTATTGGGCTTAGAAAGTACAAATATAAGTCGAAAATAACTAATGCTGAAATTAAAATGAAAACAGGAGAATAGAAATTTTCTGTAAGGAACGGGGCTTATTTTAAGAAGAAAATTTACAGTGTCAGAAAATTATGAAAATTTGAGAATATGTCAGAATTATTTTTTCTTGATGCTAGATTTAAAGTTTCATGTCCATTACGACAACCCCGAAAAGTGGAAAACGGAATAATAAACAGCAATCTTTGAAGGAATTTTGTCGGTAGAAACCTTTCGGTGACAAAAATGATTCAAAACTAAAAAAATTAAGATCATCGTTCCTCACATATTCCTCCTCCCCCTCGCATCAATCTACACGTCTCCACAATTCTCCCATGCAACTCCATCCCATCTCTCTTAAATCACTTATCAACTCATCTAAGCCCCTCGTCACCCACCCAAAATCATCAACTCTCAACAAACTCGTTATAATTACATTGGGGGCTCTCCTCTCCCTCTTCCCTTTCCTTCCTCTCTCTCTCTCCTCATTTCCTCTCTTATTCCCCCCCCCCCCCCCCCCCCCTTCTTCTTTCCCCCCCCCCCCCCTACTCCCACTCCCACCCCCCCCCCCCAAAACCCCTCTCACCCTCCCCCTCACTCTCTCCATCTTTATCCTTTCATGTCGAAGGAGTGACCTCTCCGCACTTTTGTGGTCATTGAGTCTCCTTCTGCGAGTGGTACTTTAGAGTAGCACAGCTTACCCTGGTGGTGAGTCATTGGATCATCATCCCCATAGCTTGCTTGAGTCAGAGTTTGATCACGAGGCTTGATTGAGGTTAGTAAACTCTCCTTTACAATCCTCCTAAGCTTAGTATGAGATTGTTGGGGGAGTTTTCTTGAATTGGGTAGAATCTAGGGTTAGAGTAATACTTGGAAAATTGAGGATTTTGAGGGCTACTAAGTCGACGGATATCGGGCGCCTAAGTGAGGAAAGGGACGCCCGAATGTTTCCGACCCAGAGGTGTTTTTCGATGAAACCGGTAGTTTGGCTTACGAGTTTGGATCAGGGCAGCAGGTTTTCGGACGCCCGGATTGTGGATCCGGATTGAGCTGTTGGCGTGAGTGCCACGTGCTGGCTATGCAGGACACGTGTTGCCGCCGGAGACACGCCGCCCCACCGCCGACGCGACCGCTTGGCCGCCAGCTGCATATGGCGTTTTGGTTTCCCGGACGCCCGAAAGTTGGATTCGGGCGACCAATGTGGGACATTTTGGGAGCCTATAAATAGGTGAGTCCCTGAGTTTGTTAGATCATTTTCCCACTTCGTGACTTCGTTCTAGAGAGAGAAAGTTGGGTTTTGGGCCATGTGTTTGGCATTAGTTGTAACCTAGCTTGTTCTCCTCATTCTGTTTGATCTGATCTGGTGCTGAGCTGATGTTTACTAGTAAAATTTCCCCGTGGACTAGTTAGAGGCAGGCCTTTGTGCGTTGATAATCCAGAAAATCGAGATATAAAAGTGTCTGCGCTCGGGAGTCATTGATACTAGGCTTGGAATCAGGTGTTGGATACTGACGGATTCCTAATTATTGGCCCACACCAGAGGTTTTATATAGCTTTGAGGTGGGTTGAATGTTTGCGCATGAGTTCAGTAGGACTTCCCTCCTATGTGTTTACTCTCTATGTTAGCATGAAAGATTTTGATTATGTTAGGCATTAAATGATTAGATCATTGGAATTATATTGGGAAGATGATGCATATCTATTGGGGATTATGAAGCATGAGACAATTCTGATAAAAACATGATTAGAAATATGACCTTATGGTTGAAGATTTGCATGTGTGCATAGATCAATTGGTCTTAATGATATATATATGTGTTTAAACATTACATAAATGATTTGCTCATGTATCCTTGTTGCCATGATTCTGGATTGGTCCTAAAACCGATACTCACTTGATGGCATATCCCTTGTAAGCGCAGGTTGTGTGTTACAATGTTATTGTTGGTGATTCATGTTGAGAGCTCGTTGGCTATGTCGTTGCGTACCTCCTCTTTGTTTATGTGGTAGAGTTGAGATTTGAGGGATTGGATTTAGCGCACCGATGGGAGCATTACATGCAGATTGAATGGGTCAATGTTGCTTGACTATCCTTTGAGGAGTGCGCGAGGGCACAGTGATTCTTTTTGAGATCAGTGGAATTGGGATCATACTTGTTGAGATTATCCTTTGAAGATTGCCGCAGCCCCCGCATGCTAGATTTTCTTTGATATGAACCCGCCAGATGCGTTGTCGATGATTATACCTAGTTGGGTGCTTGGCGTTGCTGGATATGATTGTACTATACTCGGTTAGGGTCAGACTCACCGGCGGACGAGTACCCTATACTGACCTTGAGTTAATGGCATGTTTCCGTACAGAGGTGTTGTACGAAGGGAGCTAGTTAGCATAACAGAAGGTCTTCCTGTATTGAGTCTGGCTCCCTGTTAGGGCGGTTAGAAGCATTGATCCAGCTGGCCTCAGGCATCGTATGTGGTATCGAAAGTTTGTAATTGCATTATGAGATTGTAGCAGCTAGTCCCGTTACAAGGAGGACGATATTCAAGATCACTTGTTTCCTGTTAGACAGTTAAGCTGTTCTGTATAGTAAGTGGTCGTTATGGATTCTAGTCTGTGACTTTTTTATTGCTCCATATTACTACTCATTTGGTATAATTCGTGAGCGATTGGTGGTTTGTTGACTTAGAGGGCAGACCATTGATGCTGTGGACGGTACTCCCTTCTTAGGTACTTGTTTGATTAGTAGTGTCTCTCCACAGCTCGTTTTGAACATTTTTTGCAGGAGTCTCCAATCCCCATTGATCATACCCCTCAGTGCGCGTTTTATAGTGGAACCATCCGGGTAGAGCGATTCTCCAGGGTACTTTGCTAGGATTGGTATCGCCCCTTTGGACGAGGACATTTTTGGGGCGGGTTGGTTACATGCGCTGAGAGGATTTTTTATGGGTGTGCTAAAGTACCCCCCCGTTTTGGAGTATTTTTGTATTGATGGCAGGAGTATCCACAGTGATCCTTTGATATAATTTGATATAGATCGAATGTTGATTACCTTTTTAGCAGAGCTCTTGTGATGATTGTGGAGTTGTTTCCCATTGCAGTAACATGAGGATAGAGATACTGTGTCATGCGGGCGGACCCTGGCCCATGGGGGGGGAAGGAAAGGAGACCCCCGCCCCCTTGAGCATTGTGTGCAATAGTAGTGTAGTTTGGTAGGATAAAGGTCTATCTTCTTCTAAGTTATATCTCCTAGAACTCTGTTGATTGCTCTGTATCATATACTTGTGAGATTGATTGGAGATATCTTCCTCTAGGACTCCCTCTTAATGAGGCACAGACGCTTATGAGGATGGCTGAGTATTATGGCAAGGTGGGGGGTGGTACCCACTTTGGATTACTTGTTACTATAGTTATGGCTGCCACACCGTTGGTTCGCACACTGTCTTTGCAGAGTCTTTCTTTGTGTGATTGTTGTTGTACTGAGCGCGGAAAGAAAGGGGATAACTGGGGATGACCGTAGAGATCACAGTCTTATATCGGCGGGATCTTGGTTCATGATGGGTACTACCATTATTTTGGTAGATGATTACCCGAGTGGCTGTACATACAAGTTATTAGTAGTTGTGTGTAAGATATTTTCAGAGAACTTAGTATATGTAAAGTTATTATGGGCTAGAACCATGGTTAAAGGATGTCAGTGGATGTAAGTAAAGTCCTTTGATTTTAAAAAATTTATAGCAGCTCGGTTAGTCCTTAAGTCTATAAATGAATGTTGTTTTCATAAAGTCGTATATATGGTAGATTAACAATAATTGATTAATTACAAATTAACCATACTCTATGCAGTTACAGAGACGACAAGTCTTATGCCATTGAGTAAACTTGAACGATTCATAGTAAGAATCACGTTTGATGAACAATTAGCATATTCGTTAATTGATGCATTCTGCATTAATTTTCTATGACAGTGTCGATATATAAACTCATTCGAATTTAATTTGTGATTACTAGATTGCACTAAAATGTTTAGCTAAAATATCATTGCTTCCTAGCCAATGACGTATTGGGATGTCCACCGGAGAGAGAGGAGGGGCGAGCCCAGAATTAGAGGATGATGCGTATGCCATAACGGGAGACTCGTGAGGAGAGACGTATCTGTTTTCTAGAGAGATCTTAATATTTGTTCGCTTACACCTATCGCACTTTCTATTGTCCTTTAACGCGGAGAGAGAGACTCTCTACTATTCATTTGCCTCAAGGGGAGCTCTTAGCATGAATGTCATCTTGATAATTCGCCCAGATTCTCGGCGAGACTTTTTATACCTCTATCTGCACGGGAAAACTATTGATTATATAGCAGAGCCTCTACGGTGTTGTTGTAGGCATACCATGGGTTTCCTTTCATTGTATTTTGAATGAAAGATGTATAGTTTTGTTGATGGTTGATTGATCTACTAGTTGATAAGATGTATAATGCTACTGTATATCTTGAGATTTTAATTTGGTGGATTTTATTTTAGATGTAGAACTATGTTCTTGCTCTGATTACCTTGTTTAGGATGTATTCTTTATCCTACTTGATTGTTGTTAGCATAGACGCCTTGTGTACTTTGTGTTGTTTGAGGTACACGGCGGGTCTGTGCACGTGCCTGGTAGGCTCCCACGAGGGCCCGGGGCGTGACACTACGTTTACACCCTACACTGTCAACCATTTTAGGTCATACTACCACTATGTTTTCCTACTTATGTTCAATGGCACTATATTCTTTGTGTTCACATGTTGAGTTTTTCTTATGTAGCCCTAAAGAGTGTCAACCAACTTCTTAGTCCACAACATAGGTACAAACATATATATCAACACATATATCTCTTCTGTACAATGGCAATTATTTATTCTACTTAGCATATATCTCGTGCATGCTTATTTTCAAATTCAACTACCTATTATCAATTCTACTGTCCTTAGAGAATGTCATAACCTTAGTCGTCCACATCTAGGTATACACGTTCCATGGTACCAGTTTATCTAAAGTAAAATATATTTTCATGTATGTCATTTTACCAATTATGCTACACATTTATTATGCATCAACTTAACATAATTTATACCCTAGACATAGAAAGCGACCAAATTGCTTCGGTGAAGCACAACCCACCTCAAACGATCCTAATTGCTTGTAGACACTTGCAATTAGGTTCTCGCAGACTATTTGCTCTCCTCCGAGCTTGTACCTTCCCTACTGTATAGATCGTGTTAGAGGAGCACCTATGGTGGCTGATTTTTGGTAGTAGTTACTGCACAGGACTGGGTTATCCAACTTTACTTGTATTTTATTTCAGCTGTTAGAGTTGATGTCACGCCCCGAGACTGCCAATTTGGTCAGTTCCGGCACGCATAGACCCCACGAATGGACAGAGTTTACCCTATCCGCCCAGAGCGTCACAACCAGTACAATTCAAAACATTCCAAACAGGAATAGAATTTATACAAAGATCGCGGAAGGAGAGTACCAAAAATATAAAACAACTAAACTATTACAAGCATTCTTTCTCATTCATTACATTTACATTCATTTTCTTTTCTTTACTCTTACATATGCAGCCCAAAATGTAAATTACATTTTTATTTCATTTTCTACTCCTTACTATACACTGTCCAAGGGTACCTCTACAAGAACATCAAAATGGAAGGGCTTCTAACTAAGGAGCTACGCCCTTTCCTCTCTCCGCTGCTACTTACATAGAAGAACCTGAAAAATATGGAAGTGAGAACTATGAAAATAGTTCCTAATGGGTACGGTCACCCAAAAAAAAAGCTCGACCCACCAGGTCCAAAGGAGGCAACATAAGCATTAAGAAATAGAGTGAGATAAAATAGGCTAAACATATAAATCTCTACAATATACATAAAGAAGTACTATGCTCAAGCCTCACTATATATATGCGATAATGAAATCCATCATATAGTGTAACTAGATTTTACTACTTCTTTACCCGATCTTTCAATACTCTAGAGAATTCCCACTATACATAACAACTAAACCCACACACCCTACACGAAGTAGAAAGGGTTCATGTCTCAAGTTTTGACTATGCATCAATTCGGTTCATGTTATTTGAATGCAACTATTTACCCAATCTCACGGGGACCCATATGGAGTATGGTCCCAGTCTGCGCATGCCTCATGGGTCGTGTCCAGCATCCATCACCCCCTTAGGTCGTGCTATGCATCCATCACCCGGGTTCGTGCATCGCATCCATCACTCAATCGGCTCTCAAAAAGCAAAGCGAGCGCACCGAATGGTATACCTCCGGAGGACCAAGCACTGGGGGAGTGACCCCCACGAGCAGCTGCTAATTGAGCTCATTTGGCCCTTGCAAGCTTTAATCATATGCATAATGCTCAACAAGACACCTAGTACCACATGACACCAATGTCATATATTGACTCAATCGATATATCTAAGGTTCTCAACCTATGTTAGATGGCACGAGGTTCAACAATCATGTTCTTGTGTCAAGTTTGCTTTAAAGTGCATCTTACCTTAATCCTATCACTGAGGGTTTCTATATTTCATTCAAATGTCACACAAGTCCAAGTGGTTGTCCTACCACTATGTTATCCAACCTATATACATACAACTAGTTTACTCTACCAGTTCATTGCATCTCTAAGGTTCACATAGCACTATACTCATGCATCCTAAGTTTTAGAGTTTTCAATAATAGTTGTCTACTTCTAATTTAGGAAACATACAAATTACAATGATATTACATATACTTGAACCCTAACATGCATAATTATACATATATATATGCATACATGTTGATCTAAGTCCATTTACTAGTTTGTTCTACTAGTTCTCTTGCATTTCTAGGGTTCCCAATGTTCAAATGGCCTATACTCATACATGCCAAGTTAGTAACTTGTATCAATGATTATCTATTACATAGATCAAGTAGCATGCAATTTACATGGCAATAATATACTTGAACTCTAACCTGCATAATTACACACATATATCTATAGGTCCACACACCTAATTAATCTTGTACAATGATAATCCCTCATTTAGAATCACATGCTTTATAATTGCACAATAAATAATTCAACTACCAATCAACATGCATCAATTATTTATATAAAATACACTCTAGACATGAGAGGTGATCAAGTTACTTCGGTGCAACACAGCCCACATCGAAGCACTCCCAATTGCTTGTCGACACTTGCAATTGGGCTCCCAACGACGATTCGCCATGCTTGAAGCCTAACTAACCCAAATCTTCATGAATCGGCTTGTTTCCTCCATTGATCGCCGAGACTGCTACACTTTCAAACTAAAGTGGTTGCGCGTGTTCTTCTAACCTTCAATTAGAGTATTAAAGGATCAATTTTGTTCAAAACCTCATAGGGACAAAAACCCCAATTTCAACCTTAGGTTTCTAGATCCTCAGGAACACCCCAAATTCATGGTGAATCTTTTGATTAAACTAGTTTAGAATCATATAGTATCTCTAGAAACTCTAATTTCAAAGAATTTAACAAAAATCCTAACTCAAAATCCACAAAGTACTCACCTTAGCCATAAGCTCCTCAAGCCTCAACTTGTTCTTGAGCTTGCTCCTCATCTCAAGGCTTTTTTCCAAGCTTAATCTCCTCTACTTTCTCCTATTTGATGGAGAGATTACAAGAGAAGGAGAGAGGTATTAGAGAGGAAGAGAACGTGTGAGCTAGAAAGAAAGAGAGAAGGCTAGGCTCTCCTCTCTTCTCTCGTGCTGGGCAAAACCGAAGGGGAAAAGAGGCCATGGGGTATACATATAGGCCCCCCAACAATTGCAACTTACAGTTTAGTCCAATTCTGATATAATACTTTTAATTGGAGCCCTTTTGAATGTCCATTTGTGCTCAAATTTGACCGTCAGGCTCAATTAAAGTCAATCAGAAGTAATTTATCTTAACTTTGCAGTTTTGAATTATTTTATGTAGTACTCTGAATTTCGGTGCGCTGTTTCGAACTTTACCAAATTTGATGAAGTTCGGAGAGAGCCGATAAGGTCTGGTGTGGAATTGGGTTCCGAGGGTTTCAGAACGTTTTGGGTGCGAGTGGGAACCCTGAAATCAAAAAATTTGATTTTTGGAAAAAGGACCAACTGGAGCAAAATTGCTCACGGGGTCCGGACCCGGGATCTGGGGTCCGAACAATGAAGTCCGTGGAGCAGCTAAGGTCCGGACCCGGACGCCATGGTTGTAAAGACTGAGAATTTTGCTATACAATTTAACTCTCCGTTAACGATGTTTATGTGTATATTTTAATTACATAATCATTCGTCAAGTTTCGGGAGAAAATGATTTAAAATAAAAGAGTTACGTGATTTCGAAAATTCACTTAAGTGAATAGTAACTCTGGTTTTCCGGATAGGCCGATGATTAAAGATGGCTTCTGGAGTGTATCGGACTCCGCTCTTAGTGGTCCAATAGCTCGTTTTCAACTGTTCGACTATTCTGGACTCAATGGCGCTAACAGATTTAAGATTTGATGCACGGTTTTTGAGAAAACTGGACCTTGTCGAAAAATAGACTTTTTATTCTTCATTGTTTCAGACTCGCAAAGCTTACCGTAGCTCCGCTTTGCGTATGAACCCTCGGACAGGGACCTTTCATGCGAAAGAAAGTTGGTGTCGATGGATTTTGGTCGCGAGTACGCTAATCGAGGAGATTTGGAAACGATCGATGGTTGTTATACACATGATGTATAGATGGATCGGATTGACAATGGGTTTGTCGTGAATCGACAATCAAATCGAACGAAACAAAATCGTGAGTTCGATGTCCCGCCAGTGCTGAACACGATGGCGCTACCCGTTTGCAGATCCGACGGACGAATCGACGGATATCGCACGTTCACCGGGGAAGGGACAATCGACATATTTGTATTTCGCGCAAAAACCCCCAATATTTTATGTACCGAATCACGTGAAACGTGGCGTGGAGGTGCTCATGCGCGATTTACGCGTGCTGTGAGGGACCCATGAAGAATTTAGGGTTGTCGGGGGACTTATGCGCAAAATGGCAAATCTATATATTTTGCTCATTAGGGTTTGCTCCATGAAACCCTAACCCTAGCTGCCTCCACCCCTCCACAGCAACCCTAACCGACCCCCTAACCTCCTGTGCATCTTGATGCGCGCTGCCAGCCCCCGCCGGCCAGCCGCCGCCGGTCGTGGGTGCAGCCAAGCCCGTCCCTCACCATCATCTCCACCATCATCTCCCTCTCTCCCTCCTTTCCTCTCTGGTTGGAAGCAACCAGGAGGATGGTGCATCTTTCTCTGCGGGTTGCTGCCGCTGCCACCGACCTCCGGCGCGCCGCTCCGCCGTCCCCGGCCGTCCCTGCGCGCCGGCGCCGCCCTGCAGCCATGGCTGGGCCATCCTGGACCCGTGCGGGCTGGTGGAGAAGAAAGCCACCAGCCACCAGCCGCCGCCTCGCCTGGCCCACCGTCGACCCCACTCGACCTTCCGACACCGCCGCATCCGATCCCGACGATCGCCGTCGCCGCCGCTCGCGCTGAGAGACGCCGCGGCCGCGCCTGAGCATGGATCTGCTCGGGCGGCCGGGCCACCTTGCGCGCCGCCGCCGCTGCCCGGACCGGCACTCCCCTCCTCCCTTGTGACCCTGGAGGGACGCCGCGCCGCCGTCCGGCGCCGCCCGGCAGCCGCCGCCGCCTGGAAGGCCAACCCGAGCTCGGCCCGGTTGGCTGCGGGCTAGGGCACCAAGGCCTATCGCCGGCGCTGCATCTCGCCGTTATCTGAGGCGAGCCCCGGCCTCCCCTCGCCGGCCGCAACCGCCTGCCGCCGGTGAACCCGCCATCCGGCCGCCGCCGGCCAACTCGAGCCGCCCCCTGCTCCGGTAACCCTTACTAGCTTTCCTGTGCACTATTTTGGGTTTCGGCTCGTTATTCCGGCAATCCGAGGCCACCCCGATGCCTCCGGATGTGAGTACGATGATCCTTGATCAGTGCTGATCATCGTGCTCACCTTCTTTTGGGTCAACGAGCCCCTGGTTAGCGACAAAAGCGCGATTCATGTTCTGCGCGCGTAGTTCGGCTGAACTTCGCGTCACTTCGGCCCTCTCCACAGCGGTCGGCTTTGCTCCAAATCGAGAGCACGGCCTCCGACACGTCGAGACCTATCGGTGCGTGTCTTGACTGACCCCGAAGACCCTCAGTTTGTTGTAACAACCCATAGTGTCCGATAAATCACATAAAATAGTGTGATTTTATGGAAAGTTGAGGGCTTTTATGCAATTGTACACCGCGTGGGTCCTGTGGGCAGTATGTGTGACCGGCGTGTGACCTCTGGACTAATTGTCCAAGGTCCGATGTCTTTCGCGACAACCGAAAATCGATTTCCGGTGCGTTTTCCGACGAAGTCCGTCGACGAAACGCGGATTTCGGTTCGGGATCGACTGTCACGACTTGCATGACTTGTTGGCTGCCGCTGAGCCTTGTTGGCTGGCTGTCTCGGCCGTCTCGTGTATTCGGAGAAGCCCGATGAGCGGTAGTGGGTTCCGGTGTCGAAATCGACACTTACGGGAACCCGGATCGGAACGATTGTCCGACGATGATTGTTTCGATGTTTGATCTTGTGCTTGCTGCCAAGACACCCAAACGGATGTGCTTTGGGGCAGCGGTTGACTCGTGGAGCGAGTCGGTGCCTTTCAGGACTGTTCGTGTGTCCCGGGAACGTCCCGTTGTGATTTTGGGACTTCCGACACTGTTTGGAGATCGGTTGTGGGAAACCGAGTCTCGGGATTTTGGGAGTGTGTGCATGTGTCTTCTGATTGAGTCGTTTGAGGTTGTCCCTGACTCGGTGGACCTATCGTAGGTCCGGTTGATTCGCAGCGCGTTCCGGATTCCGACGCGATCGTTACAGGTGGGTACTTCGATCCGAAGTTGGTCTAGTGGTGCATGCTCGGTGACGTTCCTTCTACCCTTTTCTTTTCGTTTCCTTATATGAGTATATGTGATGAGTTGAGCCGGCACCTTGTGATCTCTACTTGCATTCCTTACTTGTTCTAGCAGTAGAGTAGATATGATTATATCTGTATCTGAGTTGATGTTCTCGTGACCTTCTTGGTCGGTTTCTTGACACGGTTGTCTGATGACCTATACGGTCGGTATACCCAGAGGGGTGGATTATTTGGCTGTTTGCCAACATTTATTGGTCATACTTGCATTGATCGCCATTACTCTTGCGCATTTCGCGAACACCAGCGGTTGATCCCCGCAAGAGGGTGTTCTTTTCCGGAAAAGTGGTCGTACGTCCGACCCGTGAGCTCAGTTGGGCACTTATATGCTGGCAGAGTAGGAGTGGCATGTGCCTGAGGTCTGCTGACTGGCGCGATATGTTTAGATTGGGTATATTTACTATCTTCATTTATTGATGCATGCCATTTACAGTAGCACTAGTGCAGTGTACCTTGTTTCCCTTCTTTCATTGCTACTGTATTGTTATACCTATCTATCTCCTGGTTATCGGTGTGTACGCTTGCCTTCGTCGGCTTGCGGTACCCACTGGGAGGAGGAGACATGTTCACATGTTCTCACTCCCCCCCACTTTGTTGATTTTCAGGTGATCCAGCTGGTTCGAGTCGGGGCGAGACGTGAGGCACGTCATTTGCGATCATTAGAACTCCCGACCCGGTCATTGGTTTAGTTTTCCTTACTTGCACTCTGAATAAATAACTTTAGAATTATGGTTCAGCTTTATTTACTCTTTGGACATGTGGTTTATTAACGTCTAATAAAGTACTTGTGATAACTTTTGCGAAACCTGTCTCCTACCCTTCGTGGTAGCTTTTCTTTAAAACAAAATGATATTTATGTTGGTGATACGTTTGAATTACTGATGTGAATGAAATGAATGTTGTTGTATATGTATTTGTGCGACGCCGTGCAAATACAGGGGAGGCTCTGTCCGAGTGAACAGTGGGTTCCCTGTATTTGTGGCGGGTCTGTCGTCTCTGGGGTCAAGATTTTAAAGTAATAATAAAAAGAAAAATTTATCCTGTATTTTTCCGCTGTTCTCTTATAAACTCTAAATGGACCCCCGGGGCGTGACAATGGTCCGTACCCGACCTGCGCATAGACCGGGAGGCACGTACGGGTTCCGGACCCGGACGCCACGGTCCGGACCCGGCTTGTGCGGTGGGCTGTTGCGCGTACGCGGTCCGGACCCCACTTGCAAGGTCCGGACCCGGCTAAAGCAGAATGCCCAGTGAGGGGCAGTTTGGTAATATCATGGAGGATGGGCTATGTATAGGGGCTGAGGTCTCTCCCCTCATTACTCCTCCACTCTCCTCACATTCCCTCTCCTTCTCCCTCACTTTCTCTCTCTAGAGATCTCTCCAAATCTTGGAGAAGTGAAGGATTTGACCTTGGGAAAAGCTTCAAAGGTGGATTTGGAGCTTCTTAGTGCAAGAAAAGGCTAGGAAACTTGGGTGTAGAGGTGAGTTTTTGTGATTTAGGGTTTAAACCTTGGATTTAATCCTTTGATAAAAGGTTTTTGGAAACCCTAGGCAATCTTGACCACAAATGGTGGAAGATTGGCCATGAAATCTAGGGTTTGGCTTGCATGCATGCAAACCCTTGGTAGATTTGGGGCTTTTGTCATGGGAGGTTCTAAAAATATTTGGACATTCGGGAATTACAATTGAGGCATAGGAAATCATGTTAGAACCATTGATTTCTAGCATCGAGTTGATTTATGGGTTCGTAATGAGTAACGAGCTATTTTCTTGTAGAAGCTTGGGTTGAAGCAAGAACTCAAGGCTTGGCGACTTAGGAGCTCAAAGAATTCAAGGAATTGGAAGCTCTTGAGGTGGGTTTGTGTCACGCCCCGGGTTACTCATTCCCGGGCACATCAACAGACCCGCCGCATACACAGTATTTCTACCGCGTATACGAAGCGAAAACAACAACAACCACAAAGAGCTAAAGGTATCAACAGAGCTGCTATATATAATAAGATCACTGTACATACATACATCATAACTCAAAATACACATCTCTAACCATCTCAATATCACTGTATGTACAGACTCATAGGATCATCCACCAAAATAGGGTATACCTCTAGCAAAAGTCCGGGGAACAGCTCTACCCGACGGTCTCCTTTCCGCGATTAGAATGCACAACCGGAGAAGAAGACTCTGCAAAAAGGTGTCAACAACGGGTGTGAGAACTACTATCAAACAAGTAGTCCTCAGTGGGTACCACCACCAGACTCAGCGGTCTACCCACTAAGTCCTCAATCTCAAGAGATATATAGAGAGCAATAAATAAAGTAGGAGATAAACTACCACTACTATGAACAATGCTCAACTATCAATATGAATACCAATGATCTGAACATATCAAATGAGGACTAACATGAATCCAATATAATGCAATACAATACAATACAATACCTGCGGCCTGATCATGCTCTACCCGTAGGGAGCCAACTAGTACAGGCAAACACCCTCTGCACTAGAACTCGTACAACCCTCTGTACGGAAAACCAACTCCGGAGCGGTACTCGTGGGAGCGACCCAACCGAGTATAGTATCACAACATGTATCAGCGCCAAGCACCCACAGGTATATGATCGACAGACTGGGTCAAACGAGGAATCACGTGCCCTCGGCACCTCAAGGGATAATCAACAACAAGTATGACCCAATCAATGCTCCAGTGCTCTCAATCAACTCAACTCTACCAAAAAGAGGAGGTACAAACAACATAGCACGAGCCACAACAGATCACCTACACTAGTATGTACAACAACTGGTACAAGGGATATCAACAGGATAGGTGTAGGCTAGATCATGCATCAAGGATATAAGGAAATCATGCATGCTAATCAGGTATCACAACCTCATCTATGATCATATCTTACATATGCATCAATCTCAGCTAAAACATGTCACAACTAACATAATCCTAATAATATCATATCATCATATCATAATCCCAACAATTTCATATCATGCTAACATGATCCCAATAATATCATATCATCATATCATAATCCCAACAATATCATATCATGCTAACATAAGAGTAAGCACATAGGAGAAAATCTACTGAATCTGACAAACATTAACCCACCTCAAGAGCTAATCCAACCACGGTGGGGAACAATAATAACCTCAGATCCAACCCTCCAAGATATAGCAAACTCGAGCTGTAGCACTCGAAATTTCGGTGCGTCGTAGCGAACTTTGCTAAATTTGATAAAGTTCGATGGAAGCCGATAATGGCTGGTGTGGAATTGGGTTCCGAAGGTTTCGGAACATTGTGGGTGCGAGTGGAAACCCGAAAATCGAAAAATTATGAAAAAGGGACCAAGTGGAGCAAAACTGCTCACGGGGTCCGGACCCTGGAAGCTAGGGTCCGGACAATGAAGTCCGCGGGCAGCTACGGTCCGGACCCGGATCTCACGGTCCGGACCGAGCTGGCTTCCGAGTTGGGGTGCGTACGGGTTTCGGACCCGGACACCAAGGTCCGGACCCGGCCTGCGCGGTGGACTGTCACCTGTGCGGGGTCCGGACCCCACTTGCAAGGTCCGGACCCCACTTGCAAGGTCCGGACCCGGCTGAGGCAGAATGCCAAGTGAGGGGTATTTTGGTAATTCCACAGAGAAGGGCTATGTATTGAGGGCTGAGACCTCTCTCCTCATTACTTCTTCATTTCCTCTCATTCCCTCTCCCTCTCCCTCACTTTCTCTCTCTAGAGATCTCTCCAAAGCTTGAAGAAGTGGTGGATTGGAGCTTGGAAAAGGACTTCCAAGGTGCAAAGAAGCTTCTTGGTGCAAGAAGAAGCTTGGGAGCTAGGGCTTTGAGGTGAGTTCTTGTGATTTAGGGTTTAAACCTTGGATTTAATCATTTAAGATGAGGTTTTTGGAAACCCTAAGCAATGTCAACCACAAATGGTGGAAGATTGGCCATGAAATCTAGGGTTTGGCTTGCATGCATGCAAACCCTAGGTAGATTTGGGGCTTTTGCCATGGGAGGTTTTAAAAATATTTGAACCTTCGGGATTTGCAATTGAAGCAAGGAAAATCATGTTAGAACACTTGATTTCATGTATTGAGTTGATTATAGGGTTCGTAATGAGTAACGAACCATTTTCTTGTAGAAGCTTGGGTTGAAGCAAGAACTCAAGGCTTGGAGACCTAGGAGCTCAAAGAATACAAGAATTCGGAAGCTCTTGAGGTGGGTTTGTGTTTACCGAAGTGATTAGGTCACTTCCATGTCTAGGGTAAATATCCATTTAAAGATAAAATGGTATGTATCGTGAACCCTAGGACTTGCATGTTGGCAAAGATGAAAATCATGATAGGTAGAGCCATATGCTCCTATTGCATGTTATAGAATTCAAGTATATTTATATTATCTATACTTGTTGCATGGTTGCATGTATGATTGGAACCTAGTGTTATTGAACATAAGTTGGAACATGAGATTGGAACCTAGTGTTATTGAACATAGGTTGGAACATGAGATTGGAACCTAGTGTTATTGAACATAGGTTGGAACCTGTATGATTGGAACCTAGTGTTATTGAACATAGGTTGGACATGAGAATGGAACCTAGTGTTATTGAACATAGGTTAGACATGAGATTGGAACCTAGCATTATGGAACCTAGGTTGAGAATGAGAAAGTAAACCTAATGTCATTGAACATAGGTGAGACTTAGTGACTTGAACCTAGGGTCATGAGACTTAGGTTGGCAAGTGTAAAATATTGAGATGGGATGTGCGACGATTTTGCTATCCCGGGTATGCGACGATTTCGCTACCCATGCCATGAGTTGGCGGTGTTGGAATGGGATGTGCGACGAGGTTGCTATCCCGGGTATGCGACGATTTCGCTACCCGTGCCATGAGTTGGCGGTGTTGAGACGGTGGTGCGACGAGGTTGCTATCCCGGGTATGCGACGAGTTCGCTACCTGTGCCATGTGATGGCGGTGTTGAAATGGGATGTGCAACGAGGTTGCTATCCCGGGTATGCGACGAGTTCGCTACCTGTGCCATGTGATGGCGGTGTTGAGATGGGGTATGCGACGATTTTGTTATCCCGGGTATACGACGATTTCGCTACCCGAACTCGGAGGTGACAATTTCACTCCTTGGATGTTGGAACAATTATGGTGAGACGGCGATTCCGAAACCATAAGTAAATGACAAGTAGTTGAACTTGGTCAATGTGAAATATAGGATGAACCTAGGAGAGAATGAAAATTTACATTTCATTTGGTTGAATCATTTGTGTTGATTTACAAGCATGTAAATATTTCTTGCATAGTTAATTGTGATCTAACTTATGCATTTGGTGTTTCTTTGGACCTGGTGGGTCGAGCTTCTCTCTTGGGTGGCCTTATCCACTGGGAACTATGTTTATAGTTCTCACCCCACGTTTTTCAGGTCCTTTCGC
Organism: Puya raimondii; assembly: GCA_016920855.1. Taxonomy (NCBI): domain Eukaryota; kingdom Viridiplantae; phylum Streptophyta; class Magnoliopsida; order Poales; family Bromeliaceae; genus Puya; species Puya raimondii. Next base: position 297,232 of record JABWPP010000047.1, read on the forward strand.
AAGTGAGGCGGCGAAGCGAGGCAATGGTTTGGCTCTCTAGATAGCGGCCCTTCCATTTTGGTGATACATAGAGTTGTACCCCTAGTCTTGGACTTTGATAGTATAGGGAATTTTCATTACATGTATGTAACTCGTATATTCCATAGTTTTGGAACATAATGTATGGAATGAAAATGAAAGAAAAGAAAATTTTGGGCATGTATAAATGTGCAATGTGATGTAATAGAAGTAGAACTTCTTTATGTTGATGCTTTCCTTGTGCAACTCTTGTACTCCGTTCCTAGTTGGAACATCGTGGATATGCATGTGTTGTGACGCCTTGGGCGGGTAGAAAAGACTCTATCCGTTCGGCGGGTCTGGGGCATGCGCCCGCGCGGTTATCCTTTCCACCTAGTTGGTGTTAAAGGCCCGACGGGGCGTGACACGAGCAGTACTCCGATCTGAATATATCTCCACAAGACTGCTAACTTCAACAGAGTAACAGCTAAGAACCAGATCAGCACAACACAGTAGAGGAGAACAAGCTAGATCAAAACTAATGCCAACACATGGCCCTACTTTAGCTTTCTCTCTCTAGAAAATAGGAAACACGAAGTGGGAAATGAGCTCAAGCCACCAGGGACTCACCTATTTATAGGCTCCCAAAAACACCACATTCGGGCGCCCGAATTCCACTTCCGGGCGTCCGAAAATCCGAAATGCCAGGTGTCAGCTGGCGGCTAAGCGGCTCGGCGGTGGTCGGCAGGCGGTGGGACGGCGTGTCTCCGACGGTCGACACGTGTCCAGCAACACGACACGTGGCTCTCCACGTCACCAGCCCAATCCGGATCCACAATCCGGGCGTTCGATTCCTGCATCCAGATCCATATCTCGTCAGCCACTTCCGGATCATCCAAAATGTCCACTGGCTCCGAAACATTCGGCGTCCACTTCCCAAGTTCCGGGCGCCCGAAATGTCTCAAGTCCGAAACCCCTCAAAATGCCAAGTATTACAGTTTGTGTTTACCGAAGTGATTAGGTCACTTCCATGTCTAGGGTAAATAACCATTTGAAAATAAATGGTGTGAAAGTGAGTAAACCTAGAATTTGCATGTTGGCAAAATAAGAATCTTGATAGATAGAGCCATGGGCTCATCTTGCATGTTAGTGAATTCAAGTATATTCTTATTATCTATACTTGTTATGTGATTGCATGTTTGAATTAGAACCTAGTGTTGAGTAACATAGGTTGAAAAGTGCAAATGGAACCTAGTGTCATTGAACATAGGTTGGAACATGAGATTGGAACCTAGTGTCATTGAACATAGGTGAGACTTGGTGACTTGAACCTCCATTGGACTTGGGTTGGCAAGTGTGAAATGTGAACATTGGGATACGCGACGATTTCGCTATCCCGGGTATGCGACGATTTTGCTACCCGTGCCACGTGTTGGCGGTGATGGATTGGGATACACGACGAATTCGCTATCCCGGGTACGCGACGATTTCGCTATCCCGGGTACGCGACGATTTCGCTACCCGTGCCACGTGTTGGCGGTGATGGATTGGGATACGCGACGATTTAGCTATCCCGGGTACGCGACGATTTCGCTACTCGTGCCACGTGTTGGCGGTGATGGAATTGGGATACGCGACGATTTCGCTATCCCGTGTACGCGACGATTTCGCTACCCGTGCCATGTGTTGGCGGTGATGAAATGGGGTACGCGACAATTTCGCTATCCCGGGTACGCGACGATTTTGCTACCCGAACAAGGAGATGACGATTTCATTCCTTGGAGGTTGGGACCATGATGGGGATGGCGATTCCATTGCCCGGTGCCCAACACTTGCGGCGATTCCGCTTTGGTTGAGTACCATTATGGTGATGCAGCGACTCCGATACCATAAATAAATGACAAGTAGTTGAACTTGGTCAATGTGAGATATAGGATGAACCTAGGAGAAAATGAAAGTTGACATTTTAATTGGTTGCATCCTTTATGTTTATTTACAAGCATGTAAATATTTGTATGCATAGTTATTTGTGATCTAACTTATGCTTATGGTGTTTCTTTGGACCTGGTGGGTCGAGCTTCTCTCTTGGGTGGCCTTACCCACTGGGAACTATGTTTATAGTTCTCACCCCACATTTTTTAGGTCCTTCCGCGAGTGAGGCGGCGGAGCGAGGCAAGGGTTTGGCTCTGTAGATAGCGGCCCTTCCATTTTGGTGATACATAGAGTTGTACCCCTAGTCTTGGACAATGATAGTGTAGGGGTTTTCATTAAATGTATGCAACTTGTATATTCCATAGTTTTGGAACTTGATGTATGGAATAGGAATGAAAGAAAAGAAAAAAAAATTGGACATGTATAAATGTGCAAATGTGATGTAATAGAAGTAGAACTTCTTTATGTTGATGCTTTCCTTGTGCAACTCTTGTACTCCGTTCCTAGTTGGAACATTGTGGATATGCTTGTGTTGTGACGCCTTGGGCGGGTAGAAGAGACTCTATCCGTTCGGCAGGTCTGGGGCATGCGCCCGTGCGGTTATCCTTTCCACCTAGTTGGTGTTAAAGGCCCGACGGGGCGTGACAGACTAAGGTGGTATCAGAGCATAGAAACGGTCTAGGTGGACCTAAGAAATCCTAGGATGGAAAAGACCCTAGGAGTGTAGGCTCATGAGTGACGAGATCTTTGATTGTGGCGAAAGATAAGTGATTGGGTTATGTCCTTATACCTCTAGTTGGAAGTAAAGGTAGATTCGAGGTGTGTCTTATTCTTCACCAAGAGAGTTCTTATTGGCGGCCGACAACATGAAACGAAGTGAGGGGAATACGAGCCCTTGTGTGACTTTCGCCTAGATTGGGTTCACGTTTATGTTCGTGAAATGTTATGTCGTAAATAACTTTGAGTGTCACGAAATGACCAAAGTCGTTGTGTTTTCTGGAGATAATGGTACGAGAAAGGCCTCCTACGAGGGCTGGGCTCGGAGGATCGAGCGCGGCTCCCGAACAACTCGGGGAAGGCGAGAACTCGGGTCTTCGTGACCAGTTGACCGAGTTGATGGGTGTGGTTCGGCGACAGGCCGAAACCATGCAGCGGCAGGAGGAGCAAATTAAGAAGCTCCAAGACGAGATGGCGCAGCAAGCGGCTGCGATTAGGGAGGAGAGAGCGGGAGCACCTCCGGCCTCTGCTTCGGCACCGGCCGAGGGAGTGGCACCGGCGCCGGCTGGGGCGCCACCCGCACCACCAACTGTGACCGATGGGTCGGGTGCTCCTATGCCCGACTCCGCGGCGGAGGAAGCAGAGAGAGAGCGCGCACTTGCGGCTCTCGTGACGTTCAAAAAGTTCAACCCGCCTATCTTCAACGGGGAGAACGTGGATCCATGGGACGTGGAGACGTGGATCGATGCCATTGAGACGCTCTTCGAGGATTTATATACCTTGGAGAGGGACAAGGTGCACCTCGCCGCTCATTGTTTAGAGCGATCGGCGAAGGTGTGGTGGAAGGGAGTCAAGCGTGATCGACTCTCTAGCCTTCCGCCACCGACTTGGGAGGAGTTTCGGGGTATGGTGTTCTCCGCCTACTTCCCCGATAGTGAGAAGAGGAAACTTCAAGAAAAGTTTCGGAAGTTGAAGCAAGGGAACCGCACCGTGCGTGAGTACGAGAGGGAGTTCTCGTACATCATTAACTGTGTACCGCACGTTGTCCGTGGAGAATTGGACAAGGTCGACTGCTTCGTGCGCGGGCTTCGATCGGAGATCTTTCGGGCGGTTCACGCCTTCAAGCTACAGACCTTTGCGGAGGTCTTGGACCGTGCTCTTTGGGTGGAGCACGGGAATGCATGTGCGCGCGAGGAGCGCGAATCTTGGGAGAGAGAGAAGGAAAAAGATAAGGAAAAAGGAAAGAAGCGTCTGGCGGGTGGCTCGGGTGGTCAGTCTAGCTCTAAGCGACCCCCGAAGCACTCGCAGTCGCAGAACCAGTCTCGAGGGTCTCAGCGGAATCGACCCTTGGGCCGGTGCCCGATTTGTAGCAGCTCCCACAACCCTCAACAGTGTGATTACCGTGAGGGCCGGTGCTACAAATGCGGACAGCCGGGACACATGCGGTTCAATTGCCCGATGGATGATGGCCGGGCACCGTCGTCGGCATCGGCATTCGCATCGCCGAGACAGCTTGCGGGCATCCCACCCGCAGCGATGTCGGTAAGCCGTACACCGCCAACGAGACCAGTTGAGGGCCAGCGGCCGGCGCCCAGTGGACGGGTGTTCGCCTCGCAGGTGGAGGAGCCTTCTGCCCCGGAGGATGTCGTGGCAGGTATTGTGTTGATTAATAGCATTCGATGTAGAGCTTTGTTTGATACTGGAGCATCGCATTCATTCATCGCTCGATCATTTGCTATTGCACATGGGATAAAAATTATAGAAGCCACGCATGCAAGAACTGTGCAAGTGCCAGAACACACCTTTTGTGTACATCAAGCGTGTGTAGATTGTCTAGTGAGAATTGAAAACTGGATCATGCCAGCTGATTTGCTGGTGTTGAATCGAATGAATGAGTATGATTTAATCCTAGGAATGGATTGGCTCTCGAGATATCATGCTACTATAGATTGTGAGAGCCGGATAGTGAGGTTTAGAGAACCCGGGCACAAGAAGTTTGTGTACCGTGGGTGCAAGAGTTCGCTCTTTGCATCAATGGTGTCCACGTCGCAAGCAAGAAAGCTCATTGCTAGTGGTTGCATTGCTTACTTAGCGACGGTCGTGGATGACCGAAAGGAGGTGTTGGAACTCGAGGACATTCTTGTAGTCCAAGAGTTCCCGGATGTATTTCCGACGGAGTTACCCAGAATGCCACCTGATCGGGAAATAGAATTCGTGATCGATTTGCTCCCGGGTACGGCGCCGAATTCTAAGGCCCCGTACAGGATGGCACCTGCGGAGCTAAAGGAATTGAAAGCACAATTACAAGACTTGATGGACAAGGGTTTCGTAAAGCCAAGTGTGTCACCTTGGGGAGCCCCTGTTCTATTTGTGCGAAAGAAGGACGGTTCACTGCGGTTATGTGTGAATTACCATGAGTTGAATAAGGTGACCGTCAAGAACAAGTACCCGTTGCCCCGTATCGATGACTTATTTGATCAGTTGCAAGGGTCACGGGTGTATTCAAAGATTGACTTGCAATCCGGTTATCACCAATTGAAGATTAACTCGGAGGATGTGCATAAGACCGCGTTTAGGACGCGGTATGGACACTATAAATTCACGGTTATGCCTTTCGGGCTTACCAATGCCCCGGCAGCGTTCATGGATTTAATGAACCGTGTATTCAAACCACTACTAGATCGAATTATGGTGGTGTTCATAGATGACATCCTTGTGTACTCTCGGAGTGAAGAGGAACATAAAGAGCATCTAAGGATTGTGCTTCAAGTTCTTTGAGAGAACAAGTTATTCGCCAAGTTAAAGAAGTGCGAATTTTGGATTCGTGAGGTCGCTTTCTGTAGTACCCCTGGGGCCTAATTGACGAAATGACTGTAGTATTCTAGACTGTCCGACGCTTCTAGAGAAGGTCGAGACAAGTCGGAGTCGTTTCGGCGTCAAATAGACACGAAAACGGACTCGGAGCGCCGAAGCAAGCCAAAACTGAAGTTTTGGGCTTTTGAACTTTAGGGCGCCCAGAAGCCTTGTTTTGGGCGTCCAGTTGTGCAGCGCTCATTTCTGAAAATTACTAAGTCATTTCGGATCCATGTTTCGGGCGCCCGGAAAGTGAGTCCGAAAATCCTACCTCGTGAGTATCGAACGGCTCGACACGTGTTGATCGGTTGGTGAGATCCGCCGGACCAGGTTTGGGCGCACCGGACCGCGGCGGAGAGTCCGATGGTCGAGTTGATGCAGGCTGAAGAACTGGGCGCCCACTTCATGAGTTTCGGGTGGTCGAGTTGATGCAGGCTGAAGAACTGGGCGCCCACTTCATGAGTTTCGGGCGCCCGAATCTGGGAATTTCCTGCTGAATACAGGTTAGATGTATTCTGTTCTTGAGGCTCACTGCACCTTTATCCCTTGTCTATAAAAGCAATGGATGACCTCCCCTGAGGCTCTTTTCTCCCCTCTTCAAGGTGAACTCGGATCTTGCAAGGGAAACCCTCTCTTCTCTCCCAATTTCATCTTCCTCCATTGATGATCTTGCTTTCCTGCTGAAACTGCAACGTCGACATGGAGTGTTTGTGCTCGTGTGCAGTGTAGGAGTATCCAAATCCAACGAAACTTGGTTTGTTGGATAGAGGACTCGTAGAGGAAGAAGTGGAATCTTTCCAATCGTGATTTGGACAGGTATGTAAGCTACAGTTGATATTTTACTGGACCCCTGGTGTTCTTGAGCTGAAACTTGGGTTTTTCCTTTGTTCTTTGGACCCGATCTCTTGGGAGCTGGAATTACGAAGTGAAGATTGATCCTTCCACTTTCCTTGCTGGTTTGGAGGTTCTTCCCACTTGAATTGAGGATTCAAAGGTGAGTTCTAGCTCAGATTTTGAGTAATTGCTTAAGTGCTGAATTTTTGGGTCATTGATGGAAATTCTTAGATTTTTAGATCCAGATCTTTGTGAGGACCTTTGGAGAGGTTTTGGATTGTTCCATCACTCTTTTTGAGAGGTTTGTGACCCCTTTCTTTGAGCTAGAATCGTTGGAATCCTTGAATTCTTGCTGTTTTTGAGTTTTGCTTAAGTGCTGGAACTTCTGGATCCATGTGCAGGAGGGTCCAGATGTTGACCTGATTCAGTGTTTAGGCTTTTTGGACATCGAGTCGAGCTCCGTTTTGGCTGAAATTTGGAGGGTTCGTTCTTGAACCTCTGCTGGTGAGTTGAGCCAAATTTCACTGCATTTGGACTTAGGATTTGGATTTTATCGCATGTTGATCACATGTGGGTTGTGCTGCCAGGCTGCAGTTCTGGGCTGATGTTCTGGGCGCCCAGAACAGTGAGCAGGTGGGACCGAATCTCGAGGTTGCAGATTTGAGCTCGATTTCGGCCGGTGTTGCTTGGAGGCCTTCCACTCGACTCCTAGCCGTTGTTGGATAGCTTTCGAGGTGGGTTGATGTTACCGAAATCGCCGGATTTCCTCCTAAGTTGTAGAGAGTGCAGCATGCTGTTTTATTATCTGTTTAATCATGTTAGTAGCTCGAATTCGTGAATTTGCATGTGTTTATATGAAATCTGAATTTGGAGCATAAATTGATAATTTATCGACATGACTTACATGCTGAACTGGGAATTGACTTAGGAGAAAACTCGCGAACATACAACCGTCACTTTTCGAACTGTTATCAGATTTAGCTCTAGGAGCCGTTTCTGTTCTTGTATCACCGCTGTTAGTGCGAGGTGGATACTTAGTTCGTTATAGGACGAGTTTACGCTCGTGCTGGGATGCCGAGCTTGTATTTACAGCAGGGTTAGACTGTTCTGTATTACCGGGTGCCGTCGGGGTTGACGGTGGACCCAGACTCTTGTTTTAGCTTCTGGTTGTGCTGAGGGCACGTGAGCTTAGAGTCTTTGACCCCTTTTGACCCCTTTGTTCTGTGACTATAGCCGCCGGAGCCTGTTTGTGCTCGACAGAGATACGCGTACTAACTCGGCTGGGTAGCTCCCCCGAGTGCCGCTCCGGAGTGAGGCCTCTTTTGCGTTGTTGTCACTACAGATTGTGGATCTGTTCTGGACCGGCTACCCTTTTTGGTAGTGTGCGGTGTGGCTAGGCAGTTGGCTGGACGAGCCCGTTTGGGCGGTTCCGATAGATTGGGTCAGGGATGATTTCTCACTTTGGTGATGCTTACTTGAGAGTTGACATGGATAGTGGTAGGGTAGTGGCATGATAGCTGTAGAGTTTATTCCAGCTTACTTTGTTGCTCTTTACCTACCAGCTATACTGTTAGTCTCGTAGACTTAGTGGGTGGACCGTTGAGGTCGGTATCGGTACCCACTGAGGACTACTTCTTTTGATAGTAGTTTTCACACCCTTTGTTGCCACCTTTTTGCAGAGCCTTCTTCTGTTGCGGCTGCTGCGCCTGTTTCCGCGGATCGAGGTAAGGGAGTCGCGAGCTAGATCCCTACCTGTCCCTGTTGTCCCTAGAGGAGGACCCTACTGGAGATAGTTAATTTTGAGTTGTGCCATGTACATATACTGTGGACTTGTACCTATTTTGGTTGTGGTGGACCTGTTGTATTTTGGACTCTATATGTACAGGGGGCTTTTGTTATTAGTATGTTTTATTTCAGCTCTATATATCTCTTGTAGTGGCTTGTATGTTTGTTTACAGGTTAGCTATCGCTTCGTATACATAGAAAAATCTATGTATACGGCGGATCTGTTGGCGAGCCCGGGAAAACGAGTAATCCGGGGCGTGACACTTTCTTAGGTCATGTGATTTCCGCGGGCGGAATATCAGTGGACCCTAAGAAAGTTGAGGCAATCAAGGATTGGCCTCGCCCGACCAATGTCACGGAGGTAAGAAGCTTTTTGGGTCTTGCGGGGTACTATCGGCGATTCGTGGAGAGATTTTCAAAAATCTCTGGTCCATTAACGCGTCTTACCCGCAAGGGAGCCAAATATGTTTGGAGCGAGGAATGCAACCAAAGCTTTAAGGAGCTAAAGAAAAGGTTGACTTCGGCTCCGGTTCTCGCCTTGCCGGTTGCGGGGGAGAGCTTTGTGGTGTATAGTGATGCATCACGGCGAGGTCTTGGGTGTGTGCTTATGCAAAGAGGACAAGTGATAGCATACGCCTCTCGTCAGCTGAAGAGCTATGAGCAGAATTACCCCACCCACGACCTAGAGCTTGCAGCGGTGGTCTTCACGCTTAAGTTGTGGAGACACTACTTGTACGGGGAACATTGTGAGGTGTACACGGATCATAAAAGTTTAAAGTACTTATTCACTCAAAAGGAGTTGAACTTGAGGCAACGGAGATGGTTGGAGTTGATAAAAGATTACGACTTAACCATCTTGTACCACCCCGGTAGAGCCAATGTGGTGGCCGATGCGCTCAGTAGGAAATCCGTGGAGAACTTCGCAATTGAGATGACGGGACAAATGCCATTGATCAAGGAAATGGGCCGGTTCGACTTGGAAGTCGTGGCCCCGGGCGTCCCCGCTATACTCATGAATCTCGAGGTGTGGCCGACCTTATTGGAGCAAATAAAAGAAAAGCAATCCGGAGATCCGGAACTCCAAAAGGTGCGGAGTGCTATCGAGAGTGGACGCGCCGGAGATTATCATGTGGATTCCAAGGGCGCCATTCGATTCCGAAATCGATTGTGCGTGCCTAAAGTCGAGGACATTCGTGGGGAGATTTTGAAAGAAGCTCACACTTCTCCCTATGCGATTCACCCGGGCGGCACCAAAATGTATAAGGATCTTAAATTGCATTATTGGTGGCCGGGGATGAAACTTGATGTTGGACGCTTCGTGGCACAATGTTTAGTATGCCAACAGGTGAAAGCCGAGCGTCGCTTTCCAGCAGGGAAATTGCAAGGGTTGTCCATTCCAGTTTGGAAGTGGGAGAACATAGCAATGGACTTCGTTGTGGGCCTACCTCGATCGCATGGTGGCCACGACGCGATTTGGGTGGTGGTGGATCGTTTGACAAAGTCGGCACACTTTTTGCCAATCCACACCACTTGGTCGGGAGACAAATTAGCACAAGTCTACCTGGACGAGATTATGCGGTTGCACGGGGTCCCGACCTCGATAGTTTCAGATCGAGATCCCCGTTTTACATCGCATTTTTGGAAAAGCTTGAAAGAGGCTTTGGGTACACGGCTCGATTTTAGTTCCGCATTCCATTCTCAAACTGACGGTCAATCAAAGAGGACAATTCAGATTTTGGAGGATATGCTGCGAGCGTGTGTGTTGGACTTCAAGGGTGCATGGCCTACTCATTTACCGATGGCTGAGTTCGCTTATAACAATAGCTATCAATCTAGCATCGGTATGGCACCGTTTGAGGCCTTGTATGGAAGAAAATGCCGTTCTCCTATTCATTGGAGCGAGGTCGGCGAAAGAAGGGTCTTAGGACCGGATGTGTTGCGTGAAGCGGAGGAAAAGGTCCGCTTGGCACGTGAACGCTTATCGACGGCGCAATCCAGGCAAAAGAGCTATGCGGATAGGCGTCGACGAGATTTGAAATTCGCGGTAGGAGACCGCGTCTTCTTGAAAGTATCGCCTATGAGAGGGGTAAAGCGATTTGGTGTTCGGGGTAAGTTGAGTCCCCGTTACATTGGACCCTATGAGATTTTGGAGCGCGTGGGATCTTTGGCATATCGGCTAGCCTTGCCGCCAAAACTTACGGGGATATACAATGTGTTTCATGTATCGACGCTCCGCAAGTACGTGTATGATCCAGCGCACGTCCTCGAGTATGTGCCTATGGAGCTTCATGAGGATATGACTTACGAGGAATTTCCCTTGTGTATCATGCATCGCGAGGTGAAAAATTTGAGGAACCGTGAAATTCCTTATGTAAAGGTACAATGGACGAATCACGAAGAGCGTGAAGCGACTTGGGAATTGGAAAGCTCAATGAAGGAGCGGTTTCCTTACATCTTCGCTGAGTCCAACTGAGGTATGATTTAGTTTCGCGGCCGAAACTCTCTTTAAGGGGGGAGGAATGTAGCACTCTGAATTTCGGTGCGCTGTTTCGAACTTTACCAAATTTGATGAAGTTCGGAGAGAGCCGATAAGGGCTGGTGTGAAATTGGGTTCCGAGGGTTTCGGAACATTTTGGGTGCGAGTGGGAACCCTGAAATCAAAAAATTTGATTTTTGGAAAAAGGACCAACTAGAGCAAAATTGCTCACGGGGTCCGGACCCGGGATCTGGGGTCCGGACAATGAAGTCCGTGGAGCAGCTAAGGTCCGGACCCGGACGCCACGGTCCGGACCCGACCTGCGCATAAATCGGGAGGCACGTACGGGTTCCGGACCCGGACGCCACGGTCCGAGCCCGGCCTGCGCGGTGGGCTGTTGCGCGTACGGGGTCCGGACCCCACTTGGAAGGTCCGGACCCGACTGAAACAGAATGCCCAGTGAGGGGAAGTTTGGTAATTTCATGGAGGATGGGCTATGTATAGGGGCTGAGGTCTCTCCCCTCATTACTCCTCCACTCTCCTCACATTCCCTCTCCTTCTCCCTCACTTTCTCTCTCTAGAGATCTCTCCAAAGCTTGGAGAAGTAAAGGATTTGACCTTGGGAAAAGCTTCTAAGGTGGATTTGGAGCTTCTTGGTGCAAGAAGAGGCTAGGAAACTTGGGTGTAGAGGTGAGTTCTTGTGATTTAGGGTTTAAACATTGGATTTAATCCTTTGATAAACTGTTTTTGAAAACCCTAGGCAATCTTGACCACAAATGGTGGAAGATTGGCCATGAAATCTAGGGTTTGGCTTGCATGCATGCAAACCCTAGGTAGATTTGGGGCTTTTGCCATCGGAGGTTCTAAAAATATTTGGACCTTCGGGATTGCAATTGAGGCATAGGAAATCATGTTAGAACTATTGATTTCTAGCATCGAGTTGATTTATGGGTTCGTAATGAGTAACGAACCATTTTCTTGTAGAAGCTTGGTTGAAGCAAGAACTCAAGGCTTGGCGACTTAGGAGCTCAAAGAATTCAAAGAATTGGAAGCTCTCAAGGTGGGTTTGTGTTTACCGAAGTGATTAGGTCACTTCCATGTCTAGGGTAAACTATTGATTTCTAGCATCGAGTTGATTTATGGGTTCGTAATGAGTAACGAACCATTTTCTTGTAGAAGCTTGGGTTGAAGCAAGAACTCAAGGCTTGGCGACTTAGGAGCTCAAAGAATTCAAAGAATTGGAAGCTCTCGAGGTGGGTTTGTGTTTACCGAAGTGATTAGGTCACTTCCATGTCTAGGATAAATAACCATTTAAAAATAAATGGTGTGAAAGTGTGTCATGCCCCGCCGGCCCTTTAACACCAACTAGGTGGAAAGGATAACCGCACGGGCGCATGCCCCAGACCCGCCGAACGGATAGAGTCCTTTCTACCCGCCCAAGGCGTCACAACACAAGCTTATCCACAATGTTCCAACTAGGAACGGAGTACAAGAGTTGCACAAGGAAAGCATCAACATAAAGAAGTTCTACTTCTATTACATCACAAGGCACAATATACATGTCCAAATTTTTTCTTTTCTTTCACTTTCATTCCATACATCATGTTCCAAAACTATGGAATATACAACATTCATACAAGAATGAAAATCCCCTATGCTATCATAATCCAAAATAGGGGTACAACTCTATGCATCACCAAAATGGAAGGGCCGCTATCTAAAGAGCCAAACCCTTGCCTCGCTCCGCCGCCTCACTCGCGGAAGGACCTGGAAAATGTGGGGTGAGAACTATAAACATATGCATAGTTCCCAGTGGGTAAGGCCACCCAAGAGAGAAGCTCGACCCACCAGGTCCAAAGAAACACCATATGCATAAGTTAGATCATATATAACTATGCAACAATTATTTACATGCTTAGTAAATAAACATAAAGGATGCAACCAAATGAAATATAATCTATCATTCTCTCCTAGGTTCATCCTATGTCTCACAATGACCAAGTTCTTTTACTTGTCGTTTACTTATGGTTTCGGAATCGCCGTCTCACCATATCTGTTCCAACATTCAAGGAGTGAGCTTGTCACCTCCTCGTTCGAGTAGCGAAATCGTCGCATACTCGGGATAGCGAAATCGTCGCATACCCCGTCTCAACACCGCCATCATATGGCATGGTAGCGAAATCGTCGCATACCCGGGATAGCAAAATCGTCGCACATCCCCCTCGACACCGCCAACACGTGGCGCGGTAGCGAAATCGTCGCATACCCGGGATCGCGAAATCGTCACCTATCCCATGTCGGCACCGCCAACTCGTGGCATGGTAGCGAAATCGTCGCATACCCGGGATAGCAAAATCGTCGCACATCCAATTCTTTACATTACTTGCCAACCTAAATCTCATGATCTTAGGTTCAAGTCGCTAAGTCTCGCCTATGTTTGATAACACTAGGCTTACTTACTCATTGCCAACCTAGGTTCCATGACTCTAGGTTCCAATCACATGTCCAACCTATGTTCAATGACACTAGGTTTCAATCTCACATGTTCAACCTATGTTCAATGACACTAGGTTTAAATCTCACACGTTCCAACCTATGTTCAATAACACTAGGTTTCAATCTCACATGTTCAACCTATGTTCAATGACACTAGGTTTAAATCTCACACGTTCCAACCTATGTTCAATAACACTAGGTTTAAATCTCACATGCAACCATGCAACAAGTATAAATAATTGAATTGTACTTGAAATATCCATCATGCAATAGGAGTTCATTGTTCTACCTATCATGATTTTACCTTTGCCAACATGCAAAATGCTAGGGTTCTCAACACATACCATTTTATTTTTAAATGGATAATTACCCTAGACATGGAAGTGACCTAATCACTTCGGTAAACACAAACCCACCTTAAGAGCTTCCAATTCTTTGAATTCTTTGAGCTCCTAAGTCGCCAAGCCTTGAGTTCTTGCTTCAACCCAAGCTTCTACAAGAAAATGGTTCGTTACTCATTACGAACCCTAAATCCATCTCAATATGGGAAATCAAGTGTTCTAACATGATTTCATATGCCTCAATTGCAATTATCGAAGGTCCAAATATTTTTAGAACCCTTCATTGCAAAAGCCCTCATTCTACCTAGGGTTTGCATGCATGCAAGCCAAACCCTAGATTTCGTGGCGAATCTCCCTCCATTTGAGGTTTAGATTGCCAAGGGTTCCCAAAAACCTCATTTCAAAGGATCAAATCCAAGGTTTGAACCCAAAACGTGAGGTACTAACCTTAATCACGAAATCCCCAAGCTTCTTCTTGCACCAAGAAGCTTCTTTTCTCTTTTGGAAGCCTTTTCCAAGATCAATCCACCACTTCTCCAAGCTTTTGGAGAGATCTCTAGAGAGAGAAAGTGAGAGGAGAGGGAGAGGAGTAGTGGGGAAGAAGAACTCTGTGAAAGGGGAGTGTTCCCAGCCTCTCAAATACCCCCACGTATGTGAAAAGACCAAAATGCCCCTCTCCACACACAACACAACACTCAGCCCACTCTGGGCATTGTATACCGGTATGCCCATTTGCATACCGGTATACGGGTGTTTATTCCGGTATACCTCAGGGATTCCGCAGAACCCGAGAGTTAGGTTCACTGTTTCGACCAACGTATACCGGTATACCATTTCACATACCGGTATACCCCGAAGAATTCCGCAAACCCGAGAGCTAGGTTTCTCGGTTTAACACAGCATTCCGGTATACCATTTCACATACCGGTATACCAAGCTCCAATTCCGGTATTAGAGTTCACATACCGGAATCCAGTGCAGACTTTACCAATTCTGCAGTTTTAACTTATCGAAGTCCGTTTTCACGCCTCTTTTGCGCCGAAAACACTTCGCACAAGTCCCGAACTTGGCCAAAGCCTCACATATAGCCTCTTATGCCATTTTCTCACTAGAACTCTACAATTTGTAGAAGTTCAGTACGATGCACTGAAATTCAGTGTACTACAAAGTGAGTAACCCTAGAATTTGCATGTTGGCAAAATAAGAATCTTGATAGATAGAGCCATGGGCTCATCTTGCATGTTAGTGAATTCAAGTATATTCTTATTATCTATACTTGTTATGTGATTGCATGTATGAATAGAACCTAGTGTTGAGGAAAATAGGTTGAAAAGTGCAAATGGAACCTAGTGTCATTGAACATAGGTTGGAACATGAGATTGGAACCTAGTGTCATTGAACATAGGTGAGACTTGGTGACTTGAACCTAGGGCCATTGGACTTGGGTTGGCAAGTGTGAAATGTGAACATTGGGATACGCGACGATTTCGCTATTCCGGGTACGCGTCGATTTTGCTACCCGTGCCACGTGTTGGCGGTGATGGATTGGGATACGCGACGATTTCGCTATCCCGGGTACGCGACGATTTCGCTACCCGTGCCACGTGTTGGCGGTGATGGAATAGGGTACGCGGCGATTTCGCTATCCCAGGTACGCGACGATTTCGCTACCCGAACAAGGAGATGACGATTTCATTCCTTGGAGGTTGGGATCATGATGGGGATGGCGATTCCATTGCCCGGTGCCCAACACTTGCGGCGATTCCGCTTTGGTTGGGAACCATTATGGTGATGCGGCGACTCCGATACCATAAATAAATAACAAGTAGTTGAACTTGGTCAATGTGAGATATAGGATGAACCTAGGAGAAAATGAAAGTTGACATTTTAATTGGTTGCATCCTTTATGTTTATTTACAAGCATGTAAATATTTGTATGCATAGTTATTTGTGATCTAACTTATGCTTATGGTGTTTCTTTGGACCTGGTGGGTCGAGCTTCTCTCTTGGGTGGTTTTACCCACTGGGAACTATATTTATAGTTCTCACCCCACGTTTTTCAGGTCCTTCCGCGAGTGAGGCGGCGGAGCGAGGCAAGGGTTTGGCTCTGTAGATAGCGGCCCTTCTATTTTGGTGATACATAGAGTTGTGCCCCTAGTGTAGTGTACCGGATTTTTTTAATATAAAAGTAAGTGAAAAGAAAAATAGTGTGAGATACTATTTTTATTCGACTTAGAGAAGTAAAAATAAGTTGGAAATGAATTGTGCTGAAATTGGAATGAAAACAGGAGATTTGGAATTTTCTGTAAGGAACGGGGCTGATTTTTTAGCAGAAAATTCACAGTGTCAGAAAATTATAAAAATTTCAGAATATGTCAGAATTATTTTTCTGAGGCTAGAATAAAAGTTTCGTGTCATTCCGACACCCGAAAAGTGAAAATAAAATATAACAGCAATCTGCTAGAGGTTTTAGTCGGTAGAGCTTTCGGTGACCAAAAAATGGTCCGAAACTGGATAGTGATGATCAGTTCTTCTTATTAACTTAAACCGAGCATGACTGTCAAATTTGGGCGCAAACGGATATTCAGAAGGTCTGAAACGAAAAGTATCAGATTCTGAATTGGACTAATGTCATAATACTTAAAGCTAGTGTACTTTTTAGCAATTGTTACATTGCTTAGCCCCTAAGTTGCCAGGGACTCCTCCATTCTCTTATCCACTCCAACATGTACGTAGAGAGAGAGAGAGAGGGAGAGGAAAAGGAAGGGAAAAGAAGAGAAAGAGAAGAAGAAGAAAAATAGAAAGATTTCTTGGGTCGTTTAATCGAGCCCCGCGCGCGTTGGATTTTTCCGGCGCTTCGATTGCGAGGTAGTATTTTATTATTATAATTTCGAATAGAATTTTTGGTGGATTTTTAATATTGGATGGATGTTAAGAGAGGTAGTATTCTAAACCAATTAATCGAAAGATTAATCATGAAATTTGGAGTATTCATGTAGAACTTGAACCCTAGGCTTAGAAAATGAAATTTTGTCTCTAAGAGGTTTTGATCTAAATTGATCTTGTAAAACCTTAATTGAAGGTTAATTCGACGCGGTGGACAACTTCATTTTGGACTACGACGAGGTTTGGCGTCCGATTGAGAGATTTTGCGGAATATGATTCGTTAGGCTTGGGTCGAGACTTTTCGGCGGAGATAAATTGCGAAACTTGGTTTCTCGGCCCTAAACATCGATACGAGGTGGGGGGTGCTATCCGAAATGGTTGAATTTCTTCCTATGTCTAAATCCTACTTTTTGAGCATATATGTATATATGTATGAAATTGCATGTAATAGGGTTCAATTATTTCTTATTCCAGAAACTGGCATGCCTCCTAAATTAGTTGTGAATAATCATGATTGAAAACTTGAAACTTAGGACGCATAAATCTAGTGCTATGTGAACCCTAGTGAAGTATTGAACTAGTAGAGAAACTAGTAGATTGGACATAGAAAACAAAGTGTGGACATTGAAACAACGCGAAACACTAGTGTCATTGTGATAGTGAATGTGAACCTAGTGATGGAACGTGGATTAGGTCGTTGCATAAGCCTAATGTGTTATTTGTTATAGTTCCATGTATTATGAGCATTGCATATTTGCTTATGTCCACATATAGTGATGTTTGTATATTCGATTGATGCACGCGGCATATTTGAGTAGAATCTCTAGTATGAGTGGAGAAAATTGGGTCGGTGCATGTGTAGCGTGACAACTAGTACTTTGATATTATAGAGCATGCGAGGGATTGAAAGATATCCTCTGGACCATGCTAGGGATTGAAAGAGATCCCGTGATGTTGTGGTTGTCACCGTGGTTAGTGGCATGTATCTACTGGCATGTGTTGTTTGAACCTTGAGCGCCAAAGAGATATTGGGTCATTGCATTTGTAGTATGGCACATTGTGTCTTGCCATTGTTGAGCATTGCATAACATTACATTGGTTATTCCCCACCGGTAGGTGGAAGGTCCTCGAGTTTGGAGGGCAGATCATACTCGCATAGTCTGTTGTTGGCTTGTGGAGGTCGCGACTCCCAAGCCGTGAGCTCCGGAGTGTCACGCGAACACGGGTGTGAAGGGCCCCGGGAGCCCTCCCCGGCAGACGGTCACGGTGGCTGGCTAGGAGTGAAAGACCTCTCCCCCACGTGACTTGGTGTGGTGAGTTGTGGCTCGACCTACGGGTGAGCCGGTGCGATTGGGTCCAAGATGAAAGAGACAGGTTGATTGACCATATTGTGTTTTGTACCCTATGCATGTGTTGCATCCTGTGTAGAGAGTGAGCATAGTGAGATTACATGTTGTATGTGGGGTCGATCATGATATTTTTGTGAGTTGGGCTTGGTCTTGTGAGAAGCCCTGATTGAGTCAAGAATGAATTGGGTCAAGAGTGTGTGAGGGACACCGTTGAACATATTAGAACATGACATTCATTCCTTATTGTAAGGCATAGTAGTGCTCGTTGTTGCACGTTGTATGTTTTGTAGTGGTAGACTACATATTTAGCTGCTTATATATTGTATTGCTATCTCCTTTTGTATTACTATGCCTTGTTGGACCTAGTGGGAAAGTCGGCAAGGTCGGCGGCCGAACCCACTGGGAACTTCTTTTAGTTCTCATCCCACTATTTTGCAGAGCCATCCATTAGCGGAGCAGCACCGGACCGAGGCTTGGGCGTCGCGCCCTAGATAGCAAGGTTACCCTGTATAGATTACCCTTGTGTATGACAAGTAAAAGAAAAGAATGTAAAGCTGTTGTAGAATGTAATGTATTCGAGAGCGAAAGATGTAAATTGAGAAAAATGTATGTAAAATGTGGATGAATGGAATGTTGTAATAGTTAGTTTACATTAATGCTCTTGTGATATGCCCTCGTGCAAAACTGTGCTATGTTGTATTTCCTGGATGAAATTCATTGTACCTATTTTGTTTACGCCTTGGGCGGACAGGGGAAACTCTGTCCGTTCGGCGGTCTGTGCGCGTGCCCGAACCGACCAAAGTGGCGGTGCCGGGGCGTGACAGATAGAGGTGGTATCAGAGCAAGAATGAGTTTAGGAGGACCTAGGAGACCTTAGGATTGACGGCCTTAAGGATTTAGGCTCGTGAGAGACGAGACCTTGTGATATTTGGCGAAAGATGAATTGATTGGGTTGTGATGCCTCTAAACGGATGTAGAGGTAGATTCAAAGTGTAGTTTATTCTCAACCGAGTGTGTTCATGTTGGGTGCACACAACATGAAACCTAGTGATGAGAATAGGCGCCTTTGTGTAACTTTCGCCTAATTGGGTCTATTGTATGGAACCCTGTTTTGTATTTGACCCTCAAGGTCGATGATTTGACCTAGGTCATGGTATCGCTTGGTTGACCTCTAATGAGGCCTGGACTGGAAAAGGTAGGCGGTGACCCCGAGCAATCCAGGGCGAGCGGAGATGTAGAACTTCGTGGACTATTGGCTGTGCTCATAGGAGTAGTGCAGCGGCAGGGGAAGCGGAGTAAAGAGCTCTATAAGATATTGGCTGCGGCAAGGGTGCTCGTAGTAACATGTCGTGTATCATCGGGGAGCTGCGGCAGGGAGACCGCACCGTGAGAGAGTTTAAGAGGGAATGCTCTTATATGGTCAATTGTATTCCGTATATGGTTCGGAATGACAAGAACGAGGCCAATTGCTTCAAGTGAGGATTTCAGCTAGAAAGCTTCAAGGAAATTCACTCACTCAAGTTGCAAGCTTTTGCTGAGGTGATGGACTAGGCCTTATGGGTAGCCGTGGGGTTTGCGACGAGCGCCAAGTGGCCATTGGTATGCGACCCTGGTCGAGGCAGGTATGGTTTAGTTGAAGAAATCGTATGTAGAGGTTGATTTGACACTAGAGCATAGCATGCATTTATCATCTGGTCGTTTGCTACTATTCAAGGATAAAAATAATAGGGACCAAACGTATGGATAGCTTTTAGTACCCGGGGCATGCTTGTGTCATGAAAATGTATCGCCTACCAAAGCGGGTAGATGATGGTATAGTGCCAATGAGTTGCTCGTGATGAGCTGAGGATAGGGCTCGAGGTAGGGATGGAAATGGTGGACCGACTCTCAAGGCAATATGAATAATCAATTGCGAGAGCCGAGTCATGACGCTCAAAGACATCTTTGTAGTCTGAGAGTTCGAACATTGCTCTGGCGGATCGACAGTTGAGTGAAAATCACTGTCGTAGAATTGGTAAGACTGTCGCTAAATTCTGACGAGTAGGCCTTGTAGTACCTCAAACTAAGGTGGGTAGTGGTACTCACGTAGTGAGTAAGCATAAACAAGGTAGCTTAGTGCTTGTAGTTAGCACGAAAACGTATAGAAGCGTAGAATGCTCCGGTTATCGTATTAGTAGAGTACAGGTTCGTTCAGCCGAGAGGGTTCGTTGGCAGTAGCACTTGAGCGTTGGTAAGTGTGAAACGGGCCATGGACCGCTCGCAGGGCTGGTGGCTCGCACTAGGTGCTTAGGAGCCGATTGCTCGGTAGAGCGTGTCGTGTGAGGCGACGGTGCCGTGTGTTGCTTGGGGACGATCCGTGCCTAGACCATGTGTGGACTGTAGAGCCTGGAGCCATATGGTCAGGCGCAGTCAGCTGTGTTGACAGCGGCCCGAGACCTACGGGTGGGGCAGAGACTTATGGTCGGGGCGGTAGTCCGAGCATGACCCGAGAATGTGGAAGGCCACGTGTGAGGTTGTGTGATCGATAGTACACCAAGGGTGTAGATATGACCCAACCCGAGGACTTATAGTAGTTTGACGTCTTGGTTACTCCTGGTTGGAGTATTTGTACGAGTTCCTAAGTGAGGACTCCGCCGAGTGACGATTGAGTCTGCGTTGGCGAGCGAGAGACGTTACGCGACGTTAAGCTTGCCAATAATTGTTGGCGTTTTCTATGGATACACTGAATGGCCGTTGTAGCAATTCACAGAGTGATCAATAGAAGCCAGCTTGTGATTCACCAGTCGATGTATCGATGATACTTATTTTAAAAGCGCCCATGATCAGTTCGTGAGTTTATTCGACCATTCTCATGAAAGACACCTTGATCCACAATGGATACTATGAACTTGGAGGAAATCTGCTTGGTAATCGCGACCCTAACAAAAATGAATAATGTAACTGTACACGCTGATCAGCCTTCGGTTCAAGCTATAAAAATAACCGAGACCAAATATGGATAAGGCGAGGGTGAAAAGACCACTATATGGTTCGAAGTGACGATTCAAGATAAAGATGTAATATTCGATTTTTTGCGAGATATGTATTCTCGGTGCCAACTTAAAAAGAACCCAAAATAGTTAAACATTTGGACATGGTGAAGGCGCGTGTCGCTAAGAGAGATCCCGACTGGTAAAATGTGTCCTCAGTGGAAGTTATTCAAGCAAATTTTGATATAATCAGACCCTGGTTTTAATTCATCCCCTATAGAGTTCGACTTTAAATTTTGGAAAATTTTAGGTTCATATTCCCATTGGATTATAATGCCCGGGTGTTCGTCACCACCTGATGGATCTTCGTTTCTTTAATTACTTTAGCGTAATTGTGTTGTTCTTAATATATGACCTTATGGTTATCCAATGCTAAGTAATGTTCAATTGTTAGGATAGCCTAAAATATCACAATAAAAAATGGTTTATCTGCTTGGATTTCTACCTTGGTGATAAGTCCGATCTTTGAAAGAATGCAGAGTTAGATCGTAGCGAAAAAGTAATCAACTGTTAAGCGCAATATCCCCGTGCTTTTCAGTAGGACCCCGGACATTCGCGTTGCGCCTATTGATACGCTTTAAAAAGTGCATAGCCTCCCGAGTCTAACCTTGTTGGTGTGAAACAGCCGTAGATGAAAGGTACCCTAATTGAAACAATTGAGTGGTGGATGCTTTTGGTCCACGAAACTCCTATGGATTGACTAAGGATAGTCAATTTTTTGATTGTACCTGAGTGTTTATGCGTTAATACCGAAAGTGCTATTTTCAAATTGGAGAGGAATGGTAGTGTAACTGACACGATTATATTAGAATATAGAAAAAGTAAGTGAAATAATGTGCTCTGCTGAAATATAGTGTTATAGAATTTGGGTAAAATATTTTTATTTTATTGACCTTAGAGGAAAGTAAAATAAGTTCGAGGATGAGGATAAATGAAAAATTGTTTGAATTAAAATTGTTAACGTGAAAAGTCACAGAAAATTAAAGAAAATGGTTTTCTGTAAAATGTCGAGGTAATGTTAGTTGGTAGGTTTGTGTGGGAGATTAATTCAGACTGTAAAGGTATCAGAGCTATTTTATGGTCAAAAATTAGACAATTCAGGAAATTTAAATATTAAGAGGTCATTTCAGAATTATTTTTCTGAGCGGGCTAATTAAAAGTTTTATTCAGATGTTGACATGTTTTACACGCCAACAGTTGACTTATCCAAAAGTGGTATAAAGATTGAATTACAAAATCCTTTGTGTGAGGGGGTGGTGTAGGAAAATTAGTCGTGACAGCATGTAGATGGTAGTTCAGAGCATAGTTGTTGTTTGCAAATATATTGAATTACATTCACTCAATAACATGGTAACTGACCATTGACTGTAGGTTAGGGCCGCAAAACGGATATTCAGGGAAGACATTAAGTATCATAGTATGGATTACTGAATACGGCTCGACATGTACATTTTATACTTAAAGATTCGTATTCGTGAGGGTATGAATGGTGAGTTTCGATTCTTTGTGAACAATGGATGGGACGGTGCCTGGGAAGTTATTGATACGCACTCCTCTAATGCGAGGTGAGATTGTTGGGGGGATAAATGATCGTTAGTGGTATACTGTCCCCATTATGAGGACGTGTGAGTTCTGGTACGTACAGGGGGTACTTCGATAGTAAAGTAAGATAACCAAACGTTAGGCGGAAAGTGAAACGATTCTGGTGAGGAGAGTTCATGGTGGCTCGTTATGAATTAATTTTTCTGTTGCTTTCCTACGGAGTTACTTCCTGGATGCATGTAGTGACCGTGAGATGATTTATTTTCAAATGGGTATCTGCTAACGCTTTTCCATGATCAGAAAGGTTTACACTATTTCTATTGGCTAGAAAGTACCGTTAAGCTTAGCATTATTCCGTGGGTTAGGAGGTGAACTGATGCAGTCTCACTCGAGTTATACAGGGGGGGTGGCGCATTGAAAGGTTGCTGCCGAACGAGCTGTTTCTCCTTGAAAGAGCGCAACGACGCGGTCTCGACACCCCGCTAGATAACGTTATTCTCGTAGTGGAGATCCAAGCATTAATACTTAAGAGCTTTTCACGGTTTTGGGTTAACGCTGTTGTTAGCCCTGGAAAATGATTTTAGATCTGTGAATGTTTTAGAATGGCTCTTGTCCTTCCCTATTCAGTAGAGTAGGAGATTTTGTTAGCCTCCGGTGTTTTTCGTTCGCCGCTCTCAGCAATTTATTTCTTGTTGTGTTTTGTACCGTTTTCTTCGTTTAATAGGTGTGGTTGGGCATGAGACTTTTCGCCAACTTCTTAGCATTCATATCAAGCATGAGAGTTCGTAGACGATAATTGGACTAGTTACGCTATACTCCTTAGTCATGTCGGTTTTGTTCTTTTAGGAGCTATATGCTCGGTAGAGCGTGTCGTGTGGAGGCTGTCTTTCTGCCAGACTCACCTGTGCGTGCTGCGTTATAACTTAGTTGGTAAGGATTACTGTGCTAATTTCTCGCTTTTCCTGATTCCCCCATAGCCGTTCCCATACCTGCGTATGAACCGTTAATTTACTTGTTTTTCGGTTTCGCCATAGTGGTCATTTTTTTTTTGGGTTTTGTGATTAGTTGGCCAGTTGTGACCTTTTTGTGTCAAAGGGTAGAGATTCATGTCACCAACTGCCGAGTTTAGCAGTATCGGTGAGAGGGAGTCTAGTTCACGAACGAAGTGTTCGTGTGAGCTCGTCATGAGGACGCCGTGATGTTAACCTGTGGCAGATGAAAGTGAAGCAACATGCTTCTTGTAAGGCGTTGGAAAAGTAGAAGCCACGCAGGGATTTGAGGATTATGCTCCTAAGTGAGCTGGAGTTGAGGATGTGCCAAATGTACCATCTTGATTTGTGGCGAAGAATTCACAAGTGATAAGGCCACTTGTGATTGGTCGATGTATCGATGATATTGCTTTTAAGTGACACTGGTGAACGGACCAATATGAGTTCCACAATGGAACTATGAACTTGGAGGAGAGTCGCTCGTAGTGGCATAGACTCTCGAGTGGCCAAGATACCCAGCCTGCTTGTCACGCCCCGGGCCCTCGTGGGAGCCTACCAGGCACGTGCACAGACCCGCCGTGTACCTCAACAACACAATGTACACAAGGCGTCTATGCTAACAACCATCAAGAAGGATAAAGAATACATCCTAACAAGGTAATCAGAGCGAGAACATAGTTCTACATCTAAAACAAAATCCACATAACTAAAATCTCAAGATATACAAGAATTTATACATCTTATCAACAATAGATCAACCAAACATCTATACACCTTTCATATAAAATACAATGAAAGGAAACCCATGGTATGCCTACAACAACAACACCGTAGAGGCTCTAGCTAGCTGCTAACCCCTCGCCGCGATCCCAAGCCTCTCCTGCTGCGGAAGGCTCTGAAATAAAAACAACAAACCCCAGGGGGATGAGAACTATTATTCAATAGTTCCCAGTGGGTAAGCCGCCGAGAGTGGCGAATTACACCGCTAGGTCAACTGAGGCAAGATAGTATAACTGAAACATAAAGCAGAAAGCATATAACATTTAATGCTAAACAGGTAGTTCTACAACTATCTTGCCTCCAATGACTAAATCATCTACATGAACATGAACATGTTCTATTGTCATATGCTCGACAATTAATTTCATGGTTGATATGCATGTCAAATTAATGCCATGATCAATTACATATGCTTAATGTCATAAACTCGCTATATGTCAAGTTTAACTATTTCAAGTATGACTTGTTTCCAACTACAAGTATGTAATGTGTAACTAATTCCCGCTACATTTATGAACTACATGACTTGTTCCCAACTATAAGTGTGTTATGTTTACTATTTCACAAATATGCCAAGTCATGTCAATGTCTCACTACATGCAATGCCACAAAGTCACCACCTTATACTATGTCCATACACTACATGTATATGCATCAATTAATTAGGGTGTCAACTGCCACATTCCTCACGATATTTCCTACCATAAAAGACTTTTTAAGTCTTTGCTTGAGCCGTGCCTAATGGCCCCGTGGTAGTCAACATTCTCGCTAGAATGAGCCTCCCCCACGGCAATCCACTTCGGCGCCCATATAACCTGCACATAAACGATCGACGTCGCGAAGGCCCACTCCGGAGCTGCCTGCTTGTAGGGAGCGACCCTCACAAGCGTGTGCGAATGAGCACAATGGCATAACAAGCATAGTCAACAGCATAGGAAATACGTTCGTCATGTCTCTAACATGGAATAGCCAACCAATATCCAAAAAGGGTCTAACACTAAATCATAATGTCAACCTTGTTGTTCACCTAAGTGAAAAGTCATATGTTTAACCTCTATGTCAAAACATGTCACTTTATGTTTACTACATTCAATAGCCAATATGCTAAATGTCAACAATATCATGTTGTTCTCAATGTCCGATGGTATGTCCCTACCAATAAGTCCATGTCTCTAACATGTAGATGTTCATCTCTTTGTTTACTAAGTCCATAAATCATGCATTATTCTAATGCCATAAATCATGCACTCTACGATGCCATTGTCATGCATTCTCTAATGCTATAATCCATGCATTCTACGATGCCATAACAATGCATTCTACGATGCCAACGAGTCCATAATCATGCCATATGTAAGCTACAACAACCTCTACATCTAGAATATAAAACTATCATGCAAGTGTTTATATAATCCAAAGGACTCACGTTTAATCAATTATAATATCAAATGCCAATATAATCCATTTCCTAATGTCTTAAACATGGAATCAATCCACGACCAAAAGGTCGAGTCCAAGGCCAACAATGCCCGTCAAAGTTGCTCACCTAGATGAGGTGCAACAACTTATCATGCATTTGCCATAACTTCTCTTTTCTCTATACAAGCATACTCTAGTATGCAAGAGAAATCATTAATTCAACAACCATGTGGTGTCTCCTATGATCCCCACTTCTAGCATGCATAACCTAGTTAGAATTTCATCATGCATAATTATAATACTAGCACAATTACTCTAGCATGCATATTAACATCATAATACCGCACTATATGTACTATGTATTTTTCATACATAACATATATGTCTCATGCAATTACAATTATCATCATGCCATAATTAACATAATTATGCATCAAATCAATCCTATAACAAGATAGGAGACATAGGGGGAGTTCACCCATTTCGGTGAGGTCAAACCCACCGGATACCCGTCGAAACCTCGCAGTACTTCGAAACGAAGTTGTCCCCCGAGCTTCTCATACCCTAAGATAATTTTCCAAGGGGTTAAAAGCTTCGAACGAACAAATTCGAAAACCACCAAAAACAAAGAGGTAAAAGGGTGAAAATTACCTTGAGCAAGTAAAACTTGTTCTAGGTCCAAATTGAGGTTAGAGATCATCAAACCCAACCTACAACAACGTTCTACACCCATCAATTCCACCTCAAGGGCTCACAAACACAAAACCCTAAACCAAACCCTAGTTTTCAAGAAACTAGGTTTACATGCTAAATCTTAAGCAAAATCACAAATAGAGGTTATAAGAAAGCTTACTAACCTCAAATCGAGCTCCCACTCAAGCTCACACAAGCTAGGGTTGAAGATCTATCCTCCAACAAGCTCTCCACAAAAGCCACGAGCTCCCTCCATGCCTAGGAGTCATCCTCCAAGGAGAAAACGGAGAGAAAAGAGATCAAACCATGATCTAAGGGGTTGGGGGAAGAGAAAACCTAGAGAGAGAGAGGAAAAACCTACCTCTCCTTCTCCTCCAAGCCTCAGCCAAACAACACAAGAGGGGGGGTGAAGGGGTACTTAAACCCAAAGCACAAAATCCAACTAGGCCCCTCAAAAAGCCAAAATTGCAAAACTGCTCAAAATGCAATTTCTGCATTGTATACCGGTATGCGTATGGGCATACCGGTATCCAACCAAAAATCCCGCAAACCCGAGCCTCGGCCAAGCAGTCTGCGCAAAGGGATTCCGGTATGCGACTTCCCCATACCGGTACTAACACTCCAGTACCGGTATGCGCATTGCACATACCGGAATGCCAGCGTATTCCGGTATCTCCAGCCGGATTCCGCAGAACCCGAGAGCTGCGCAAACCAGTTCTCACCAAACTCAGCCCAAAACTCCAGAATAGCATAAGGCACTATTCTCTCACTAGAACTCCGCAATTTGCTAAAGTTCAGTGTACTACACTGCTAGGTGCAAGAGTGTGGATATGGACTACAAAAAAAAAAAAAATGTAGTATGCTGAACTTCGGTGTGCTATGCCGAACTTTACCAAATTGGATGAAGTTCGGAGAGAGCCGATAATGGCTAGTGTGAATTTGAGTTCCGAAAGTTTCGGAATGTGTGGGTGTGAGTTAAAGACCCGAAAACCAAAATTTGGAATTTTTGGAGATGTCACACTGGAGCTGGAATGCTCTCGGGTTCCGGACCCGGGAGTGGGATCCGGACTTCCGGGTTACTGTGCGAGGTTGGGAAAAGCAAGAGTCTGGACCTGGTAGTGGGATCCAGACCTGAGCTGTGCAGAATGCCTGAAATAGGGCATTTTGGTCCTTTCGCGTGGATTGTGGTTCGTGATAAGCCGTTTGAGAGCATATGACGTGCGAAAAATCACTGTTCGCATCTCGGCTTGTGCAGAGGAGCCGTGGACTCGCGTGTCTCTATGTGATAAGCTTAGTGAAGCTGCCCGGATTGGAAGGACGCAATGATGAAATGATACCCTCATCTATTGATAAATAGATTGAGGTGTGATCTTAGTTTCGCGGACGAAACTCCTTTTAAGGAGGGAGGAATGTAGTGTACCGGATTTTTTTAATATAAAAGTAAGTGAAAAGAAAAATAGTGTGAGATACTATTTTTATTCGACTTAGAGAAGTAAAAATAAGTTGGAAATGAATTGTGCTGAAATTGGAATGAAAACAGGAGATTTGGAATTTTCTGTAAGGAACGGGGCTGATTTTTTAGCAGAAAATTCACAGTGTCAGAAAATTATGAAAATTTCAGAATATGTCAGAATTATTTTTCTGAGGCTAGATTAAAAGTTTCGTGTCATTCCGACACCCGAAAAGTGAAAATAAAATATAACAGCAATCTGCTAGAGGTTTTAGTCGGTAGAGCTTTCGGTGACCAAAAAATGGTCCGAAACTGGATAGTGATGATCAGTTCTTCTTATTAACTTAAACCGAGCATGACTGTCAAATTTGGGCGCAAACGGATATTCAGAAGGTCTGAAACGAAAAGTATCAGATTCTGAATTGGACTAATGTCATAATACTTAAAGCTAGTGTACTTTTTAGCAATTGTTACATTGCTTAGCCTTGCCAGGACTCCTCCATTCTCTTATCCACTCCAACATGTACGTAGAGAGAGAGAGAGAGAGGGAGAGGAAAAGGAAGGGAAAAGAAGAGAAAGAGAAGAAGAAGAAAAATAGAAAGATTTCTTGGGTCGTTTAATCGAGCCCCGCGCGCGTTGGATTTTTCCGGCGCTTCGATTGCGAGGTAGTATTTTATTATTATAATTTCGAATAGAATTTTTGGTGAATTTTTAATATTGGATGGATGTTAAGAGAGGTAGTATTCTAAACCAATTAATCGAAAGATTAATCATGAAATTTGGAGTATTCATGTAGAACTTGAACCCTAGGCTTAGAAAATGAAATTTTGTCTCTAAGAGGTTTTGATCTAAATTGATCTTGTAAAACCTTAATTGAAGGTTAATTCGACGCGGTGGACAACTTCGTTTTGGACTACGACGAGGTTTGGCGTCCGATTGAGAGATTTTGCGGAATATGATTCGTTAGGCTTGGGTCGAGACTTTTCGGCGGAGATAAATTGCGAAACTTGGTTTCCCGGCCCTAAACGTCGATACGAGGTGGGGGGTGCTATCCGAAATGGTTGAATTTCTTCCTATGTCTAAATCCTACTTTTTGAGCATATATGTATATATGTATGAAATTGCATGTAATAGGGTTCAATTATTTCTTATTCCAGAAACTGGCATGCCTCCTAAATTAGTTGTGAATAATCATGATTGAAAACTTGAAACTTAGGACGCATAAATCTAGTGCTATGTGAACCCTAGTGAAGTATTGAACTAGTAGAGAAACTAGTAGATTGGACATAGAAAACAAAGTGTGGACATTGAAACAACGCGAAACACTAGTGTCATTGTGATAGTGAATGTGAACCTAGTGATGGAACGTGGATTAGGTCATTGCATAAGCCTAATGTGTTATTTGTTATAGTTCCATGTATTATGAGCATTGCATATTTGCTTATGTCCACATATAGTGATGTTTGTATATTCGATTGATGCACGCGGCATATTTGAGTAGAATCTCTAGTATGAGTGGAGAAAATTGGGTCGGTGCATGTGTAGCGTGACAACTAGTACTTTGATATTATAGAGCATGCGAGGGATTGAAAGATATCCTCTGGACCATGCTAGGGATTGAAAGAGATCCCGTGATGTTGTGGTTGTCACCGTGGTTAGTGGCATGAATCTACTGGCATGTGTTGTTTGAACCTTGAGCGCCAAAGAGATATTGGGTCATTGCATTTGTAGTATGGCACATTGTGTCTTGCCATTGTTGAGCATTGCATAACATTACATTGGTTATTCCCCACCGGTAGGTGGAAGGTCCTCGAGTTTGGAGGGCAGATCATACTCGCATAGTCTGTTGTTGGCTTGTGGAGGTCGCGACTCCCAAGCCGTGAGCTCCGGAGTGTCACGCGAACACGGGTGTGAAGGGCCCCGGGAGCCCTCCCCGGCAGACGGTCACGGTGGCTGGCTAGGAGTGAAAGACCTCTCCCCCACGTGACTTGGTGTGGTGAGTTGTGGCTCGACCTACGGGTGAGCCGGTGAGATTGGGTCCAAGATGAAAGAGACAGGTTGATTGACCATATTGTGTTTTGTACCCTATGCATGTGTTGCATCCTGTGTAGAGAGTGAGCATAGTGAGATTACATGTTGTATGTGGGGTCGATCATGATATTTTTGTGAGTTGGGCTTGGTCTTGGTCTTGTGAGAAGCCCTGATTGAGTTAAGAATGAATTGGGTCAAGAGTGTGTGAGGGACACCGTTGAACATATTAGAACATGACATTCATTCCTTATTGTAAGGCATAGTAGTGCTCGTTGTTGCACGTTGTATGTTTTGTAGTGGTAGACTACATATTTAGCTGCTTATATATTGTATTGCTATCTCCTTTTGTATTACTATGCCTTGTTGGACCTAGTGGGAAAGTCGGCGAGGTCGGCGGCCGAACCCACTGGGAACTTCTTTTAGTTCTCATCCCACTATTTTGTAGAGCCATCCATTAGCGGAGCAGCACCGGATCGAGGCTTGGGCGTCGCGCCCTAGATAGCAAGGTTACCCTGTATAGATTACCCTTGTGTATGACAAGTAAAAGAAAAGAATGTAAAGCTGTTGTAGAATGTAATGTATTCGAGAGCGAAAGATGTAAATTGAGGAAAATGTATGTAAAATGTGGATGAATGGAATGTTGTAATAGTTAGTTTACATTAATGCTCTTGTGATATGCCCTCGTGCAAAACTGTGCTATGTTGTATTTCCTGGGTGAAATTCATTGTACCTGTTTTCTTTACGCCTTGGGCGGACAGGGGAAACTCTGTCCGTTCGGCGGTCTGTGCGCGTGCCCGAACCGACCAAAGTGGCGGTGCCGGGGCGTGACACCTAGTCTTGGACAATGATAGTGTAGGGGTTTTCATTAAATGTATGCAACTTGTATATTCCATAGTTTTGGAACTTGATGTATGGAATAGGAATGAAAGAAAAGAAAAAAAATTGGACATGTATAAATGTGCAAATGTGATGTAATAGTAGTAGAACTTCTTTATGTTGATGCTTTCCTTGTGCAACTCTTGTACTCCTTTCCTAGTTGGAACATTGTGGATATGCTTGTGTTGTGACGCCCTGGGCGGGTAGAAGAGACTCTATCCGTTCGGCGGGTCTGGGGCATGCGCCCGTGCGGTTATCCTTTCCACCTAGTTGGTGTTAAAGGCCCGACGGGGCGTGACATTTTAGGTCACCGAAAGGTCTACCCGACTAAAATCTTTAACAGATTCCTGTTAGGCTCCGTTTTTACTGTCCGGGTATCCGAATGAGACGAAAATTTAAATCTTGCCTGAGAAAAATAGTTTCGATAAATTCTCAATTTTTTGTAATTTTTTGACACTGTGAATTTTTCAGCTAAAATACAAGCCCCGTTCTTTACAGAAAATTTTAAATCTTCTATTTTCATTCAAATTTCACTACAAATTATTTCTAAATTATCTTTTATTTTTTCAAGTCCAAGAAAATAGTATCTCACACTATTTTTATTTACACTTGCTTTTATATTAAAAATTCGGTGTACTACAATTGATCTATGTATATATAGTTGTGGAGATGTACTATTTTGGGATGTGATGCATGTATGATGTTGCCTCTTTATGTAGTTACTTTTACTTCAGCTTCAATTACTGTTAGTTGTAGCCTCTAGAATTATTCACAAGTACTTTTATCGCTTCGCGTACATGAGGCTTCCCGTGTATGTGGCAGATCAGTTAGCGAGCCCGAAATCTGCTGTAACCCGGGGCATACAGTTCAGATTTTGCATAACCTAGGTAAGCATTTCAAAACCTAGGTTGGCTCTGGAATCTTAATATTAGGTTCCATAACCTAACAACCCTAAAACTTTAGTAAAGGAGTTTTGGGAGTTCTTTTGGTCAAGAATCGTGTCTTGATCCCGTATATGACTTATTTGTGTTCTTCTTAGAACCGAACGAGGGTTGAGAAGCTGCACACCAACCATAGGCGACGAGATCAGAATTTGAGGTTGGTGCTCAATCTGAAGTAGGTTTAGTGAAACACTGGGAACATAGTTTATTCCCTTCGACTCTCCTTCTTGGAATTATGATAGTTCATGCTCTCACAGTACTATGCCTATACCATGCTTGTTGTTCATGATTTTATTTGCTTGTTCATGGTAGATATTGATAAAAGCATGCTACTTCCTTAATATACTTGTTGTACTGTCCATTATCATAGAAAGCATGCTAGTTCGGACAAAAAATATTAATGATAACATTGGATGCGACTATTGAGCAGTCTCTGTGGGTAGAGCGAGGGACATTTGTGACTAAGGGGCAGCTTGTGGACCCAGCACTGGGTCAGGAGAGGAAGCGCCCAGCACCTGATGATGGAGGACAGTCGAGTAGCAGACGGCCGCCAAGACCTCCACCGCGATCGCGCTTTCAGGGTCGTGGAGCTTTTAGTCGGCAGCAATCTAGAGGATTTCGCCAGCAACGACAACAGCAGAAGGGATCTCCCAGGTGTGTAATTTGTGGAGGACCTCATTTGGTTAGTCTTTGTGATCAGCATGAGGGTCGATGTTTTGAGTGTGGACAGCCGGGATATATGAGGAGGACTTGTCCCAGATTAGTAGCAGCTCCATCTATGGCGTCTGTTCCTTTCTCCCCACTGCAAGTATCTGGAGCTTCCCCGGTATTCAGTCAGGCAGATCGATCTTCTATGCCACGACAGCCGGATCGACGATAGCCACAGGCGAGCGGCCGAGTCTATGCCGCACAGATTGAGGACGCCTCGATAGCTGATCGTGTGGTGGCAGGTATTATTTTGATTTGTGGCATTAGATCGCGCACTTTATTTGATACCGGTGCATCGCATTCTTTTGTTAGTAAAGCATTTGCATTACATCATGGTTTAGAGATAGGGTCGTTACCCCAGACACAGGAGGTGCGGGTACCCGACCATAGCTTGCAGGTGACGGAGGGTTGTTGGGCATGTCCTGTGCAGTTAGGGCCTTGGATCATGCCTGCCGATTTATTAGTTTTAAAGCAGTTGCAGGATTTTGATGTAATCCTTGGCATGGACTGGTTGTCTCGTTATTTTGCGACGATTGATTGTGGAACCAAGACGGTGATCTTTCATGAGCCTGGACATGAAGAGTTCATATTTAAAGGATGTAGAAGTTCACTGTTCGCAGGGACGATATCTTCATCTAAGGCCAGACAGATATTGAGTAAAGGATGTATGTCATGCCCCGGATTACTCGTTTCTCCGGGTTCGCCAACAGATCCGCCGTATATATAGAATTTTCTATGTATACGAAGCGCTAGCTAACCTGTAAACACGCATACAAGCAACTACAAGAGATATAGAGCTGAAATAAGATCACTAAAAGAACAAAAACCACATGTACATATAGGATCCAAAATACAACAGTTCCTCCAAAACCAAAATAGGTACAAGACCACCTCAAAAGGAACCACCAGACCACACTATATGTACATGGCACAACTCAAAATGAAACTATCTCCAGTAGGGTCCTCCTCTAGGAACAACAGGGAAAGGTAGGGATCTAGCTCGCGACTCCCTTACCTCGATCCGCAGGAACGGAAGCAGCAGCCGCAACAGGCGAAGGCTCTGCAAGAAAATGTGGCAACAATGGGTGTAAGAACTACTATCAAAAGAAGTAGTCCTCGGTGGGTACAGCTACCAACCTCAACGGTCCACCCACTAAGTCCTCGGTGGGTACAGCTACCGACTATCAAACTCTCAAGTATGCATCACCAAAGTGCATAGTCACCCCTGACCCAATCTAACGGAACCGCCCAAAGAGGCTCGTCCAGCCAACTGCCTAGCCGCACCGCACACTACCAAAAAGGGTAGCCGGTCCAAGTATCATATCCAACTAATCTGCAGCGACATCAACGCATGAGAGGCCTCACTCCGGAGCGGCACTCGGGGGAGCTACCCAACCGAGTTAGTAAGCGTATCTCAGTCGAGCACAATCAAGCTCCGGCAGGCTATAATCAAATAGAAAGGGGTCGAATGGGTCAAAGACTCCAAGCTCACGTGCCCTCAGCACAAACAGAAGCTAAAATAAGAATCTGGGTCCACCGTCTACCCCGACGGCACCCGGTAGTACAAAACGGTCTAATCCCACTGTAAATACAGGCTCGGCATCCCAGCACGAGCGTAAACTCGTCCTACAACAAACTAAGTATCCACCTCGCACTAACAGCGGTGATACAAGAACAGAAACGGCTCCTAGAGCTAAATCTGATAATAGTTCGAAAAGTGACGGTTGTAGGTTCGCGAGTTTTCTCCTGAGTCAATTCCCAGTTCAGCATGTAAAGTCATGTCTATAAATTATCAATTTATGCTCCAAATTCAGATTTCATATAACACATGCAAAATTTATGAATTCGAGCTACTAACATATCAAACAGATAATAAAACAACATGCTGCACTCTCTACAACTTAGGAGAAAATCCGGCGATTTCGGTAACATTAACCCACCTCGAAAGCTATCCAACAAAGGCTAGGAGTCGAGTGGAAGGCCTCCAAACAAAGCCAGCTGAAATCGGGCTCAAAACTGCCAACCCAAGTTTCGGATCCTCCTGCTCAAGTTCTGGGCGCCCAGAACATCAGCCCAGAACTGCAGCCTGGCAGCACGACCAACATGGATTCAACATGCGATAAAATCCAAATCCGAAGTCCAGTGAAACTTTACCCAACTCACCAGCAGGGGCTCAAGAACAAACTCTCCAAATTTCAGCCAAAACGGAGTTCGAATCGATCTTCAAAAAGCCCTCGCACTGATTCAGACCCACTTCTGGACCCTCCAGTACTGCATCCAGAAATTCCAGCAACTAAGTACATAACACTTCTAGCATGAATTCTGGAATTCCAACAAATCTAGCCCAGGGAAAAGGATCACAAACCTCCCAAATACAGTGATGGAACAATCCAAATCCTCTCCAAAGCTTCTCACAAAAATCTGGATTCAAAAATCCAAGAAATCCATCAAAGGTCCAAAATTTCAGCACTTAAGCTAAATTCTCAAAATCTGAGCTAACACTCACCTTTGAATTTTCAATTCAGGTGGAAAGAACCTCCAAACCAGTAAGGGATGAGGGAAAAACAATCTTCACTTCGAAAACCCAGCTCCAAGGAGATTTGGATCCATAAGATCAAAGAAAAACTCAAATTTCAGCTTAAGAACACAAGGGGTCCAGTAAAACATCAACTGCAGTATACATACCTGTCCAAAGTGCGATTGGAAGGATCTCACGCCTTCCTATACGAGTCCACAATCTAACAAACCAAGATTCGTGGGATTTGGACACTCCCACACTGCACACGAGCAGAAACACCACAGATCGACGCTGCTGTTCTGCAGGGATCCAAGGTCTTCAATGGAAATAGATGGAATTTGGGAGATTTGAGGGGCTAAACTACAAATATCCAGGGTTCACTTGTGAAGAAGGGGAGAAAAAGCCTCAGGGGAGTCGTCCCCAATCTTTTATACACATAGGGTTAGGGTACAATGGACCTCAAGAACAAACTGCATCTAACCTGTTCCTCAGCAGAAATCCGCACATTCGGGCGCCTGAAACCCAAGAAGTGGGCGCCCGGTTCTTCCAGCCTGCAAAAGTCCAGCACTTCGGACTCTCCGCCCGCGGTCCGGTGCGCCCTAACCTGGTCCGGCGGAATCCACCTACCACCCCACACGTGTCAAACGAATCGATACTCACGAGGTAAACTTTCGGACTCACTTTTCGGGCACCCGAACATGGATCCGAAATGACTTAGCAGTTCAGAGAACGAGCACTCAACATCTGGGCGCCCAAAACATCACTTCCGGGCGCCCTAAAGTTCCAAACGTCCAAAACTTCAGTTTTGGCTTACTTCGGTGCTCCGAGTCCGTTTTCGCATCTATTTTGCGCCGAAACGACTCCGACTTGTCTCGACCCTCTCTAGAAGTGTCGAACAGTCTAGGATACTGCAGTCATTCCGTCAGTTAGGCTCCAGGGGTACTACAATGTATGGCCTATTTAGCAATAGTGACTGATGTGCCTACTGTTATACCAGGACTCGAGGATATTCCTATTGTCCGCGAGTTTCCGGATGTTTTTCCTTCTGAGCTTTCCTCTATGCCTCCTGATAGGGAGATTGAATTCGTGATTGATGTGATACCAGGAACCGCGCCAATCTCGAAGACACCCTATAGAATGCACCAGCTGAATTACGAGAGTTGAAGGCGCAACTGCAGGATCTTATGGATAAAGGTTTTATTCGACCCAGTGTATCACCTTGGGGAGCGCCAGTATTGTTTGTGAAGAAGAAGGATGGTTCACTTAGGTTATGTGTGGATTATCGGGAATTGAACAAAGTGACCATCAAGAATAGATATCCCCTCCCACGTATTGATGATTTGTTCGATCAATTACAGGGTGCGTGTGTCTTTTCTAAGATTGATCTTCAGTCCGGTTAGCACCAGTTGAAGGTGAAGGCCGAGGATATCTCTAAGACAGCTTTTAGAACTCGGTACGGGCATTATGAGTTTACAATCATGCCTTTTTGTTTGACGAATGCCCCTGCTGCATTTATGGATATGATGAACCGAGTCTTCAAGTCTTTCTTGGATAAGTTTGCTGTAGTCTTTATTGATGATATCGTAATTTACTCCCGTAATGATGCGGAGCATGAAGAGCATCTGAGATTAGTGCTGCAACTCTTGCGAGAAAAGAAGTTGTATGCAAAGCTGAAGAAATGTGAGTTTTGGTTAAAAGAAGTAGCCTTTTTAGGCCATGTGATTTCTGCTTCAGGAGTAGCTGTTGATCCTAAGAAGATTGAGGCGATTCGAGACTGGCCTAGGCCGACGACGATTTCTGAAGTGCGGAGTTTTCTTGGTTTAGCCGGGTATTATCGACGATTTGTGGACAGCTTTGCGAAACTCTCTACGCCTCTTACTCGGTTAACCAGAAAAGGGGTTAAATTTATTTGGAGTAATGATTGCCAAGAATGCTTTGATGAGCTAAAGCAGAGATTGATGACAGCACCTATTCTCGCATTACCAGTGATGGGCAAAGGATTTGTAATCTATAGTGATGCTTCACATAGTGGCTTGGGTTGCGTGCTGATGCAACATGGTAAAGTTATTGCATATGCTTCAAGACAATTAAAGGAGTACGAGAAAAACTACCCTACTCATGACTTGGAGTTAGCAGCGGTAGTTTTTGCTCTGAAGTTATGGCGCCACTATCTCTATGGAGAGCATTGTGAAGTCTATACTGATCACAAGAGCCTCAAGTATCTGTTTACACAGAAGGAGTTGAATCTACGGCAACGGAGATGGTTAGAGTTACTGAAAGATTATGATATCTCTATTCAGTATCATCCCGGCAAGGCAAATGTAGTTGCTGATGCGTTGAGTAGGAAGGCTGTGGCAACGTTGAGTATGAGTATCACACAGCAGCCTGTCCTAGTGGAAGAGATGCGAAGATTGTCACTTGAAGTGGTTACTCATGGAACAACTGCAAGACTGATGACTATGGTCTTACAGTCCACTCTGTTGGATAGAATTCGAGAAAAACAGAGTATAGATCCCTACTTGATGAAAATTAGAGATCAACTGAAGAGTGGCGATCTTGAAGATTTTAGTTGTGATGATTCAGAAGTTCTCCGTTATAGAGGTCGTTTATGTATACCAGCAGATTCGGAGATTCGAGAGGAGATATTGAAGGAAGCACATTATTCTCCTTATTCTGTCCATCCTGGTGAGACTAAGATGTATCAAGATCTAAAGACTCACTTCTGGTGGAATGACATGAAGAGAGACATTGGAAGAGCCGTAGCTCAATGTTTAACATGTCAACAAGTGAAGGTTGAACATCGAGTACCAGCTGGTAAACTACAAAACCTCCCGATATCTGAGTGGAAGTGGGATCACATTACAATGGATTTTGTCGTAGGATTGCCGAGGACTTCGGGCGGCTATGATGCGATATGGGTAATTGTGGATAGGTTGACGAAGTCTGCTCATTTTCTACCTATGCAGATTACTTGGCCCCGTGAGCGGCTTGCGCAGCTTTATATGGATGAAGTATTGAGATTGCATGGAGTACCAATCTCGATAGTATCTGATAGAGACCCGAGGTTTGTCTCACACTTTTGCAAAAGTTTACAGACAGCCTTGGGGACTCATCTTCGTTTTAGTACTGCATTTCATCCGCAGACAGATGGTCAGTCCGAGCGTACTATTCAGACGCTTGAGGATATGTTGAGGGCTTGTATTTTGGATTTTGGTGGAGGATGGGATCGACATCTGAGATTGATAGAGTTTGCGTACAACAATAGCTATCAGGCGAGCATTAAAATGGCTCCGTTTGAAGTATTGTATGGACGTAAATGTCGATCACCTTTGTTTTGGGATGATGTAGGTGAAAGAAAAACTTTGGGTCCAGACTTATTGCTTGAAGCTGAGGAAAAGGTTAAAGTAATATGGCGACATATAGAGACGGCCCAGAGCAGGCAAAAGAGTTATTCTGATACTCGGAGACGAAATTTAGAATTTCAAGTTGGAGACCATGTATTCTTGAAAGTTTCTCCATCGAAGGGCATACGAAGATTTGGAATTCGCGGGAAGCTTAGTCCGCAATTTATTGGTCCCTTTGAGATCTTGGAAAAAGTTGGACCCGTGGCTTATCGGATAGCCCTTCCGCCTCGGTTAGCAGGTGTGCACGATATTTTTCATGTATCAGTTCTGAGAAGGTACATGTATGATCCTTCCCATGTGATTGATTTTACTCCACTTGAGCTGACGGAGGATCTACGGTACGAGAAGCGACCGATACGAATTCTTGCTCGTGAGACGAGGGAATTGCGTAATCGAGTCATACCTTATGTCAAAGTGCAATGGAATTATCATGATGAACGAGAAGCAACGTGGGAATTGGAGACAGTGATGCAGAGGTCTTATCCCCACTTATTTGCACTTTGAGGTGAGTTACTTACTTTACTTTAGTTTCGAGGACGAAACTATTTAAAGGAGGGAAGAATGTAATACTTGGCATTTTGAGACATTATTGGGCTTTGGCATTTCGGGCGCCCGGATCTGGGGAAGTGGACGCCCGAAAGATTTGGAGCCATTGGATTGAATTTGGATGGATCCGGATGTCTTTGGTTACTTTGGGATCTGGACGCATGTTTCGGACGCCCGGATTGTGGATCCGAATTGAGTTGTGACGTGGACTAACACGTGTCGTGTTGCAGGACACGTGTCGACCGCCGGAGGAGCGCTGCCCCACCGCTTGCCGACCACCGCCGAGCCGCCTGGCCGCCAGCTGACACCTGGCTTAGGTGATTTCCGGACGCCCGGAAGAGGGAATTCGGGCGCCCGAAAGTTGGAATTTGGAGCCTATAAATAGGTGAGCCCCCTGATCGTTTTGAGCTATATTTCACTTCGTGTACCACCTTTCTAGAGAGAGAAAGCTAGAGTAAGGGCCATGTGTTGGCATTAGTGATGATCTAGCTTGTTCTCCTCTACTAATGTTGTTCTGATCTGGTTCTGATCACTTATTCTGTTGAAGTTAGCAGTCTTTTTGGTGGTATATTCTGATTGGAGTACTGCTTGAGCTTGGTATATATTCTGGAGGGTTGGATCTGAGATTGTTGTTGATTCCCACCGTGGTTGGATTAGCATTTGAGGTGGGTTAATGTTTGCCAGATTCAGTGGATTTCCTCCTATGTGCTTACTCTCATGTTAGCATGACATGATATTGTTGAGATTATGTTAGTTATGACATGTTTAGGTTGAGACTGATTTACTGCTTGCATGTGTATAATATGATCATAGGTGAGGTAGTGATACCTGATAGCAAGCATGAATTCATTATGTTCTTGATGCATGATTTAGCCTACACCTATCCTGTTGATATCCATTGTACCAGTTGTTGTACATACTAGTATAGGTGATCTATTGTGGCTCGTGCTATGTTGTTTGGACCTCCTCTTTGTGGTAGAGTTGAGTTGTTTGTGAGCATTGATCAATTGATTGGGTCATACTTGTTGATTATGCATTTGAGGTGCCGGGGGGACGTGAGATTCTTCTGTGAGTTCAGATTGACCCATTTTGATCATATACCTGTGGGTGCTTGGTGATGATATGTGTTGTGATATTATACTCGGTTGGGTCGCTCCCACGAGTACCACTCCGGAGTTGGTTTATGTGTAGTACAGAGGGACATGCCTGTACTAGTTGGCTCCCTACGGGTAGAGCGTGATGTTCAGGCCGCAGGTATGATATTATGGATTTATGATAGTCCTCGTTTGATGTGTTATGTTCAGATCATTGATATTCATATTGACAGTTTGAGCATTGTGCATAGTAGTGGTAGTTTATCTTCTACTTT
Source organism: Puya raimondii (assembly GCA_016920855.1). Lineage (NCBI taxonomy): Eukaryota > Viridiplantae > Streptophyta > Magnoliopsida > Poales > Bromeliaceae > Puya > Puya raimondii. The sequence goes on from JABWPP010000047.1 coordinate 337,193, forward strand.
CTTTATTGCTCTTTATATATCTTGAGATCGAGGACTTAGTGGGCAGACCGCTGACGCTGGTGGCGGTACCCACTAAGGACTACTTGTTTGATAGTAGTTCTCACACCCGTTGTTGACACCTTTTTGCAGAGTCTTCTTCTCCAGCAGTGCATTCTGAGCGTGGAAAGGAGACCGTCGGGTAGAGCTGTTCCCCGGACATTTGCTAGAGGTATACCCCATTTTGGTAGATGATCCTATGAGTCTGTACATACAGTGATATGGAGATTGTCAGTGATGTGTATATTTTGGTTGTGGATTGATATATGTATGTACAGTGAACTTATTATATATATAGCAGCTCTGTTACTTTTGATACCTTTAGCTGTTAGTGGATGTTTGTTTTCGCTTCGTATACTCGGTAGAAATACTGTGTATGCGGCGGATCTGTTAATGTGCCTGGGGAGAGGAAACCCGGGGCGTGACAAGTGGTCTCCTATTTGCTACGGTTCTTTATTACCTATTTTATTTCATTTATTGCTAATAGATAGAGGTCGTGGTGGTTCAGTTAGACATGAATATTGTGAATGCGTGATTGCTTATGGTTTTTGAAAGGTTTCGGATTAATGCGGTTTTCGGTTATGATTGGCATCACAGTATTGGCTTTCTGATATCAATTTGTGTTTTATGGTATGGCTTCGGTTTTGCGATTTTCATGGTAAAAATGGTTTTCTACCCCTTGTGGTAGCTTGTTTTCAAAAGGCACAATTTTCGTATGGGAAATCGTTTCCAAAACATCTTTCAAATTAGATTTCGGCTTTATCAAATACTTAGGTTTTCAAAATAAAGTTTTCGGATATGAAACACTTTCAAAGGATAGATGTATTGCAATGATTGTTGAAATGTGCATTCGCATTATCGCGCCTAAGGAGTGTTTAGCTGAATGTGCGGGTCATGTATCGTATCCTTAAGGATTGGTTAGCTGTATGTGCATACACATTGTATTTGTATGTACGCTAGTTTGTGAGTGTGAATTGTTGTTGTATGGTGTTGTAAATGGCTAGTACGCCGTGTAAATATAGAAGAGATTCTGTCCGCGTGGATAGAGAAATTTATCTCAATCCTTCTGTCACGCCCCGGGCTAGTTCTAGATGCGGAAAAATGTGCCAATTTTTTTTTTGAAAGCCTAGCCCGCGCCACGTACAAACCCGCCACAAATACAGGGTCCACTGTACACACGGACAGAGCCTCCCCTGTATTTGCACGGCGTCCACAACATACAATAGGATCACAACCACCGTTCATTCATCACAACAACACAACAACACAAGAGATTCATACAGCTAACAGTCCTTAAACCTGTATGAATCTAAGCAAGTCCTTAGGCGAAGGATGATGCAATGCACATACAACAGATCATTCTAGAAAACTGCTCCTTACACAGAAGCTTTATTTTGAAACCCTAATCTCAAACATTGCAGAATCATTTGAAAACTGTTCTCCACACGAGAACTCTCTTTTGAAATCTCAAAAGTCGATCGATCGGAAATTCATTTGAAAATTGTTTCCCACACGAAAATCTTTATTTGAAAACGCTACCACGAGGGGTAGAAAACCATGATGCGCGATATAAAGCCATAATGATAGATATGAAAACATATACATCCAAAAGTCTAAGCATGCAATACAATCATCCAACATGTAACTGTACCAAAACATATCATGCTAGATAAAACAACCACAGTGTAATTGAACCATATCCATAACTAACTGGTAGATGATAGGGGTAATAACCAAATCTGGGGAAGTAGCCTCACAAGTCGGAACCTCTAGAGCTACTATCTAGGCGTGCCTCGCTGCGTCCCGACTCTCACCACCCTGCTCACCTGAAAACAACAACGAGGGCGGGGGGTGAGAATATGTAAACATGTCTCCCCTCCCAGTGGGTACCGCAAGCCGACGAAGGCGAGGTGTACACACCGGCACGAGGGTCAACAAAAGATAGATATAGTATACAGTAGCACGAGTAAGTATGAGGCTGACATACAACTGAACAACTATGCTACTGTAAGCAACTAGTATATGCATCAATGGAGATAACCACAAAGTATACCCAATCCAAAGCCACCGGGACGGATCCCTGGCACTGTCACACTGCTCATCTCTCGGCACATAAACCTTCTGGACGCACTGCATCCAGGCTCACGGGTCGGTCGAAATCCACGACCCTTTTCCGAAAAAGAACACCCCCAAACGGTGGATCAGACCACGGTGTACGTGAAGTGCTAGAAGAGCTGTGACGATCGATGCGAATGCCCAATCCACAGAACGGCAACGAGCCGTGAAGCAACTGATAAACCACAACGAGGATCGCACGGAACAACAGGCGATCACTACCGACCAACTAGGTCGTCTCAATAAACATGCAAACCAAAACTAACCTACTATCCAAGCACGCATAAGTAGAGTCAAAGGGAGTCAAGTGAACTAATAACTGTAATGCAAGAGAAAGGATAGAAAGGTATCACCGTAGTCCACTGAACCGACTCCGGATCGAAGTACCCACCTGTAGGTAAGATCAAGCCTAACACCGACGGCTCTCGGGAAACATGACAGGACCTACGAAAGACTCACAGGGTCAAGGTCCACCAAGTCGACGCAAAACACAGAGCTCACACATCCCGAACCGACGGATCGCCCGGAAAAACCCACCGGGACGATCCCGAAACCACACAAAGCCCCAGAGGGGGTACCTAAAGCCAACCAAGTCCCTCGCTGTCCCCGAACACACAAAACCAAGTGACGGGACAGCGAGCACAAGCTCGGGGTGCCACGACCACAAACGCACCCGAAAAAGGCTTCCCGGGTTCCCAAAAATGCCGAATTGGCACCGGAACCCCCCGTCACTCATCCGCTGTCCTCAAAACTTTGGGACAGCGATGAGGAACAGCCAACGAGGCTAAACGGCGAAGCCAAGTCACTTGCGAAAACAGCGAGTGAGTCGCACAACTAAAAACACGCGTTTCGCCGATTAATTCATCGAAAAACGCATCGGAAATGAATCCGAAACTCCACGAAGGGCGAAGGGGTTGGACAACCAGTCCACAGGGTCTCAAGGGTCATGCCCTTGCTGCCCGCAGCGTCGCAACGCTGTCACAATCGCCAAAATCCACAAACAAGCCACAAATACATACATACAAGCGATAAACAAGGCCATTCGAGCAATCCGTACATCCGCACGACCTTCCGCAAGCACCAGCGGATAGGTAACGATGTCACAGAGACCATGCTCACAGCCCCACTGCGACAGGACTAGTCGCAAGCCCAGAAATTGCATAAAAACAGCATGCACATGCGATGACATAGCTCGACATCGGTCGAACAGCGAAACGGCTCAACCAAAACCAATTCTAAGGTGAGCATGATGATCAGCGCGTCGCCACAATCATCGTGCTCACCTTCCCGGACTTCGGGAGGCATCGGGAAGCTCAAACACCCAAGCGCGGCCAAAACAAAGCAAAAAGGGACCCCGGCCGGAGCAACCAGCTCCGGCCGGCTGCCGGCCGGCATGCATGGCCAGCGGCGGCCAGGGTTGGCTGCGGGGGAGGCAAGGAAGAGGGGGCTCACCTCAGCCGGCGGCAGGAAGCGGCGGCGGCGGCGCGGGGAGGAAGCCCACTCTCGGGTTGGCTAGGGCTCGGCGGTGCGGCAACGGACGGCGGCGGCGGCCGGCGGCGACGCGAGCACCGGAAAGAGTGGCCCGCCGGACGTCGGTATGCCGGTGACCGCGACAAAAACAATCGGCGACGGCGGCGGCGGCGGAGCAAGCTCGGCCTCGGCTGCCCAAGATGCCCTAGCCGAGCCCGCGGGCGGCTGCGGCGGCACGGCGACGGCCGGGGAGGGCTGGACCGGCGGCGGCTGTCCCGAGGGTGTCAGCGCGCACCCTCAGAGGCTGCGGGAGGCGGCGGCGGCTCGGCCTCCAGCTGCTCCTGCCCGCCCGCAAGCAGTAGGCAAGAGCCGCAGGCGGCGCGGCGGCCCACCGGCGGCACGGGGGCGGCCGGGGAAGGAAGCGATGGCTGCAGCGGTCCTCCTGATGCCGGCGGGAGGTCGCTGCTGCGGCGGGAGGCGGCGGCGGCTCAGATCTCGAGCCCACTGCCCGCACTCCCAGCAGCAGCCAGCTGCGGCGGCGCTCCGACGGCACGGCGACGGCCGGGGAGGAAGGGGGCGGCGCCGGAGGTTCCGAGGGTGACGGTGCTCACCTTCCCAGGCGGCGGGAAACAGCGGTGGCTCGGGCCACCCACCCCCTGCCCGCAGCTGCCCAAGCAGGAGCTGCAGCAGCTCGGTAGCCCACGACGGCGGCTCCCGATGGCGGCGCACGACTCCGGCAGTCGTGCCACCTCAGGGGAAGCCCATGCATGGGTTCCCCCTGGGTGCACACCGCAGGGGAGGAGAAGAAGAAGGAGAAGAAGGAGAAGAAGAAAAAAAGAGAGAGGAGGAGTTGGCCGGGGTTGCGCCGGCCAAGGGATGGCCGGCGGCGGCCGGCCGAGCTTGGGGAGGTTGCTGAGAGGCTGGGGGAGCTGGGGCTCACCTCAGGGGAGGCTGGGGTGAGAGAGAGAGAGGTTTCCAACAACACTCTCACACACACAACCACACCTATAACACCAATGCACAATTGCAAAAACACCCCTCACACACAGCAAAATACCTCTGGGTCCCTCACAGCAAGCACAAAATGCCCAAACACCCCTCCACAAGCAAACTCACGCAAAACGGTGCGAGAAACAAGGTCCAGATCGCGAAAACCAAAAATGTACAATTCGACCTCTCGGCGAAGAAGATGGAAGATCTCTCAATCCGTTCGTTGCATGTCAAAACGGTTCACGCCATCGCGTTCAGCACTGCCGAGACATCGAATCTATTATTTTGGATTGTCAGATTCGGACTCCGGATCGCGCCGTTAAGCCGTTCACTCTCCGCGATAAAACTCAAAAACAACTAAACTACATATAAATAACACTTATATACATATATATATATATATATACACACCTGTATATATACACGTATACAGATCAAAAACACAGTATCAAGGGAGAGGAACACAGATTTCAAATTTCCAAAATTCGAAATCTCACATCACTCCCACCTAACAAGAAGTTTCGTCCCCGAAACTTACTCACACACCATCCGCGAATAACAGCGGATACCTCTCACGCAAAGCAGACTCCGGCACCCAAGAAGTCTCACGCTCCTCGCGATTCGTCCATAGCTCCTTCACCAACAGAAAGCTCCGGTTCCTCAACTGCTTCACCTTGCGAGCCAAAAGCCCCAAAGGCACCTCACCGTAGCTGAGATCCTCCCTCAGCTGAACCGTCGTGCGATCACACGACGCTCACCCACGTCAACCCAACAGATCAGTGATCGACAACGACTTCCATACAACGCCTCGCACGGTGCCAATCCAACGCTCGCTTGGAAGCTGTCGTTGAAGGCAAACTCCACCAAGGAAAGGTACCTGAACCAACCCTCACCAAAATCCAAAACGCATGCCCGGAGCATATCCTCAAGGGTCTGGATAACACGCTCCGACTGCCCATCACTCTGAGGGTGGTAAACTGAGCTGAAGTCGAGCCTCGTTCCCGGTGCCTGCTGCAAGCTCCTCCAGAACTGGGAAACGAAGCGAGAATCCCGATCCGAAACGATCGACACTGGCACTCCAAGCAGCCTGACGATCACAACCAAGTAGTGCTGCGCCAGTCGATCCCGAGACTAAGACGTGTGTACCGGTAGGAACTGAGCTGCTTTCGTCAATCAGTCCACAAAACCCAGATCGCAACATGACCTCGCTGAGAACGAGGCAACCCGGTGACGAAAATCCATGGTAAACTGCTCCCACTTCCCTACAGGTACAGGCAACGGTCGAAGCTTCTCTGCTGATCGCTGATGCTCAGCCTTCACCTGCTGATACATCAGATACAGTGCCACATGTTGAGCTACATCCATCGTCAAAGTCAAGCCACCAGAAACTTTGCCTCGAGTCGCGGTACATCTTCGTCCCTCCTGGATGAACGGTGTACTGCGACCGGTGTGCCTCAGTCAAAAAAAATCTCTCACCTCAAATCCGGATCACTGGGCACACACCTCCGTCCTCGAAGGAAACCAACAGCATGTAACATGAAGTCACCATCTCTGCCCTGCTCGGCCTTTACTCGCACTCTCTGCAAGTGCGGATCCGTCAGCTGCCCTCCGAAAAATCCGATCCGACAAGGTGGGCTGCACCTCCAAAGTCGACAACTGTGCGATAGTTCCACAAGGTAAAGTCCACAACTCCAGTCGACGAAACTCCACCACCAAACGCTCCGTACAAGTAGTGTCTCCAAAGCTTGAGGGCGAACACCACTGCTGCTAACTCGGGATCGAGCGCCAGATAGGTCTTCTCATAGTCCGTCAACTGGCGCGAAGCATACGCGATGACCTTCTCATGCTGAATAAGCACGCACCCCAATCCTATCCAAGAAGCATCACGGAAGACTACAAAATCCTCACCAGGCTGCGGCAATGCTAAGATAGGGGCACGAGTCAAACAGTCCATCAACTCCTAGAAGCTCATCTGACAAGCAGGAGTCTACAGAAACTTCACGCCCTTCCTCGTCAGCTTGCTCAAAGGGGCGGCGATCTTGAGAAACCCTCAACAAATCGCCGATAACAACTCGTCAAGCCGAGGAAACTCCTAACCTCTGCCACAGAAGTCGGAACAGGCCAAACCACTACCGAGTCCACCTTCCTTGGTCCCACCGCAAAACCAGCCTGCGTCACGATGTGAACCAAGAAAGAAACTTCTCGAATGGATCAGTATGTCGTCAAAGAAGACCACGACAAATTGATCCAAGAACTGCCGAAAACCCAGTTCATCAAATCCAAAAGCTGCCGGGGCGTTCGTCAAACCGAACGGCATAACTGTGACCTCGTAACGCCCGTAACGAGTCCGGATGGCCGTCAACGCAACGTCCTCGGCCTTGACCTTCAGCTAAAGATAACCTGGCTGCAGAACACACTTCGAGAAACCGAGGCTCCCTGGAGCCGGTCGAAGAGATCGCAGATCTGCGATAGAGGGTACTAAAACATCACCGACATCTCGCAGGACTCACAATCAAACCAACGAAAACCGTGCGAGTCCATCACTCTGGTGCACAGGGCTGCCAATCGCCACAAGCGATAAAAGCACCAGTGATGCCAAACATCAGATCCAAGTAAATCGGACACGCGCTCCAAACCAAGACTGCACGAAAGTCGCGGCGAAAACCTGTACGCAAACACAAGCGCAGAGACCTCGGAGCCAACAACCAGGCTCCCGTCATCCCGAAACTGAGCTAAAAGGCAACCAAACTCAACCGGAGTCAAACCGACGGCAGTGATGGCAAATCAACCGCGCAAAACCACGCCAGGATTAGCTCAAGGCTCACTACTAGATCAGGGATGACCACCACACAGCTTTCCCACAAGACGACGTAGAGGGAGATTGTCTTGCAAAAGAAAGCACCGACCCAATCCAGAAGGTCCCAAAAGGGATAGGATATTTCATTCTAACTTTTGACACTACGTTGTCTGCAGCCAACGTACTTATCAAAAGAAAACGAAATATCCCAAGATCAAAGGTCAACAACCAGTTGGCAACACCACAAAGGTACCAGGTCAACCAACTCAAAAGCTGGACCAAAATCACAAACGAGTCACCGAATTAACGGGAAAAAGCAAACCGGCCCACAAAACAAAGTCTGCCCTGAGCCAACTCCCTAGAAGTCTTCGGCTTCCAACAACAAACCGACGGCTACAGGTGACATAGGGTCGTCAACCACACGAACCAAAGCGAAGGAAGAACAAATCCAGCGTCGACTAACCAACGTCAAACGCGGTGAGACCTCCAACAAGAACCAGGAAGATCTCGCGACAGCACCAAGGCCTACAAATACCACCAGGAATCCCAAAACACACCAATTTAGGCGTTAGGATAGACGCAAACCATGTAGGCACCAACCAAAAACCCGACACTAAACAGTGTCCACTCAGTCTAGTACACGTCCGTTTGACGCAAGAGCTAGCTAAAGGTCGAAAGACCAACACTGACGATTCTACCAGCAATACGTCAGAGAGGTAGGCTTCACAGCCCTACCCAACAAAACAGAGGGGGTAATACCCAAACTGCGGTCGAAACCGCTCAAAGCACCGTCTCCGTAGAGACGCTCGCAGGGGCCCTCGTGCTCAACACGAAAAGTGGGGCCAGGGCAAGAACAGCCCGAACGACAACACAGATCCACCAAGTGACGTCACCTAGCCCACAAGGGCCACCACCTGCCAATGAGTGGTTACGCAAAGGGGAAAACACCCTGCCACTTGGGATCTGTCTGGTACTCCACCACCACTACAAGAAGGAGCACGAGTCTGCGAACAAGGGCGGATCGAAACTCAGGAAATCCGCCCAGCGCGCTCGGATGCGGCCACCACCCCCAAACACGGGGTCGGCGTCCACACGCGTAACAGCCGACGAAATCGCTGTCGTCGTCGCGGTCGTGGCCACAACGGCGTGGGTGCCACAGGAGGGTCTGCAGTCAGCGGGGCACTCGGCGAAGGAGGAGGAGGGGCTGGAGCGGCAGTCGCCGTAGCCTGCTGCTGCAAAAACTGCCGGAACAAGCTGGAACAAGCCGGAACATGCCAGAGAGGGTCGCCAGCCGACCCCTCACCTCGGCCTCAAGCACACAGGGTACGGTCTACAACAGGCTGTCCGCCTCCTGCCAGCTCCTCACTCGAACCAGCCGTAAAAGCCCGAGACAGAACACCATCAGACGGCTCCGCAGGCGCACGCCTACCACCACGACCACAAGCCCACAACAAAACACAGAAACCAGCGCAAGAGAAAGGGGTCGGCAACTCCCACAAAACACAAGCCGAAAACAAACCCCTCGAACTCGCGCACCTATACATCCTAGGTCTTCCTATGGGTCAGCCTAACCAGTGGTTCAGTTACAAGTTTATGAATGAATGAGTGTTTGTACCCTTTACGCTCTGATACCATCTTAATCTGTCACGCCCCGGGATAGTTCTAGATGCGAAAAAATATAGCACTTTGAATTTCGGTGCGTTGTTTCGAACTTTACCAAATTTGATGAAGTTCGGAGAGAGCCGGTAATGGCTAGAGTGGGATTGAGTTCCGAAGGTTTCGGAACACTGTGGGTGCGAGTGGAAACCCGGAAATCGAAAAAAATTTGAGAAAAGGACCAACCGGAGCAAAACTGCTCACGGGGTCCGGACCCTGGAAGCTGGGGTCCGGACAATGAAGTCCGCGGGCAGCTGCGGTCCGGACCCGGGCAGCTACGGTCCGGACCCGAGCCGATGTCCGAGATGGGGAACGTACGGGTTCCGGACCCGGGACTTGAGGTCCGGACCCGAGCGGGTCTCCAAGTTGGGGTGCGTACGGGTTCCGGACCCTGATGCCAAGGTCCGGACCTGGCCTGCGCACTAACCAGTCAACAGTGCGGGGTCCGGACCCCATTCGCAAGGTCCGGACCCGGCTGGTGCAGAATGCCCAGTGAGGGGTATTTTGGTAATTTTATGATGGAGGGGCTATATATTGAGGGCTGAGACCTCTCCCCTCAATCCATCTTCATTCTCCTCACACTTCCTCTCCCTCTCCCTCACTTTCTCTCTCTAGAGATCTCTCCAAGGCTTGGAGAAGTGAAGGATTTGGCCTTGGAAAAGCTTCTAAGGTAGATTTGGAGCTTCTTGGTGCAAGAAGAAGCTTGGGAGTTAGGGCTTTGAGGTGAGTTTTTGTGATTTGGGGTTTAAACCTTGGATTCAATCCTTTAGCATGAGGTTTTTGGAGACCCTAGGCAATCTAAACCACAAAACGTGGAGATTGGCCAAGAGATTTTGTGGTTTCACATGCATGCATGTGAAACCTAAGTAGATTTGGGGCTTTTGCCATGGGAGGTTCTAAAAATGTTTGGACCTTCGGGAATTGCCATTGAGGCATAGGAAATCATGTTAGAACACTTGATTTCACATGTTGAGTTGAATTTAAGGTTCGTAATGAGTAACAAACCGTTTTCTTGTAGAAGCTTGGGTTGAAGCAAGAACTCAAGGCTTGGACACTTAGGAGCTTGAAGAACACAATGATTTGAAAGCTCTTGAGGTGGGTTTGTGTTTACCGAAGTGATTAGATCACTTCCATGTCTAGGGTAAATATCAATTTAAAGATAAAATGGTATGTGTTGTGAACCCTAGAATTTGCATGTTGGCAAAAGTAGAAATCATGATAGGTTGAACAATGAGATCCTATTGCATGATGTATATTTCAAGTATAATTCAATATTAATACTTGTTGCATGGTGGCATGTATGGTTAAACCTAATGTTATTGAACATAGGTAGGACATGAGGATTAAACCTAGTGTTATTGAACATAGGTTGGAACATGTGAGATTGAAACCTAGTGTCATTGAACATAGGTTTGACATGAGATTGGAACCTAGAGTCATGGAACCTAGGTTGATAATGAGAAAGTAAGCCTAGTGTTATTGAACATAGGCGAGACTTAGTGACTTGAACCTAAGGTCATGAGACTTAGGTTGGCAAGTGAAAAACGTGAACAACGGGATGTGCGACGATTTTGCTATCCCGGGTAGGCGACGATTTCGCTACCATGCCATGCGTTGGCCGTATTGAGACGGGATGTGCGACGATTTTGCTATCCCGGGTAGGCGACGATTTCGCTACCATGCCATGCGTTGGCCGTATTGAGACGGGATGTGCGACGATTTTGCTATCCCGGGTAGGCGACGATTTCGCTACCATGCCATGAGTTGGCCGTATTGACACGGGATGTGCGAAGGTTTTGCTATCCCGGGTAGGTGACGATTTCGCTACCACGCCATGAGTTGGCGGTGTGAAGATGGGATGTGCGACGAGGTTGCTATCCCGGGTATGCGACGAGTTCGCTACCCATGCCATGCGGTGGCCGTGTTGAGACGGGGTATGCGACGATTTTGCTATCCCGAGTATGCGACGAGTTCGCTACTCGAACTAGGAGGTGACGAGTTCACTCCTCGAATGTTGGAATAATTATGGTGAGACGGCGATTCCGAAACCATATGTAAATGACAAGTAAATGAACTTAGTCATTGTGAGACATAGGATGAACCTAGGAGAGAATGATAAATTATATTTCATTTGGTTGCATCCTTTATGTTTATTTACAAGCATGTAAATAATTGTTGCATAGTTATATGTGATCTAACTTATGCATATGGTGTTTCTTTGGACCTGCTGGGTCGAGCTTCTCTCTTGGGTGGCCCACTGGGAACTATGTTTATAGTTCTCACCCCACATTTTTCAGGTCCTTCCGCGAGTGAGGCGGCGGAGCGAGGCAAGGGTTTGGCTCTTTAGATAGCAGCCCTTCTATTTTGGTTGTATGTAGAGTTGTACCCCTATTTTTGGAATATGATAGTATAGGGGATTTACATTCTTGTATGAATGTTGTATATTCCATAGTTTTGGAACATAATGTATGGAATGGAAAAGAAAAAATTTGGGACATGTATATTGTGCCATGTGATGTAATAGAAGTAGAACTTCTTTATGTTGATGCTTTCCTTGTGCAACTCTTGTACTCCGTTCCTAGTTGGAACATTGTGGATAAGCTGGTGTTGTGACGCCTTGGGCGGATAGAAAGGACTCTATCCGTTCGGCGGGTCTGGTGCATGCGCCCGTGCGGTTATCCTTTCCAGCTAGTTGGTGTTTAAGGCCCGGCGGGGCGTGACAAAAAACGTGCCAATTTTTTTTTTTGAAAGCCTAGCCCGCGCCACGTACAGACCCGCCACAAATACAGGGTCCACTGTACACACGGACAGAGCCTCCCCTGTATTTGCACGGCGTCCACAACATACAAAAGGATCACAACCACCGTTCATTCATCACAACAACACAACAACACAAGAGATTCATACAGCTAACAGTCCTTAAACCTGTATGAATCTAAGCAAGTCCTTAGGCGAAGGATGATGCAATGCACATACAACAGATCATTCTAGAAAACTGCTCCTTACACAGAAGCTTTATTTTGAAACCCTAATCTCAAACATTGCAGAATCATTTGAAAACTGTTCTCCACACGAGAACTCTCTTTTGAAATCTCAAAAGTCGATCGATCGGAAATTCATTTGAAAATTGTTTTCCACACGAAAATCTTTATTTGAAAACGCTACCACGAGGGGTAGAAAACCATGATGCGCGATATAAAGCCATAATGATAGATCTGAAAACATCTACATCCAAAAGTGTAGTACTTGGGAATTTTCATGAATTAGGGTTTCTGGACTTGGCAGGATTCGGGCGCCCGGAAGAGAGGTTGTGGACGCCCGAATGTTCCGGACCCCGTTGCACTTTGTGGATGATCCGGTTGTGGCCGACGAGTTGTGGATCTGGGCGCAGGATCCGGACGCCCGGATGGAGGATCCGGTTTGAGTTGTGACGTGGAGGGCCACGTGTCGCGACGCAGGACACGTGTCGATCGCCGGAGACACACCGCCCCACCGCCTGCTGACCGCCGACCGACCGCTTGACCACACGACGACACCTGTACGGCAGGATTTCCGGACGCCCGGAATTTGTGATGTGGGCGCCCGAAAGTGGGATTTTGGGAGCCTATAAATAGGCGAGTCCCTAATGGTTTTTGGTGCATTTCCACTTCGTATGATCCCTATTTCTAGAGTGAGAAAGTAGGTTTAGGGCCATGTGTTGGCATAGTTTGTAACCCTGCTTGCTCTCTTTTACTCTGCTGATCTGATCTGGTGCCAAGCCGTTATTCTGCTGGAGATAGCAGTTTCCTTGGAGGTTTTGACAGATCGGGGTGCTGCCGGAGTCGTTATCCTGGAGGGTTGGATCTGAGGATACTGTTCTTTCCCCACCGTGGTTGGATTAGCTTTTCAGGTGGGTTGATGTTTGCCAGATTCAGTGGACTTCCTCCTACGTGTTTTATCTCATGTTAGCATAATATGATATGATGTTGTTTGGATTATGTTAGCATGATTGGATTATGATATGTGAATATTGGATTATGTTATTGGGATTATGATAGTATGCCATGCTAAGATTATGTTAGAGATGCCATGTTAGGGTGAGACTGATCTATAGACTGCATGGGCATGTTATGATCTTAGATGTGCTAATGATATGTTTGTGAGCATGCATGATTTCCTTGTATCCTTGTTGCATGATTGGACCTACACCTATTCTGTTGATTCCTTGTACCAGTTGTTGTGCATGTAGTGTAGGTGATCATGTTGTGGCTCGTGCTATGTTGTTGTACCTCCTCTTTGTGGTAGAGTCGAGAGCCTCCTCTTGTGATAGAGTTGAGATTGATTGTGAGCACTAGAGCATTGATTGTGCCGAGGGCACGTGGTTCTTTGTGAGAGCATGGATTGGGTCATACTTGTTGATTATCCTTTGTGGTGCCGAGGGCACAGTGGATTGGGTCTTACTTGTTGACTATCCTTTGAGGTGCCGAGGGCACTTGATCCTTTGTTGACCCAGTTGTGTCGATTATATACCTGCGGGTGCTTGGCGGATACTATGGTTGTACTTTGCTCGGTTGGGTCGCTCCCACGAGTACCACTCTAGAGTTGGCATGTTCCGTACAGAGGGTTGTACGAGGGGCTAGTTACAGACGGGCTTCCTGTACTAGTCGGCTCCCTGGAGGGTTGAGCAGCTCCCTGGAGGGTTGAGCGTGATCAGGCCGCAGGTATGGTATTGTGAGGTATTGTATGGCGAGAGCTAGGTACAGATGGGGTTCCTGTACTAGCTGGTTCGCAGGTATTGTATTGTGTATATGATAGTCCTCATTTGGTATATTCAGTTCATTGGTATTCATACTGACAGTTGAGCTTTGTGCATAGTAGTGGTAGTATATCTCCTACTCTTTTATTGCTCTATTCATATCTCTTGAGATTGAGGACTTAGTGGGCAGACCGCTGAGGCTGGTGGCGGTACCCACTGAGGACTACTTGATTGATAGTAGTTCTCACACCCATTGGTGACATCTTTTTGCAGAGTCTTCTTCCCCAGTTGTGCATACTGAGCGCGGAAAGGAGACCGTCGGGTAGAGCTATTTCCCGGATACTTGGCTAGAGGTATACCCATTTTTGGTTAGATGGTTGAGTCTGTACATACAGTATGATTGTGATATCAGTGTTGTATATGAGAGTTATATGTGAGAGTTATGGATGATGTATGTACAGTGATCTTTTGATATATTATATAGCAGCTCTGTTGATACCTTTAGCTCTGTGTGTTTGTTGTGGATGTTGTATCGCTTCGTATACACGGTAGAGATACTGTGTATGCGGCGGATCTGGTCATGCGCCTGGGAAGAGGTAACCCGGGGCGTGACAGATTAAGTTGGTATCAGAGCTTAGGAATAGGTCAAGAGGGCCTAGGAAACCTAAGATAAACAGACCTAAGAATGACGTGAGAGACGTAACTGATCGCGAAAGTCATAGATTGGGTTTTGAATCTTTCCTTGTGTAGGAAGAGTGATTGAGGGATTATGCCTTCTCTTATCGGATGAATTATGTTGGCTGCAGACGACATAATAATCTGAGAAGAAAAGAAGTGTCCTTCTAGACTTTCGCTAGATTGGGTCGTGAGTTGTTTGTGGTCCTAATCGGGTATTCTGTTGCAGGATTATTACTATGCCTCCTCGACGACCATCGACGCGAGCGCATCCGACGCCTTCGGATATGCCTGAGCAGACGGGACCTAGTGAACGGCCCGCTCTGCAGGAGCAGCTAGCAGACATAGCTGCAGTTGGAAGGCAGCAGAGTGCCTTGTTGCAGAAGATGTGTGATGCTTTCTCTACGCCTCGAGCTATGGAACCTCAGGCGACGACGACTCCAACTACATCTCAACCTGGAGAAGGAAGTACTCAGCCTAGTCAAGTGCTTTCTGAAGAGGAGCAGGAGCGGATGGCGGATAGATTGGCTCGCTTCTGTAGGTTTGATCCACCGCGATTCAATGGAAGTAGCATAGAACCGTGGGTGGTAGAAGCCTGGATTTGTGAAATGGAGAAGTTGTTCGAGGATCTTTTTGTGCCAGCACGAGAGCAGGTGCATATGGCAGTGCATTGTTTATCTGGTGATGCACATGTCTGGTGGAGGAGGACCCGTGATCATAGGTCCTTGAATCCTCTACAGATGACTTGGAGTGAGTTTCGGGGATTATGTATGGGGCGTATTTTCCCAGTAGCGTGAAAAGATGAAGATAGAGGAAGACTTGAAGAACCTGAAGCAAGGGAATCGCTCGGTGCAGGAGTATGCGAGGGAATTTACTAGGTTGCTTAACTGTGTTCCCTCAGCGGCGAGAGATGAGATACAGAAGGTTTATCTGTATGAGAAGGGTTTGAGACCCGAGATCTTTCCATTTGTCCACTCGCAGAGACTTCAGACTTTGGATGCTACTATCGAGCAGTCTCTGTGGGTAGAGCGAGGGGCATTTGTGACGAGAGGGCAGCATGTGGACCCAGCTCAAGGTCAGGAAAGGAAGCGCCCGGCGCCTGATGATGGAGGACAATCAAGTAGCAGACGGCCACCTAAACCTCCTCAGCAATCGCGTTTCCAGGGACGTGGATCTTTTAGTCGCCAGCAGTCTGGAGGATTTCGCCAGCAGTCTGGAGGATATCGCCAGCAGCGACAGCAGCAGCAGCAGCAGTCGAGGGGATCTCCCCGATGTGTGATTTGTGGAGGACCTCATTTCGCTTATCTCTGTAATAGACGAGAGGGCCGATGTTATGAGTGTGGACAGCCTGGACATATCAGGAGGGCTTGTCCTAGACTTGTAGCAACTCCTTCTATGGCATCCGTACCTTTTACTCCACCGCAGTATTCTGGAGCTTCCCCGGTATTTTCTCAGGAGCGATCTTCTATGCCACGACAGCAGGATCGACGCCAGCCACCGGCGAGCGGGCGAGTTTATGCCGCTCAGATTGAGGATCCTGCGATAGCTAATCGAGTGGTGGCAGGTATAGTTTTGATTTGTGGCATTAGATCGCGTACTTTATTCGATACTGGTGCATCGCATTCCTTTGTTAGTAGGACATTTGCATTGCATCATGGTCTAGAGATAGGATTGTTACCCCAGGCACAGGAGGTGCGGGTACCTGACCATAATTTACAGGTGATTGAGGGTTGTGTAGGATGTCCTGTGCAAGTAGGACCTTGGATCATGTCTGTTGATTTATTAGTATTGAGACAGTTGCAGGATTTTGATGTAATCCTAGGCATGGATTGGTTATCTCGATACTTTGCTACGATTGATTGTGGATCTAAGACGGTAATCTTTCGTGAGCCTGGACATGAAGAGTATGTTTATGAAGGTTGTAAGAGTTCACTGTTCGCAGTGACGATCTCTTCTTCTAAGGCCAGACAGATGTTAAATAGTGGATGTATGGCCTATTTAGCAACAGTGACTGAAGTGCCTACTGTTGTACCAGGACTCGAGGATATTCCTATTGTCCGTGAATTTCCGGACGTATTTCCTTCTGAGTTATCCTCGATGCCTCCTGATAGGGAGATTGAATTCGTGATTGATGTGGTACCAGGAACCGCGCCAATCTCGAAGACACCCTATAGAATGGCACCAGCTGAGTTGAGAGAGTTGAAGGCGCAACTGCAGGATCTTATGGATAAAGGTTTTATCAGACCAAGTGTGTCACCCCTTGGGGAGCGCCTGTACTATTTGTGAAGAAGAAGGATGGTTCACTTAGGGTGTGTGTGGATTATCGAGAATTGAACAAAGTGACCATCAAGAATAGATACCCCCTCCCACGTATCGATCGATGATCTGTTCGATCAATTGCAGGGAGCGTGTGTCTTTTCTAAGATTGATCTTCAGTCCGGTTACCACCAGTTGAAGGTGAAGGCCGAGGATATTTCTAAGACTGCTTTTAGAACTCGGTATGGGCATTATGAGTTTACAGTCATGCCGTTTGGGTTGACTAATGCCCCTGCTGCATTTATGGATATGATGAACCGAGTTTTTAAGTCCTTCTTGGACAAGTTCGTGGTAGTCTTTATTGATGACATCTTGATTTACTCCCGTGATGATGCGGAGCATGAGGAGCATCTGAGATTAGTGCTACAACTCTTGCGAGAGAAGAAGTTGTATGCAAAGCTGAAGAAGTGTGAGTTTTGGTTGAGAGAGGTTGCCTTTTTAGGCCATGTGATTTCAGCTTCGGGAGTAGCTGTTGATCCTAAGAAGATTGAGGCAATTCGTGATTGGCCTAGACCGACGACTATATCTGAGGTGCGGAGTTTTCTTGGTCTAGCCGGGTATTATCGACGATTTGTGGAGAGTTTTGCGAAACTCTCTACGCCACTTACTCGGTTAACCAGGAAAGGGATTAAGTATGTTTGGAGTGATGAGTGCCAAGAATGCTTTGATGAGCTTAAGCAGAGATTGATGACAGCCCCTATTCTTGCACTACCTGTGATGGGCGAGGGATTTGTCATCTATAGTGATGCTTCGCATAGTGGCTTGGGTTGCGTGCTGATGCAACATGGCAAAGTGATTGCATATGCTTCAAGACAACTAAAGGAATATGAGAAGAACTACCCCACTCATGATTTGGAGTTGGCGGCGGTAGTCTTTGCTCTGAAGCTATGGCGTCACTATCTTTATGGTGAGCATTGTGAAGTGTATACAGATCATAAGAGTCTTAAGTATCTGTTTACACAGAAAGAGTTGAATCTACGGCAACGGAGATGGTTAGAATTATTGAAGGATTATGACATCTCTATATTATACCATCCCGGTAAGGCGAACGTTGTTGCCGATGCTTTGAGTAGGAAGGCTGTGGCAACTTTGAGTTTGTGTATTACTCAACAGCCTGTCCTAGTGGAGGAGATGCGGAGGTTGTCCCTTGAAGTGGTTACTTCTGGGATGACAGCGAGACTGATGACTCTGATTTTGCAGCCCACTCTGTTAGATAGGATTCGAGAGAAACAGAGTGTGGATCCTTACTTGGTGAAAGTTCGAGATCAACTGAGGAGTGGAGATCACGAAGGGTTTTCTTGTGATGATGCTGAGACTCTTCGCTATAGAGGACGATTATGTGTACCTGCAGATCAGGAGATTCGAGAGGAGATACTAAAGGAAGCACATTATTCTCCTTATTCTGTACATCCTGGAGGGACAAAGATGTACCAGGATCTGAAGACTCACTTCTGGTGGAATGGTATGAAGCGGGATATTGGTAGAGCTGTAGCTCAATGTTTGACATGTCAGCAAGTTAAGGCTGAACATCGTGTACCAGCTGGTAAGCTACAGAGTCTTCCAATACCTGAGTGGAAGTGGGATCATATTACGATGGATTTCATCGTAGGATTGCCGAGGACTTCGAGCGGCTGTGATTCTATTTGGGTGATTGTCGATAGGCTGACGAAGTCTGCTCATTTTCTGCCTATGCAGATTACTTGGTCACGTGAGCGACTTGCGCAGCTGTATATGGATGAGATATTGAGATTGCATGGAGTGCCAATCTCAATAGTATCTGATAGAGACCCAAGGTTTGTTTCTCATTTTTGGAAGAGTTTACAAACAGCTTTGGGGACTCAGCTTCGGTTTAGCACTGCGTTTCATCCCCAGACTGATGGTCAGTCCGAGCGCACTATACAGACACTCGAGGATATGTTGAGAGCTTGTGTC
The DNA here is from genome assembly GCA_016920855.1 of Puya raimondii. Taxonomy (NCBI): domain Eukaryota; kingdom Viridiplantae; phylum Streptophyta; class Magnoliopsida; order Poales; family Bromeliaceae; genus Puya; species Puya raimondii. The sequence continues at coordinate 355,915 of JABWPP010000047.1, forward strand.
TTGGATTTTGGTGGAGGTTGGGATCGACATCTGAGATTGGTAGAGTTTGCGTACAACAATAGCTATCAAGCGAGCATTAAGATGGCTCCGTTTGAAGCATTGTATGGACGCAAATGTCGATCACCTCTGTATTGGGATGATGTTGGTGAAAGGAAAACGTTGGGACCAGACCTTTTGCTTGAAGCCGAAGAGAAAGTTAAGTTGATACGACGGCATATTGAGACGGCTCAGAGTAGGCAAAAGAGTTATTCTGATACTCGGAGGCGAGATCTAGAGTTTCATGTTGGCGATCATGTTTTCTTGAAGGTCTCACCATCGAAGGGCATACGGAGATTTGGAATTCGCGGAAAGCTTAGTCCGCGATTTATTGGTCCTTTTGAGATCTTAGAGAGAGTTGGACCCGTGGCTTATCGGTTAGCCCTTCCGCCTCGACTTGCAGGAGTGCACGATGTCTTTCATGTATCTGTTCTGAGGAGATACATGCATGATCCTTCCCATGTGATTGATTTTTCTCCACTGGAGCTTACTGAGGATTTGCAGTACGAGGAGCGACCGATACGAATTCTTGCTCGTGAGACGAGGGAATTGCGTAATCGGGTCATACCTTATGTTAAGGTACAGTGGGATTTTCATGATGATAGAGAGGCGACATGGGAGTTGGAGACTGTTATGCAGAGATCTTATCCCCACCTGTTTATATCTTGAGGTCAGTGCTTTAGTTTCGAGGACGAAACTATTTTAAGGAGGGGAGAATGTAGTACTCGGGAATTTTTGAGAATTAGGGTTTCTGGACTTGGCAGGATTCGGGCGCCCGGAAGAGAGGTTGTGGACGCCCGAATGTTCCGGACCCCGTTGCACTTTGTGGATGATCCGGTTGTGGCCGACGAGTTGTGGATCTGGGCGCAGGATCCGGACGCCCGGACGGAGGATCCGGTTTGAGTTGTGACGTGGAGGGCCACGTGTCGCGACGCAGGACACGTGTCGATCGCCGGAGACACACCGCCCCACCGCCTGCTGACCGCCGACCGACCGCTTGACCACACGACGACACCTGTACGGCAGGATTTCCGGACGCCCGGAATTTGTGATGTGGGCGCCCGAAAGTGGGATTTTGGGAGCCTATAAATAGGCGAGTCCCTGATGGTTTTTGGTGCATTTCCACTTCGTATGATCCCTATTTCTAGAGAGAGAAAGTAGGTTTAGGGCCATGTGTTGGCATAGTTTGTAACCCTGCTTGCTCTCTTCTACTCTGCTGATCTGATCTGGTGCCAAGCCGTTATTCTGCTGGAGATAGCAGTTTCCTTGGAGGTTTTGACAGATCGGGGTGCTGCCGGAGTCGTTATCCTGGAGGGTTGGATCTGAGGATACTGTTCTTTCCCCACCGTGGTTGGATTAGCTTTTCAGGTGGGTTGATGTTTGCCAGATTCAGTGGACTTCCTCCTACGTGTTTTATCTCATGTTAGCATAATATGATATGATGTTGTTTGGATTATGTTAGCATGATTGGATTATGATATGTGGATATTGGATTATGTTATTGGGATTATGATAGTATGCCATGCTAAGATTATGTTAGAGATGCCATGTTAGGGTGAGACTGATCTATAGACTGCATGGGCATGTTATGATCTTAGATGTGCTAATGATATGTATGTGAGCATGCATGATTTCCTTGTATCCTTGTTGCATGATTGGACCTACACCTATTCTGTTGATTCCTTGTACCAGTTGTTGTGCATGTAGTGTAGGTGATCATGTTGTGGCTCGTGCTATGTTGTTGTACCTCCTCTTTGTGGTAGAGTCGAGAGCCTCCTCTTGTGATAGAGTTGAGATTGATTGTGAGCACTGGAGCATTGATTGTGCCGAGGGCACGTGGTTCTTTGTGAGAGCATGGATTGGGTCATACTTGTTGATTATCCTTTGTGGTGCCGAGGGCACAGTGGATTGGGTCTTACTTGTTGACTATTCTTTGAGGTGCCGAGGGCACATGATCCTTTGTTGACCCAGTCGTGTCGATCATATACCTGCGGGTGCTTGGCGGATACTATGGTTGTACTTTGCTCGGTTGGGTCGCTCCCACGAGTACCACTCTAGAGTTGGCATGTTCCGTACAGAGGGTTGTACGAGGGGCTAGTTACAGACGGGCTTCCTGTACTAGTCGGCTCCCTGGAGGGTTGAGCAGCTCCCTGGAGGGTTGAGCGTGATCAGGCCGCAGGTATGGTATGGTATTGTGAGGTATTGTATGGCGAGAGCTAGGTACAGATGGGGTTCCTGTACTAGCTGGTTCGCAGGTATTGTATTGTGTATGATAGTCCTCATTTGGTATATTCAGTTCATTGGTATTCATACTGACAGTTGAGCTTTGTGCATAGTAGTGGTAGTATATCTCCTACTCTTTTATTGCTCTATTCATATCTCTTGAGATTGAGGACTTAGTGGGCAGATCGCTGAGGCTGGTGGCGGTACCCACTGAGGACTACTTGATTGATAGTAGTTCTCACACCCATTGGTGACATCTTTTTGCAGAGTCTTCTTCCCCAGTTGTGCATACTGAGCGCGGAAAGGAGACCGTCGGGTAGAGCTATTTCCCGGATACTTGGCTAGAGGTATACCCATTTTTGGTTAGATGGTTGAGTCTGTACATACAGTATGATTGTGATATCAGTGTTGTATATGAGAGTTATATGTGAGAGTTATGAATGATGTATGTACAGTGATCTTTTGATATATTATATAGCAGCTCTGTTGATACCTTTAGCTCTGTATGTTTGTTGTGGATGTTGTATCGCTTCGTGTACACGGTAGAGATACTGTGTATACGGCGGATCTGGTCATGCGCCTGGGAAGAGGTAACCCGGGGCGTGACAAAAAGTCTAAGCATGCAATACAATCATCCAACATGTAACTGTACCAAAACATATCATGCTAGATAAAACAACCACAGTGTAACTGAACCATATCCATAACTAACTGGTAGATGATAGGGGTAATAACCAAATCTGGGGAAGTAGCCTCACAAGTCGGAACCTCTAGAGCTACTATCTAGGCGTGCCTCGCTGCGTCCCGACTCTCACCACCCTGCCCAAACGGTGGATCAGACCACGGTGTACGTGAAGTGCTAGAAGAGCTGTGACGATCGATGCGAATGCCCAATCCACAGAACGGCAACGAGCCGTGAAGCAACTGATAAACCACAACGAGGATCGCACGGAACAACAGGCGATCACTACCGACCAACTAGGTCGTCTCAATAAACATGCAAACCAAAACTACTCTACTATCCAAGCACGCATAAGTAGAGTCAAAGGGAGTCAAGTGAACTAATAACTGTAATGCAAGAGAAAGGATAGAAAAGTATCACCGTAGTCCACTGAACCGACTCCGGATCGAAGTACCCACCTGTAGGTAAGAACAAGCCTAACACCGACGGCTCTCGGAAAACATGACAGGACCTACGAAAGACTCACAGGGTCAAGGTCCACCAAGTCGACGCAAAACACAGAGCTCACACATCCCGAACCGACGGATCGCCCGGAAAAACCCACCGGGACGATCCCGAAACCACACAAAGCCCCAAAGGGGGTACCTAAAGCCAACCAAGTCCCTCGCTGTCCCCGAACACACAAAACCAAGTGACGGGACAGCGAGCACAAGCTCGGGGTGCCACGACCACAAACGCACCCGAAAAAGGCTTCCCGGGTTCCCAAAAATGCCGAATTGGCACCGGAACCCCCCGTCACTCATCCGCTGTCCTCGGAACTTTTGACAGCGATGAGGAACAGCCAACGAGGCTAAACGGCGAAGCCAAGTCACTTGCGAAAATAGCGAGTGAGTCGCACAACTAAAAACACACGTTTCGCCGATTATTTCATCGAAAAACGCATCGGAAATGAATCCGAAACTCCACGAAGGGCGAAGGGGTTGGACAACCAGTCCACAGGGTCTCAAGGGTCATGCCCTTGCTGCCCGCAGCGTCGCAACGCTGTCACAATCGCCAAAATCCACAAACAAGCCACAAATACATACATACAAGCGATAAACAAGGCCATTCGAGCAATCCGTACATCCGCACGACCTTCCGCAAGCACCAGCGGATAGGTAACGATGTCACGGAGACCATACTCACAGCCCCACTGCGACAGGACTAGTCGCAAGCCCAGAAATTGCATAAAAACAGCATGCACATGCGATGACATAGCTCGACATCGGTTGAACAGCGAAACGGCTCAACCAAAACCAATTCTAAGGTGAGCATGATGATCAGCGCGTCGCCACGATCATCGTGCTCACCTTCCCGGACTTCGGGAGGCATCGAGAAGCTCAAACACCCAAGCGCGGCCAAAATAAAGCAAAAAGGGACCCCGGCCGGAGCAACCAGCTCCGGCCGGCTGCCGGCCGGCATGCACGGCCAGCGGCGGCCAGGGTCGGCTGCGGGGGAGGCAAGGAAGAGGGGGCTCACCTCAGCTGGCGGCAGGAAGCGGCGGCGGCTGCGCGGGGAGGAAGCCCACTCTCGGGTTGGCTAGGGCTCGGCGGCGCGGCAACGGACGGACGGCGGCGGCGGGCCGGTGGCGACGCGAGCACCGGAAAGAGAGGGCTGGACAGGCGGCTGCGGCAGCACGGCGACGGCCGGGGAGGGCTGGACCGGCGGCGGCGGTCCCGAGGGTGTCAGCGCGCACCCTCAGAGGCGGCGGGAGGCGGCGGCGGCTCGGCCTCCAGCTGCTCCTGCCCGCAAGCAGTAGGCAAGAGCCGCAGGCGGCGCGGCGGCGCACCGGCGGCACGGGGGCTTCCGGGGAAGGAAGCGACGGCTGCGGCGGTCCTCCTGATGCCGGCGGGAGGTCGCTGCGGCTGCGGGAGGCGACGGCCGCTCAGATTTCGAGCCCACTGCCCGCACTCCCGGCAGCAGCCAGCTGCGGCGGCGCTCCGGCGGCACGGCGACGGCCGGGGAGGAAGGGGGCGGCGCCGGAGGTTCCGAGGGTGACGGTGCTCACCTTCCCATGCGGCGGGAAACAGCGGTGGCTCGGGCCACCCACCCCCTGCCCGCATCTGCCCAAGCAGAAGCTGCAGTAGCTCGGCAGCCCACGGCGGCGGCTCCCGACGGCGGCGCACCACTCCGGCAGTCGTGCCACCTCAGGGGAAGCCCATGCATGGGTTCCCCCTGGGTGCACACCGCAGGGGAGGAGAAGAAGAAGGAGAAGAAGGAGAAGAAGAAGAAGAAAAGAGAGAGGAGGAGTTGGCCGGGGTTGCGCCGGCCAAGGGATGGCCGGCGGCGGCCGGCCGAGCTTGGGGAGGTTGCTGAGAGGCTGGGGGAGCTGGGGCTCACCTCAGGGGAGGCTGGGGTGAGAGAGAGAGAGGTTTCCAACAACACTCTCACACACACACAACCACACTTATAACACCAATGCACAATTGCAAAAACACCCCTCACACACAGCAAAATACCTATGGGTCCCTCACAGCAAGCACAAAATGCCCAAACACCCCTCCACAAGCAAACTCACGCAAAACGGTGCGAGAAACAGGGTCCAGATCGCGAAAACCAAAAATGTACAATTCGACCTCTCGGCGAAGAAGATGGAAGATCTCTCAATCCGTTTGTTGCATGTCAAAACGGTTCACGCCATCGCGTTCAGCACTGCCGAGACATCGAATCTACTATTTTGGATCGTCAGATTCGGACTCCGGATCGCGCCGTTAAGCCGTTCACTCTCCGCGATAAAACTCAAAAACAACTAAAATACATACAAATAACACTTATATACATATATATATATATACACACCTGTATATATACACGTATACAGATCAAAAACACAGTATCAGGGGAGAGGAACACAAATTTGAAATCTCACACCTTCCCTACCCTACCGTCTCTCTCTCTCAATCTTTCCCTACCCTACCGTCCCTCCATCTTTCTCAATGTTCTCTTTCTCGACCTCCCCCTTCGCATCCCCTTATCTCCTCTTTGTCGTGCTCTATTCCCCTCCTCTCCCTCCCTTCCCATCCCCTTCCTCGCCCGCCACATCTCCTCCCTCCCCGCCCGCCACATCTCCTCCCTCCCCGACCTCGTGCCAACGAAGATGTAAAACAAGGTTTAGAACCGCCTCTCTCCACATCGAACGAGGTAATGTGTTTTCCACTCACGTTTCCCTCGGAGTAGGCGAGAGACCTCTAACGAAAGCAGTTGGATCTCGACGTGCACTCGCCGTGGATCAGCCGCACCTCCGCGCTCTCCGCCAGCAAATTCTGCATGATCTCAACCTCCTCCTCCTCCTCGCCACCGCCGTAGCACCACAACGAGAATGACGGATCCTTCTTGATCGGAAATTTATCCTCCTCCGCCTCCATCGGTGTAACACCCCTACACTTTCTTTCTTTTTTTTTGACCCCTACTCTTTCAAAGTTTGGACCTTTTCGTAATTATCAATTATTGAGGGACTCGGCGCTATATTGTGCCAAATTAATCCCTAATTCATGTTGCTTCCTATTCATAACAACCACCCCATCCACCTCTCATTCTCCCTCTTTCTCTCTCTTGCCCGACTCTATTCTCCTCACGTCTGTACGGCCTCCTCCCTCTCTCGCACGCGCGCCGTCGTTGTTCCGATCACCGTCATCGTCGCCGTTATCCGCGGCCGCCGCCGCAATCCTCATCTAGCGGCATTTTGTTCGTCGTCGACGGCATCTCGTTGTCATCGTCTCCGACTTCAAGAAGGTTCCTTCCTATTTATTTTTTATTATTGTCTCTAGCCTATCCTCGAGAGCATCTAAATTCTTATCTATGTTATGTGATTATTTTTTCATGTTGTTCTTTTGATGATTAGTGCTAAGATCATTCATATCTGATTTTGAATGATCTAGATTAATATTGACTGAACTGTTAATCTTGTATCTTGTATTCCCCATATGATTTGGTTGTGTAAACTTCACATATTCTACATACTTTTTGAAATGCCCGTTACATGTTCGATAAAATGACTAAGAGAGGGCGAATTTCGTATTTGTTTCTAATTTCGATCCCATCTGATTGTAGATTGTAATATAATGTTTCAACATCTGAAAACCCTCTTTTCGAGCATTAGATCCTTTGTTTATTATTTAAAATTCCATTCATGTTATCTTGCTTCTTTGAATAGTTTAATCTTTGAAACTCTTCATCCTCTTGATTCTTAATTGAGTTTCGTCGAGTTTATTATTATAAATCTCTTTCGTGCTCCCTCTCGACCTTTTTGCATGCATTTGTAGCCGACATTGTCAACCTATGTGAGCCTATCCGAATTTAAATTTTTTGCATAAGCTTGTCTTCTAAATATATATGTCCTCTTTGTAAGTTTATTTTAAGTAGCTTATAGAGAATCGTATTTCTCTATTTTAGGTTCCGGTGATTGAGCTTTCGTGTGCAATCTTCGACTGGATAGCTTCTTAGCTTTGAAGCTGCAATAAGGTAAGCAACCGGACACCCGTTAGTTTTTCGCAAAATAATTTAGAAAAATATTCTGATTGTCCGAAAATTTTTATTTTGTAGATTTTAAAATTAAGGGGTAAGTAAATTATTAAATATTTTTGTAAATTGAGCTTCAACTGTGATTGACAAGTTCTTTTAGTAAAAAGAATTTTTGAAATTTGATAATCTGTTCTGTAAATTAGTGATTGGATAATTTTTGAATTATGATGTCTCTTGGTATTCTGCTATACTAATGTTGGCCATGTCGACATGTATTCTGTTATAAAAGCTAGCTTCTTCCCTGTGTTGCGCCTTCGGGTTCCTGCGCCTATCCACACCTCTGTTCTGTATTTGCGCTTTCGAGTGCCTCTATTCTGTATATGCACCTTCGGGTGCCTCTGTTATGTTTTGCACCTTCAGGTGCCTCTGGATCTCGCCAACGGATCACACTATATAGTTAGTTACCGAAGACTTAATTTTTATTTCGTTTATTTGCTGAAAGAAAAAATACTTTGTAAATTTATAGTTCCTATTTGATCTGAATTTTAAATTCTGATAATCTTTATTTTCTGAAGTTTTGCAAATTGAAACCAGTCGTTTAAATTAATTTCTGTATGAAATTTTTTGTTATTTATTTATTTGTATGCTTAATCCAACTAATGTGTTGTATGGTTGCTTACCCAGGTACCGAGACTGATTTGCGGGGCGGGGCCGGGACCAAGTGAACGTAGATATAGTCACTGCTTAATTTCAGTTTCTTTTTGTCACGCCCCGGGACCGCCGATTTGGTCGGTTCGGGCACGTCCACAGACCCGCCGAACGGACAGAGTTTCCCCTGTACATCCAAGGCGTCGCAATCAGTACAGTTCAAGAAGTTCCAATCAGGAACAGAGTTCATACACAGATTCCATAAGAAAAGCATCACAATTTACTATGCTATTACAAGCATTTACCACATACAATTTTACATTTACACTTTTCATTCTATCTTTCCAAATACAATCATATACATTTCTATTCTTTTCATTCTAAACCCTTTAGGCTATACTGACCCAGGGTACATCTATCTTTGGTCACCATGGCAGGGCGCTATCTACTGAGCTACGCCCTTCTCGCACCGTCGTGCCGCTCACGTGTGGACCTGAAAAATAGTGGGGTGAGAACTATATAAAATAGTTCCCAGTGGGTAAGCCCACCCAAGAGAGAAGCTCGACCCACCAGGTCCAAAGGAAGCATATAAGCATGGGTTAGTCCAATATACAAATAGCTGTAAGCATATAACTCTACTATATGCAAAAACAGTAAACATGCTTATGCTTCATGCAAATGCGATAATGAAATCATGCAAGTAGGAAGTCCCCATCTACTTTCTACTTCACTATCCATTTCTTATCAAATTCTCTCCTAAGGTTTTACTTACCTTAGCCAAGGTCAAACCCGACTCACTCTTGAGTCAATCATCAACGGGCTACCGCTCTTGTCCAGGCCTGAGGAGAGGAACATGCCACATACACCTCAGCCTACAATCCACTCGGCAGGTGAGGGATATACCACAAACACCTCTGCTACTCAAATCACTGCCGGGCGAGGAGAACCACACATACCCGCAGTTATGAATCACTTGCCGGGCAAGGAGAACCACACGTATCCGCAAGTATAATCTGCTGCCGGGCGAGGAGAACCACACATACCCGCAGCCACAATCACTTGCCAGGCGAGGAGAACCACACATACCTGCAAGTATCAGTCTAGGGATTCCGGAATCCACTTTCCAAGTCTCAAAGGTTCGTCATATACCCTATGTTATCAACCTCTCTAGGTTTATGTTCTCATGTCCAAGTGGTCATCCTACCACTATATTTCCAACCTATGTTCAATAACACTAGGTTCCATGACATCTCGTCTCAAGTGGTCTACCTACCACTATATTATTCCACCTAGGTTCGACGACACTAGGTTCATGACATTCCAATACTAGTGGTCTTCCTACCACTATACTCTATGACCTAGGTTCAATGACACTAGGTTCAATGTCCAATCGTGTTCCTTGTAAATCCTAGTTGTTCTCACCTAGGATTCATGACAACTAGTCCTTGTTTCCATTTTGTCGAATACTCTAATCTTCCTAGAGTTTATCGACCTATGTTCAATCCACACCTAGGCATACATGTACACTCTATGTATTTCACTTGCCTAGTGTTGTTCGTCCAATGGCAATTAATTTATCCTAAGTAGCATACAATCCATGCCTACTCATTTTACGAATTAACCTACCATTACATGCATCAAGTAAATAAAAGTATACTTTACTCTTTCGACGTGGAAGTGACCTAATCACTTCGGTAAACACAAACCCACCTCACACTCTTCCGGTTGCTTGTAGACACTTGCAATCGGGCTCTTTTCCTCGGCTTCAAGCTTGGTCTTCAAGCTCTTGCCCTAACACACATATATAGGATTCGTTAATCCGAGTCGAACTCAAAACAATTCCGTTTCTTGCAGTTCGACGAAATTGAGTTGTCCCGCGTGTTTCGCTAACCTCCAATTAGGGTTTTACGGGTTCAAACCATTTTTATACCCTCGAAATCCAAAACCCTCCTTTACACTAGGGTTTTTCGATTTCTTCGAGAATACTCCGAAATTTACGGAGAATCCTTCAACAACCTTGTGTAGAATCATCTAGGGAACTCACATATCTCAATTTTGAAGGATTTAGCAAAATCCTAAACCCTAATCCGAAAAACCTCACCTCGGGTCGCGAGCTCCCCGAGCCGCCACGCGCGCTAGAGCTCGATCCGACGTCCTCTACGCGTTCCTAAGCTCGATCTCCACCAAAACCCCACATTTGGGGAGAACTAGAGAGAGGGAGAGAGGAGATCGTGAGGGAGAGAGAGCTTCTCTCTCTCTCTCATGCGTGTGTGTGTGTGTGTGTGTGTTCTGCTGAGGGAGAAAAGGGAGAGAGCTCCCTTTAAAAAAACCCTCCAACACTATTGCAATTTCAGTTCAGAATCTGATACTTTTCGCCGGAGCCCTTCTGAATGTCCGTTTGCGCTCAAATTTGACAGTCATGCTCGGTTTAAGTTAATCAGAAGAACTGATCATCACTACTCAATTTCGGACCATTTTTTGGTCACCGAAAGCTCTACCGACTAAAACCTCTAGCAGATTGCTTTTATATTTTATTTTCACTTTTCGGGTGTCGGAATGACATGAAACTTTTAATCTAGCATCAGAAAAATAATTCTGACATATCCTTAAATTTCATAATTTTCTGACACTGTGAATTTTCTGCTAAAAAATCAGCCTCGTTCCTTACAGAAAATTTCAAATTTTCTGTTTTCATTCCAATCTCTGCACAATTCATTTTCGACTTGTATCTTACTTATTTAAGTCCAATAAAAATAGTATCTCACACTATTTTTATTTTCACTTACTTTTATATTAAAAATCCGGTACACTACACTTTTGCTTTTATGTCTACTGTAGTCAGATGTGAATAATCGAACTTCATAAAACTATCATTTGGATTTGTTCTGCTTCTGTTTCATCATTCTTTTCTGTTTTTCATATAGTTATTATTTATGGTACTGTTAGAATGAAGTTTCGTTGGGGCTTTGTAATAAACTTCAGTTTTATATATGTGAGAATTTGTTTTGATTTTAGATGAAATTCAATTGTTAGTCCCATCTTTTGATTCTTTGGATTTAGTGACAAATTTTGCAATCATCTTTTTGCTTGTTTCTGTCTGGTTCTATAGCCTTGCATATTTGCTAATTTAGCAGGTATGCGGCGTCTATTACGCCTCGGGTTTGGGGCGTGATAGAAATTGTGGTATCAGAGCATAGGTTTAAGATCTCTAGGAACTTTTAAGGTATAGGACTTTGAGAGCTTATTAGGACGTGTGAGGATGGGTAGAAGTAAGCGTATATTTGAATTTATTTTGTTATTGCTTTATAGTTTACGTTAACATCCTATATTTATGTGTTTGTGATCCTTTCTCTTGCTAAGATGGTGCGTCCGTCCCGCCGTACCAACACCAACAACGAACAACCGAGAAACAGCCGGATCCAGAGATGCAGATCTGAACGCCACATTGGCCTCACTCTTGAATACTACATCCTGGGGAGATGTTTCGACTCAGAACACTGTTCCACCTACTATCCAGAATTTGCTACAGTCGACCATAGCGCCTCAGACGAATGCTTCGGCTTTTGCTCCGCCTCTGCAGGCTGCTAGTACAGGGATGCCTTCGACAACTGTTCCCACTACCATTCCGTATCCACCGTCGACTATTCTTCCCAGTTTTGTTCCGCCTCTGCCACAACCCACTATTCCAGCCCATTTCGCCACTTTACCGCAGAGCATCACGATGGATCCCCTGGTCGCCACCCTAATACAAGCTGTTGTTGGGCTAGTTCAGATGCAGCAACAGAATTTGCAGCAGAATCCCGCTTCTAGTGCCGCTGAGTCGAGTTCCAGAGTTTGAGAGAGCAGCATCAATGAGTTTAAGAAATCTGCTCCTCCACCTTTTTCAGGTACTACAAATTCGGACGAAGCAGAAACTTGGATCAAGGAGATGGAGAAGGCATTTACGGCTATACAGTGCACCTATGAGGAGAAAGTCAGATTCGGAACGTTCATGCTTCAAGGCAGAGTAAATAATTGGCCGGAAAGCGAGTTGAGAACCTGCGGTAACAATTTAGCAGCCTTTTCGTGGAAGGATTTTCGATCAGCGTTCTATGCCAAGTACTTTCCAAGGAGTAAGCTTCGCCATCTTGAGAGGCAATTTTTGGATCTAAAATAGGGTTCGATGTCTGTGAAGGAGTACGAAGCCGAGTTTGACCGACTTTTTCAGTTCGCCCCGAAATTGGTAGATGATGATGAGTCGCGGGCCAAAAGGTTTGAGGAAGAGCTGAAGGGACATATTCAGACTGGCCTCGCACTGCTACACCTGGAGACATATGAGGATGTCATTTCCAAAGAGAAATCTTTGGATTCAGTGTGGAGACAGACTCGGGAGGAGCGAAATGCAAATCAGAAGAAGAGGAACAGAGAATCTTTCAGAATGGGAGACCGAAATGCAAGAGAATCGGGGAGATCTAATGATTCTGGAAGATCGCGTAATATGCCAGCTCCTCGTGGTGGACCACCAAATCGGGATCAGAAGCCGAAATGCTCAGTTTGTGGAGGATCGCATAAGAATTTCGACTGCAGACACATGACTGGCGGTTGCTTCAGATGCAGCGACTTGAACCATCGAATAGCTCAGTGCCCTCTGTCTAGCACTGACTTTGACACTAGACCCAAGCCTTAGGAGAAATCGATTGCTCCAGCCAGTCGTGATCGGACCCATCCTACTGGTCAGTCTAGAGGTGGAAGACCTCGAACACAGGGTCGTGTCCAGGCTCTCTCCCAGCAGGATGTCCAGGCATCTAATGCCGTGGTCTCAGGTATTCTTCCCGTAAATTCTGCTTTTGCTCGTGTTCTCTTTGATTCTGGAGCTACACATTCTTTTGTATCTTTTGCTTTTGTTCGAAAGTATCTTTTACCCTCCGAACCTTTGGATTATATTTTATTTATTAGTACGCCTTTGGGGGTGGAGCTTGTAATTGACCGAGTTTGTAGGAGCATGGTCAGAGTGGACAATAGGAGTTTATTGGCAAACCTCCATGTTATGGACATGCGAGACTTTGATGTGATTTTGGGGATGGACTGGCTCGTCCCATTTTGCTACTCTGGATTGCCGGGAGAAACGGGTGGAATTCAACATTCCTGGGAAGGCAGATTTTGCTTTTCTCGGGAGTGGAGCTTACACCCCACCTCCGATTATTTTTTCCTTGTAGGCTACTCGTCTCTTAAGGAGTGGCTGCACTGGATTTGTGGCCTTGGTGAAAGATCTGAATTCAAATACTCCGAGATTAGAAGATATTCCAGTAGTAAATGAATTTTCAGATATTTTTCCAAAGGTCCTCCCTGGGCTATCGCTGGATAGGGAGATTGAATTTTGTGTTGATTTAGCTACGAAAACATATCTTATTTCTAAGATGCCTTACCGGATGTCACCAGTTGGCTCAAGAAACTGCAAATGCAACTTCAGGAACTTCTGGACAAAGGATTCATCAGACCTAGTGTCTCTCCTTAGGGTGCTCCTGTGCTTTTTGTCAAGAAGAAGGATGGTACTCTGAGATTATGTATCGATTACCATGAGTTAAACAGAATGACTGTGAAGAATCGATATCCCTTGCCGAGAATCAATGACTTATTTGATCAGCTTTGTGGTGCAGAAGTCTTTTCCAAGATTGATCTATGATCAGGATACCATCAGCTGAAAATCAAAGCCGAAGATATACCCAAGACTGCCTTTCGCACACGTTACGGGCATTACTAGTTCCTGGTAATGCCTTTTGGATTAACTAACGCTCCAGCCGCTTTCATGGATCTGATGAATAGAGTTTTCAAACCTTTCTTGGATAAGTTCGTAGTCGTCCTCATAGAGGATATCCTGGTGTATTCTAGCAGCCCAGCTGAGTATATGAAACATCTCAAAATAGTTCTAGAATCTTTTTGACAAAGGAAGCTTTATGCCACGTTTAAGAAGTGTGAATTTTGGTTGCAAAGTGTTTCCTTTCTCGGACATATTGTGGCTAAGGAAGGTATTTCGGTGGATCCTACGAAGATAGAAGTAGTGAAAAATTGGCCGAGGCCAAGCAGCGTCACTGAGATTTTTCGTGGGCTTAGCAGGATACTGTAGAAGATTTGTGGAAGGTTTTTCTCACCTTGCGTGCATTTGACTCAGTTGACACGAAAAGGAGTTAAATTTCATTGGTCGGATAAATGTGTACAAAGCTTTTTAGAGTTGAAGAAACGTCTAGTATCAGCACCTATCCTTACCTTGCCGGTTAGCGGCGAGGGATTCACTATTTATAGTGATGCCTTGAAGAAAGGGTTGGGATGCATCCTGATGCAGAACGACAAAGTGATTGCTTATGCTTCACGACAGCTGAGGCCTTTCAAGGAGAACTACCCGACTCACGACCTTGAATTGACAACGGTAATTTTTGTACTGAAGATTTAGAGACATTATCTTTACGGCGATTACCGACCACAAAAGCTTAAAATATATCTTCACATAGAAAAAACTGAATATGAGACAGAGGAGATGGCTAGAATTATTGAAAGACTACGATGTGACCATCAAGTACCATCCGAGGAAAGCCAACGTCGTAGCTGATGCTCTCAGTAGAAAATCAACACGGAATATAGCGACACTAGTGACTTCTCAGCGACATATTCTGGAGGACCTCAGACGAATCGATGTAGAAATTCGTATCCGTGGGTCTGAAGCTCATTTGGCTAACTTACAGGTTCAACCTACACTGATCGATAGGATTAAGTCAGCCCAGGCGAGTGATCTACATCTTCAAGAGACTCGACATCTACTGGAATTGGGAGCACAATCGAAGTTTAGGATCCACGAAGATGGATCTTTGAGATTTAGGAACCGGTTATGCGTTCCTAAGAATTCGGATCTTAAAAATGAAATTTTGAAGGAAGCCCACTATTCAGGATATTCAGTGCACCCTGGAGGAACCAAAACATATAGGGATTTAAAGGACGTCTTCTGGTGGAATAACATGAAAAGGGAGATTGCCAAATTCGTGGCTAAGTGTTTGATTTGCCAGCATGTGAAAGTCGACAAACAAAGATCAGCCGGCCTACTGCAACCTCTTCCTATTCCTGAGTGAAAATGGGAGAGGATAACTATGGATTTTGTTACCAGACTACCTAGAAGTGAGAAAGGCAATAACGTAGTCTGGGTCATAGTCGACAGATTGACTAAATCAGCGCATTTCTAGCTATAAAGAAAGGTATGACTTTGGAGAAACTAGCAGAGCTTTATATTGTACAGATAGTATGTTTGCATGGTATTCTAGTTTCGATCGTGTCTGATCGTGATTCGAGATTTGTGGCTCATTTCTGGAGAGGATTGCATAAAGCTTTGGGAACCACACTAGACTTCAGTACCGCCTTTCATCCACAGACAAATGGTCAGTTCGAGAGAACGATTCAAATTTTAGAAGACATATTACGGGCTTGTGTTATAGATATGAGAGGCTCATGGGATCGTCACCTACCATTGGTCGAATTTGCCTACAATAATAGCTTTCAGGCTAGCATAAAAATGGCCCCTTTTGAAGCTTTGTATGGAAAGAAGTGTAGATCCCCTCTATGTTGGGATGATGTTGGTGATAGAAAACTACTTGGTCCGGAGATTGTCCAACAAACTATTGAAAATGTTTATTTGATTAAGGAGCATCTCAGAGCGACTCTGTCACGCCCCGCGACCGCCACTTTGGTCGGTCCGGGCGCGCGCACAGATCGCCGAACGGACAGAGCCTCCCCTGTCCGTCCAAGGCTCAACAACATCATGTACATAGAGTTTTGTCCAGGACAAACAATCAACATACATGAATTGCACGATGGCACATCACAAGAGCATGAATGTAAACTAACTATTACAACATTCCATTCATCCACATTTTACATACATTTTCCTTTGTATACATCTTTCGCTCTCGAATACATTACATTCAATAACAGCTTTACATTCTTTTCTTTTACTTGTCATACACAAGGGTAATCTACACAGGGTAACATTGCTATCTAGGGCGCGACGCCTACGCCTCGGTCCGGTGCTGCTCCGCTCATGGTTGGCTGTACATGTATAATAGCTCTGCAAAATAGTGGGATGAGAACTAAAAGAAGTTCCCAGTGGGTTCGGCCACCGACCTCGCCGACTTTCCCACTAGGTCCAATAAGGCATAGTAATACGAAAGGAGATAGCAATGCGATATATAAGCAACTGAATGTGTAGTCTACCACTACTAAACATACAATATGCAACAATGACTACTACTATGCCTTACAATAAGGAATGAATGTCATGATTCTATATGTTCAACAGTGTCCCTCACACACACTCTTGACCCAATTCATTCATGACCCAATCGGGGCTTCTCACAAGACCAAGCCCAACTCACAAGAATATCATGATCGACCCCACACACAACATGTGATCTCACTATGCTCGCTCTCTACACAAGATGCAACAATGCAAGTAGCATAGGGTACAATATGGTCAATCAACTTGTCTATTTTCTCTTTGACCCAATCTTACCGGCTCACCCGAAGGTCAAGCCAAACTCACAAACCAAGGCCCACGGGGAATAACCCATCCCACTAACCAGGGGCAGTCTGCGGGGAGATAACCCTCAACCCAATTGTGACGACTCCGGAGCTCACTGCCTGTGGTGTCGCGAACACCAACAAGCCGAACAGACAATGTGAGTGCGATCCAGTCCTCTCAACCCGAGGACACCCTACTGACCAGGGTAACAACACACAGGGATCTACCAATCCCTAGCATGGTCAAGAGGATCTATTTCAATCCCTCGCATGCTCATCACAAATCCTGTGTAACTACGACAACAACCCACATAGACTCGAGAGTCTACTAAACTCATGTCACATGCATCGATAGGATATACAACACCACACTATGTGGACACAAGCAAATATGCAATGCTCATGGTACATACAACTATGGCAACACAATGGCACATGCAACGACCCAATTCCATATTTACACTTGGGACTCAAGATTCATGCCATATCCTTTACATGCATAGGAAACCATATCCAATCCATGGTTCCATCACTAGGTTCACATTCAACATCACAATGGCACCTAGTATTTCACTTTATTCCAATGTCCACTCTTTGTTTTCTATGTCCAAACCACTAGTTTACTCTACTAGTTCAATGCATCTCTAGGGTTCACATGGTACTATTCTCACGCTCATGCATCCTAAGTTCAAAGTTCTCAACCACAGTTGTCTACTACTAAATTAGGAAACATGCAAATTACATGGCAATGCATATACTTGAACCCTAACATGCATAATTATACATGCGTATGCGTACATGTTGATCTAAATCCATTCATTAGCTTGTTCTACCATTTCTTTTACATTTCAAGGGTTCCCAATGTTCAAATGGTCTATACCCATACATGCTAGGTTAGCACTTGCATCAATGATTGTCTATTATCAAGATCAAGTAGCATATAATTTATATAGCAATAAACATAATTGAACCCTAGCATGCATAACTATAAATATACATACATGCATACATGCTCAAAAATTAGAATTAGACATAAGGAGAAATCCAACCATTTTGGATAGCACCCCCCACCTTCGCTAATTACCAATTTCTAGGATTTCCAAGCAATTCGATTTCCGATGTCGATTCGGCTCGACCCAAGCCTAACGAACCAAATTCTGCAAAATCTCTCAATCGGACGTCGTAACCTCGTCGTGATCCAAAACGAAGTTGTCCACCGCGTCGAAATACCCTCCAATTAAGGTTTCACAAGATCAATTTTAATCAAAACCCTTTAGGGACAAAAATCCCAATTCTAACCCTAGGTTTCCAATTTCTCATGAACACCCTAATTTCATGGTGAATTGTTAATCAAACTACATTAGAAGCATCTAGGGATCTTAAATAACTCATTTACAAAGGATTTAATCCAAACCCTAAACACTAATCATGAGAACTCACCATAGCTACCTTGGTCTCCAAGCTTCTTCACCATTAGAGAGCTTGCTTCACCGTTCTCTACGCGTTCCCGAGCTCAAACTCCACCAAAACCCCAAGTTTGGGAGAGATCTAGAGAGGGGAAGAGAGGGGATTGTGAGGGAGAGGGAGAGCTTCTCTCTTTTCTCTCACCATGCGTGTGTGTGTGTGTGTGCTGCTGAGGGATAAAGGGGGGAGAGAGTTCCCTTAAAAAAAAAAAACCCTCCAACACTATTGCAATTGCAGTTCAGAATCTGATACTTTTCGCCGAGAGCCCTTCTGAATGTCCTTTTGCGTTCAAATTTGACAGTCATGCTCGGTTTAAGTTAATCAGAAGAACTGATCATCACTACTCAGTTTCGAACCATTTTTTTGGTCACCGAAAGCTCTACCGACTAAAATCTCTAGCAGATTGCTGTTACATTTTATTTTCACTTTTCGGGTGTCGGATTGACATGAAACTTTTAATCTAGCCTAAGAAAAATAATTCTGACATATCCTCAAATTTTCATAATTTTCTGACACTGTGAATTTTCTGCTAAAAATATCAGCCCCGTTCCTTACAGAAAATTCCAAATTTTCTGTTTTCATTTCGAATTCAGCACAATTTATATTTGACTTATATTTTACTTCTCTAAGTCCAATAAAAATAGTATCTTACACTATTTTTATTTTCACTTACTTTTATATTAAAAATCCGGTACACTACATTCTACCCTCCTTTAAAAAAGTTTCGTCCGCGAAACTCAGATTCATACCTCAAACCTATTTATCAAATAGATGATGGTATCATTTCATTATCGCGTTTTCCAAGTCCGGGCAGCTTTATAAAGCTTACCACATAGAGGTACGCGAGTCCGCGGCTCCTCTGCACGAGCCGGGATGCGAACAGTGATTTTCTCGCACGTCATATGCTCTCAAACGGCTTATCACGAACCACAATCCACGCGAAAAGGACCAAAATGCCCTATTTCAGATATTCCGCACAGCTCGGATCCGGATCCCACTACCAGGTCCGGACTCTTGCTCTTTCCCAGCCTCGCACAGTAACCCGAAAGTCCTGATCCCAACCCCGGGTCCGGAACCCGAGAGCATTTTAGCTCCAGTGCGACTTCTCCAAAAATTCCAAAATTTTGATTTTTTGGGTCTTTAATTCGCACCCACACATTTCGAAACTATTGGAACTCAATTCCACACTAGCCATTATAGGCTTCCTCCGAGCTTTATCCAATTCGGTAAAGTTCGGTATAGCGCACCGAAGTTCAGCATACTACATTTTTTTTGTAGTCCATATCCACACTCTTGCACTTAGCAGGCTGGGTATCTTGGCCACTCGAGAGTCTATGCCATTACGAGCGACTCTCCTCCAAGTTCATAGTTCAATTATGGCACTCACATTGGTCTGAGCACCGGTATCGCTTAAAAGCAATATCATCGATACATCGACCAATCACAAGTGGCCTTATCACTTGTAAATTCTTCGCCACAAATCAAGATGGCACATTTGGCACATCCTCAACTCCAGCTCACTTAGGAGCATAATCCTCAAATCCCCGCGTGGCTTCTACTTTTCCAATGCCTCATAAGAAGCACGTCACCTTGTTTTCATCTGCCACGGGTTTAGATCACGTCGTCCTCATGACGAGCTCACACGAACACTTCGTTCGTGAACTAGACTCCCTCTCACCGATACTGCTAAACTCGGCAGTTGGTGACATAGCATCAAGACGAATGGTATGACCGAGCCTTCGCATCTTAAGTTACTACCCTCGATGCTCTAAGCACAAGTGATGCTCTCCTACTACTAGAGCTATCGACTAAACCGCTTATCTCGGTTTGTCATAGATGGTCCACAGACCAAAATTCTCGCATAGGCCTATCGCCTAAATTCACATCTTAACGTCGCGTAACGTCTCTCGCTCGCCAACGCAGACTCAATCGTCACTCGGCGGAGTCCTCACTTAGGAACTCGTACAAATACTCCAACCAGGAGTAACCAAGACGCCAAACTACTACAAGTCCTAGAGTTTGGTCACAACCCCACTCTCGGAACTCTATCGATCACACAACCTCACACGTGGCATTCCACGTTCCCGGATCATAGCTCGGACTACCGTCCCGACCATAAGTCTCTGCCCCACCCGTAGGTCTCGGGCCGCTGTCAACACAGCTGACTGCGCCTGACCATATGGCTCCAGGCTCTACAGTCCACACATGGTCTAGGCACGGATCGTCCCCAAGCAACACCCGGCACCGTCGCCTCACACGACACGCTCTACCGAGCAATCGGCTCCTAAGCACCTAGTGCGAGCCACCAGCCCTGCGAGCGGTCCATGGCCCGCTTCACACTTACCAACGCTCAAGTGCTACTGCCAACGAACCCTCTCGGCTGAACGAACCTGTACTCTACTAATACGATAACCAGAGCATTCTACGCTTCTATACGTTTTCGTGCTAACTACAAGCACTAAGCTACCTTGTTTATTATGCTTACTCACTACGTGAGTACCACTACCCACCTTAGTTTGAGGTACTACAAGGCCTACTCGTCAGAATTTAGCGACAGTCTTACCAATTCTACGACAGTGATTTTCACTCAACTGTCGATCCGCCAGAGCAATGTTCGAACTCTCAGACTACAAAGATGTCTTTGAGCGTCATGACTCGGCTCTCGCAATTGATTATTCACATTGCCTTGAGAGTCGGTCCACCATTTCCATCCCTACCTCGAGCCCTATCCTCGGCTCATCACGAGCAACTCACTGGCACTACACAATCATCTACCCCCTTTGGCAGGCGATACATTTTCATAACACAAGCATGCCCCGGGTACTAAAAGCTACCCATACGTTTGGTCCCTATTATTTTTATCCTTAAATAGTAGCAAACGACCAGATGATAAATGGATGCTATGCTCTAGTGTCAAATCAATCTCTACATACGATTTCTTCAACTAAACCATACCTGCCACGACATCGTCGATAGCAGTAAGCTCCTCGACCAGGGTCGCATACCAATGGCCACTTGGCGCTCGTCGTTAACCCCACGATTACCTTGACATCGGCTCGCGCTCCCTAGACCTTGCTGCAGGTGACATACCCCAAACTATCGTGGAGAGGACATATGCTATTGCAGTCGATAGGCCTCGACAATCACCCAAAGCTTGACTAACCAACCTAACTGCTTGATAATCGCCTCTTCCCATTCTCATGGTAAAAAAAAAAAAAAAAAAAATTCGTGCTCCTCCTGCACGATGACATTACTTCTTTCTACCCACAAGGCCTAATCCATTACCTCAACAAAAGCTTGCAGCTTGAGTGAGTGAATTTTCTTGAAGCTTTCTAGCCGAAATCCTCACTTGAAGCAATTGGCCTCGTTCTTGTCATTCCGAACCATATACGGAATACAATTGACCATATAAGAGGATTCCCTCTCAAACTCTCTCACGGTGCGGTCTCCCTGCCGCAGCTCCCCAACGATACACGACGTGTTACTACAAGCACCCTTGCCGCAGCTACTCCACTCAGTCACATTAAGTGCACTGACTGGAGACACAATGGCTCTTAACAATCTCAGGACACAGCCACTTGCCGCGCCAATAACTTATAGAGCTCCTTACTCCGCTTCTGCTACTGCTGCACTACTCCCATGAGCACAGTAGTCCACGGAGTTCTACATCTCCGCTCGCCCCGGATTGCTCGGGGGCCACCGCCTACATTTCTAAACCTCATTAGAGGTCGACCAAGCGATACCATGACCTAGGTCAAATCATCGACCTTGAGGGTCAAATACAAAATAGGGTTCCATACAATAGACCCAATTAGGCGAAAGTTACACAAAGGCGCCTATTCTCATCACTAGGTTTCATGTTGTGTGCACCCAACATGAACACACTCGGTTGAGAATAAACTACACTTTGAATCTACCTCTACATCCGTTTAGAGGCATCTAGAATACACGACCCAATCAATTCATCTTTCGCCACGTAACATAAGTCCTCGTCTCTCACGAGCCTAAGTCCTTAAGGCCATCAATCCTAAGGTCTCCTAGGTCCTCCTAGACTCATTCTTGCTCTGATACCACCTCTATCTGTCACGCCCCGGCACCGCCACTTTGGTCGGTCCGGGCGTGCGCACAGATCGCCGAACGGACAGAGCCTCCCCTATCCGTCCAAGGCTCAACAACGTCATGTACATAGAGTTTTGTCCAGGACAAACAATCAACATACATGAATTGCACGATGGCACATCACAAGAGCATGAATGTAAACTAACTATTACAACATTCCATTCATCCACATTTTACATACATTTTCCTTTGTATACATCTTTCGCTCTCGAATACATTACATTCAATAACAGCTTTACATTCTTTTCTTTTACTTGTCATACACAAGGGTAATCTACACAGGGTAACATTGCTATCTAGGGCGCGACGCCTACGCCTCGGTCCGGTGCTGCTCCGCTCATGGTTGGCTGTACATGTATAATAGCTCTGCAAAATAGTGGGATGAGAACTAAAAGAAGTTCCCAGTGGGTTCGGCCGCCGACCTCGCCGACTTTCCCACTAGGTCCAATAAGGGATAGTAATACGAAAGGAGATAGCAATGCGATATATAAGCAACTGAATGTGTAGTCTACCACTACTAAACATACAATATGCAACAATGACTACTACTATGCCTTACAATAAGGAATGAATGAATGTCATGATTCTATATGTTCAACAGTGTCCCTCACACACTCTTGACCCAATTCATTCATGACCCAATCGGGGCTTCTCACAAGACCAAGCCCAACTCACAAGAATATCATGATCGACCCCACACACAACATGTGATCTCACTATGCTCGCTCTCTACACAAGATGCAACAATGCAAGTAGCATAGGGTACAATATGGTCAATCAACTTGTCTATTTTCTCTTTGACCCAATCTTACCGGCTCACCCGAAGGTCAAGCCAAACTCACAAACCAAGGCCCACGGGGAATAACCCATCCCACTAACCAGGGGCAGTCTGCGGGGAGATAACCCTCAACCCAATTGTGACGACTCCGGAGCTCACTGCCTGTGGTGTCGCGAACACCAACAAGCCGAACAGACAATGTGAGTGTGATCCAGTCCTCTCAACCCGAGGACACCCTACTGACCAGGGTAACAACACACGGGGATCTACCAATCCCTAGCATGGTCAAGAGGATCTATTTCAATCCCTCGCATGCTCATCACAAATCCTGTGTAACTACGACAACAACCCACATAGACTCGAGAGTCTACTAAACTCATGTCACATGCATCGATAGGATATACAACACCACACTATGTGGACACAAGCAAATATGCAATGCTCATGGTACATACAACTATGGCAACACAATGGCACATGCAACGACCCAATTCCATATTTACACTTGGGACTCAAGATTCATGCCATATCCTTTACATGCATAGGAAACCATATCCAATCCATGGTTCCATCACTAGGTTCACATTCAACATCACAATGGCACCTAGTATTTCACTTTATTCCAATGTCCACTCTTTGTTTTCTATGTCCAAACCACTAGTTTACTCTACTAGTTCAATGCATCTCTAGGGTTCACATGGTACTATTCTCACGCTCATGCATCCTAAGTTCAAAGTTCTCAACCACAGTTGTCTACTACTAAATTAGGAAACATGCAAATTACATGGCAATGCATATACTTGAACCCTAACATGCATAATTATACATGCGTATGCGTACATGTTGATCTAAATCCATTCATTAGCTTGTTCTACCATTTCTTTTACATTTCAAGGGTTCCCAATGTTCAAATGGTCTATACCCATACATGCTAGGTTAGCACTTGCATCAATGATTGTCTATTATCAAGATCAAGTAGCATATAATTTATATAGCAATAAACATAATTGAACCCTAGCATGCATAACTATAAATATACATACATGCATACATGCTCAAAAATTAGAATTAGACATAAGGAGAAATCCAACCATTTCGGATAGCACCCCCCACCTTCGCTAATTACCAATTGCTAGGATTTCCAAGCAATTCGATTTCCGATGTCGATTCGGCTCGACCCAAGCCTAACGAACCAAATTCTGCAAAATCTCTCAATCGGACGCCGTAACCTCGTCGTGATCCAAAACGAAGTTGTCCACCGCGTCGAAATACCCTTCAATTAAGGTTTCACAAGATCAATTTTAATCAAAACCTTTTAGGGACAAAAATCCCAATTCTAACCCTAGGTTTCCAATTTCTCATGAACACCCTAATTTCATGGTGAATTGTTAATCAAACTACATTAGAAGCATCTAGGGATCTTAAATAACTCATTTACAAAGGATTTAATCCAAACCCTAAACACTAATCATGAGAACTCACCATAGCTACCTTGGTCTCCAAGCTTCTTCACCATTAGAGAGCTTGCTTCACCGTTCTCTACGCGTTCCCGAGCTCAAACTCCACCAAAACCCCAAGTTTGGGAGAGATCTAGAGAGGGGAAGAGAGGGGATTGTGAGGGAGAGGGAGAGCTTCTCTCTTTCTCTCACCATGCGTGTGTGTGTGTGTGTGCTGCTGAGGGATAAAAGGGAGAGAGTTCCCTTTAAAAAAAAAACCCTCCAACACTATTGCAATTGCAGTTCAGAATCTGATACTTTTCGCCGGAGCCCTTCTGAATGTCTTTTTGCGTTCAAATTTGACAGTCATGCTCGGTTTAAGTTAATCAGAAGAACTGATCATCACTACTCAGTTTCGAACCATTTTTTGGTCACCGAAAGCTCTACCGACTAAAATCTCTAGCAGATTGCTGTTATATTTTATTTTCACTTTTCGGGTGTCGGATTGACATGAAACTTTTAATCTAGCCTAAGAAAAATAATTCTGACATATCCTCAAATTTTTATAATTTTCTGACACTGTGAATTTTCTGCTAAAAATATCAGCCCCGTTCCTTACAGAAAATTCCAAATTTTCTGTTTTCATTTCGAATTCAGCACAATTTATATTTGACATATATTTTACTTCTCTAAGTCCAATAAAAATAGTATCTTACACTATTTTTATCTTCACTTACTTTTATATTAAAAATCCGTTACACTACAGACTCAAAGTCGGCATAAGAGCTACGCTAATAACCGAAGACGACCTCTCGAGTTTGATGTTGGAGATCACGTTTTTCTAAAAGTGTCACCTTCAAGAGGTATTATGCGCTTTGGAGTCTGTGGGAAGCTTAGTCCTCGTTATGTGGGCCCTTTTGAGATACTTGAAAGAATTGGTGACGTAGCATATAGACTTGCCTTACCGCCTTCCCTAGCTGGAGTGCATAATGTCTTTCGTGTATCTATGTTGAGGAAATATGTCCACGATCTGAGCCATGTGGTGGAGCCTGAACCTTTGCAGCTTAGAGAGGATATGTCTTATGACGAGCAGCCAGTGCGTATTGTGGACCGAAAAGAGCAAGTTTTGAAAAGATGGACCATTCCGTATGTAAAATTCCAGTGGAGCAACCATTCTGAACGAGAAGCTACTTGGGAGCTCGAGGAGCAGATGAGGGCGAAGTGGGCGAAGTATCCTCAGCTCCTTGAAAGCTAAGGTATGTTAACTTTAGAGGACTAAACTTCTTTTTAGGAGGGAGAATGTAATACCCCTACACTTTATTTCTTTTCTTTTGACCCCTACTCTTTTAAAGTTTAGACCTTTTCGTAGTTATCAATTATTGAGGGACTCGGCGGCATATTGTGCCAAATTAATCCCTAATTCATGTTGCTTCCTATTCGTAACAGCCACCCCACCCACCACTCATTCTCCCTCTTTCTCTCTCTCGCCTAACTCTATTCTTCTCATGTCCGTACGGGCTCCTCCCTCTCCCGCACACGCGCCGTCGTCATTCCGATCACCGTCGTCGTCGCAGTCATCAGCGGCCGCCGCCGCAATCCTCATCTAGCGGCATTTTGTTCGCCGTCGACGGCATCTCGTCGTCGTCGTCTCCGTCTTCAAGAAGGTTTCCTTCCTTTTTATTTTTTTATTATTGTCTCTAGCCTATCTTTGAGAGCATTTAAATTCTTATCTATGTTATGTGATTATTTTTTTGATGTTGTTCTTTTGATGATTAGTACTAAGATCATCAAATCTGATTTCAAATGATCTACATTAATATTGATTGAGCTGTTAATCTTATATCTTGTATTTCCCATATGATTTGGTTGTGTAAACTTCACATATTCTACATACTTTTTGAAATGTCTGTTACATGTTCGATAAAATGCCTAAGAGAGGGCGAATTTCGTTTTTGTTTCTAATTTCGATCCCATCTGATTGTAGATTGTAATATAATGTTTCAACATCTGAAAACCCTCGAGTATTAGGTCCTTCGTTTATTATTTAAAATTCCGTTCATGTTATCTTGCTTCTTTGAATAGTTTAATCTTTGAAACTCTTCATTCTCTTGATTGTTAATTGAGTTCCGTCGAGTTTATTATTCTAAATCTCTTTCGTGCTCTTTCTCGACCTTTTCGCATGCATTTGTAGCCGACATTGTCAACCTATTGAGCCTATCCGAATTTCAATTTTTGCATAAGCTTGTCTTCTAAATATATATGTCCTCTTTGTAAGTTTATTTTAAGTAGCTTATAGAGAATCGTATTTCTCTATTTTAGGTTCCGGTGATTGAGCTTTTGTGCAATCTTCGACTGGATAGCTTCGTAGTTTTGAAGCTGCATTAAGGTAAGCGACCGGCCACCCGTTAGTTTTTCACAAAATAATTTAGGAAAATATTCTGATTGTCCGAAAATCTTTATTTTGTGGATTTTAAAATTAAGGGTTAAGTATATTATTAAATATTTCTATAAATTGAGCTTCAACTGTGATTGACAAGTTCTTTTAGCAAAAATAATGTTTGAAATTTGATAATCTGTTCTGTAAATTAGTGACTGGATAATTTTTGAATTATGATGTCTCTTCATATTCTGCTATGCTAATGTTGTCACGCCCCGGACTGGTTTAATAAAAGTCTTTATATCTTTGAAATTCAGAGTTGTAGAAAAACGGGTCGAATTTTTTTTTTGAAAAGCCTAGCCCGCACGGCGTACAGACCCGCCATAAGCTCATCTGTCTACACGGACAGAGTCTCCCCTGTATTTGCACGGCGTACCGTCGATATACAACAGGATCACAATCACACTTTCATTCACCAATCCACACATACAAATCACATGATGCATTCACATTCAGCTAGCCATCCTTAATCATGATGCATGCCTCTAAGCACTCCTTAGGCGAAAGATGATGCAATGCACATTACAACAGTCATCCTATTAAAAGTGCTTCCCACCCGGAAGCTTTGTTTTTGAATTCTAATAAGCATTAAACGAAATCCAACAAAACCATTTCAAAATCGTTCCCACACAGAACTCCATTTTTTGAAAACCAAGTACCACGAGGGGTAGAAAACCAACACAAGCGAATCCATCAATACAGATAGTAGTAACCGGGATCAATCTGAGTTCATGCATAGAAGAGATCAACATCACATACAGTTCATAATTATTCAAGCAATAGTAAAGATCGTCTAACTGAACCAATTCTTTATTTTAAGCAACTAAAGCAGGTAAGGGAGATAACCGGGTGAGGACCGCTAATGCCGTCTAGCTAGATCGTCCTCACGTCGCACCGTGGATCGACTCCTCGCCCGTGCCACCTGGGGAAATGGGGCGTGAGAAACCACAACGAGGTTTCCCAGTAGGTACGACAGAGCCACAAGGGCATGTCGTAATCACTGGAAAACAAAGGAGGTACAGTAAACAAGTATAATGGTGCTAGAAGGAACTACAGTAGCTACAATAGATATGATAAGAAGCAAGTAGTAAAGCTGCTACTGTAACGAAATGCAAAGCTGTAAATGCCTCAAAGGTAATCAAACCAACTATATACCCAATCTAGTGCTGTCGTATTGGTCCGCAGACCTCATGCGTTCCTGTCACTGATCCACACTGATCTAATTCATGCGCCCGCAGGTCGACTCATCCGGATAGTACACCCCTGGTCGGTGGCCAAACCGACTTGGTGTCATGAATACTTCAAGTGTCGTGACTGATCATGCGATATGCTCAATACGAAAGCCGGCAAGAAGCCGGTGCCTGGCCGAAGCCACATCTGATGGCGTATAAATGCCGCATCCTGATCAATCAGATCGAAACACACGACAAGAGGGTCGGTGTGTCTCCTGGACAAGAAGTCCACAGATAGTCAATGTATAATCCTGCTCTACATGTCCATGACCACATATATATACTATGCAAGTAAGGAAGTATAAATAAATGGATGTTGTGAAGATAGAATCGACATGTAGAGACATAATGCGAGATATATCAAGCGAGAGATAGGGAGCAGTGATACAGTCTAACCCCAAAAGCTCGAAGCACCCATCTGTCGCACTCGCGTCGAAAATCGGGACGCAAAGCAGATCAACCGGACCTACGATAGGTCCACCGAGTCAGAGATAAGCCTCAAACGACTCAAACAACGTAATCTCACATAAACCCAAAACCCGAGACTCGGTTCCCCAAAATCGATCTCCAAACAACGCCGGAAGTCCCGAAATCACACCGGGACGTCCCCGGGACCCACAAACAGCCCCGGAAGGTACCGACTCACCTTGTGTCACGCCCCGGCACCGCCACTTTGGTCGGTTCGGGCACGCGCACAGACCGCCGAACGGACAGAGTTTCCCCTATCCGCCCAAGGAGTAAACAAAACAGGTACAATGAATTTCACCCAGGAAATACAACATAGCACAGTTTTGCACGAGGGCATATCACAAGAGCATTAATGTAAACTAACTATTACAACATTCCATTCATCCACATTTTACATACATTTTTCTCAATTTACATCTTTCGCTCTCGAATACATTACATTCTACAACAGCTTTACATTCTTTTCTTTTACTTGTCATACACAAGGGTAATCTACATAGGGTAACCTTACTATCTAGGGCGCGATGCCCACGCCTCGGTCCGGTGCTGCTCCGCTAATGGATGGCTCTGCAAAATAGTGGGATGAGAATTAAAAGAAGTTCCCAGTGGGTTCGGCCGCCGACCTCGCCGACTTTCCCACTAGGTCCAACAAGGCATAGTAATACAAAAGGAGATAGCAATACAATATATAAGCAGCTAAATATGTAGTCTACCACTACAAAACATACAACATGCAACAACGAGCACTACTATGCCTTATAATAAGGAATGAATGTCATGTTCTAATATGTTCAACGGTGTCCCTCACACACTCTTGACCCAATTTATTCTTGACCCAATCAGGGCTTCTCACAAGACCAAGCCCAACTCACAAAAATATCATGATCGACCCCACACACAACATGTAATCTCACTATGCACACTCTCTACATAAGATGCAACACATGCATAGGGTACAAAACACAATATGGTTAATCAACATGTCTCTTTCATCTTGGACCCAATCACACCGGCTCACCCGTAGGTCGAGCCACAACTCACCACACCAAGTCACGTGGGGGAGAGGTCTTTCACTCCTAGCCAGCCACCATGACCGTCTGCCGGGGAGGGCTCTCGGGGCCCTTCACACCCGTGTTCGCGTGACACTCCGGAGCTCACGGCTTGGGAGTCGCGACCTCCACAAGCCAACAACAGACTATGCGAGTATGATCTGCCCTCCAAACTCGAGGACCTTCCACCTACCGGTGGGGAATAACCAATGTAATGTTATGCAAGGCTCAACAATGGCAAGACACAATGTGCCATACTACAAATGCAATGACCCAATATCTCTTTGGCGCTCAAGGTTCAAACAACACATGCCAGTAGATTCATGCCACTAACCACGGTGACAACCACAACATCACGGGATCTCTTTCAATCCCTAGCATGGTCCAGAGGATATCTTTCAATCCCTCGCATGCTCTATAATATCAAAGTACTAGTTGTCACGCTACACATGCACCGACCCAATTTTTTTCTCCACTCATACTAGAGATTCTACTCAAATATGCCGCGTGCATCAATCGAATATACAAACATCACTATATGTGGACATAAGCAAATATGCAATGCTCATAATACATGGAACTATAACAAATAACACATTAGGCTTATGCAACGACCTAATCCACGTTCCATCACTAGGTTCACATTCACTATCACAATGACACTAGTGTTTCGCGTTGTTTCAATGTCCACACTTTGTTTTCTATGTCCAATCTACTAGTTTCTCTACTAGTTCAATACTTCACTAGGGTTCACATAGCACTAGATTTATGCGTCCTAAGTTTCAAGTTTTCAATCATGATTATTCACAACTAATTTAGGAGACATGCCAGTTTCTGGAATAAGAAATAATTGAACCCTATTACATGCAATTTCATACATATATACATATATGCTCAAAAAGTAGGATTTAGACATAGGAAGAAATTCAACCATTTCGGATAGCACCCCCCACCTCGTATCGACTTTAGGGCCGGGAAACCAAGTTTCGCAATTTATCTCCGCCGAAAAGTCTCGACCCAAGCCTAACGAATCATATTCCGCAAAATCTCTCAATCGGACGCCAAACCTCGTCGTAGTCCAAAACGAAGTTGTCCACCGCGTCGAATTAACCTTCAATTAAGGTTTTACAAGATCAATTTAGATCAAAACCTCTTAGAGACAAAATTTCATTTTCTAAGCCTAGGGTTCAAGTTCTACATGAATACTCCAAATTTCATGATTAATCTTTCGATTAATTGGTTTAGAATACTACCTCTCTTAACATCCATCCAATATTAAAAATTCACCAAAAATTCTATTCGAAATTATAATAATAAAATACTACCTCGCAATCGAAGCGCCGGAAAAATCCAACGCGCGCGGGGCTCGATTAAACGACCCAAGAAATCTTTCTATTTTTCTTCTTCTTCTCTTTCTCTTCTTTTCCCTTCCTTTTCCTCTCCCTCTCTCTCTCTCTCTCTCTCTACGTACATGTTGGAGTGGATAAGAGAATGGAGGAGTCCCTGGCAACTTAGGGGCTAAGCAATGTAACAATTGCTAAAAAGTACACTAGCTTTAAGTATTATGACATTAGTCCAATTCAGAATCTGATACTTTTCGTTTCAGACCTTCTGAATATCCGTTTGCGCCCAAATTTGACAGTCATGCTCGGTTTAAGTTAATAAGAAGAACTGATCATCACTATCCAGTTTCGGACCATTTTTTGGTCACCGAAAGCTCTACCGACTAAAACCTCTAACAGATTGCTGTTATATTTTATTTTCACTTTCCGGGTGTCGGAACGACACGAAACTTTTAATCTAGCCTCAGAAAAATAATTCTGATATATCCTGAAATTTTCATAATTTTCTGACACTGTGAATTTTCTGCTAAAAAATCAGCCCCGTTCCTTACAGAAAATTCTAAATCTCCTGTTTTCATTTCAATTTCAGCACAATTTATTTCCAACTTATTTTTACTTCTCTAAGTCTAATAAAAATAGTATCTCACACTATTTTTCTTTTCACTTACTTTTATATTAAAAAAATCCGGTACACTACATTCCTCCCTCCTTAACAGTGATTTTTCGCACGTCATATGCTCTCAAACGGCTTATCACGAACCACAATCCACGCGAAAGGACCAAAATGCCCTATTTCAGGCATTCTGCACAGCTCAGGTCTGGATCCCACTACCAGGTCCAGACTCTTGCTTTTCCCAACCTCGCACAGTAACCCGGAAGTCCGGATCCCACTCCCGGGTCCGGAACCCGAGAGCATTCCAGCTCCAGTGTGACATCTCCAAAAATTCCAAATTTTGGTTTTCGGGTCTTTAACTCACACCCACACATTCCGAAACTTTCGGAACTCAAATTCACACTAGCCATTATCGGCTCGCTCCGAACTTCATCCAATTTGGTAAAGTTCGGCATAGCACACCGAAGTTCAGCATACTACATTTTTTTTTTTTGTAGTCCATATCCACACTCTTGCACCTAGCAGGCTGGGTATCTTGGCCACTCGAGAGTCTATGCCACTACGAGCGACTCTCCTCCAAGTTCATAGTTCCATTGTGGAACTCATATTGGTCCGTTCACCAGTGTCACTTAAAAGCAATATCATCGATACATCGACCAATCACAAGTGGCCTTATCACTTGTGAATTCTTCGCCACAAATCAAAATGGTACATTTGGCACATCCTCAACTCCAGCTCACTTAGGAGCATAATCCTCAAATCCCTGCGTGGCTTCTACTTTTCCAACGCCTCACAAGAAGCATGTTGCTTCACTTTCATCTGCCACAGGTTAACATCACGGCGTCCTCATGACGAGCTCACACGAACACTTCGTTCGTGAACTAGACTCCCTCTCATCGATACTGCTAAACTCGGCAGTTGGTTACATAGCATCAAGACGAATGGTATGACCGAGTCTTCGCACCTTAAGTTACTACCCTCGATGCTCTAAGCACAAGTGATGCTCTCCTACTACTAGAGCTATCGACTAAACCGCTTATCTCAGTTTGTCGCAGATGGTCCACAGACCAAAATTCTCGCATAGGCCTATCGCCTAAATTCACATCTTAACGTCGCGTAACGTCTCTCGCTCGCCAACGCAGACTCAATCGTCACTCGGCGGAGTCCTCACTTAGGAACTCGTACAAATACTCCAACCAGGAGTAACCAAGACGCCAAACTACTACAAGTCCTCGGGTTGGGTCATATCTACACCCTTGGTGTACTATCGATCACACAACCTCACACGTGGCCTTCCACATTTTCGGGTCATGCTCGGACTACCGCCCCGACCATAAGTCTCTGCACCACCCGTAGGTCTCGGGCCGCTGTCAACACAGCTGACTGCGCCTGACCATATGGCTCCAGGCTCTACAGTCCACACATGGTCTAGGCACGGATCGTCCCCAAGCAACACCTGGCACCGTCGCCTCACACGACACGCTCTACCGAGCAATCGGCTCCTAAGCACCTAGTGCGAGCCACCAGCCCTGCGAGCGGTCCATGGCCCGCTTCACACTTACCAACGCTCAAGTGCTACTGCCAACGAACCCTCTCGGCTGAACGAACCTGTACTCTACTAATACGATAACCAGAGCATTCTACGCTTCTATACGTTTTCGTGCTAACTACAAGCACTAAGCTACCTTGTTTATGCTTACTCACTACGTGAGCACCACTACCCACCTTAGTTTGAGGTACTACAAGGCCTACTCGTCAGAATTTAGCGACAGTCTTACCAATTCTATGACAGTGATTTTCACTCAACTGTCAATGCGCCAGAGCAATGTTCGAACTCTCAGACTACAAAGATGTCTTTGAGCGTCATGACTCGGCTCTCGCAATTGATTATTCATATTGCCTTGAGAGTCGGTCCACCATTTCCATCCCTACCTCGAGCCCTATCCTCAGCTCATCACGAGCAACTCATTGGCACTATACCATCATCTACCCGCTTTGGTAGGCGATACATTTTCATGACACAAGCATGCCCCGGGTACTAAAAGCTATCCATACCTTTGGTCCCTATTATTTTTATCCTTGAATAGTAGCAAACGACCAAATGATAAATGCATGCTATGCTCTAGTGTCAAATCAACCTCTACATACGATTTCTTCAACTAAACCATACCTGCCACAACGTCATCGATAGTAGTAAGCTCCTCGACCAGGGTCGCATACCAATGGCCACTTGGCGCTCGTCGCAAACCCCACGGCTACCCATAAGGCCTAGTCCATCACCTGAACAAAAGCTTGCAACTTGAGTGAGTGAATTTCCGTGAAGCTTTCTAGCTGAAATCCTCACTTGAAGCAATTGGCCTCGTTCTTGTCATTCCGAACCATATACGGAATACAATTGACCATATAAGATAATTCCCTCTCAAACTCTCTCACGGTGCGGTCTCCCTGCCGCAGCTCCCCGATGATACACGACGTGTTACTACAAGCACCCTTGCCGCAGCCAATTTCTTATAGAGCTCTTTACTCCGCTTCCCCTGCCGCTGCACTACTCCTATGAGCACAGCCAATAGTCCACGAAGTTCTACATCTCCGCTCGCCCTGGATTGCTCGGGGTCACCGCCTACCTTTTCCAGTCCAGGCCTCATTAGAGGTCGACCAAGCGATACCATGACCTAGGTCAAATCATCAACCTTGAGGGTCAAATACAAAACAGGGTTCCATACAATAGACCCAATTAGGCGAAAGTTACACAAAGGCGCCTATTCTCATCACTAGGTTTCATGTTGTGTGCACCCAACATGGAACACACTCGGTTGAGAATAAACTACACTTTGAATCTACCTCTACATCCGTTTGGAGGCATCTAGAATACACGACCCAATCAATTCATCTTTCGCCACGTAACATAAGTCCTCGTCTCTCACGAGCCTAAATCCTTAAGGACATCAATCCTAAGGTCTCCTAGGTCCTCCTAGACTCATTCTTGCTCTGATACCACCTCTATCTGTCACGCCCCGGCACCGCCACTTTGGTCGGTTCGGGCACGCGCACAGACCGCCGAACGGACAGAGTTTCCCCTGTCCGCCCAAGGCGTAAACAAAACAGGTACAATGAATTTCACCCAGGAAATACAACATAGCACAGTTTTGCACGAGGGCATATCACAAGAGCATTAATGTAAACTAACTATTACAACATTCCATTCATCCACATTTTACATACATTTTTCTCAATTTACATCTTTCGCTCTCGAATACATTACATTCTACAACAGCTTTACATTCTTTTCTTTTACTTGTCATACACAAGGGTAATCTACACAGGGTAACCTTACTATCTAGGGCGCGATGCCCACGCCTCGGTCCGGTGCTGCTCCGCTAATGGATGGCTCTGCAAAATAGTGGGATGAGAATTAAAAGAAGTTCCCAGTGGGTTCGGCCGCCGACCTCGCCGACTTTCCCACTAGGTCCAACAAGGCATAGTAATACAAAAGGAGATAGCAATACAATATATAAGCAGCTAAATATGTAGTCTACCACTACAAAACATACAACATGCAACAACGAGCACTACTATGCCTTATAATAAGGAATGAATGTCATGTTCTAATATGTTCAACGGTGTCCCTCACACACTCTTGACCCAATTTATTCTTGACCCAATCAGGGCTTCTCACAAGACCAAGCCCAACTCACAAAAATATCATGATCGACCCCACACACAACATGTAATCTCACTATGCTCACTCTCTACATAAGATGCAACACATGCATAGGGTACAAAACACAATATGGTCAATCAACATGTCTCTTTCATCTTGGACCCAATCACACCGGCTCACCCGTAGGTCGAGCCACAACTCACCACACCAAGTCACGTGGGGGAGAGGTCTTTCACTCCTAGCCAGCCACCATGACCGTCTGCCGGGGAGGGCTCTCGGGGCCCTTCACAACCGTGTTCGCGTGACACTCCGGAGCTCACGGCTTGGGAGTCGCGACCTCCACAAGCCAACAACAGACTATGCGAGTATGATCTGCCCTCCAAACTCGAGGACCTTCCACCTACCGGTGGGGAATAACCAATGTAATGTTATGCAATGCTCAACAATGGCAAGACACAATGTGCCATACTACAAATGCAATGACCCAATATCTCTTTGGCGCTCAAGGTTCAAACAACACATGCCAGTAGATTCATGCCACTAACCACGGTGACAACCACAACATCACGGGATCTCTTTCAATCCCTAGCATGGTCCAGAGGATATCTTTCAATCCCTCGCATGCTCTATAATATCAAAGTACTAGTTGTCACGCTACACATGCACCGACCCAATTTTCTCCACTCATACTAGAGATTCTACTCAAATATGCCGCGTGCATCAATCGAATATACAAACATCACTATATGTGGACATAAGCAAATATGCAATGCTCATAATACATGGAACTATAACAAATAACACATTAGGCTTATGCAACGACCTAATCCACGTTCCATCACTAGGTTCACATTCACTATCACAATGACACTAGTGTTTCGCGTTGTTTCAATGTCCACACTTTGTTTTCTATGTCCAATCTACTAGTTTCTCTACTAGTTTAATACTTCACTAGGGTTCACATAGCACTAGGTTTATGCGTCCTAAGTTTCAGGTTTCCAATCATGATTATTCACAACTAATTTAGGAGGCATGCCAGTTTCTGGAATAAGAAATAATTGAACCCTATTACATGCAATTTCATACATATATACATATATGCTCAAAAAATAGGATTTAGACATAGGAAGAAATTCAACCATTTCGGATAGCACCCCCCACCTCGTATCGACGTTTAGGGCTGGGAAACCAAGTTTCGCAATTTATCTCCGCCGAAAAGTCTCGACCCAAGCCTAACGAATCATATTCCGCAAAATCTCTCAACCGGACGCCAAACCTCGTCGTAGTCTAAAACGAAGTTGTCCACCGCATCGAATTAACCTTCAATTAAGGTTTCACAAGATCAATTTAGATCAAAAGCTCTTAGAGACAAAATTCCATTTTCTAAGCCTAGGGTTCAAGTTCTACATAAATATTCCAAATTTCATGATTAATCTTTCGATTAATTGGTTTAGAATACTACCTCTCTTAACATCCATCCAATATTAAAAATCCACCAAAAATTTCTATTCGAAATTATAATAATAAAATACTATCTCGCAATCGAAGCGCCGGAAAAATCCAACGCGCGCGGGGGCTCGATCGGCTCGTCAAACGACCCAAGAAATCTTTCTATTTTTCTTCTTCTTCTCTTTCTCTTCTTTTCCCTTCCTTTTCCTCTCCCTCTCTCTCTCTCTCTACGTACACGTTGGAGTGGATAAGAGAATGGAGGAGTCCCTGGCAACCTAAGCAATGTAACAATTGCTAAAAAATCCACTAGCTTTAAGTATTATGACATTAGTCCAATTCAGAATCTGATACTTTTCGTTTCAGACCTTCTGAATATCCGTTTGCGCCCAAATTTGACAGTCATGCTCGGTTTAAGTTAATAAGAAGAACTGATCATCACTATCCAGTTTCGGACCATTTTTTGGTCACCGAAAGCTCTACCGACTAAAACCTCCAGCAGATTGCTGTTATATTTTATTTTCACTTTTCGGGTGTCGGAACGACACGAAACTTTTAATCTAGCATCAGAAAAATAATTCTGATATATCCTGAAATTTTCATAATTTTCTGACACTGAATTTTCTGCTAAAAAATCAGCCCCGTTCCTTACAGAAAATTCTAAATCTCCTGTTTTCATTTCAATTTCAGCACAATTTATTTCCAACTTATTTTTACTTCTCTAAGTCTAATAAAAATAGTATCTCACACTATTTTTCTTTTCACTTACTTTTATATTAAAAAAATCCGGTACACTACACCTTGTGAGTCACCTGCTGCCCCAAAACACCTTCTTTTGGGTGTCTTGGCAGTGAGCACAAGATCCTATATCGAAACAATCACGATCGGATAATCGTTCCGACCCGGGTTCCCGGAAGTGTCGATTTCGACACCGGAACCCACTGCCGCTCACCGGACGTCTCCGATTACATGAGACGGTTGCAATAACCAGCCGATAAGGCTCAGCGGCAGTCCGTAAGGTAAACATACATATCGAGTCGGATAATTTTCGAACCGCAAACCGCATTCCGCCGACGAATTTCATCAGAAAACACGTCGAAAATCCATTTTCGAATTAACGAAGGGCAACGGACTTTGGACAATCGGTCCACAAGTCGCATGTAACATGTACACGCTGCCCACAGCGACCAACTCGCACAAAAGCCCCTAACAATACACATAGTTGCAACTTAAACATGCAATAGGGAGAGTTTATGGGCTGATACCTCGATCCGAGCGTTATCGATGTCCGTCGAGACACTTCTTGACAGGTCTCGATGAGGCGGAGGCCGTGCTCACTGTCCGGAGCACAACTAACGGCCGAGGAGCGCGCGGGATCAACCGAAAACCCTTGCGGGAAAGGTGGTCCGGGAGCGATGCGCGAGATCTTGCTAATCCAAGCTTCGCCGACAGCGGAACAGGTGAGCACGGAGGTCAGCGGTACCTCGGGGTGGCCGTGCTCACCTTCGGAGTCGTCGGATGCGTCCCGGATCGCCGAAACAATGAGGCAGCCTGGATCTGGCCCAAACCGGGCAGAACCCGAGAGCAGGGGGAGCTCGGCCGGCGGCGACTTCGGCAGCGGGTGCGCCGGCGGTGGGAAGGTGCTGCCGGCAGGGGAAGGCCGGGGCTCGGGCGATCCGGCGGCGGGAGGCTACCGGGGCGGCGGGCGGTGATGCCCTAGCCCGCACCAAAATAAAGGAAAATCAGGGTCGGCTTCTCTGGCGACGGTGGTCACGGGGCGGAGCGGGGAGTCCTCCGGGGTCAAGAGGGAGGAAAGGGAGAAGGATCCGGGCTGCGGCGGCGGCGCGCAAGCCTGTACGGCCGCCCGAAAAACACCCGACCAAGGCGCGGCCGCGGCGGCGACGGCGCCGATCGGGGTCGGGAGCGGCGATGCCGGAGGGTCGGGAGGGGTCGGTGTGAGGCCTCAGGAGGCGGCAGTGGCGGTTCCCTGTCACCACCAGCCCACACGAGCTTCAGCTGCTCCGGCCGGATTGCAGGAGCAGCGGTGGCGGCAGGCCGGCGGCGGCGGCTGCGCGCATGAGGGTGTGCACGGGGAGGGGAAGCGGCTGGGGTTAGCTGAGGAGGGTGGATAGGATCTAGGGTTAGGGTTTGCATGGGCAAACCCTAAAGGCCCCTATATACTCGAAGCCAAAATTGCACAAAAGTCCACCAAAAACCCTTATTTCTTCATCGGTCCCTCACAGCGCGTGTAAAACGCGCGAAAGCAAGTCCAAGACCGATCTCGCGCAATTCGGTACATAAAATATAGGGTATATTGTGCGAAATACAAATATGCCATTTTGACCCTTCTCCGGTAAACGCGCGATATCTGACGATCCATCTGTCGGATTTCCGAACGGATTGCGCCAGCGCGTTCAGTACTGTCGAGACATCGAACTCACGATTTTGTTTCATTTGATTTGGTTGCCGATTCGCTGATCATTGGTCCCTCTTTCCAACTATACATATATGTATCCTATATATACATATAAATAACTCGGATTAATATCGAAATTCAAACTTTATTTGAATTTCCTTCACATTGAAGTCTCAGATATTACAAATGTTGGCCATGTCGACATGTATTCTGTTATAGAAGCTAGCTTCTTCTCTGTATTGCGCCTTCGGGTGCCTACGCCTATCCGCGCCTCTATTCTGTATTTACGCTTTCGAGCGCCTCTATTCTGTATATGCACCTTCGGGTGCCTCTTGTTAGAGATAATGCTAATGTATAATTAGACTAGGATTTGATTATTTGGTTATTAGATTTGGTTATTTAGATTGTGTTTAAGATGAAATCTAATTAGAGTAGAATTGCGTGTAATTAGTTATAAATAGAGAGGCCGGGATTATTGTGGCTAATGAAGCCGGCGTTAATGAAGTTATGGCCGCAAGAAGGAGCCGCGCTAATTAATTAGTGGTCGCCACCGTACGGACGACGTATCGGGTGTGAATGTTAATTTTCCTTCAATAAAGTTATTTTGTTTTGCTTCCATGATAACGTCCCAGATTCTTTGATTTCTTCTTCCTCCTCTCTCGTCTCTTTTATTTTACTTTTGTGGAGATCTCTATATACCATAACAAGTATATAGAACGTATTTATTGGAGGGCCCACCGCCGTAACAAGTGGTATCAGAGCCAAGTTTTCGAGAGGAGAAGGTACCGATGGCGTTTAACAGCGCTAACGGAGGTGCGCAAGGATTCCCAATATTCAAAGGGGACAACTATGATTTTTGGTGCGTGAAGATACGGACGTTGCTGCGATCCCAAGATTTATGGGATTTTGTAGAAAATGGATGCAAGGAAGCAACCGGAGAGAATCTGAAAAAAGATGCGAAGGCGCTTTTCTTTATTCAGCAATCAGTTGATGACTCGATATTTTCTCACATTGCCGGCGCTACTCGATCGAAGGAAGCATGGGATATATTGCAGAAGGAATACCAAGGTAACGAAAAGGTACTCAGAGTTAAAATTCAAACTTTAAAAAGAAGATTTGAAACTTCTTTTATGCAAGAAAATGAAAATATTCATACTTTTTATTCTAGAGTAATGGAATTAGTTACCTTGATGCGTACTTATGGTGAACAGATTACTGATCAAACAGTAGTCGAAAAAATTTTAAGAAGTTTGACGAAAAAAATATGGTGATGTAGTTTCTGCTATAGAAGAGGCAAAAGATTTATCTAAATTATCTTGTAGTGAACTTCTTGGTTCTCTTTTGGCACATGAGGAACGTAAAGATAGAACTGAAAATTTTTCTGAGCATGCTTTTCAAAGCGAATCGAAAAGCGATGAAAAAAGTGGTA
This sequence comes from Puya raimondii, assembly GCA_016920855.1. Taxonomy (NCBI): domain Eukaryota; kingdom Viridiplantae; phylum Streptophyta; class Magnoliopsida; order Poales; family Bromeliaceae; genus Puya; species Puya raimondii. The sequence continues at coordinate 396,433 of JABWPP010000047.1, forward strand.
CAGATACTTTCAATCGTCAAGCTTCAGCATATGGTGACCATGGTAGAGGCCGTGGTCGTGGCCAAGGTAGAGGCCGCGGCGGTAGATCGGGTGGTTTCAACAACAGAAACGGTGAAGGATCAGGTAATCAAAATCAGAGAACTTACGGAGGTAACGATCAGCCCCATAATCGTAGAAATATTCAATGCTATTATTGTAAAAAATTTGGCCATATCGAGCGGTTTTGTCGATTGAAGCAGCAAAACGCTAATTTTGCTCATGAAAATAATGAAAACGATAATGTACTTTTTGCATGTCGTTCATTAGAAAAAGCTGCTAATAATATTTGGTATGTTGATAGTGGTTGTAGCAGTCACATGACAGGAAAAGAAGAAAACTTTATTAATTTGGATAAATCAGTTAAAGGCCGCGTAACAATGGGTGACGGCTATGTCCATAACGTGCACGGAAGAGGTACAATTGAGGTAAATATTTCTGGAATTCAAAAAATAAATAATGTCTTGTATGTTCCTGGACTGAATTCCAATCTTTTTAGTGTGGGTCAATTTTTGAAAGAAGGTTATTCGCTTATTTTTGAAGATTCTAAGTGCACAATTTATGAAGATAAAAATAAAAGGAATTTACTTTTTGAAGTTCCGATGACAGAAAATAAAGTTTTTCCTGTTCATGTTGCAATGAAAGTAGTGCTAGATGATGATTGGTTATGGCACTATAGATATGGTCACTTGAGTTTTAAGGGGCTTGATTTATTGCATAAAAAGAATATGGTTGATGGTTTACCTTTGGTGCATAATAATGGATCCGTATGTGAAAGTTGTGTGCTAGGAAAGCATCACAGAGACTCTTTTCCGAGAGAGAGCAATTGGAGAGCCAAAGAACCATTAGAATTGATACATGCAGATGTATGTGGGCCGATGCAGACACCGTCGCTCAGCAACAATTACTACTTTGTGGTTTTCGTGGATGACTATAGCCGGATGACTTGGGTTTATTTTATTAAAAATAAATCCGAAGCTTTTGATGTTTTTCAAAAATTTAAAAATTTGGTCGAGAATGAATCCGGTTATTATATTAGGATACTCCGTACAGATCGAGGGGGAGAATTTATCTCTAATAAGTTTGAAATTTTTTGTGAAGCTAATGGTATTCACAGGCAGTTGACAACCAGTTACACGCCTCAGCAGAACGGCGTTGCCGAGCGCAAAAATCGAAGTTTAGTGGAGATGGCAAAAAACATGTTGAAAGCAAAAGGGCTCCCGAATAAATTCTGGGCAGAAGCAGTATCTACTGCAGCATACATTCTCAATAGAAGTCCAACTTCAGCGCTGGAGAATATTACACCCTATGAAGCGTGGACGGGTTGGAAGCCGAAGGTAAAATATTTTAAAATTTTTGGATCGGTCGCTTTTGTTCATATCCCGTCACAAAATAGACAAAAATTGGATGATAATAGTCGAAAGTGTATTTTTGTGGGTTATAGCGAAAGAAGTAAAGCATATCGATTTTATAATCCTGCCACTAACTCTTTAATTATAAGTCGTGATGCTATATTTGATGAACAAAAGGCTTGGGATTGGAGCGCAAAAGTGCAGGGTAATCCACTTCCGATACTCGAAAATGAAACTGCAACTGAAAATAGAAACAATGGTGAAAGTACCACAAGTACAGAAACAACACCACAAGTTTCACCGCGAATTTCACCAGAAACTTCTCCAGAGACGACACCGAGAAAAGTAAGATCACTTCGTGAAATATACGAACAGTGCATGTATTCACAATGTGGAGAATCACAAACCTTCGAGAAGGCGGTAAAATCTAATGATTGGTATAAGATTACGAATAAAGAAATTACGGCGTTAGAGAAAAATAATACCATGAAGCTTATTGAACCGCCTATAGAAAAAGAAGTTATTGGATTTAAGTGGATATATAAGGCGAAAAGGATATTGAGATATTCGAAAGGAACAAGAGATCACCGGTTGTGGTATACTAACGTTAATGATTTTTATTTTGGTTGTTCTGATAGTGATTTGACAGGTTCGGTTGATGATCGAAAAAGCACGAGAAGGGTTCGAGTTGATACACTGTGCAACCGAGGAGCAGATGGCCGATATTTTCACAAAGCCGCTACCATTAGAGAAATTCATACTTTGCCAAGAGAAGATCGGTGTGAATAACATTAGCATTATGGGGGAGTGTTAGAGATAATGCTAATGTATAATTAGACTAGGATTTGATTATTTGGTTATTAGATTTGGTTATTTAGATTGTGTTTAAGATGAAATCTAATTAGAGTAGAATTGCGTGTAATTAGTTATAAATAGAGAGGCCGGGATTATTGTGGCTAATGAAGCCGGCGTTAATGAAGTTATGGCCGCAAGAAGGAGCCGCGCTAATTAATTAGTGGTCGCCACCGTACGGACGACGTATCGGGTGTGAATGTTAATTTTCCTTCAATAAAGTTATTTTGTTTTGCTTCCATGATAACGTCCCAGATTCTTTGATTTCTTCTTCCTCCTCTCTCGTCTCTTTTATTTTACTTTTGTGGAGATCTCTATATACCATAACAAGTATATAGAACGTATTTATTGGAGGGCCCACCGCCGTAACACCTCTGTTCTATTTTGCACCTTCGGGTGCCTCTGGATCTTGCCAACGGATCACACTATATAGTTAGTTACCGAAGACTTTATTTTTATTTCGTTTATTTGCTGAAAAAGAAAATACTTTGTAAATTTATAGTTCCTATTTGATCTGAATTTTAAATTCTGATAATCTTTGTTTTCTGATGGTTTGCGAATTGAAAATCAGTCGTTTAAATTAATTTCTGTATGAAAATTTTTGTTATTTATTTATTTTTATGCTTAATCCGACACCGAGACTGATTTGCGGGCCGGGGCCGGGACCGAGTGAACGTTAGATATAGTCACTATTTAGTTTCAGTTTCTTTTGCTTTTATGTCTAGTGTAGTCAGATGTGAATAATCGAACTTCATAAAACTATCATTTGGATTTGTTCTGCTTCTGTTTCGTCATTCTTTTCTGTTCTTCATATAGTTATTATTTATGGTACTGTTAGAATGAAGTTTTGTTTGGACTTTGTAATAAACTTCAGTTTTATGTATGTGAGAATTTGTTTTGATTTTAAATGAAATTCAATTGTTAGTCTCATCTTTTAATTCTTTGGATTTAGTGAAAACTTATGCAATCATCTTTTTGCTTGTTTCTGTCTGGTTCTATAGCCTTGCATATTTGCTAATTTAGCAGGATATGCGGCGTCTGTTACGCCTCGGGTTTGGGGTGTGACAATCGGTGCCGCTGCCACCATCCCCCCCCCCCCCCCCCCCCCCCCCCCCCCCCCCCACCCCCCCCCCCCCCCCCCCCCGCCTCTTCTTCTTCTCCTCCGCTCTCCTCCGTTCAAAGATTGGCCTCTCCCATTTGTATGTCTCTCCTTCTCACCTTTTTTTATTTCAAATCAGAGTTTCTTCTTCAAATCATGAAGAAACTGGCCATTAGATCGAAGGCGAGCGGATTTGATATTGATTTGATCCGAGCAGAAGCTCCCGAATCCGATTCTCACCTCCTCTCAATCTCAAATTGTAACTTCGGCTTCGAATCATGCAGAAACTAATCACAAAGTCAAACAAGAATGGATCTGAGATCGATCTAAAGGGCATGTTATATTAAATGAATGCTTAGTTATCTTAAATTTTTCGACATCATCTTAAGTAAATCTATTTTAGTTTCTATACTTAAATATTTGTAAAAACTCTTGTGAAGTCAATTTTGTTTCTATATTTGAACATCTATAAAACCATTGAAAAATTTGAATAGCACAATTATGCAGTAGTAATTATTTTACAGTGTGAATTTAATTGTCCACATAGCTTCATTTTCCTAAAACTTCTTTCCCTATAACTCTCTTGAGAGTAAACTTTTGGTAAACAGGCAGCCAAAGGGGCACAATATATTTCCAATGCTGCACTCCAATATTTTTCTAGTGTTGCACTGTCTGTGCTATCGCCTAACTCTTCCTTTCAAGGAGCAAGGCTTGCACGGGAATCGAGAATTATCGGTATCGATTCTCAAAGAGATTTGAAAAGGTAAAAAAGAAAAATACCAACCTCATAAAATTCCAATTTAGCGAGGTTACATTATGTTTCATTCATTTGCAGCTAAGAAGTTCGGTGTTACCGATTTCGTGAATCCTAGCGAATACAACAAACTCGTACAAGAGATTTTTTCCTACTAAAAAAATACTAAATTGGTACATGATATTCCAGGTTTGTGATTTTGAAATGTTATGCCAGGTTCTTGCAGACATGTCAAATGGCGTAGTCGATCGCAGTGTGGAGTGCACCGGTAATATAAATATCCCATGATATCAGCATTCGAATGCGTGCACAATGTATAAGCACTAAATCACTAAAATTCTGTTGATTCAAATGGAACTTACGCTGAAATATCAATCAGTGTTCTTATTATTATTATTATTATTATTATTATTATTATTATTATTTTTCTTTTTCAGGGTTGGGGTGTAGCAGTGTTAATCGGCATTGACAATACTACTAATTGGAGCAATGGACTTCCCATACATTAAGATGGATTGGGGCTTTTTGATGCCTTCTATGCTAGCTTATCCATGATCATAGTCAGTGAGGTTGGCATTTGCATTTAGTTCTTTTTTTTTGTGATTAAATTTTTGTATGCTAGGTGCATTGTTATTTCATAATATTAGTTTCAACCTCTGAGTAATATTTGGTTTTTAGGTTAGAGACGAAACATTTATAATTGCCTCTCTCATGGTGATGCGACATCCCAAGTCAATTTTCTGGCACTCTCGCTGCCTTGATTGTCATGACAATAAGTTTTGATGAATGCAACTTAAAACATAGTCTCTTTGTTTACTCGGTCCTGTTAATTTGCTTCTTAGTTATTTTTTAATATATATATAATTTTTTGTGAAACTATGTCGCTATGGACTGATATTAGTTGAATGTTAGGTCCTGTCAACTGGACTTGCTCGGATAGTGCCCAACTGGGTACCGAGGACTTATCAACAAGAACTTCGTTGATAAGCACTAAAGCACACAGATACCTTATTCTCTCTCCAAGAACTTATCAACAAATAACAATATGCTTTAGTGCTTATTGCCTATTGAATAATAAAGGCTCTCATATTAACATGGAAGGCTGTCATATTACTTCAAGGGTGTGTTTGGTTTGCGCTATCTTTTTAAAAAATTTAATAATCCAATAGTAATAAAAAGAATATGACGGTATTTGGCTAAACGCATTAAGTAATCTAGTTGGTAATGTTGGATTTTCTTGAAAATGAGATTAATCCGAAAGTACTAATCTCATTTCTTTGAGGGAGGGTGGGTATCCTCATATTAATAGATTGGAGTAATCATAACATATATGTCTAATCCAGCCTATTCTTTGTCTTTCTCCCCACCCGCCAGCTAGTTGGTATTATTTTTCTTTACTCTCTAACCTCATATCTCTCTAACCTTATCTTTCTCTCTCTAAATTTAAACTATATTTCTCTCTCTAAGCTAAGTTCTCTCTCCCCCTCACTTTCTAGAATCTCAACTCTCTCACTCCCTCTAACCTCGACTCTAGCTCTCTCACTATTTCTTTAATTATGCTCTCTCTCTAAGCTATGCTCTCGCCCCCTCACTCTCTAAAATCTCAACTCTGTCGCTTTCTCTAACCTCAAATCTCTCTCTTTAAATTTAGCTCTTCCTCTCTTTTCATCTCTTCATAACTCTAACCTAAAAAAAACTCTCTTTCTAATCTCAACTCTCTCTCCCTTTAACCTCAAACTTCTCTCTCTCCCCTAAGCTAAACTATGTTAATTTACGTAAAAACAAATTCTTCATTATTGTTAAAAAGAAAAACGTATACAAGTTGACTATCTTGTCTATTACTATTTGATCATTAATATCTTATCCGATTTTTTCTAAAAAGATGTTGAAATTTCTGATAGCATTATATGAAGTTAATTAATGAAACAAATACATAATTGTATATTTTTCGTAATCTTGAATAATATGACCGTACGAACCAAACACCGGAACTCTACATTCTTAGTAATAGGATGAGTAGGAATAAGATCTTTGGGCTTCTTTTTATTCCTAGTAATCTTTCATAGTGCGAACCAAATGCGCCCCAACGGATAAGTTAATAAGCAATTGTAAGAAGAAAAATTGTAACTCAGATTGGAACATTTTTTCAGTTACTTGAGTATACACCTAATTTGTTAATAAGCAATTGTAAGAATTGTAACTCAGATTGGAACATTTTTTCAGTTATTTGAGTATACACCCAATGCACTACAATGAATTCAAATGCATTTGAGTTGAATTTTATTGATGGTTGGTTAGTACAGCAGTATTTTGCTAGCCATGCAGAGCATTGCGTTTTATTCTATTTGAAATCCTTAGTAGCAAAAAATTGTGATTTGATTAAAGCAAATATTGTATTGACCTGTTTCTTCTTTTATATTTGATCATGTGATGTATATGAGAGACACTATAAATCTAATGATTCACTGCCTGCAGATGTCTAAATCACAATAAATGGTTTTATGTGTTTGTTTAGGTGGCATATAACTGAATTATGAATGTGCTATTTCTTTTGGAAAAGTTTTTCATAAAATGTGTAGTCCAAATTCTCTCTGTCCTTCTGTTTGTTCATAACAATGAGAGATCTATATGTGCTTATACTTTATATGGTTCTAGCAGCTAATCAACTGATCTTCATATGCATGCAAAGGTTGTTAAGCATTTACGGGTTGGAGGTATTAGCTCATCTGTTACAAAGGAAAAAACTTGAGGACTTTTGGAATTTGGAAGGATCGAAGAGTTCGAGTTTTTTAGAGGACGAAATTCTGCTATTATTGACTACTACAAGATGGACGATGCTATTTCTGCTCACAAGAACATGAATGGAAAGCGTTTAGGTGGTGAACAATCATGTGTGGACTCTCAGAGATCTCAACCGATGAGAAAGGTGTGTTTGCATGATGAATTTGTGCGCCACTTTTATATAACTTAGATTACATGTAGTACATTTTCATGTTATTATCCTAAGAACAGGAATGGCCTGATCATGAGTTAAGAAATGGACCTCTCAAGGGGCTTGGGACGTGCTGACGTGACAAGGGGTTTCTATGATTCAGTGAATAATGGACCTAGAAAATATATGGTATATTTTGCAGCTTATTTTATTTTTTTCTTATTTGCTTATGGCAGTGTTGGATGCTAATAAATCTTCTCATGGTGTTTTACATTTTATTTTCAATTTTTTTCAGCCTCATGGAGGACAAAGAGATAGCTGCCCTAACAATGTTCTTTGGATAGGCTATCTGCCATCTGTGCATATTGACGAGCAGATGCTTCACCGACCTATGCTTCTGTTTGGTGAAATTGAGAGAATCATGTGTTTCCCATCGAGGCACTATTCTTTCATAGAATTTAGATGTGCTGATGAAGCTAGGAGTGCAAAGGAAGGTCTCCAAGGGCATCTTTTTAATGACTGAGGATTTTAGATTTTGTATTCAAGCAGTGAACTCGCAAGACTCAAGGATGAATCCTGCCTCCCTTTCCTCCACTTAGGGGGCCTGGACAAGACATGTTTTACAGTGAAGGCCCTTTTGGGTCTCTGGACTCGGTTGGGTCCCATTCGATGGGTCCGAACTGTTGGGCCTTTTTAATTTAAAAGTGATTTAAAATATTTATTTTTATTTATTTGATCAAATATTGGTCTTGCATTGGGAAAGGATGAGATCCCTTAGGATCTTGACCAGCATTGGGAAAGGATGAAATCCCATGGGATCTTGACCAACATTGGAAAGGGATGAATATCCCTTAGGATCTTGAGATCTTGACCAAGATCTTCTACCTTGGGAAGAACCAATAGCTTCCCCAAATTAGCCGTTGGAGCTTGATCCACATCTATATATAGATGAGGAGAAGGTGCTGTGGAGTGTGTGAGCTACCATTATCTTCTCTACTCCTAGTGCACAAATATCGAGCTTCTTCCTCCTCTCATTCTTACACTGAACTTTACATTCTTTGTTCGTATTTATGCTGGATCTCCTAAAGTCTGTTGGGTTCATTTTGCGCCACCTTGGAGACGTGCAAACGGGGTGGACAGTGGTCGTTGTATCGCTAGGAGTGATTGCCGGGAGCCTCGCACGTGGAGGGGCAATCTTGCTTCTAGGACAGTGCATTTGCACGCCTCGACCCACAAACCTCATCTATTCTCTTTCCCTTATTTTTTATTTGTTCATTATAGCCTGCGACTTTCAAAACAGCAATTAAATTGTTTTCATTTAATTTATTTAAATCGATATTTTAAATTGTTTTAATTCAAAATTATTTTGATTAAAGTTTTACTAAAAGATTTAAAAAGAGAGACAATTTCTCCAACAATCTAGAAGCAAGATTAATTCTCTCTATTTCTTTTAGTACGGTACATATAATTTTACATTGCTGCTGTAGAATAAAGTATATATCCTGTTGTTGATACTGCTATAATCCTGAACATATATATACTATCGTTCTTGCACTGATAATTAATTTTACAGTATTTTACTGTTGCCACCATAAATAATATACAGTCACTAAACATAACCTAGGAAACATAACCTAGAATATTTTACTGTTGTCTATCTAAAGTTTAGAATAATCGTGTGACATTAGTGTAGTTTAATTAATCACAGATTTTTCATGATGGAGGATTCGTATTCGACGAAGCCTTTTACTTTTGATGGTCGTTATTTTAAAAGGTGGCAGAACCAAATGAGGTTCTGGCTTACCACACTTGGGCTTGTGTCTGCTATCTCGGATCCTACCGAGAATAGCACTAGAACTGCACCTGAAGGTGTAATCCAGGCTGCGGTCAACAGATCCTATACTAGGAGACAAGCTCAAGCCGGATCCACTCCTCCTGCTGCTGAAACTACTACTACACCTGCATCTTCACCTGCAACTGTACCTCCTATTGACCCGAACATGATCAACTATCACTGTTTGAACCGGATCCTTAGTACCCTATCTGATAAACTGTATGATATATATTGTAGTGCCAAAACAGCTAGAGAACTTTGGACATCCTTAGAAAATAAATATGGTCAGGTTGATCCTACCCAAAAGAGATACCAAGCTTCAGATCTGATTAAATTTAAATTGGTAGATGATAAGTCTATGTCTGACCAACTTTATGATTTTGAATATATTATTGAGCAACTTAGATCTAGTGGTGTAGATCTTGATGAGAGCTTTTTAGTTGCCACCATTATAGATAAATTGCCACCCTCTTGGTCGAACCATGCAAATGATCTTAACCATAATCAAAGAGAGCTTTCCCTTAGTTATGTCCTAAGATCTATTAGGATAGAAGAGTCAAACCGAGCTAGGGATAAGAAGCCTAGTTAACCTACAACCCAAGCCAACCTGGTAGAGAATCCCAAGAATAAGGGTAGAAACTTTCAGCCACATAGGAACTTTAAGAAGAAGCATTTCCACCATAGAAAGTTCAACCCAAACTTTAAGAAACCTAAACCTGAGGGGAGTGGAGGCAACTCTGGTTGCTTTGTGTGCGGAAAGACCAATCACTTTGCGAAGGATTGCTATTTCCGCAAGTCTCGACCTATTGCACCAAAGAAGAAGAAGGGAGTTCCACCTGAGCGCCAGATGAACATGTTGACTGCTAGGCCTGACCCTTCTGACCCCACTATCAGGTTAGGATCTAGTGTGCCTGAAGTTAACCTTGCCTTTAGTTTCTCTGATTGGTGGATAGATACTGGAGCAAACGTTCATGCTTGTTCTAATCGCTCATGGTTTTCCACCTATCAGGACTCATGTGGAGGATCGGTGAACATGGGGAATGCAGCCTCTTCTCGTGTGCTTGGGACCGGTCGAGTAGATTTGAAGCTGACCTCTGGAAAGACCCTAACCTTGCACGGAGTCCACCATGTTCCCGATATTATGAAGAATTTGATTAGTGGTTCTCTTTTAGTTCAGCAGGGTTTTAAGTTAGTTTTTGAATGTAATAGGGTAGTTATTACAAAGGGTGTGAATTTTGTAGGAAAGGGATTTTTGTGTGATTGTTTGTTTAAACTATCTGTATCTTCTCCTTCTATTAATGAAAGTGCTCTTGTTTTGAATGTTGTTTCTACTGATATTTGGCATGGAAGATTGGGACATGTGAATTATAACACTGTTAAAAGATTGATGCATCTTGATTTGATACCTAAATCTGATTTACCTGATCATAAATGTGAAATATGTGTGCAAGCTAAGGAGCCTAGAAAATCTTTTAAATCAGTGGATAGAGATTGTGATCTTTTAGAACTTGTGCATAGTGATGTGTGTGATGGAAGTAGACCTAGTAGAGATGGAAATAAATATTTTGTGACTTTTATAGATGATCATTCAAAGTATTGTTATGTTTATTTGATCAAATCAAAAGATGATGTTTTAAGCAGATTCAAAATTTATAAAGCTGAGGTAGAAAATCAATTGGATAAGAAAATCAAGATTTTGAGATCTGATGGAGGAGGTGAATATACTTCAAATAAGATGACTACTTTCTGTCAAGAATTTAGAATTGTACATCAAGTGACTGCACCTTATACACCTCAATCTAATGGAGTTGCTAAACGTAAGAATAGAACTTTGATGGATATGGTGAACTCGATGATTATTAGTTAAGGTGCACCCGAAAACTTGTGGGGGGAGGCTTTGATTTCTGCTTGTGTGATCTTAAATAGAATTCCCCACAAGAATTCTAATGTGTCTCCTTATGAGCTTTGGAAAGGTAGAAAGCCTAATTTGAGTTATTTTAAAGTGTGGGGGTGCCTAGCTAAAGTCAAGATACCTGAGAACAAGAAAAGGAAGATTGGACCTAAGACTGTAGATACAGTTTTTATAGGTTATGCATTAGATAGCAATGCCAACAGATTTCTAGTGGTGAACTCTGAGATTAGTGAGATTTCTAACAACACTATTATTGAGGCTAGAGATGCAGTGTACTTTGAGGATATCTTTTCTTTTAGGACTAGAGTAGATAGACCTACTCCAGCTGAGCCTGTAGGTAGCTCTAGTAGACCTAGAGTTAGTGAACCTGAAGAAGAGGTTGAACCTAGGAGAAGTAAGCGTCCTAGAGTAGAGAAAACTTTTGGAGATGATTTTTGTGTCCTACTTATAGAAGATACTCCATCTACCTTTGACCAAGCTATGAAGTATGTAGATGCATCGTTTTGGAAAGAGGCTATTAATCTTGAGATGCAGTCTATTTTACAGAACCATACTTGGGAGTTGACTGATTTACCCCCAGGATGTAAGCCTGTAGGATGTAGGTGGATCTTTAAGAAGAAGTTTAGACCTGATGGTACTGTAAATAAGTATAAGGTTAGACTAGTAGCACAAGGATTTGCATAGAAGCCTGGTGTAGATTACTTTGATGTGTATGCACCTGTTGCAAGGATTACTTCTATTAGAGTGTTGATAGCCTTAGCTTCTGTCCATGATTTGATTGTCCATCAAATGGATGATAAGACAGCTTTTCTGAATGGTGATTTAGATGACAAGATCTATATGAAGCAACCTGAAGGTTTTGTAGTTTCTGGGCATGAGAACAAAGTGTGCAAATAGACTAGATCTCTATATGGTCTTAAACAAGCTCCTAAGCAGTGGCACTTGAAATTTGATTCATTAATTGTATCAAATGGTTTTCATGTAAATATGTCCGATGAATGTGTATATTCAAAGGAATATGATGGACAAATAGTGATCTTGTGTTTGTACGTTGATGATATCTTGATTTTTGGTACCAATATGTATGTGATAAATGATGTGAAGAAATTACTTAATGAAAACTTTAATATGAAAGATCTTGGGCAAGCAGACGTAATTCTCAACATGAAGATCATTAGAAAATCAAAAGAAATTATATTGAGCCAATCACATTACAGTGAACAGTTATTAAAGAAGTTTGGATATTTTGATGTTAGACCAGTAGTGACACCTTATGATCCTAGTGTACACCTTAAGAAGAATAGAGGAGGTCCAATAGGTCAGAATATATATGCTCAAATTATAGGATCCGTAGGATACCTGGTAGATTATACTAGACCTGATTTAGCCTATGCTGTGAACAGATTAAGAAGATATACCCATAACCCAAATAGAGAGCATTGGAATGCCTTAGAAAGAGTTCTGAGATATCTGAAGGGGACTGTGTCTTATGGATTACATTACAGTGGCTTTCCTGCAGTATTGGAAGGATATAGTGATGCCAATTGGATTCGTGATACAGCTGATGTGAAGTCGACTACTGGATTTGTTTTTCTCCTAGGAGGAGCAGCTGTCTCTTGAAAGTCAACTAAACAATCTTTGATTGCTAGGAGTACTATGGAATCTGAACTTATAGCTTTAGATACCACTGTAGCAGAGGCTAAGTGGATTAGAGAGTTTCTTTATGATTTGCCACTAATGGAGCGACCCTTAGCACCTGTCTGTATTCATTGTGATTGTAGATCTGCTATTGATAAATGTGCCCAAGAGAATGTGGAGACTAAGATGAATAGATTCATTAAAGTGAGACATAAATTCATTCGACAGAATATGAAAGAAAATATAATTGCATTGGAATTTGTCAGATCTGCGAGAAATTTGGCTGATCAGCTTACAAAGGGATTATCTAGGACTATGATCCTAGAATCGTCGAGGGGGATGGGGCTGAGCCCACAATAGTAGTTACCGACGACGGCAACCCAACCTGTTGCAGGTTCAATGGGTAGAAACAAGTCGAACAGGTAGCTATGAGGAGCACTGTTTTTGTATCCTCATCCCTATGGCGACAGTGCTCATAACTGCAAGTGCATAGGAAGGGCATTGGCCCTGAATGGTTCCGAGACCCACAGGCAGGGTGTGACCTTGCAGACACCCCTTTGAGGACCTACTATGTGTGTGGAGTCGTGAGGCCGCGACTATGGAAAGAGGGCGGTTCCCTAAAACACACACGAAGCGATACTAGCGCATGGCTGTAATAGCCCACACCCGCTTAGAACCTAAACGGCTGTACCATATGTGCAGTTTGTTGAAATCCGATTCACCGGCCTTGGTTCAAGGCGTAGTCCACCATTGTGCCCTCGGATGTATATAGACAAGCACTAAGTGAAGGTTCAAACCCAAAAGGTACCTTCGCCGAATACGTGGTACAAGAGATCAGCATTCTTTTGAATTGTTTTGTATTTCAGTTTTATTTATTTTCTTTATTTGAAGTTTTAAATCATGTGGGGGAATGTTGGGCCTTTTTATTTTAAAATTAATTTAAAACTTTTATTTTTGTTTATTTGACCAAATCTTGGTCTTGCATTTGGAAGGGATGAGATCCCTTAGGATCTTGACCAGCATTGGGAAAGGATGAAATCTTGACCAGTATTGGGAAAGGATGAAATCCTATGGGATCTTGACCAACATTGGGAAGGGATGAATATCCCTTAGGATCTTGAGATCTTGACCAAGATCTTCTACCTTGGGAAGGACCAATAGCTTTCCCAAATTAGCCGTTGGAGCTTGATCCACATCTATATATAGATGAGGAGAGGGTGTTGTGGAGTGTGTGAGCTACCATTATCTCCTCTACTCCTAGTGCACAAATATCGAGCTTCTTCATCTCATTCTTACACTGAACTTTACATTCTTTGTTCGTATTTATGCTGGATCTCCTAAAGTCTGTTGGGTTCATTTTGCGCCACCTTGGAGACGTGCCGACGGGGTGGACAGTGGTCGTTGTATCGCTAGGAGTGATTGCCGGGAGCCTCGCACGTGGAGGGGTAATCTTGCTTCTAGGACAGTGCATTTGCACGCCTCGACCCACAAGCCTCATCTATTCTCTTTCCCTTATTTTTTATTTGTTCATTATAGCCTGCGACTTTCAAAACAGCAATTAAATTGTTTTCATTTAATTTATTTAAATCGATATTTTAAATTATTTTAATTCAAAATTATTTTGATTAAAGTTTTACTAAAAGATTTAAAAAGAGAGACAATTTCTCCAACACGAACAACTTTTTTGGATCCTTTCCTAATGGTGTTCCTAGCTCAAATATATCAATGAGGCCATTCGGACCACAAGGATTTGATCCTCATGAGGGAGGTCCTGAGTTCCACGAATTTGGTGGCATGCCGCCAAATTTTCCTGATTCTAAGGCTAACAAATCTGGACCTGCCACTTGGCGGTGGGCATCCCCGTCAGCACCGGGACTACTCTCTTCGAACAAGCATTCATCCATCTTTTCATTCAATGTCTGGTGAATGGGATAGATTGGACATGAGAGAAACAAAAATGCTGAGAAGGGATGATGATGATTTTGGAGACCTTTCCGAGTTTTTTGTTTTTGATAGAGCTGCATTTGGTCAAAGATATCTCAGTTCTCCCATTCGAGTCTGTGGTGAGGTTCATGAATCTCCAGATAGTGCCATATCTGGCGTCATATACTGGCCAAAGGTGGAACCCATGTTTATTGTGCTCGATGTGTGTCAATTGGAGAAGGCATTGCCTCTCCTTTGCATGTTGAATATCACCACTATATAGTTATTTATCTTCATTTTATTTATGTATGTGCTAATAGGTCCATATATGCTAGTGGGTCCAAACTAGATTAGTGAACTAAAGTTAAGACAATCAATTTGGTTTACTAAGTTCGGCTTGATATGTAATTTAGTTTGTTCACTTGTGCATATTGAGAACTGAATAAGCAATATCACATGTGTTAGGATTTGGTTAGATTTGTAGTTGAATTCCTAGTTGGATTAGGATTAATATTAAAATTTGTTGGAGATAAATTAAGATTTAAATATTAATTAGAGTAGAAATCTAATTGGACTAGGATATGAGTAGCTTTTGATGTAAGCTATATATATTGCATAGGTATTATTATTTTGGTGGTGGTGGTACGGCTTAGCCACACCCATATGGCATGGCTAAGATGGTCATAATTTTGGATGTACCTAGTGCATAGGTGCAAGAGGACGTGTGCGGCTTTCGTAGCTATGGGTCATTAGTATATCTTGTGCACGGGTGCACAGGATGAGAGAGAGGCCTTCTGGGTTTATAGACGACGAGAGAGGGGTGAGAGAGATTCGGAAAGAGGGCCCAAGTTGAAGTTACTCTGTTGCAGAAGAGGAGTCAGGTGTAATTCTTCTCTTATTTAATGAATCTTATTTCACTTGTATATTTCTCTGTTTAGTGTTCTTCTCTCTTTTCTATTTGTATCAGCTTTTGCTAAGGAGACGGGTTTATGGTAAAAAATCGATTTGACGCTTCCGTTACGGAATCCCAAGAACTGATACTAGATCAACAACAGTCGGTATCAGAACGGGTTTCGAATTCTCAAAATCTGGTATCAAGGTGAGTACCAGATTCACCAACAATTGGTATCTGTGCCTAAGGTTACCGATTGTCGAGAGAGATCGACGGAGATGGCCATGAAGTTTGAAATCGAGAAGTTCGACGGTAAGAACAATTTCAGCTTATGACAGATTAAAATACGGGCGATCCTTGTATAACAAGAGTTGGACGAGATGTTGAAAGGGAAAGAGGCGAAGCCGACGGAGGTCACGAATTCAGGATGGCAGAAGATGAAGCGGAAAGCGTTGAGTACGCTTCATCTATCGTTAGCAGTTGAGGTTCTTTACAACATAGCCAGCGAGTCGACACCGATGAAATTGTGGAAGAAATTGGAATATCTGTACATGACCAAATCCCTAACAAATAGGTTGTATCTGAAGCAGCGACTGTTCATGCTGCGGATGCACGAAACGGAAGCCTACATAAACATCTGAACAAGTTCAACAAAGTGGTGGCCCAGTTGACTAGTATTGGAGTCAACATGGATGATGAAGATAAGGCGCTGATTTTGTTATCTTTGTTACCGGCAGCATATAAGCATCTGGTGACCACGTTGCTTTAGGAGATCATAAGCGTGGAGGCGGTCACGATGGCGCTTCTCTCAAATGAGATGCGGAAGATGACTCATGAGTCTGGCATGCAGAGCCGTGATATTGCTCTGGTGGTAAAAGCAAAAAAGGACGTGAAAACATCGACGACCGGAGGTGGACAAAAGAAGCCGCTATCCGAGATGGAGTGCTTCTATTGTCACAGGAAAGGGCACTATAAGCGCAAATGTCATAAGTTTAAAGGCGATCTGAAGGAGTTGAAGCAACAGAAGGAGAAAACTGTCGTGAATCATGATGAGGCAACATCAGCAATGGTGCAAGCGGCAGAGTCAGAGTTGATCAATTCTGATGTGCTGTATGCGGCGACCGAAGGTGCTAAAATTTCGAATGATGCGTGGTTGCTCGATTCAGCGTGTTCCTTTCATGTCTATCCGGAATTAGAGTCTTTTGTCACCTATAAGGTGATAAGAGGTGGAAAAGATCTGACGGGGAATGGGATAGCGTGCAAAGTTTTGAGAGTCGGTACGGTGAAGATCCAGATGCACGATGGGGTCGTGAGGACGCTGATAGGTATGCAGCACGTTCCTGGTTTGGATCAAAATTTGATCTCGCTTGGCGCGTTGGACTCGAAGGGTTGCAATTTTTCAGCTTCAAGTGGAGATATGAGTGTCCGAAAATGAGATCGGGTCGTGTGCGAGGCAAACAAGCGCGGAAACTTGTATGTTCTAAATAGGAGTACAGTCAGAACAAGATATAAAATAGTTTGGGTTCCAAAAGTTCGCAGGGGTGTAGTCGCTCGAGATGGAGCGGTGGATGTAGCGACATCGAGCGGAGGAGACAAGCTCAATGTGGAGCTTGCATGGTGAGTTTGACGCAGCGATTGAAGACTACAAATCAAACCAAGGTGGAGATTGTTAGAATTTGGTTAGGTTTGCAGTAGAATCCAAGATAGATTAGGATAAATATTTAGATCCACTAGAGATAAATTAATATGGATTTAAATATTAATTAGAATAGGAACCCTAATTATACTAGGATTGGGGTGTGTTTTAGTGGAGCTTTATATAAAGCTCTATGGTATGCAATTTTGTATGAGCATCCAGAGGAGGGTATGGACAAAAGTTGAAGTTCTTTGGTGATGTTGTACCAGGGAGAGAGTTGGCCATGGTTGAGTGCACCTAGTGCATGGGTGCATAGAGAGAAAAAGAGAGAGAAGTCTATTAGGTTTATAAAAGACGAGAGAAAAGTGAGAGGGATTAAGAAAGAGGACTTAGATTGAAGCTACTCTATGCAAAAGAGGAGTCAAGTGTAATTTTTCTCTTAATTAGTGAATCTTATTTTACCTATATATTTTTTGTGGGTTTTCTCTCTTTTGTGATTGTATCATCTTTTGATGAGGACACGGGTTTATGGTAAAAATCTGAGTTGACGCTTCTGTTGCGGAATCCCAACAACTGGTACCTGATTTACAACAGTCGGTATCAGAGCAGATTGTGGATTCTCAAAATCTAATATCAGGGTGAGTATCAGATTTCCAACATTTGGTATCAGAGCTTAAGGTTACTGATCTTGGGAGAGATCGACGTCAAAGTACTGGATTACCGATCTTTGTAGAAGATTGATGTCATAGCACGGTGTTACCAATCGTTTGAAGCGATCGATGTTAAAGCACAAGTTGATCTCGTTTACGTGCGTTTGACTCGAAGGGTTGTAATTTTAAGCTTCAGGTGGAGCTATGAGGGTCCGAAAGTGAGATCGGGTCGTGTGCGAGGCGTACAAGTGCGGAAACTTGTTCGTTCTAAACAAGAGCACAATCAAAATGGGAAGCAAAAGTAGCTTGGGTTCCAAAAGTTCGTAGAGGTACACTTGCTCGAGATAGAGCGGGGGATGCGGCGACATCGAGTAGAGGAGACAAGATCAAGGTGGAGCTTGCATGGTGAGCTCGATGCAGTGGCTAAAGACAACAAATCAAACCAAGGTGGAGATTGTTAGGATTTGGTTAGATTTTTAGTTGAATTCCTAGTTGGATTAGAATTAATATTTAAATCTGTTTGAAATAAATTAAGATTTAAATATTAATTAGAGTAGAAATCTAATTGGACTAGGATTTGGATAGCTTTTGATGTAACCGATAAATATTGCATGGGTATTATTATTTTGGGGGTGGTGGTACGGCTTAGCACACCTATATGGCATGGCCAAGATGGTCATGATTTTGGATGCACCTAGTGCATGGGTGCAAGAGGACGTGTGCGGCTTTCGTAGCCGTGGGTCATTGGTACATCTTGTAACGGATGCACAGGATAAGAGAGAGATCTTCTTGATTTATAGAAGATGAGAGAGGGGTGAGAGAGATTCAAAAAGAGGGCTCAGGTTGAAGCTACTCTATTGCAGAAGAGGAGTCAGGTGTAATTCTTCTCTTGTTCAGTGAATTTTATTTCACCTTCATATTTCTCTGTTTGGTGTTTTTCTCTCTTTTCTGTTTGTACAGCTTTTGCTGAGGAGATGGATCTATGGTAAAAATCCGATTTGATGCTTCCATTGCGGAATCCCAATAACTGGTACCAGATCAATAGCAGCCAGTATTAGAGCAGATTGCGGATTCTCCAAATCTGTATTAGGGCGAGTACTAGATTCACGAACAACATGAATATGTAATAACTTGAACAAAACGGCTTTTGGATGATGATTTGATAGCTAAAGTGAAAACCAAAATGAACTTACTGATGAACCATATTAATCCTCATCATTTTTTTTCATGTTGTTTAACTTATATGTTTTTTTTTTTGTTTTTATCAATTACTGGGATAAATATATGCCACATTGATATCTGTGAAGAATAATTCCATCTGATAGTTTTTGTAAGTCTGTAAGTTGGCAATTCTTACGCATACTTCAATTGAGGAAGCAATTGCCCGAGTGGAAGAAGTTAACAGACCATTACAAATGCAAGTATGATGTTTTTACTAGGTCGCTTCAAATTGGTTTTGTGAGAACCTTTATTATTTTTTTATTTATTCATTTAAATGATTGTATCGTTTAGTTCTTTTTTTTTGTGCCAATGTCAAAATATTTAAATATTATTATTTTTTTGAACTCTTTATTAAATTAGTGTTCTTTTTATTGTACTAATTTTCTAATAAACTTATGAAAAGGAGTGATTATTATTTTGTTCTTAGTTGTGAGTGGAAGCTACAACTTCTAAGAATTTATTCCATAAATTTCTTTTCTTTGTTGCTGAAGTTAAACTAGAAGTTATCTGAGTTGCACAACTGACAGAACAAAATTATCAAGAACACTGATTAAGTTGTCATATGAGTAGGTCTTGTGTGCTATTAGGAGCACGGAGGCCTTTGTGCTCCTAAGCCGTTTTCAATGATATAACTTCTGAATTGACGATCGGCTCCGTTAGACTTGATCTAGAGTATTTGAACTATCTAGAAAATAAATTTTTTAATTTTTCGATATCATTTATCTAGTGATTGGAATGACTCAAAATCAACGGTTGAAAATAAAAATGTCACAAAAAGTTATGATGTAGCACTAAAATTTTTTATCAGAGATATTGATTTTGATAGTATAAAGAATTTTTTATCAAAATTTTATTTGATTTGAATACTTCTACACCATTAAATTTCCAAACGGCATACATCAACTATTAAAAAATATTAATTTTGAATCCTTTCGATCACTAGATAAATGATGTCGAAAATTCGCAAAAAATATTTTCTAAATACTTCAAATATGCTAGATCAAGTCTAACAGAATCGATCGTCGATTCGAAAGTCCCATCATCGAAAATGACTTAGGAGCATAGAGGCCTCCGTGCTCCTAATTGCACACAAGACCTACTCGTTGTCATATTGCATCAATAGGCTAACTATAGTATACAAGTTGTTCCGTCATGGGTGTATGAAAATTGAGTCTTTACAATTTAGCAACAAGCCTTATTGAAATAATAGCAAATAGCTGAAACTAGCTATTGTTACTTTCAATTTTTTTTTATGGCTGTTGTGTATTCCTTCATACTTTTCCTTCAATTTTTTTTTTTTTTTTTTTGCATTTCGTGCTAATTCTGTGATGGTATAACAAATTTGATGTCAATAGGCAAACACCATAGTCATTAGCTTTTAAGAAGAATTTGATTTTGGGAAAGAGAATAGGATGGATGAATTTCTTTCTATGATTAGTTAAATGTTAATTTGAGCCTATTCAAATTACCTTTTTTTATTTGTTATTCTTTTCTCACAAGATTTCAAATATTTCTTCAGGATGTCTATGCAACAATTTTTATTCTCCTTTTTTTTTTTCTTCTTTGTTCTCCGTTGGGTTGTATTCTTCTTATAAAAAAACTTTTTAATGTATTTTTATATTATTAACTAATCAAATGTAGTTATTTCCTACTGCTTTTTCATATTTTTATTTGTTTATTTTTTACTAATTTTACTATAATTTCTATCCGCCACATCGTGGAGGTTGCTACACTAGTATATATTATCCTTCCACGAAAAGCAATGAAACTCTTAATCTCCCCACAGGTAGCAATTAAGCCTCCTTTATTAACCCCCCCAAAAAAAACAATTACTTCTTGCTTATCTCCCCCCACATATTAGCAATCAAATTGTCAAGATTCTTTTTTTTTTTTTTACATATCTAACAACTTGAAAACACAATATTAAAACATGCGAATGAAATATTCGGATACGGATCAAGAGATTAGGAAAATTAATATTGTAATTTAATTTATTCATATAACATATAATACTATTAAAAATCTGATTATCTGTATCCATTTCTATTTTTTTCAGATATTCAGATAATTTTGACTTTTTAAAACCATATCTGTATCCATATCCGACCAGATCAAAATATTTTCTATCCAAATGTGGATAACATCGGATATGGATGCAGATTTTTCAGATAATATCCTATCTGTTTTCACCCCTAACGACCGAGGTGTGCTGCACAAGTCTATTATATAGCAGCTTAACCACATCATCTATGTCCAGCTAATTGTATCTCTTCCTTTGAGAAAAAAGTACAACAAAAATATTTTTCTATGGGTGAACTCTAGAGGCCAAATGTGATTGGTTGGAAATACCACATCACCTATACGACGGTCATATTTTAGACTTTTTCATGCTGTTTGGATTTCATGCTGTTTGGTGATCCATACCAGAGAGAGTGTGTATTGGTCATGTTTAGTGCACCTAGCGCACGAGTGGACGGAAAAAAAAAGAGAAGTATTCTGGATTTATAGAAGACGAGAGAGGAGCGAGAGAGATTCAAAAAGAGAATTCGAGTTAAAGCTACTCTGTGTAGAAGAGAAATCATATATAATTCTTCTCTTGGTTAGTAAATTTTGTTTCACCTCTATTTTAATTTGGTTTTCTCTTTTTTATGGTTGTATCAGATTTTGCTGAAGAGACGGATTTATGATAAAAACCCTATTGGACGCTTCTAGTGCGAAATCCCAACAATCAATACTGAAGTGAAGACCGGGTTTACAGCAATCAGTATCAGAGCCGGTTGTGGATACTCAACAGCTATTATTAGAGCGAGTACCAGATTCCCAACAACTGGTATCGGAGCGAAGTACCAAATTCTCCACAATTTGTAGTTATGTCATATCTCATGTCCGTGTGTGTGACGCCTATACTGATAATATAACAATAATAAACTTTAGCACACTATCTCATATATAGAATTGAGCTCCTATAGGTGACCGTCATATAGGTGATGTGAAATTTGTAGATTTCAACATTCAAATACTATTTTAAAAGCAACAAGTCATTGGTGCTTGTAGATTTTCAGTCTTCGGATGGAAATTTGTAGTGTTAGAATAATGGTTGTCCTCTAGGGTTGAGTGGGTGGTTGGTGGAATAACATAATTTAAAGGGTGGAATTGGCCAAAGATAGATCTAACGTGAAAAACATAGAAGCACCAAGTGCTTAGTGCTTTTAAAAGCACCATATATGGCTGGACTCCTCATATATTTTTTATTTTAATATGGAATTGGTTCGATATTTAAATTGATTATAAAGAACGCAACATTATATTACTTACTATGGAAAAAATATATAGCACAATCTAGTATGGATTAGTTTGGCTCAAAGTCCAAAATATCTAACATAAGAAAACTTTAGTAGCGACGATAATTTTATAGATTCAACATTCAAATGCTAAAT
Source organism: Puya raimondii (assembly GCA_016920855.1). Taxonomy (NCBI): domain Eukaryota; kingdom Viridiplantae; phylum Streptophyta; class Magnoliopsida; order Poales; family Bromeliaceae; genus Puya; species Puya raimondii. The sequence goes on from JABWPP010000047.1 coordinate 418,601, forward strand.
AATTTATAAGGTTATTTACGCCATTGGCCACCAAACCTTTTGGCAAAATTTTCTTTAGGTCGTCTATTTTAATGTCTTTCAATTAAGTTGTTGAAGTTTAATTTCTATTTTAATTGATTACCAAGCTTTAATTTCATCATTTTTTTCAATGAAGTAATTATACGACTACTAATTCAAATATCAGAAATGATATAGCAATGATTAATAATTATGTTTAACTGTAATACCATCTCATAAATTATTATGCAATTATTACGCAATTATTACATGTCTCAGAAAAATAATTTAATTATTGAATTAGCAATCCGATTATCTAAAATGATAAATCAAATGCTCATATTATATCTAGTAAATGCTATAGTAACTAATTCACTAATACTAGAGCAGGGCTACTGTGCTATTAGGAGCACAACAGCTCTTGTGCTCCTAAGTTTCTAATCATCCATCAAAATTGATAGATGACTAGATTTTTTTTTTCTTTCTTTTTTCACAATCTCTCTTAATTTCTCATCTCTTTCAATTTCTTCCTAATTTCTCTTCTCTCTCACACACTTTCCACCACAATCATCTCCATCCCAACCCACCTCCCATCATCAACACCCCCTCCCCCTTAGTCCCAGATGCCGCCGCCATGCCACCTCCCCCACCCCCACCGAGGTGGGGGCGACGACGGCGGTGGCCAGCGGGGGAGAGAGATGATGGTGGAGGGGATGGTGGGTGGGGATGATGGAGAGAGATGATGGGGGTGTGGGCTAAGAGAGAGAGAGAGAAGAGAAATTGAGAGAGAGATAGGAGAAATTCAGAAAGAATGAGAGAACCTACCCTTCTTCACACCGTTTTAAACATTCCAAATGACGGCGTTCGCTACTACCAAACCAATGTTTGGAACTTTCCTAACTTCACCGAGGCGCAACTTCGCAATCGCTTTCTTTGTGAGTATTCTACTTCTAGGAAAGATAGCTCTCATCTTTCTTTCCCTCACCGCCTCGCACATTTTCTTCTCACTAAATTAGTTCTTCCCCGGGACGGTCACCACACCACCGTTCAAACGATGGATCTTTTTTTTCTTTATCATCTCTTTGAGGGAATCCGGGTCAATTTGGGGTATATCATTATTCGCCACATGGCCACCGCCGTATCTCATACCTCGCGCTCGCTTCCTTATGGTTCTTTGCTCACCGCCGTCCTTGAATTCATTGCTTTTGATCTTCATGATGTGAGGCCGATGAAGTACCCCTCCGCCATCAATACGGACACCTTCTCGACCCTTGGATTTAAGAAAAATCGTTATGGAAATTGGGTAAGAAAGCATGTGATTGATCAACCCGAAGAGCATAGTGATGACGACGATGGCGACGACACCGAGGATGAGCTTATGCACCATGAGCCGCCTCCACATGAGCCTCCTCTACCATTTGAGCCACCGCCCTATGCTCCTCCGCCTCATGTTCCTCCTCCTATGGATTTTCAAAACCAAGTTTTTTATAGACTTGATAGGATAGACGAACAAATGCATGAGATCAAGACGGAAGTTTCCGGCATATAGGCTTATATGGGCTCTATCTTTGGACCCTCTAATGCTTTCTATGCCGCATACGGGCCTCATGTTGATCGACCATCATCCTCCGCCGCGCCTCCGCCGGCCTCACCTACGGGTCAAGAGGACGATGATCAAGAGGATGAAGATGACGACTAGCTCTTTTCTACTCTTTTATGCTCTCTTTTATGTTTTTGCTACCTTTGCTAAAGTCTTCTTTATGCTTGCTTTTTATGATGACAAAGGGGGAGAACTTGTGATATGTGTAATTCTTATGTTTGGACATTTGCTTATGTTTTATTATATGCTTATGTTTTGGTGCTTTGATATATGCTTATTTGGTTGTTTTTCACTATGATTATATGCTTATGTTTTGGTGCTTTGATATATGCTTATTTGGTTGTTTTCACTTATAATTGTGATATATGCTATGCCTATGATTGTGATATATGCTAAAATTAAATTATTAAATATATGCATATATTTAGGGGGAGTATTCTATTCTTTTTCTCTCTACTTAATTGAATTTTATATCACATTATTTGTCATCATCAAAAAGGGGGAGATTGTTGGCCTAGTGGCCCTAATCATCTATTAGATTTTGATGATAACAAATAAATACGATTATTGAACTAATTTTCTATCTTGAGTTTTGTGTTTAGACTTCTCTATCTTCAAAAGGACTCAAGATAGGCAATCCCCTAGCACTAAGCTTCACCACTTGAAGCTACCTTGTAAAGTAGACAAAGTCTCTCTCTCTATTCCTCATTTTGACATTGTGCTTTAAGATTAGAGTAAGAAATGTTGAGCTAAAATTGACTTACTCTTTTTATCATCTAAAGTACATGGGACTTTAATTTATATTCAAAATCTGCTCAAAATCAGTTTTCTGTCAGGTTACTGTTTTGGACTCTGTTCTGGGCGCCCTAAAGTGGATCCGAATCTCGTTTGTTTCTGGATCCTGCCTGTTTGCTGTTCGAGTCGTCCAGAAGCTTCTTAAACTGATCTGGGCGCCCGAATGTCTGTTTAGGGCGTCCGAATTGTTTGACTTGACAGGTTGCGTGTTCCGGACAGTACGGCGCAATGGTCCGAAAGTTCTGACAGCCGCGCTGCGCAGGCGGCGCGCGTGCATAAGAAAGTGGGCGCCCACAATTAATTTTTCGAGGCCCAAATGTTCCCTCTCAGAAACTTCGACGCGCGTGATCTGACTGATGTCAGAAGAGCAGAAGCGTGTGCAGTAAAAAGTGGGCGCCCATAAATATTTTTCTGGGCACCCAGTTGTACGGATTCAGAAAAGCGACGCACGTGGTCTGACAGGCCGCTGGAAGTGCACAACTTCTGGGCACCCGAAATCATGTTTAGGGCGCCCAAAAGTGCAACGGCCTAGAGCTGGCTGAGGCTATAAATATATGGTTTTGAGGCCTTTCTCAGCAGGGATTTAAAAGTCCATTTGAGCTTAAAAATTTTAGTGTTTTTAATACTCTTAGCTCTCAATTCTCTCTCTAAACTTGAGTGTAATTTGTAGTGAGATATAATCTTGTAAAAGAGAGAAAAAAAAAGTGTTGAAGCTTGAAAGTGCAACTTTCTTGAGAGAAGAAGGTGTTGGTGTGAAGGCTTGGTGCTTGCCCGCAAAAGTATCGTCTAGTGGAGATCCAATGTTCTCTTGTGTTGAGAAGTTGGCGGGGACGTAGGCAAAGTGCCGAACCTCGAAACAAATTGATTGTGTGCTTTTTGAGTTTGCATTTCTCTAACTCCTCACTTTCTCTTATCTTATTTGCTTTGAGTTTTTAAATTGCTTGATTATTTAGCATTTTATTTTAGAAACCTAATTCGCCCCCCCTCTTAGGTTGCCATTTTGATCCTCAGTTAGCACTAGTGATTTAGAAGCTTTTGATTGTCACATGCAGACATTAATGTATTCAATAGATTTGTCAACAGATTCCACGCATCTATAACGTGTGGCCAATATTGTGGGAGATGTTTTGCGGTACTCATTAATCAAATCCCAGTTATTCTTTGTCCCTATTGATTATGAAGAATTATTCTATACCTTTTCCCTTTTCTGTAAATGCTTATATATTAAGACATCCGTCGTCTTTTTCTAATTTTACTGATTCCACTGGTTCTTCATCTGATTCCATTTTGCCGCAACCGTTTCTCTAATTTCACTAATTTCACTAATTTTTTTATTTCGAATTATCTACAATATATATTTTTTAAAAAAATAATTTTGATCTTTTTTACTCAGGAATCTCTTAACTTCAGCGGTTGTTCTGCGACCATTAAGCTCTGAATTTGTAAGTCCACCTTCGCGCGATACTTATAAAAAAATTTAATTTATTTCTCCTACTTTATGCAATCTGAATATATAAGAAATAAAAGAATTGGAGAATTAGTATACACAAATATAAATAATTCTGCTATTGATCGTTGTATAAATAAATAATAATAAGTATACTAAGTAATCCTATAAGAAATTTTTTATATTCTTTACGCCCAAGTAAAATATATGTCCGCTGCATCGCGCGGGTCACTACACTAGTATTTTTTACAATCCTTGAAATATTATAAGGGGTCTTTTTGGATAAGTTTTGAAATTGTAAAAAAAAAATAGAGTAATGGGCTCAAAACAGAGTTCTTTTGTAGGGAAAAAAAAGTTTTTCCAGATCACTACACTAGTATCTCACCTCTTTTTTCTTGCCCCTTGCATCCTCCACCTCCTCCTCCTAGACTCCGCCGATGATACTCATGAGCTCTCCCACTTTGTCAACCGCGCACCCCTCAACCTCCCCGGAGCCCTCCGCCGCCGCTGCCGCCCCCCCGACCTCCTACTCTTCTTCTTCTACCTCTACTACCTCCTCCTCAAGATTGTGACATTCCGCCGCCGCCACCCTCCGCCTCCGCCGCCGCCGCCCCCCGACCTCCTACTCTTCTTCTTCTACCTCTGCTACCTCCTCCTCGAGATTGTGACGTTTTTTCTTATCGTCGGCTATCGCCGCCGTCCGCAAGCGCTCGCGCTCCGAGATGGGACACTGGTGAATTTTTCGTGTTGAGTTGTCATGACAGAGGGTAATGATGAAGGTGGGAGGGATGGGGAGATGGTAAGTTTAAGGAAGAAGGAGAAGGTGTAGGGGTGGGTTTGAGCAAGGAGAAGGTGGCAGGTGTGGATTTTTTTTTCATATCAAATTATTTTTTCTAATTTGAACCGAAATTTGAACCAAACACAAGAAACGGAGTAAAAAATTATGGAGTTTTAAGATTTTTGTACCAACCTATTACAGCAAAATATAAAATTTCTGTTTTAAATTCCTACAGTTGCCTACAGTTGCCAAATAGGTCCTAAGTGGAGAAATTTTAAAATATAAATAATGAATAGTCTCAAAAGTAAAAACACCTGAGTGTTGCAAAGTAGAACTAGAGCCAAGCTGAAATTCACAAAATCTGCTTCGAAGACGCCAGTAATTGTAGAAAGGAGTGGGGGAAGAGAGAATATTTGCTAATAATGAGGGCAAAATCTGCTCACTCAGAGCCAATAGACGTCAAATTATTCTAAAATTCAGCTGCGAGATTTGCATTGCTTCAGAAATCAGAATAGATCAATACATGGTAAAAAAATCTTCCTCACATCAGGAAAATAGATTTGCTATCGCCATAATGCATTGTAATAGTAAAATAATCATGCCCACATCATAAACGGAATAAAAAATAAGCCAGACGTACAAGCAACATTTCAGTTCTGCAGTTGCAGAGAAATTAAAAGACAAACCTCCATTCAACTGCAAACGATCAAAAAAATCAGCCAACGAATGAATCGGACTACTTCTGGAGGAGGAAAAGAAAGAAAGAAAGAAAGAAAGAACCAGCTGATGCTGTCCAGCTAACAGTCAACTCGAAAAAATGCAAAAGCCGGCATCACATTTGACATTATAAAATGTAATAGCAAATTGCAGCAATGACCAGTAAAACAAGAATGGCTCTGACAACACCGTTGAACTTAAGATTTGCTTTATTTACAAAAGGAAGGTCCTAAAATCTAGACTACCCTTTTCGACTTCACTGATTTGCCGCCTTGTTGCTTCAAAACTTGCCAGCATATCCACATAAGATGCAGCAACCATGATAATATCTTTCACAAGTGCTGTTCCTTCAATCCACATCATGGTTACAGATAATTAAAAGAAATGCTAATTTTGTAGGTAAATCCTCTCCAGCCCTCACTTCACAATGCCATTCGTGTAAATAAGATCACTCCCCCTCCTCGTTTGGAGTGCCACATTCCTTGTTGTACACAGAGTGCACAGTATCAACAACAAAAAGTATGAAATTTCTCATGCTTTTGTGCCTTTCTGTTTCTGGGAAATGAACCGAACCCTTTGCTTTGTGAGCTCTACAATCTCAGGTCTTCCATCATCAAAATGTACGGATAAAGATGAAGTGCCTTCTATGATGTCCGAAACCACCGCCTTGTGCCTACATGAAAACAAACAATTAACTAGTAGCCTAGTACATCTCAACAACTGTCAATTGATTAAGTTTCTAAAAGTGTAGATGTTACTTGAAGCAAAGTCATTGGAACAAAATAATAGTCATATGAATTTTTCGTATTGCCAATTAGGATGTGAAATTGGATCTAATAACACCCGACCGAATCCAGATCCGTAAAATCTTGGAGTTAGATAAGGTCGGCAAATAGCCTATCTAACTCAGATTGGACTTCTTATTAGGTTAGCAACTTACTTACTGTTTTTGGATTTGGATACAGATATAGATTTCTCCACAAAGTTTGAATATGGATTCGAGTATCATGCATATAAATTTTTCGGATCCGGATCCAAGTCAAGATATGAACAATATATATGTATATATATATATATATATATATATATATATATATATATATATATATATATATATATATATGTGTGTGTGTGTGTGTGTGTGTGTATAGAGAGAGAGAGAGATAGAGTTTGGCGAGAATACTATCAGTAGCAAACGGGCTCCGTTGCTACCAATTTATTTTTTATGATGGAGCCTCCAAATCGATTATTGGCACCATTAAACCTGATCAGAAGTATCTTGAAATCAAATTTCACATATTTTTAATGTTGTTCTGTTGTGCATCAAGTGGGTATCACGAGATAAGGGGGGCTTGCGAGACCCCCCTGTACTGTGCCCCCATATCGGGGGCACGGTACACAAGACGGCACTTGAAACCTAGATATATATATATATATATAGAGAGAGAGAGAGAGAGAGAGAGAGAGAGTTGAGCTAGAATACTATCGATAGCAAACGGGCACTTTTGCCACCCATTTGTTTTCGATGATGGAGCTTCCAAATCGACGATCGGTACCGTTGAACATGATCTAGAGCATTTAAAGTATCTAGAAACCAAATTTCATACTTTTTCGATATTGTTTTCTTGTCCATCAAGTGGACACAAAAATGAATGGTTGAAAATAAATATCCTTTAAAAAGTGATGATAAGAGTTTTGCAATCAAGATCAAGAGTATAGATCTTGTTTTAAATAGTTTAAAGAATTTTCTAACAAAAATTCAATTGATTTGGATATCTTTACACCGTTAAACAAGAAAACGTCTCATATCGACCATTAAAATTACAAAATTTGAAACTCTTTGATCATTAGGCCAATGATGTCGAAAAAGTATGAAATTTAGTTTCTAGATACTTTAAATGCTCTAGATCATGTTCAACGGTGTCGATCGTCGATTTGGAAGCTCCATCATCGAAAACAAATGGGTGGCAAAAGTGCCCGTTTGCTATTGATAGTATTCTAGCTCAACTATATATATATATATATATATATATATATATATAGATATATATATATATATAGAGTCCGGCTACTATACTCTTATGGGTATAAGCCTCTTTGTACTCATAAGTTTTCGGTCGTTAGATCAACCCTTTTGATCATTTCCACCTGTTAGATTATACTATTCAACCAACCACCTACTCAACCCTAGGGGACCACTATCATCCTAACCACGCATCCCTTCATCCAACGGCCGAAAACTTATGAGTACAAAGGGGTCTATACTCATAAGAGTATAGTAGCCCTAGCCTATATATATATGATCCAGCTAGTATACTATCTATAGCATGGAGGCCTCCATGCAACCAAGTTGTTTCGATAATGCGGTTTCCGAATCGACGATCGGCTCTGTTAGATTTGATGTACACTACTAGAAGTATATAGAAACCACATTTTACGATTTTTCGACATCATTTATCTATCGAAAAAGTAGTCTAAATATTAATGGCTGAAAATAAAAATCTCATAAAAATAATGATAAAAGACTCGAATTTCAGATTAGAGTTACTGATTTTGCTCTAAATAGTGAAAAAAAAAAATTCTATCAAAATTTCAACGGATTAGGATTGTTCTACACCGTTAAACTCACAAGCGCGTCAAATCGGCCATTAAAATTATCAATCTTGAGACCTTTTGATCACTAATCAAATGATGTCGAAAAAAATATGAAATTTGGTTTCTAACTATTTTCAATAGTGTAGCTCATGTTTAACAGAGTCGATCAAGCATCATCGAAAACAACTAGGTAGCAACCGATAGTATTCTAGCCTAATTCCACATATATATATATATAGACATAGAGAGAGAGAGAGAGAATCCGGCTACAATGCTATCAATAGCAGAAAGCACTTGGTACTACCAAGTTTTCCGCCATTAGGTCTACTCTTTTGACCATTTCCGCCCGTTAAATCATACTATTCCACCAACCACCCACTAAACCTTAGGGGACCACTATCATCCTAACCGCACATCCCTTCATCCAAGGGCCTTAAACCTAATAGTATTAGCACCTATGACTTGGTGCTATTAATAGTATGCTAGTCTAGTTCTATATATAGAGAGAAAGAGAGAGTTGAGCTGGGATACTATGAGTAGCAAACGGACTCTGTTGCTATCGATTTATTTTCGATGATGGAGCTTCCATATCAACGATTGGCACCATTGAACATGATTTAGACCATTTAAATTATCTGAAAATTAAATTTCATGCTTTTCCGATATTGTTCTCTTGTCCATCAAGAAGACACAAATGAACGGCTGAAAATAAATATCCTTTAAAAAGTGATCATAGGAGTCTTGTAATCAAGATCAAGAGTATAGATCTTGTTTTAAATAGTTTAAAGAATTTTCTAACCAAAATTCAATAGATTTAGATATCTTTACGCCGTTAAATGAGAAAACGTCTCATATCAACCATTAAAATTACATATTTTGAAACCCTTTGATCATTAGGTCAATGATATCGAAAAGATTTGAAATTTGATTTCTAAATACTTTAAGTGGTATAGATCATGTCCAACGGTGCCGATCGTCGATTTGGAGTCTCCATCATCGAAAACAAATCGGTAGCAACGGAGCCCGTTTGCTACTGATAGCATTCCAGCTCAACTCTAATATATAGAGCTAGGCTTGTGTGCTTTTACAAGCACGGTGGTCTCCGTGCTATCAAGTCAGTTTCGATACTGAAACTTCCAAATCGACGATCAGCTCCGTTAGACTTGATCTAGAGTATTTGAAGTATCTAGAAAATAAATTTCGCGATTTTTCGATATTATTCACCTAGTGGTCGAGGAGGCCCAAAATCAACAATTTCAATGGTCGTGTGGTAAGCTATTTGCAAGTTTAATCGTATAGAAATATCCAAAGCACAAGAAATTTTGATAGAAAATTCTTTATACTACATAAAACAAGATCAATATACTTGATCTAAAATTTTAGTGTCATATCATCACTTCTTGTGAGATTTTTATTTTTAGCCGTTGATTTTGAGCCCTTTCGATCACTAGATAAATGATATCGGAAAAAATCACAAAATTTATTTTCTAGATACTTCTAATACTATATAGCAAGTCTAACGGAGACGATCGTCGATTCGGAAGTCCCAGCATTGAAAAACGACTTGATAGCACGAAAGCCATCATGCTTCTAAAAGCACACAAGTCGGACTCTCTCTCTCTATCTCTCTCTCTCTATATACATATAGTAGGGCTACTATACTTTTATGACTACAGAGGTCTTCGTACTCACAAGTCGTTTTTTATGATAGAGCTTCCAAATCGACGATCTATACCGTCAAACATGATCTAGAGCATTTGTAACTTCTAGAAAACAAATTTCATAATTTTTCAAAATTATAATAAAGTCCATCAAGTAGGCATAAAAGGAACGATTAAAATCAAACGACCTCCTAAAAATAGAGGACTGGATTCTTTAATTTAAGATCGAAGTTATTGTTCTTTATCTAGATAGTGAATGGAATTTTCAATCAAAAATTCAACCGATTCCGATTCTTTTACTCTATTAAACTAGCAAGCATTACATACCAGCCGTTAAAAATTGCAATTTTTAGATCTTTTGATCATAAGGTAAATGATGTCGAAAAATTATGAAATTTGATTTCTAGAAGTTTAAAATGCTCTATTTAACGATATGGATCGTCGATTCGGAAGCTCAATTATCAAAAACGACTTACGAGAATTGTTATGGAAAGTCAAAAATTGTATATATTATGTTCCTATTTAGCTAGCATAGTTATAGGCATCTTTCCTATTTAGCTAGCATAGTTATAGGTATCTTATTATAGAAATATTTATGTATATATATCTTTGTAATTCATCATGAAAATATGAAAGAATTCATATTCTCTTCATGGTATCAGAGACTAAGGTTTGTGCATCTGGTTCCTGTTTTGATCCTTAGGTGACAAAACCTAGGGCTGTTTTATTTGCCTCGTCGTGAGGTGTAGAGTGCAGCCCTGAGAGCTGCTTTGTGACTTGGTGTCGTTATTTAAGACACCATGTCCGAAACTAAGTCTGCTAGGCGTGAGCCCAAATCTGTGATTGCCGATGTAATTCCGGTAATGACCAAAAACACAGAACACAAAACTCAATGGCTCCAATTATCTGGAATGGAGTAAGACGGTCCGTGTTTATCTACGAAGCATTGAGAAGGATGATCACCTAACTAGTGATCCACCGAACGATGATGCAAAGCAAGCTTGGTTGAGGGAAGATGCTCGCACTCCATTCAGAGTGAGTTAATTAGCCTAACTAATCATTGTGAGTTTGTGAAAGAAATGATGGATTATTTAGATTGTTTATACTCTGGCAAAGGGAACCTTTCCCGCGTGTATGATGTTTGTAAGGTATTTTACCGATTTGAGAAGCAGGATAGGTCTCTCACAGCCTACTTTGTGGATTTTAACAGTGTTTATGAAGAGCTTAATGTTTTGTAACCCTTTAGTCCTGATGTAAAAGTGCAGCAAGTTCAACGCGAGCAAATGGCGGTTATGAGTTTTCTTGCTGGTTTACCCCCAGAATTTGAGACAGCTAAATCTCAGATTCTTTCTAGCTCTGAGATTTCCTCTTTGCATGATACTTTCACCCGAGTGCTTCGTACAGAGAATCCTCAATTTTCTCAACCTACTAATAGCGCGCTTGTGAGTCGAATGATAATGGACGGCATTATAGTAGAGGAGGCAATAGAGGGATTACTGCCAATAGAGGTAATCACCGTCATGGAGAGACTGCCTCTATCGAGATTTAGGAGTTGTTTGCTATTTACTGCCATGAACCTGGTCATACAAAACGCACATGTTTGAAACTTCAGAATAAGAACCAACTATCTCAGATGGCCAACATGGCAGCCAGAGAGTATACAACCCCATTCTCAGATAAAACTGTTTTGGTGTCTGCTGAAGAATTTGCACAGTTCTCCCAATATCAGGCATCCTTAAAGTCCACCAGTTCCCCTGTCACTGCAATCGCCGAGTCAGATAAATCCACATCATGCGTTGTCTTCCCATTCCAAATGGGTCATTGATTCTGGTGCTACAGACCATATAACTCTAGTCTCTTATCTGCCTTTTAGTCTCATATAACATCTTCTATTGTTATTTTAGCTGATGGATCTACCTCTTGTGTCATGGGTCCTGGCATTGCAAACCCAATGTCATCAATTTCTGTCATCTGTTTTATGTTTACCCCAGTTTTCTTTCAATTTACTATCTATCAGTAAACTCACCCGATCTTTAAATTGTTGTCTCATTTTTTTTCGATCATTGTTTGTTTCAGGATCTTACAACGAAGCAGATTATTGGTAGAGGACATAAGTCTAGAGGTCTCTATATCCTTGACAACCAGGTGCCGAGGTCTCTTGCTTGCTCTAGTAATTTAACTCCTTTCGAAGTCCATCGTCGGTTGGGACATCCTTCGTTATCCAACTTGAATAAATTGTTTCCGCAGTTTCAGTCTTTGTCCAGTCTAGAGTGTGAGTCATGTCAGTTTGCTAAGCATCATCGTTTACCTTCTGTGTCTAGATAAACGGGCATCGTCCCCTTTTGAGTTAGTTCATTCTGATGTTTGGAGCCGTGTCCTATTATTTTCGAATCAGGATTTAAGTATTTTGCTACCTATGTTGACGATTATTCTCGTGCTACTTGGTTATATTTAATGAAAAATCGTTCAGAACTGTTCTCAATTTTTTGTGCCTTTTGTACTGAAATCAAAACACAATTTAATGTTTCTGTGTGTATATTGCGAAGTGACAATGCCAAAGAATATTTTTCAAAAATTTTTCACAATTATATAACACAGAATGGCATCCTTCATCAATCCTCATGTGTTGACACTCCATCCCAAAATAGGGTTGCTGAAAGAAAAAAACGGCATCTCCTCGAGGTAGCTCGTGCCCTTCTCTTTCAAATGAAAGTTCCTAAACACTTTCGGGCTGATGCAGTTTCCACAGCTTTTCTGATTAATCGCATGCCTTTGTCTGTCTTGGATGGTGATATTCCTTATACTGTTTTGTTTCCATCTAAATCTTTATTTCCTATTGAACCTCGTCTTTTTGGTAGTACTTGTTTTGTGTGAGATGTTCGTCCACAGGTAACTAAATTGGATCCAAAGTCCCTTAAGTGCGTCTTCCTTGGATACTCTCATCTGCAAAAAGGGTATCGGTGCTTCTCTCCTACTCTCGATCGATATATTGTGTCTGCACATGTTACATTTTTTGAGTCTACTCCATTCTTTCCTCTCTCATCTATTTATGAAAGTCAGGGGGAGGAAGATGAGCTCCTTTTTACACTGTCAGAAAAGTGTCTAGTCCTCCAACACCTATTCCTGCTCCATCGGCAACTGTTCGACCCCCTATTGTTCATGTCTACTAGGAGATTGGCGACTCCTGACTCAGATCCTCCACCAGCTTCTTCATCGGAAGATCCAATCACTACCATCATCGACCTTCCTTCTGACTCTAATCTTCCCATTGCCCTTCGCAAAGGCAAACGTAAGTGTACTTACCCTATTTCATCGTTTGTTTCCTATGACCGTTGTCATCGTCTTCTCGTTGTTTCATTACCTCGCAAGAGTCAGTTTCTGTTCCTAAATCTGTTATGGAAGCTTTGTCTCATCCTGGCTGGCGTGTTGCAATGGAATAGGAAATGATGGCTTTAGACGCTAATGGTACTTGGGAACTGGTACCCTTACCTTCCGATAAGAAAGCTATTGGTTGCAAATCGGTATTCACTGTGAAAATGAATCCAAATGTTTCTGCAGCTCGCCTAAAAGCCTGCCTTGTTGCCAAAGGCTATGCTCAGACTTGTAGGGTTGATTATTCCGACACTTTTTCTCCTGTAGCTAAACTTGCTTCTATTCGCTTATTTATTTCGTTCGTGGCCACCTCTCATTGGGCTTTACACCAGCTAGACATTAAAAATGCTTTTCTCCATGGTGATCTTCAAGAAGAGGTATATATGGAGCAACCACCTGGTTTTGTTGCTCAGGGGGAGTTGGGTCGAGTTTGTAGATTCGGAAGTTTTTATATGGCTTAAAGCGAAGTCCTCGAACTTGATTTGGCAGATTCAGTGAAGTAGTTCAGGAGTTTGGCATGAAAAAGAGTAAGTGTGATCATTCTGTGTTTTATAGACATTCTGAGACTGGTCTCATTCTTTAGTGTATGTGGATGATATTGTTATCACTGGGAATGACACTGCAGGAATCTCATCTCTCAAGTTTTTTCTTCAAACCCAGTTTCAGACAAAAGACTTGGGGATGTTGAAGTATTTTTTGGATATTGAAATTACCAGATGCAAAAAAGGCATCTTCTTATCTCAGAGGAAATATGTGCTTGACTTACTGGCAGAAATAGAAAAATTAGGAGCTAAACCTTGCAATGCACCAATGACTCCTAATCTCCAACTTACAGCTAATGATCATGAATTATTCGAAGATCCAGAGAGGTATAGGAGATTAGTTGGCAAATTGAACTATCTTACAGTGACTCGGCCAGATATTGCAAATTCTGTCAGTGTATTAAGTCAGTTTATGTCTTCATTCTGTCAGTGTATTAAGTCAGTTTATGTCTTCTCCGACTGTTACTCATTGGAAAGCTTTGGGACAGATTTTGCTTTATCTGAAGGGAGCTCCAGGGCGTGGTATCTTGTACAAGAACCATGGACATTCAAATATTGAATGCTTTTCAGAGCAGATTAGGCAGGTTCAAAGGTTGATAGGAGATCGACTACAGGGTATTGTGTTTTTGTTGGAGGTAACTTGGTGTCGTGGAGAAGTAAGAAGCAGAGTGTTGTCTCCCGTTCTAGTGCTGAATCGAAATACAGGGCTATGGCACAATCTGTGTGTGAAGTAATGTGGATACAACAATTATTGGATGAGGTTGGTCTTAAGAATCCACAACTCATTAAATTATGGTGTGATAATCAAGCTGCTCTCCAAGTCCATATTGCCTCTAATCCTGTATTTCATGAGCGAACTAAACATATTGAGATTGATTGTCACTTTATTCGTGAAAAGATACAACAGAAGATCATTTTAACAGGGTATATCAAGACTGGAGACCAGTTGGGAGATATCTTCACAAAAGCTTTGAATGAAGCTCGGGTTGACTACATTTGTAACAAGTTGGGCATGATTAATATCTATGCTCCAACTTGAGGGGGTGTTATGGAAAGTCAAAATTGTATATATTATGTTCCTATTTAGCTAGCATAGTTATAGGCATCTTTCCTATTTAGCTAGCATAGTTATAGAGCAGCAGCTTTTGCTGCTGCAGAAATTGCAGTAGCAGCAGCCTGCTACTGCAATTTCTGCAGTGGCAGCAGCAGGGAGGGGAGAGGGAGGAAGAAAAGAGGAAGGAGAAGGAAAGGAAGAGGAAAGGAGAAGGAAGGAAAGAAAGGGAGGAGAGGAAAGAGAAGAAACTCACATTTTCTTCATCTTCCATTTCTTCTTCTTCTTCTACTTTCTCTTTCTCTTTTTCTTTTCTCCTATAGGGAAGATTTTTCCCTGCAGGAAAAATCTAGAGAGAGTAAGAGAATGAGAGGAGGGCTTAGTGGATTTCCACTAATTTGCCCTTTTGCAACTTAGTCCACTAATTTCTCTACTTGCAATTTAGTCCTCATCATGCACAATTGGCATATTTGATCCGTTTTCGTGTCAATTTCGCACCAAAACGGATCCACTTCATCCCAATTTCATGCTCCCACATCGATCGGTATTCCACACAACGTCTAAACTGCAAAATTGGTATTCTACATCAACTTTCCGTATTCGCGGTTTAGTCCCTCGTAGTAATAACTTAAACACTAATCGCCCGATCCACATCCAATTCGCACAAAAACATTTTCACCTCATTACAACTCCACACTTACGCACTGACCGACATCCTACACTGTGTCCAAGTTGCAGGGTCAGTATTCTACATCCTCCCCTCCTTCAAAAAGGTTTCGTCCTCGAAACTAATATGCTAGCCCCACTTCATAACCACAATTAAACGGGAGGAAGTAGAATTGGCTCAGCTTAGCTTCTAATCTCTCATATACCATCTTGTTCCTCTCATAACTCGAATTCTCGAGCTAGATTGTAATTGCTTGTTTGTAAGAAGGCACTTGCTTACTTCTTCAAAGGTGAACCAAGCAAACTCCGGTTAAATAGCAGATCTCAAAAGGGCCTTCATAGGGCTGATCATCACTCTACCCCCCTTACAATCCATAGAAACGCATTAATCATCAGTGTGAATGCTAGAACTTATTGCCATACATCTACAAAGCTCCTTTGTCGATGTAGAACTCTTACTTGGTGTCATCACGCCGTCTTCATTCTACTACAATGTCAGGACACGAAATCTGTCGTGTAAAGTATCTTTCGTTATATACTTTACACGGAGCTATCATGGTGCCCATCTGGCAACTAAGATTGTACGCAACTTCTACTACTGCCAAGTGTTGCTCCAATTGAGATAGGTACCCATGATCCCTCACTACCTTGTCCATCAACATGTGAACAAGTCTCCAACTTGGAACTCGAGGTCTCGGCGCCGGGTATCTGCATAGCTCTCCTGGCGACTCTGGACTGTCAGAGGTTGCCGTCGCACAAGCTTCACCTTTTCTTTCGTTTCTCCCAAGATGTTCAGGCCAAAAATGCTCAACCGATGCGTCCACGTTATGCCTTGCCCGTAGCCATCTCGATCCTTGCCGGGTAACTGAGAGTATCAGTAAGCTCTGCTAAAGCTCAGTATTGCTACCACCCCTTTTCAAAAGGCGAGACAACTCTTGGCTCTCTACCAGATCCATTTGAGAGGATTACTCCTCGTGGCCTTACTACCTCAACAATCAAATACCATGTATAACCTTTGTCCATCGAGTTACAATAATCCCAACTGCATCCTGTCTATTCTGAGATCACTATACTCCAACCACAAACTCTATCGTGATCATCTCTTAGTGCCAACAAGGAGGGAAGGAGTTGAAACGTTTTTTTGTTTCTACTTGCTAATACGTCAACTTTAAGCCACATGTCTTCAAGCCATTATACACCGTAGTTCCCTCAAGGTGAACTGCAGAAGGGAGACGGTAAGCCTTCTCAGACTGTCGTCACAGAGCACTGAATCTACTGGCACACGTAACCGACCTCGAAATCGACACGTATCAACCGTACACTCAACTTCTCACGCGAATTTGCAGTTCAACGCATTCGCCATCATCCTCGTCTTCCGGGATGTTAGGGGATAGGCATATTGTACTTTTCAACAATTCAAACTCCTGACGCTAACGCGACTTCGGTTCCCTCTAAGTAACCAACTACTTGCGACCCTTTATAATCTGGGTGATGCCATATCGATGAACTCTCAATTGTATGTAGGGTAAAATATACATGAGTATCATATCTTGTTGCATTAGCTTGTGTCCCAAACCGCTACCGAAAGCGTCACGGTAACTCACACTTTTATTTTGTCAGCATTGAAGGAACAAGGATTGGAAGTGTCACCCTGTAAGCGAAGTAACGATATGCTTCCATAATCATCATTGGCCTGGACAAACCTGAATAGCATCTTTTGATTACTAGTCATCAAACTTATGTGACTCAGGAACACTACTCAGAGTCGAAACATGCACTTCTAGCGTGGCAATTAATCACAAACACTCAGTGTCCCTTATGTTCAACATTACTTCAATAATAACAAAGAGATCATCAAGGAGCACCACGACAATTGGTCCAAGATTAACTTACAGGTCACCCCTCCACATACAGCGAAGACATGTCTCATTTCAAATGGCCTCTTTGTTCAGGATGCCATTTTCGGTGCTCCCTCCAGCTTTATCTTCAAGTGGTAATATCCATAACGCAGTTGATCCGAGAGAAAACACGAAATCCTTGCAGCTAAGCTCAAAGCCATAGACATGCGGCAAGGCTACGTGCACGGGGTGGTCACTGTAGCCAGCTTTCTTAACTCTCCACGTACTTAACGTGATTCGTCTTCCCTCTTCACACATATCCCTGACACTCTCTGTGTTGACATTCATGAGCTCATAACTCCTTTTATCCATCAACTCCCGTAGCCGTGCTTTGATTCTCTACGTTCCACTACTGCATGCTTCAAGATTAGCGTCGTCCCTAAAACGACCTCACAACCTTGTCTCCACATTCAATGGCACATCAGTTAATTCATGAGGGGAAGATTCGGAATTAATCAAATTTCACGAATATGCTTGAATCCAAATACCACCAAAAGCACCTCAACCACCGTCCCTAAACAGGGTACACAACCACAACACACTATTGTTTTGCTCTAGACGTAGGGATCATCATAACAAAAGGAATGGTCCAACAACTCCTACAACAAATCCGCCTACACCTGGCAATTGCTAGTCGCAATCTAGTGAGTGAACTCCTCCATCTTCAGCACAACATCAGTAACCCGTGACCATCTCAAGACCAACAAGCCTGTGGGGTATCATCTGCCGGCCCAACTTCATTATCCCAAAGTCTAATACCCTGAAGTCCCAAGTCCATGCTACCATGACGTAATTACTTCTCTTCTGCGATAGTTGAGCCATCTGATAAGCCACAACTACTCGCTCTTCCAAGGTCAGACTTGTTGTGGCCCCGTCTCCGGCCACATAGATAGCTACGCATGATAGAAACATTAACCTTCCCTCGATCCACACTAATCGGATCCGTGTGGTTCCATACATATCACTCATTGCTCTATCCGTGGAGCCCCGTGAAAATAAAGTTGACTAAAAAGATCCCGTCCGACCACGACAGAAACACCGTCCCTCGTTGGATACAAATGGCACTAGTCTACAGCTACGTTGAGAAGAAGATCGCACAATGGGGAAAAGAGAGAGAGTATATGAAGAACTGGTTCCTCAACAAAAATGAAAAGACAGAATCAAAGAATCCGGTAAAAACTAGCTTTACAGGCGGAAAAACCTGAAGATAACCTAAAAAACTACAAAACGGAGGTCGAAACAATTGAATTTGGGTCCCAAACTCAGCTGGCATGGCTACGCGATGCAACGCGTAGATCTCGAAAAGTGTTCTCCGGATTGGGTTCGCGCAAACGTGTAATCCATGCGAGCAACTTCAAACGGACATAACTTTTCGTTTGAGTATCCGATTTCAGCGTGCAGTGCGTAAGTGTGGAGTTGTAATGAGGTGAAAATGTTTTTGTGCGAATTGGACGTGGATCGGGCAATTAGTGTTGAAGTTATTACTACGAGGGACTAAACCACGAATACGTAAAGTTGATGTAGAATACCAATTTTGCAGTTTAGACGTTGTGTGGAATGCCGATCGATGTGGGAGCATGAAATTGGGATGAAGTGGATCCGTTTTGGCGCGAAATTGACGCGAAAACGGATCAAATATGCCAATTGTGCATGATGAGGACTAAATTGCAAGTAGAGAAATTAGTGGACTAAGTTGCAAAAGGGCAAATTAGTGGAAATCCACTAAGCCCTCCTCTCATTCTCTCACTCTCTCTAGATTTTTCCTGCAGGGAAAAATCTTCCCTGCAGGAGAAAAGAAAAAGAGAAAGAGCAAGTAGAAGAAGAAGAAGAAATGGAAGATGAAGAAAAGGTGAGTTTCTTCTCTTTCCTCTCCTCCCTTTCTTTCCTTCCTTCTCCTTTCCTCTTCCTTTCCTTCTCCTTCCTCTTTTCTTCCTCCCTCTCCCCTCCCTGCTGCTGCCACTGCAGAAATTGCAGTAGCAGCAGCAGGCTGCTGCTGCCACTGCAGTTTCTGCAGCTGCATGCTGCCCTGTAGCAGCAGCAAAGTGCTGCTGCTGCAGGACAGCAGGGGGGAAAAAAAAAAAAGAGAAAAGAGAGAAAAAAGGAAAGGGAAAAAGAAGAAAAGAAAGAGAGAAAAAGAAAGAAAAGAAGAAAGGAAGAGAAAAGAGAGGAGGAATGAGAGAGAGAAAGGGAGGAATTGAAAGGATGGAATAGAATCAAAATCGGCAAATCCGCACAATCGAAACTTCAAATTGACGCTTATAGGATGTTCCGGAGTGTAAATTAAGGTTCCACGCATGTTTAATTAGTCGCAATGGAAGGTAATTGATGTTCAATTAGCGTAATTCGCGCGCGATTGAAAAATTAGACTTTTGATCGAACTTTTATCGTTTTGTTTGTTTTAGTGATTTCGGGCGACCGTGACTCGAGAGAAAGTTCGTGAGCGACGGATTTCACGCTATAGACGACGTGGCACGTTGAGGTGGGTTCCGAGTAGCCGAAAACGGCGAATTTCCCCCTATGTCTATTTTAGCGAAATGTCGTATGCTTGAACACATGTATAGCTTCTATCTGATTTAGTTTCTTGAATTATGAAACATAGACCTATCCGTTGTGACTCGTATATCGTATTTGGCACATAATACATGAAATTGTCTCTTTCTTGCATCGAATATGCCATGGTTACATGATAGAGGCTGAGAATTTATAAAACATGTGAGAATAGATTTGCCTTGGACCTTCTATAGTAGAGTCGAGACCATTGTTCATTTTTTTGTGATTCCTAACCATTCCATTGCCTCTTAGTTGTGCTATGATGACAGTTAGCAATATTTCGTATTCGACATTTTAACTTAGGTCGTGGGAGGCCAGTCGACAGCTTGTGCATATTGATGAGTCCCCTATTACCCAAGAGTTATGCGAGCCACCTGTCATCTATGTATCTTATTTAGCTATAGAGAGAGAGCACTTGACTTTGCTTAGAACTGTGATATTGTTACATTTGGCTCCAGTACCTCCATCGAGTAGTGTGCAAATTCTCTCGTGACATTTGACTCTCTGTTTACCCTATGACTACTCTAAGGACATTGGATTGATCTTGTGATGTTGACCTATGGTTTACTCCATGACATTGTGATGTGACATTGTTGACCATGATCTAGACCATAGCCTGCAAGGCCACTTTGAGCTTGACTGTATATGTGCTATGAGCTATGTGTTATGATACTCGGTAGGGGTCGCTCCCCTTCGAGTGCCGCTCCGGACGCTGGCTAAGATGTGTGATATATATGTGAGTGCCATGGGGCAGAGCCTAGGAGGTCGACGGTGCACCTGCGGGAGTGCGATTCCGACACTAGGCGGGCGCAGGCTTGACCGAACGTACGAGTCGGTCGTTGCGATTGGGTATGATTACAGTATTTGTTGTAGCAGTGACATTGATGCATACACTGTTCAGTTACTTTCCTTTTTCTCATTACCTGTACAGAGATCTATTTATAGTATATGTAGTTTTTCATTTACTGTTGCCTGACACTTCTCTATGCAGGTCATAGCCAGGCAATTAGTTGATTACTGTACTTTACGTTTATCTGTTCAGACCATTTACCTGTTTCTTTCAGTTACTCATTTGCGACAGCTTTTACAGTTCTTTCATCAGTCTGGCCTCCGATAGACCTAGTGGGAAGGTCGTGGTTATCGCCGACCGTACCCACTGGGAACTACTGTTCAGTAGTTCTCACACCCTGTTGTGGCTTTTTTTTTCAGGGATACTCTTACCGACGGTCGATCGAGGTGAGGGGGATCGTGTAGTAGATAGTACCTTCTACCAGCCTATCTATGCATTAGAAGACCACCAGATAGTGTGCTCCTTTGTGCTACATACCTGTATTGGCGAGGGCTAGGCCCCTTTCTCCTTGTATTTTGTTTTAAGGTTGGGTATTTATTTGATGTAGTACATGATGTACAGTAGTTTAGCGTGTAGATAGTGCTCTGATACATGTCGTTTGTTAGTTCATGTGATGTGGATATTGTGTAGATAATTTCTTGTGAAACGCTTGGGAACTGTCGATTTTGTTATTTTATGGCCGCTTCGTTCGGACAGGAAAAACTCTGTCCGTGCGGCGGGTCTGTTCGCGCCCTTTTGCTTTCCGCTGCGAGCTTGGGGCGTGACATATAGGCATCTTTCCTGACTAGATATCTTACTATAGAAATATTTATGTATATATATCTTTGTAATTCATTATGAAAATATAAAAGAATCCATATTCTCTTCAGGAATAAAGGCAATCGTACTTATAAGAGTATACTAGCCGGACTATATATATATATATATATATATATATCTATATATATATATATATATATATAGAGAGAGAGAGAGAGAGAGAGAGAGATGAGCTAGAATGCTATCAGTAGCAAACGAGCTCCGTTGCTACCGATTTGTTTTCAATGATAGAACTTTCAAATCGACGATCGTCACCATTGAACATGATCTAGACTATTTAAAGTGTTTAGAAATCAAATTTCATGTATTTTCGACACCATTGACCTAATGATCAAAAGGTCACAAAATTTATAATTTTAACCATCGATACGGGTCGTTTGCTCGTTTAACGGTGTAAAAGAATAGAAATCAATTGAATTTTTTTTGAAAAATTCTTTAAACTATTTAAAACAAGATCTACACCTTTGATCTTGAATACAAAATTTCTATCATTAATTTTTGAAGGATATTCATTTCCAGCCGTTCATTTTTGCATTCACTTGATGTACAAGAGAACAATATCGGAAAATTATGAAATTTGGTTTCTAAACACTTCAAATGGTTTAGATCATGTTCAACGGTGCCGATCGTCGATTTGGAAGCTCTATCATTGAAAACAAATCGTTAGCAACGAAGCCCATTTGCTACCGATAGTATTCTAGCCCATCTCTCTTTCTCTCTCTCTCTCTCTCTCTCTCTCTCTCTCTCTCTCTGTGTGTGTGTGTGTGTATATATAGCTTGAATCCATATTCCATCTAAATCCGAATTCAATCCTATTGATCGAATATGGTTACAAAATTCAGCATCCATTTAATATACCATAACTAGATTTGTATCCACATGTAAAATATGGATACAAATCCGGTTTCAATTATGTTCAATCCATTCACCCCCAATTGCTAACAAATATATAGTTAAACAGGTGAAAATGCATGTTTATCTAGTTTTCCTGCTACAATTTGCTGCTAAGGATTTCTACAGCACAAGTTCCGAAATACAAAAATATTAATAATTTACTACCGAAACAATTAGCTTAAGCATAATTATTATGGTTTTCTACATACATAACCCCGAAAAGATGCAAACTCACATAAATATTAGCTAACTTGATTTTTCCATGTGTTCCTTTGAAAACCTTATTTATGTGCATGCCCTTGCGGGTATCTCTACAAAAATTTGGCATACAAACAAGGTTTTAAGGAAATGCTTGCAAATACAAACTTCGCAGGAGTATTTACACAATTCCACATATTTGCAGGGGCAAATGATCAAAGGAAAGAAGAAAAGGTGGGTTAGATGGAAGGACTAAATGAAGAGCGATGCAGATGGCTACAAGCCTACAAGTGGCAAACACATGTCAGCTCTTGGTGATAGATGTCGAAAGAAAAACATTACATATAAACATGTAGCAAAATAGGATTCAGCTTTCAAGAAAGGTTAGATAAGTAGCCTAGTAACTAGAAATACAACAAAGATAGCCATGCTTTCCAAGTAACAAATCACGGTTAAAAAAACAATAAATGAGACCAAAACTCACCAAGAGTTGCCTGAGACTTTGTGGACTTCAATTCTCTTTCCTATAGCATCTCTGCCAAGCTTCTTCAATATCCACACAGCATCAATGTCCTCATTCATGGATTCATCTGAATTCAGTTGTTCATAGTTCTCATCCACCAGTGTGCTAACTTTTTCTATAGATGGCCTCTTTCTTTTTGATCTTGGCCCCTTAATAGGATTCTTCTCTTCAACTACTCCTGAAGCCCAAGAACTTTGCTGTTCAATATATGGATTCTTGAACTTCAGCTTCAACAATGGCCTGGTATCCTTGGATGGTTTGAAACCTGATGAAGAATCAGCAGCTTCATTGATTTCCCTCTTTACAGTGCCTGCTGTACCCATCGATTGATTTATAGGCAAACCTTCACCACTTCTTAAAGTGGTTTCACCCCTGTTTTGCATGGTAGAGTCTACTCTTGTGCTAGTCTCTCTTGTTAGATGACTTCTAAACGAGGTAGGATGTTTAGACCTAGCAACATCTGCACTTTTCCCCTGGTTCTCTAATATTTTGCTAGTCATTTTTGTAACATCTTCTTTATCTGCATATATCAAACTACTTAGTTTAGTAGAATTTCAAGTTTGTCCAATTTTATCAAATTGTCATATTTCTCCTATACTAGAAAACAACATGGGGACCAGGGCATTAATAATAAGGGAGAACTGTACCAAAGAATAACTAACTATTTGGAGGAGGAAAATAAGACTATCCGAGAAGATAGGCATTTCTATAAAGTATTATAACTACTGCAAACACAAGTTTTAGCCATTGAAGGAGAAGCATCAAATACAACTTTCATTTTTGATCTTCTCTCTCAATCATTCAGTGGTTACAACCAAGATAAGGAGATGGTCTTTGAAAAGAGCATATTATACACAATTCTTTGACCGCATTTTGAAAGAAAAAAAAAAACATGAAATAATAGAAACCAAGTAAAACGATATGCAAAAGCATATTATACTATCTTAGTTTGGCTTTGTTTCTGCTTCCACTCTCAGTTGTAGTTAATTGTACATAGTGGTTGGCAATCCGGAAATTTCTAGAGCTTCTAATGTAGCAGGGAGCAGAAATGCGAATTTGAGGGCCAAAAACGAATCTCCACATTGGAGCTTCTGATTGTGCTACAAAGAGAAGTTGCAGCCAGGGAAGTCAATATGGTGCTTCTCGTAATAGCACTTCTCAGATTGCACTGTATTAAACAATACTACACCCCAGAGCAAGGCCAAATAGGCCCTCAGCTATAGAAAACAGAAAAGGAAAAGAAGAATCAAAGTTCCTTTGGTTTCACTAACCGAATTGATTTTGAAACAGATAAGCTATTTCAAGACCCTGAGACAAAAAGAATGTGTCACTAGAGATGACAAATGTTGTTGATAGTTAAGATGACCTGGCACTCACAAACATAAGTAAGATATGTTGGAGAATTCATATGGCATGTCCAAGAGTCTATGTTGCACAGATACAGATACGGGGATACGGATACGACACGATACGGATACGGTGATACGGCAATTCCTAAAATTTCTAGGATACGATACGCAGGATATATTTAAATAAAATATTATTTTAAATATACTTAAATATATATTGATTATATGTAATGATATATTGAGAACAAGTAGAATATCTGGATTATATTAAGAAATATATTTTAATATACATTAACTTGTATAATTTTTCTACATCTGTTCATATGAAATAATAATTCAAAAGTATCAACCAACTATCCTTCAACTTGATCAAATGATAACAATAGATATGTAGTCACACAAACTAGATAATTAGCCATTCAACATATATGTTTGTTTTATTAGTCCGATTATTTAAACAGTAATAAAAAAATGCTAGGAATTTAATAAAGAAGGAAAAAAAATCATATTCTCTATAGCCTTTGTTGTTTAATGCTAGGTTAACAAATTAGATGAAAAAGAGTAAAAGAGAAGTAACCATGGTAATACTGTGTAGAGATAGAACGAGAGGGAGCACTTCCCACCATTCAAGAGCAAAAAGATAGAAGAAATGACAAATTAAATAGAGATTGGTATTTTCTCACTATTTTCCTTATTTCCAATAGGTTTAGATGTGAACTTTTAAAAAAAATTTAAAATTCTGATAATTTTAGATCAAAAAAGAGCCTCCCGTATCCGAGCCGTATCCTCCCCGTATCCCCCCCGTATCCCTCCCGTATCCGAGCCGTATCCGATATTTTTTTTATTTTTTAAAATGCCGGATACTTCATTCCCGTATCAGACACGTATCGGGCGCGTATCGGTATCCGATACGTATCCGATACGGGTACGGCATGAAATTTGAAGTATCCGTGCATCATAGCCAAGAGTGGAAAATCATTATGTAGTCTCTTTCATGTTGAGGTTGATATCAAGGATGGTAGGCTGAAATCAAGTGCACTGTATGTAGCTTATTCCTATATTAAACAGAAAATTGCCGGCAAAATTGTATTCCAATTAGAGATTGGACAAAGAGAAGGGGACACAGAATAAGAAAAATAAATAGAAGAATAAACAAAAGTGGACTACAGATGTACGTCATCAGAAATGAGAATTTATTTAATAATATGCAAACCACTAGTTTAAAGATCCTAATCTGTATCTACCAAATGATAGAGAAATGAATGCTTCCTAATTTTAAAAGAAGAATAATCAGACCTGTGCTGGTGCTGGGATACCTATTTAGATGTGTTTGACTCAAAATGAAACTCCATTTATAATTGTAAAACATATAAAAATTATTAACTTCCCTCGGTGTGGATGATTTGATAGTTTCAATGGAGAACTATGCTGTTCGCAGCCAGCAAATCATATACTCAAATACTAAAATCAATGATTTACACGGCACCTAATCTTCCTCTTATCCATTACAAATCTAAATTCCAGTAATCTTAATAGGCCTATAGCATAAACAACAAGGAATCTTGCTATTCCATCATTAAGAAAATGTTTATTTAGTGACTACTTGAATTATAAGGGGAATGGCTTGAAAAACTCTAATCTTGGGCCTGCTCAACCTAGATGGAAAGAAAATGAGCAGACACGACATCTAACCCACCACAGTGCATAGAAGAGAAGCACCAGGCGTGTTGCTTATTAATAGCAGAGGGTCATCACAATGGACACTGCAATATACTTTGTGAATCCCACAGAACACTGGATGCTACAATATATTTAGTGAATCCTACAGAACACCTTGAAACTAGTTAGACATTGATTCCCAGATTGGCACAAGCCAGGCCAAACAAGCTCACCGGAGTAAATTGTGTGGATTATTTATTCAGATGCCCATAAGGCTTTTCCACTAGGAAAAACTACCTGAACAAGCAAATTTAAACTTCTAGAATAACAAATAGATCATCTGAAATGTTACTCCAAGGGCAAGATTGTTACAGTATGCAAAATATTACATTGATAACTCGAAAGGTATAGTGGCCCTGCATCTCACAAAATCTTAGTTTTCACAATTAAAATCCAAAACCTGATTAGGACAGATAGTTTCCAATCAAAACCATTACAGGTATGGAGACTAGTTCAGTTTCAGCATTGCTTGGTTTTGTAAATAGATAGGCAGTCAGGTCCATTTTAAATTTAATAGGTTCCACCAGAAAAGCTCAAAGTTTCATGGGACATCCAGATATGTGATAATTCAGGCTTTAAGAAGTATTTGCATGATTAGATGTGCAATTCCATGAGACTCTGCTATAATTTTTCAAAGTAAAAGAAGCAATAAAGATCTTATAAAATTCTTGCAATCCAAAGGAAATAGTACAAAATGATCAAGTATAAAATAAAGATAATTTTGCATTACTTTCTTGAACCCATTACTTGACACAATCTGCCTAGGGCTTGTATGGCATTGCTTCTACCTTCCAACATCTGTTAGTACAATATTTGGCATAAAAAAGTTCATATCGCTGTTCCCTTCCATCATTATAAGTCATCACTAATTGCTTAATCTACAGATTCATATAAGACTATTAGGTGCGGATACTTCTAATCCAACAGAACATTTACCAACTATATATAGACATTAGCAGGCAAAAGGTTTATGAAAAATGCCTCTACATGATAATATACCTCTACATGATAATATACATACCATCAAAAGAAGTAGATTCCAAGTCTTTGTGACAGCTTGAAGTCTCAGATTTTGGGGAACTTGATGCATTTTTACTTTTGGTACCTATATGTATGACTAACTTTGTTCCCTTCGTTGTCTCGCACTTGCTTGTATTTTTACCAGCACTTACTTTGCTACCCTTTAGCACCTTTGGGGACTTCTTATCTATAACTTCCTTGAACCCATGATTATTAATACTTTGTGGTTGATCACCAATGGATTTCCCTCTATCATCACCCATTGAAGATGAAAGAGGCTCCTGCCTGTGACTTCTGAATGGCGCATCATTGAAGTTTTGATCTCCAAAGCCTCTGTCTAATGACCTCACTGCATCCAGTTTTTCTATACTTTGATATGTTTCGTTAACTTTATTGACAGATTGAACCTCGCAAACCTTCTTTATAATGTTCTTACTTGATTTCTTGGAGAGAGGTGAACCATCCTCTTTAGATTTCTTAGATAGATTATCAATAAACCCTTTGACAGAAAACTTAAGCGACTTTTCTTTCTCATTCTTCACAATAAGTGGACCACTTTCTTCATCATCTGAGTAGGGGCAAATGGAAAATATTTCCTCCTGCATGGGCAATCCAGCAGCAGCCCTCAAGCTACCAATTAAGGCACGGTCAGCTCTGTCTCTCCTCCTCCAAAGCTCCTGAACAGCATCGTCAATGTCCTTAACCTGGCCACAGTAGTTCATTTAGTAATATCATAAATAGGCCACAAATAATTGGCCACAAGTTTAGAACAAAAGACAACACCTTGTAACAGTCACCCCGACATACAGGACATTTGTATTTCAAATGTCGATCTGCTTCGAACTGTCGATATTTTTCATCACTGCAAGGCATGTCATAGGAAGATGAAGATAATGAAGTTTCGTAGAAAAAGGATATTGTAGAGAACAGCTATAATGAATGCATAATTAGAGCTTGACATATTCGATAAGCATAGTAACAAAAGAGACATAAATATATCGGATGCCAGTAATTGTCATCGCTGCAAGGCATGCCATAAGAAGACAAAGATAATGAAGGTTTGTAGAAAAAGGATATTGTAGAGAACAGCTATAGTGCATAACTAAAGCTCGGCACATTCGATTAGTAACAAAAGAGACGTGAATATATTTGATGCCAAATATAAGACTGTCATATAACTTGTTTGTCAAAGAAATCAGTCTAACTTAAGGTCTTGGTAAATAAATTGTTCAATTCTCATGGGCCCTCAACCAACCTAAATATATTTTGAACAGTGTAGAGGCCAACCTGAACCAAAATGCATAACACAACCAATTATTCTAATCTTGTAGTAACGAAAGGATAGACCTCTTCCTATGAGAATAATATAATGTTCAAAGCCATTTGGAATCTAGTCAAGCATTATAGACTGGATAAAATTTTTAATGAATCAACAACTCGACCAAGAAAAGAACATAGGCTCAGAATTTTGGTCTTGATGCCTTGGCCTTAGTATAGCTTATCGGGACAATTTTAACATTCAAAACAATGTGACATGTAGAGTTAATTTAGTAGTGCAGCTAACTTGATATATGTATTTTGGGAGTTGGAGGAAAGGGGGGTTGGGGTATCTATGTGTTTGTATAGATGCGTACAAGCATACAAGCGGACATCTGAGTAAAATTTCTTAAAAGATAAAGTAAAACATCATTTGGAATTTCACATAAATTATACATTTACTGCAAGTTCTACTAGTGACTGTTGAAGACAGAAGATAAAACACAGCTCTCTGATAGCTTAAACTATTAGAGGAAAACGGTTGTTTCACATTGTATCAGAGCAGGAGGCTCTAATATAATATGGTATCAGAGCAAGAGGCCCTGGGTTCGAATCCCACCAAGGCCCCTAGTCTCATTTAATTTCCACCTATTTAATTTAACTCTACGTTTTGAGCTTATCACAAAATCTCGAGCCTACACGTGAGTGCAAGTATTAAAGATAAAATATAAAACATTGTTCTCTGATAGCTTAAACTTTTCGAGACAAATAGTTGTTACACATAATCTAACAGTGACTATGAGAACAAAAACGCTAGTTTGTTGAAATTATCAAGAATTTCACATGGTTACATATTTACTCATAAAGAAACAAAGAGAAGAAAACCAAACAAAAATGCTAATTTCAACCCAATAAATAATTATATTCATGCAGACCTGATGCCATCACACATGCAATGCACCCATTGTTGGCAAGTGTCACAGCAGACCATGGGTGTCATTTCAGAATCTCTATAGACCTGCAATTAAGATCAATCGAAATCACAAAAGTTTAGATATGTCCACTAAAGATGGTGACCAACCAGTATTTATAAGATGACGAGGAAACTAAATCAGTTAGGTATCGTTTGGTTCGGGGATAAGCAAAAAGTTACTATTCCAGGTATAGATATAAATTGAGGTATAAGCGGGGATTAAATCAATTTTGCGTTTGGATGAAAAGTAGATTTTTCTCGGGAATAAGGAAAATAGTGTTTGGATGGTTTTATTGGAATTGCGAGTATAAGAATAATTATAATTTTAAACAATAATATTTTATCTAATTAATTAAGACGAAATATTAATTAAGTAATAATTTAACTTATTTAATCTACTAAATAATTATGAATATTGCTAAAAACCCTTAATATTAATAAATAAATTAATTGGTAATTAATAATTTAATTAATTACAAATAATTTAATAAAATAATAAATTAATAAATAAATTAGTTAATAATAGTCAGATGATTAATTAAGAAAATAATTAAATTACTCAAAATATTAATTAACTAAACAATATAATTAATTATTTAATTAGTAAATTAATTAAAATAATGAATTAATTACTCAAAAAATTAATTAAATATTTATTAAAGTAATAAATTAAATAGTTAATTAATTATCTAGTTAATTAGTAAATAAATAAATGTATAAATTATTAATTAAATAATATTTATTATAAATCTAGTTTGGATATTTTATTTTTTTATTATTAATTAAATATATTATGTTTATATAATTTATGTTTAAATAAATTTATAATCTTAATTAAATTTAGAATTAAGCTTGGAATAGCGCTATTCCGTCAAAACGATGGAATAGTTTATCCCAGCTATTCCGGAATAACCGAGAATAACAAAGTTTGACCGGGATAAAATATCCCGGCCAAACTTCGTTTCGTTTGGCGGAATAGCGGGGATAACTTCGTTATCCCCGCTTTAACCCCCGAACCAAACGGGGCCTTAATGACTAAATTAGAAAGAACGCATAAGAGAAATTATAAAGTTATGTGACTTGACAATGGAAGTTTAAAGTCAGAAGGTTGTTACCTGTATGCCTAAGTTGCAACAAGCATATTGGCCTCAAAAACTATGCATTAGATCCTTTTACCTTTCTTGACTGAGCTTGTTGTATGGTAGTATAGTACTATTATGATTTGTGAATGTCTCGGTAATATTCAATTATTAGACATAATAACTCTGCTTGCTTAAACAAGTAGAACTTCCCTAATAAGTCTGCTTGCTTAAACAAGTAGAACTTCCCTAATATGTCTCTAATGTGGTCCATAAATTAAAAAACAAAATATAATTTATTTTGTTACTTTAGGAAATTGTAAATTCCATACTTTGAGGGATTAGTTTTTGAATTTTGAATAATTGTTAGTTAAGAGAGATAATCTCGCCATTTAAGGGATTTGTTTAGATCGTTTAGATTTGTTTTAAATTTCAAATGATGGTTGTTGAAGGGTTAGGTAGAATTCCTTACTTCAAGGAATTTGTTTCTATTGAGATTTATTATAAATAGGCTCCAATGTAGTTAATGTAGTTAAGTTATGACTGTAAAATTTTCAAAAATTAGGAATTTTCCAATTATCTTCTCTCCCTCTCTTTAGCTTGGCTTGGGCAGTATGCTTCATCTCCCCCTTCTCTCTCTAGGTATGGATTGACCAAGCTGCATAACTCTCTCCTTTAGCTTCTATTTTATTTGTAAGCAGTTTAAAGCACTTTTTGAACTTTGGATTGCAGCAATTGGTATCAAAGCTTATGAAAGATTCTAAGCATGAGAGTATATTATTTTTTTCTATCTAACTTAACCTTTAGTCTTCCACCTATAACTTTATATTGTCTTTCTTACTCTTCCTAATATGCTTTCTAATCTACATCACCATATCTTGATGCCAAGATTCAAAATGGTTGTCCAAGAGGTGCAACGCGATTAATCAATTCTCCAAAAAAATCGCACAACCCTCTTGTAGTGACCAATTCAATGGCGCAACTGTAGGGAACCGTAAATTCGAATTCTGTAAATTAACATTTGAAATCCTAAAATTCAAATATTAGTTGAATTCTTGAATTTCTATTCGGTGGAACAGACGGGATGGAGTAATTTCGCTAATCGGAACCGTTTCTGACGAACCGAAATCACCACTTTAATGGTCTAACAGTGCCAGAAGTCGTGGAGAAGTCCGTTTTCGGATTCTATGAGGCTAAGGGTCTGTTTGTTTCACCGTAAGTGGGGAGGAGGGAAGTAGTTTTCGGTGAAAACTGACAACTTCCGCTGTTTGGTTCACCGTAATATTATTACGGTCGAAAGTCCAGTTCATCCAAAATGGGGAAATTGACTTCGCCCTCCCACAAGGCGAAGTCAATTTCGGTGAGGTGAAGGAAGGGGTTGGGGAATTTAATTACACTGTTGAAGTGGTTAGGGTTACTCTCCCCCTCTTCTCTCCCCTCTCAACCCCATTACAGACCCAAAAAAAAGGCCCCCACTCTCCCTCTCTCTCTCCCGAGCCCGCGCCTCCATTCCCCCACTCTCCCTCTCTCTCTCTCCCGAGCCCGCGCCTCCATCTTCTTCGACCTTGATCGAGGCCGATCCTCCATCGCTCGGCGGCGCAGGTTATATCATTCATCATCATCTTTTTTTTTTTTCTTCATGCTTTTGTTCTTCAATCCTTCCCCGATCTCTCTCACCACCCACCATCTTTCATCTCAGATCTCGCAGATCTCGCGTTCCATCTATCTCTTATGTATCGTTGGTGATAAGGTTTGCAAATGGGCCTTTTCTCTTCTTCTTTTTTTGATTTATTGTGGTTTTTTTTAATTTACTGCACTTTTAATATTTTTCGATTTACTGCGGTGAAGTAATTTTTTGCTCCCATTAATAAAAGATTTAAGATTTGATGTTGTAGTTAATCATATTTTTTTTTGTTTATTGTATAAACATGTGTGATTTATAATACTACTTGTTTGTTGTAGTTTTTTTAGTTCTTACTCATCTCTTATTCATTTTATCACTAATCTAATTAGGATTTTTTTTTTTGAAGATAATAGTTTTCAGCATCCTGCGAGATTGCATTATAGCGATTGATACCATAAACAGAAAGTTGTTTACTACAACATTCAATGATATATAATTCGTGGTTCTGAAATAAAAAAAAAATTGTAACATTACCAAACACAGTGTAAACACCAAAAAAAAACTGCAACACTTTAAAAATAAGAAGGCATGAACATAGCTAGATGTCTGTAATGTTAGTTTTGGTCATTCTTTTCTTATTAGAGATACTTAAAGGTTGTAGAAATAAGAATATAAATAGTTTTCTATTGGTAATTGTAAGTAAATTTTTTTAAAAAAATAGGATGAGAAGGGAAGGGTATTAATAATGTGAAATTAAAGTTGTCTTTTAGGTCTAATATCATGTTTGTTTTTTTTATTATTGCACATAATATTAGTAAATTTTTTTATAATCCTCATTTGAATCTTCTTCAGTTTCAGATGGACAATAGAGATCTCCTTTTGAGCTTACATCGTGCTAATCAAGTTGGATTTGTTATTGTGGTGGTGTGCGTAATGTTCTTTTTACGATTACGTGAAAGGGATCGGACATTAAATAGAGAGCCATCTAAACTGAGAGATTTACATAGAAAGGCTCACATGCGTAGAATATTATGCGGGGGAAGAAGAAACTGCTTAGATTATGTTCGAATGGGACCCAAGACTTTTTTAACACTTGCTACAATAATGAGAGATAGAGGATTATTAAGAGATACAATACATGTAACAATTGAAGAGCAGTTAGCCCTATTTCTACATACTGTAGGTCACACTACTAAGAATAGGGTATTAAAAATTCAGTTTATTCGTTCAGGAGAGACAGTGAGTCGCTATTTTAATTTAGTACTTCGAGCTATATGTGGCATCAGGAACCAATTTGTTCAACAGGCGAGTTCAACAACTCATCCAGAAATTGCAACAAATCCATATTATTTTCCTTATTTTAAGGTAAACAAGTAAAATAATACAGAAAAATACTAACATGAATTACTTTATTTAAAAATTACCATTGACATCTAATACTATCTTAGGATTGTATCGGTTTATTGGATGGTACCCATATCCCAGCAAAAGTTCCAGCTAACATAGCTGCTCGATTTCGTGGTCGAAAGGGGTTGACACAAAATGTGTTAGCGGCAGTCACCCCAGACTGTAAATTTACTTATGTTTTGGCGGGATGGGAAGGATCGGAAAATGATTATGCAATACTTAAAGACGCCCTTTCCTTAACTCCTCCATCAGGATTACGTGTAATTGAAGGTAATATATAAATAACCATTGTATCTAATTTTATAAATAAAACAATTGTTACTATATATATAATTGTCCAAATGCAGGAAAATATTATTTGGTTGATGCCGGCTACACTACGATGCATGGTTTTATTTCTCCATATCGATCAGTTCGATATCATCTACATGAACTTGAGGGGCGTCCTCCACGAAATAAAGAGGAACTTTTCAACCTTCGTCATGCATCATTACGCTCAAAGATTGAAAGGACATTTGGAATACTTAAGAATCGTTTCAAGATGTTGACAACACAACCTTTTTATCCCTTTCGCACACAAGTTGCTGTAGTATTGGCTTGTTGTGTTTTGCATAATTATATTCAAACTGTGGATCCGAATGACTTATTTTTCAATGAAGAGGTTGTCCGCGTTGAAGATGAAAGCAGATACTTTTCTCAATCTCGAACCCAAAGAGAACATCGCAAAGAAAGTAGACAATGGGTAGACTTAAGGGATGATATTGCACAAAAAATGTGGGAAGACTTCTGTAGGAATGTCAGACGTTCCTCAATTGATTGAGATTGCATTATCATGCGATGTAACCGTAGACTTCTTATGAATTCTTTTTAAAATTATCTATTATACTGATGTAAGAGAGTTTAAAGTAGATAAAAATCATGTACTTTGTGTGTTGTAGGGACTACATAACTTGTGGAGTTTTGATGTATTTTAAAATGTATGCACTTTTATGTATTCTGTAAACTCCTTATAGATGTTTCGACTTATGATTATGCTATGTTGGTATTTATATTTGATAACTCGTGCAGATGTTGGAAGGATCCGATGTATGTGAGTCTCAACAACAATCAAATTTCAAATCTCAATATGAGACTCAACTCCCAATTACTCAAGAACGTTTCAAGAAAAAAGGAGAAGCTACTAGTAAAAAAGGAACTACAAATAAGCGATGGAATGCCGCTATCGACGACTTTCTTATTCCTTTCCTTGTAGAGCAAGCAAAAGAGGGGTATAAAGTAGATAAAGGATTTAAAAAACCAGCTTATGTGGCAGCGGCTAAAGCTGTCAATACGCGCTTTGGCACCGACTTTAATGCTGAAAATGTTGATAATCATATGAGAACGCTAAGAGCAAAGTATGTTGAAATTAAAAAATGTCGAGATATTAGCGGGGCGGGTTGGGATGAACAACAAAAGATGATAATTCTTGAAGGTGAAACCTATCAGACTTACATCAAGGTAAGTAATTACTTTTATATATTGCCCAAACTTGCATCTAGTTTACTAATTATTTTTTGTTATGTAGGCACATCCAAAGGCAGCAGATATTTTAAACAGACCCATTAAATATTATGAAGAGTTAAGGATCATATGTGGCGATGATCAAGCTACTGGCTATTTTAAGTCATCTTTATTTGATGAGTTTGGTGAAAATAATAATGAAGTTTTTTCTCTTGAGTGTCAAAAGAATGATAACGAAGGGGAAGATGAAGTGGAAGAAATAGATGGACGTTTTGCTCAAGCTGAAGGTGCTCGACAAGCACCAAACAATGGGGCATCATCATCATCTGGTAGAGCTCGTTCAAGTGCTAAAAGAGCTCGAGAAGATCCTTACCTTGTTGACCTCGTCTCATGTGTTGGAGAAGTGGCAAATGCCCTAAAGCGAAGTGCAGCTGTAATGGAAAAAGCGACGACCCATTGGATGGAAGAGCTATTCACAAAGATTAAAGAGATTTCAGGATATAAAAGTGAGATTTATGAGGCTGTTTTTGAATACCTTTGTCAAAGTGAGATGCAAGCAAGAGTGTTCATGACGAAGGATCTTGATAAGCGGCGTAGTTGGTTTGAACGATACGTCAGTACACATTTTAGTGATCTTGGTGGGTTTCTTTGATATGTTATGCCATAACTAATTTAAGTTCTATTATTATATTAGTATAATTGTGTGTTAAACATATATCTATTATCTTTTGGATTCAACCTTTCAACTATGATGGTGCTTGTGATGTTTGTTAGTATGGATGAAACCATACATTTTGGTTGTGATATTGTAATTTTTGGTGTGATATTGGTATGCACAATATATTTTGTTATCTTGGGTGTGATTATCTTGAGTTATACTAGCTTTATTTCATCTAAATATGTTTAATTGTGAAAGTGATTAATTTTTTCATTTAGATTGCATGTCTAAAATATGATGAAATTTGCACGGGAAACAAAAGGAGTGGAGTATAACAGGTTCTCCTTACATAAGCATAATAAAGCATATAAAGTGCATTTCGGTATGTAAATATTTCCAAGCAATAGCTACTGAATGAAGCCAAAAGGGAGCTTACACTACATATAACTTAGTATCCTGAAACCTTTCATCAATTGAAGAAACAAGTGTGAAAATTCTGGATCTTGTAATCCCATCCTTGTTTTCAACTGAAATATCGCACATCTGGCAGCAATATTATTCGTTGCATTATTATAATTACATTTTATTTGTTGCATTATTTGTTGCATTATTATAATTTTATTTGTTAATAATTTTATTTATAATTATATTATTTTTTATTTATTATAATTTATTATTTACTAAATTAGAAAATAAAAAGTAATATCACTTAGGAGGTAAGTTTACCTGGGGTGTACAGATTAAATAGTTTTCGGTGAAACAAACAGCGGAAGTGGAGAACTGCACTTCCTACATCATCTATTTACTATCAAACAAACAACAGAACTGCCAGAACTTCACTTCCACAGCTTGAAACAAACAACGGAAGTGAAGTAATTTTCACCTGAACTTCACTTCAACCCAAAGTCCACTTCAACCCAAAGTCCACTTACGGTGAAACAAACATGCCCTAAAGCGCTGTATTAAACAAAAATAGAAAAGTGGCCAAATTTGGAAGAGCGGGTTTTTCAGCAAAAGGCGCGACATTTTGTGTGCCGAATCGTGTGAAAATTCAGGGAAAGGTGTCATTGTGCGAAATACATGCATTGGTGAGTTCTTAGTAAGAAATTCTGAATTTGGAGGACCAAATTGCAAATTTTGCAATTTGTGAAAATGGGAACTTCACGAAGAGGTTATAATTTCATATGAAAAACTGTCGAGTTTTGGCGAGCGGAGGGACTCAAACGAAAGCAGACTGAGAGATGAATGCATGGATGCAATTTCGCAGAATTCCGAGTCTTCTGTGCAAAATGGCATAGATCTGAAGTTAGAAAGAAAAAAACATGGAGCGAGGGGGTTTCTGTGTAAAAACGGCGATATTTCATGCACCGAATCGCAAGAAATCGCTTGGAGACGTACTACTGCGCAAAATGCGCGTGATGGTGGGGACTGAAAAGAAAATAGTGTGGTTTGAGGGACTATGCAGTAATTATGCCATATATGTGTTTATTTATATATATATAGGTATATGTTTGGATTTTTTTCCAAAACCCTAACCCTATTCTCTCAACCAACCTCTCCTCTCTCCGCCACAACCGCCGCCGCATCCCCTCCCGCCGCCAGCAACCTCCTTGACCGGCGGCGAGCCCAACCGTATCTCCGCACCCCCACCCAAACAAGTATGTCACAAGTTAATCTCTCGGGACTTTCTGTCTCGTGCTGCAACCCCACCGTCGCGCCGCCGTCACCGCCGGCATCCACGGACCCCGGCGACCACCCACAGTACCAGCTCGTCAACCCCGGCCTCCCCTTAGACCTGCTAAGCTGCCACCAACCCGAGATTTGTTGGCTCGGCTCGACTTGCTGCAACAGCGCCGCCATCGGCCGCCGCCTCGAGGGCCTCCCCTCGTCGGACTACTTCCCCCTTGCGGGCGTCGGCCACCCTTAGCAGCACTGGGAGATGCTCGAGTCCTGCTGACCCCTTGCTACTGCAGCTAACGGTGAGACCGGGAATGAGCTCACTGTTCCGACGACCTCCGACCACCAGTTACCCTTCGGTAGGTGAGCACGGTAACCTCTGACCCCCTCGATATTCGTGCTCACCTCAGATTTGAAAGTTATGGCTGCAGTGATTGGATTGAGTGTCGTGCCCTCGTGGACTTCTGTTCCGACGAAAGGTTGGCCCATGTCGTTGGCGTTCCGGACAGTGAGCATAGTGTCCGAAGCATCGAAACCTCTCTGCTGGTGCATTTGGTCTGGTTCCAAATCTCGGAATCGACCGTCCAGGCGACTTGTTGGAGCTAGGTGCTTCATCAAATTTCAGGTGGGTGCTGCGATCTAAAGTCGGTTGAGCGGTGCCTACTCGGTGACTTCTTTCCTTTCATCTGCCCTTTGATGGAGTATTGTATATCTATGTTTACCTATTGAGCTTTTGCACACTACATGCTTCTTGTTTAACTACTCTACGTTTGTTTTCACTTTTCACCTCATAGTATCATAATTGATCTAGTAGTAGAGTAACATTTACTGTGATTAGTTGTCATAGCATGACTTAATGACTTTGTGATTGCTAACATCTTGTATTGATGATTGGGTTATATAGACCTGATAGGTCCAGTGTTTTAAAAAGCCCAAGGCGCACCAAGGCGCAAAAGGCTGTTAGAGCCTAGGCGCAAGGCGCACGCCTGAGAGAGGTGAGGCGCAAAAATGAAATAAACAAATAAACTTTTTAACAATCATTAAAGGATAATAAATACTCTTTAAAAATCATATTACACAATAGATATTTTATGAATAACCAAATAATCACATTGTCGGAAGAAAAAGATGAAAAAAAAAAGAAACTAAACAACAGATACATGATTATAATAATGCTAAAAATAAAATAACACATTCAAAAAGTACTAAAGTAGAGAACAACATAAGCAATGTTTCAGCAAAATTTCTAATTCAGCAAAAATGCAATTTTTACTAGTTTTTTTCCAAGTTGGAACAGTAACATATGGTCCTAATTACTTAAAAATTTTAATCACTTATTCACTTATCAGACAAAAATGTTGTTTAAAAAAAACCAAGCGCTCTCTGTTTACTGTTTACAAAAAAAAAGAAAAAAACAGCTCTCTATTTACAAGCAAGAGTGTTTACTGTTTACAAAAATAGAAAAAATAAAGAGTGTTTACTATTTAAAAAAAGGAAAAAAAAGAGAAAACAGTGAGTGCATTTACTGTTTAAAAAAAGAAAAAAAAGGAGAAAACAGAGAAAGCTCTATGTTTATAAAGAAAAAAAAAGCGTGAGAGGCAGCGTGAGAGAGGAAGAGAAATTAAAAAACAGTGTGAGAGGGGGAGAGAATCGCATCTGCAGCGCGATGGGGAAACCTCAGAGAGTGAATGAGAGAGAGAGAGAGAGGTGATGCTTGCTCAAGCCGGCAGTCAAGCGGAGCACCCCCGTGGAGAGCCAGCGAGAAAAAGAGAGATTCTTGCTCGAGCGGAGGCTACGGAGCAGTGGAGAGCTAGCGAGAAGCCGAGACCGAGAAGGAGAGAGAGATGATGGATGCTTTGCTCGAGCGGCCAGCGAGAAGGAGAAAGAGAGATGATGGCCCGATCAATTTTTTTTTAGTTCTCATGTTTTTTAAAAAAAAAAAACACTTAACGGGTTAGTTGGATGAGTTGGATCCAAAGTCCAAACCCATCCAAATCCATCAAGCAATGTTTTAATTCGGGCGCGCCTTGCGCCTCAGGGTAGGCGTGCGCCTGGGCGCACAAGGCGCGCGCCTTGGCGAGGTCGCCCGCCTAGGTGCTACCTAGGCGCGAGCGACCTCACCTAGCGCCTAGTCGCGCGCCTCAGGCGCGCTTTTTAAATCACTGGATAGGTCAATGACATGGTGACATTCCTTCAGGAATAGTAGACCTGATTGGTCGTACGTTGTTGTGAATTATTCTTCGGCTATTTGCCGATGTTGGCCATTGAGCATATTACATCGATTGCCACAGCTCGTGAGCATTTCCGTACATCAGCGGTCTGATCCACTGCAATAGGGTATTCTTTTTCTGAGAAGTGGTCATACTTCCCACCCGTGAGTCCTACGAGGTCCCTGTTAGGTGTTATATGCCGACTGGGCGAGCAGGACGTGGCTTTGCCCGAGGTATTTAGAACAATATGGCAATTGATTTGGTTATTTATTTTATTCGTTCGTCTGACGCATTCTTATACTCTGATATTTATTACAGTAGCAATTATTTATGCACTGATTGGTAGTTGTAGTTCCTTCCCTTGTACTAGTAGTATCTCGATTTCTATTTTACCTTGCAATAGTGGTTATTCATGCATCTATTGCTAGTCGTTATTCCATTTCGGTTATCATTGCTACTGTACCTGTTTACCTGTTCATTATAGTAGATTCTATTTCTCCCGTTTGCCGGTGAATACAGCTTGCCTTCGTCGGCTTGCAGTACCCACTGAGAAATCTCAAGTTGGTTTCTCATTCCCTCTCTTTTCAGGAAGCACGGGCGGTGAGGGTCAGGACGGTGCGTGAAGACGGTATAGATAGA
This sequence comes from Puya raimondii, assembly GCA_016920855.1. Lineage (NCBI taxonomy): Eukaryota > Viridiplantae > Streptophyta > Magnoliopsida > Poales > Bromeliaceae > Puya > Puya raimondii. The sequence goes on from JABWPP010000047.1 coordinate 458,666, forward strand.
TATGTCCTGAGCTTTGATTATGGATGTTGATCTACATTTCTACTCGTGATTCCAATGTTGTGGTTTAGTTTCCTTAAATTCATTAGCTTATTATCTATCGATTCATGAAGTGATCATTAATAATTGTGGATAGATGTGGATTTTTGGTATTCTGTGGATATCATCCTGTTAGATGTTTAGTTGTATTTCATCCATTACATGTCTTTGTTTAGCAGTTGTTTCCTAGCATATCGTAGTTGTTGTTTGCGTTGTGTGGTTGTTTGTGTGGTTGGCATTGTATTCAGGTGCTACGTCGTGTATATACAGAGGAGACTCTATCCGTTTGTACAAGAGATCCTTTGTCCATGTGGCGGGTCTGTGTGCGTTTCGAGATGCCTTTGAAGGTGTTTATAAAAAAAATACATGTATTTTCCGCTAGCTTTCCTAAAAGGAAAAGAATCCCGAGGGGTGACAACAGCAGTTCCTACACAATTCAAATATTGGAGTTTACCATCAATTCACGAAGGTGTGGCATCTTGATGAACCCGGCAACTGTATACATCTCTAGGATGCGATGATCGTAGTGGAAGCGATCTATGGAGTCCATAAATAAAAAATATTAAATATAATATATATTTTTTGTTATTTAAGGAAATTGTAAATCTCCATATTTCATGGGTTTAGTTTTTGAATTTCAAATAATGCCTGGCCAAGAAAGAGAGAGAATCTCTTCATTTAAGGGGATTTCTTTAGATTGTTTTGATTTGTTATATAGTTCAAATAATGGTCATTGAACGCTTAGGTACAATTTCATACCTTAAGGAATTTGTTTAAACTTAAATCTACTACTATAAATAACCTTCATTGTAGCTAATGCAGTTAAGTTATGACTGAATGAAATTTCTAGAAATTAGGGTTTTCCTAATTATCTTCTCTCCTTTTCTTTGGCCTAGATTGGCCAGCATTCTTCTTCTCCCTTTCTCTCTCTAGACCTGGATTGGCCAAACTTCCTAACTCTCTCCTTTATCTTTTAATTTATTTTTAAGCAATTTAAAGTGCTTTTTTGGATTGCATCAGCCTCTCCAGTTCAAGGCTCTCAATTCCTTGGTGATAAAAGCAGGATGATGATATAATAATATATTTGTCAAACCTACACATAAACTAGTTTGACATCAAACCTGCGCATAAACTACTTGAACATCAAACCTAACCTAACATAAAGGCCCAGCATTTTCACCAGTACAACAAAACAAAGTTGAGAATATTCAGAACTACCTTCAATAGTTGGACCTATTCTAATTAGATGTTATTCATTAGTATTTGAATCTTCGTAGTCAGAATAACAAATACCTTCAAGCAAACAGGACAATATTTTCCTTTGACAAATAGTCTCCCACAAGCATCACAGCATGTATAACTTAAAAACCACCTGCAATATTATCAATGACAGTTATCAAATTCAAGAGAAGTTGCAGAGTCACTTATATTATCTTGGCGAATACACAACATTTATAGCATTTGTAGAGTCTCTTATATATGTCCCTACAAAGTCATCTATGTACAGGCATTCTCCTGTAAAACCTAAATTTTCATCTATGACAATTCATAGGCGAAAGTTGGTTTTTACATTCAAAAAAGTTTTTTTAAGAGTAATAAGTCCCAAAGTGCAAAGAATATACATAATAAAGGAAGAAGTTGAAGGGCTTATATGGAAATTAAGATTTTGCAGGCATATATAGGTAAATTAATGCAACAACATAAATTTGCAGTAGGAAAGATATTGTTTAACATAATACCAATACCTTGTGCTGAGACCACTTCCAGGAACAGTAGAATCACAGCTATGACATCTTGTATGCTTTGGGCATAAATAAGGCCCATGACTGACATTCTGCAAATTATTCCACAAACTTCATACAAGTACGATATGAGAAATATTGTTGAGAGAGGAACAGCACCTAGACACACCTTGTGCGGAGGCTGTTGGCAGTAGCAGTGGTAAGCGGCATCACACCTTTTGCAGAACTTAAACTTGGTTGGGTCACCAGTTCTTCGACAGACCTAGAGAAATGAACCGCAACTAGTTAGTTAAAAAGGATCTACCGCCAAAAAGAAGAAATGTTGCCTTAAACAGTCAGCCACCACAAGTTAGTCAATTGTTGCACTTATCAATTTTACAGCACTTATCAGTTTTATGCTTGCCATACTAGAGATTCTCAAATGCATGAAAATGCAGATGACTACTATACTACCACCTCAAGCTTCATATCTTAACTTTCTATTCTTTCTTGAAACTAGCTAATTCTGAAATTCATCCAGATCTTATCTCAGTTTATACATGAAATTGCTGCCTTAAGGAAGCAATCATCAGGAACAATGTGACACAACTTCCTAAATAATAAAGTCTGAGACGACAACAAAAGTTGCTTCCATCTATCCAAACAAGCAACTATAAAAGTTGCCAATACTTCATATCTCACATTAGATGATTGAATCATATCTCATTCACGATAGCATGTTTTAGACTCAGCGCAACTTACCAACTTGGTTATAAATTACCAACTTGGTGCAATTTATAACAACTCAAGTTTATGAAGTGTTGAATTATAGCAAGCAGGTTAAGAGGTGGAAAGGAAACAAAAGAAAGATAGCAATAGCACCCTAAAACAAGGAAAGCCTGAGTATATAGGGCATTATAAACCAAAGAATGAAAATCCAAACACTGGTTTAATATTAGCTTTCTTCAAAATTTTGAATATCTGATTCATCATCCTGTCTTGTTAGCCAAAGCTAATTAATTTTTACAGAGTTTTTGTTTTGATAAATAGATCAGGATTTAGCCAAAGCAAATTAAATGTCTCTTTAAATTTTTAACTTGTAAAACAATGTTTAGGGTGAAATAGTACCTGAAACTTTGTAGCATGCTTCCAACCTACAACTGCTTCTAACAGTATAGAGTCTATACCACTATGACATGAGATTCTATTTGTTTGCACTTGTAAAGAAATGAACTTATGGTTGTGCTAGTAGTAGAGGTGCTAAGCCAACTTAACAGAACTGAACGGAATTATTCAGTTCATTTCAGGCTAGTTTCCTTCTAACCAGTTCCATTTTTCTAATCTTTGAGCCACTCAATATAAATTTGATGTTGATCATTTTTCCGAGAGGCCCGAAGAAAACCACATATTTATCCCTAATGTAATAAATTTACACGACCATACCCCCACGTGCAAAAAGGCTGACAATTCAAATCACACTACACGCATTTGAATATATAGCAACCTCTCTATTGTTCCAATGGTTCTAACGCTCAAGAATGAGACTACAAATAGACAACTAGATGTCTATCTTGACAGAAATTTGACAAAGATAACTTACCAAAACAGAACTCATTGCCCAAATAAGTCTCTACAGGTAGGGCAGTTCTCAAGGACCACTCCAGTTATAAGCACTAGTATAGCATGCAGGAAAAAAGAACTCAAAAAGGCTGAAACATGACCATAGAAAATAAGAATATTTCAGCCATTTGGGCTTACGTCTCAATAGGAGTAGCAACTCATTCTTATGCAAACTCATGAAAGCACAAGCAAGTACCTTTTTTAAATTTGTAAGAAAGATGTACTCACAAGAAGGTAGCAGAAAACCAACCTCACAAATACGGCAAGAGGGGCACGACCATGAACTCCAATGAAATAAATCTGCAAATACAGCACCTTAAGGTAGAAGGATTCACATATATTCTTTGAAATAAATCATGAATTGGAATTACCTCTGTATTCAGCCCAAACTTTCAAGCAGCTCCTATGGTACTTCTTGCTGCAAAGTCTGCATGGCAGCATTTTCAAAGCTCTATTGCTGCCCTCATTTTCACCAGAAAAACAAATACGACAGATAACTTTGACTGTGGAAAAAGCTTGATCTTCTGTGCCAAGATTATTAGGCTCTTCTCCTGAGACTTCCTGATATCAGAAGCAACTTCAGTCCCTTTTAAAAGAGACTGCATCCATATTATGAAAATGTTAAGCAAATACAGAAGTAATTCGCTTGAGAAACTTGAAAACTTTTCCAGGATAAAGAACTTCAACTAACATATCTTTTCAATCATCCAATATGATTTTTTATAGAAGGTTTTCAAGTGTAAGGTCTGTAAGTTGACGAAATACTACTAAATTGACTATGATATTTCTCCTATTAGCCAGAAAAGTAAACACGTGCTCAAAACTAATGAATGAACAACCTAGAAGATATTATATGCTTAAGATGCCATTCGATAGCAAAGAAGGAGCAAAACTCTTAGGGGGGCATTTGGATTGATGAAATGCAATCCAGTCGTAAATCAAGTTTATTTCTACTCATTAAACTTGCCGTCCATCATGGAGACACCAAGAATATTCGGTAGGTTGCCATGGGCTTAAATTCTCAAGACACCTTTGAAATGGCCCGAAGTCATCTTTTGTAAAAATAAATAAAATCTAGCATGCGAATAGACAGTAATTCTTTCCAGCTGCTAGTTGATGGCAAGACCAGTATTTGTACTCTCACCAAACTTAATTTTCAACTGAACTACAATTACATCAATCCAAAAGCCCCCTTAGTTGAAGTACAAGTTTTCAGTGTGTCACTCAAATTTAACAAATAAATCAGATGAACAGCATGGTTTAGCCCACTAAAGTTGATCTAGATTGTGGCGAAATATCAAAGGTATCCGAGAATGTCGTTGATAAACAATAATCTGGCACATATTAGTCAAAGGAAGATAAACCTACTTAAATTCACAAACTTTTCTCCCATAAGAACAAGTCTATATCTTCATACTTTTCCTCCCAACAACCAAAGCCTCTATTGTCATATTATTTCATTAAGGTTAGATAATGAAAAGCCACACAAATCTCAAGAAGTGAATCTGTAGTTTGCATTCCCCAACACTAGAAGCAACTCCATTCTAGTGAAATGCACCAAAAATTCTGTTTTTTCAATGAAATTAATTTCAGGAGATGCATAAAAGGTGCAATGCTGGCCTAGACCAAATTGGAAATGGAAGCCAGATCAAACACATTAATGCTCATATTATTCAATAACTTCAACCATTCACGAATCCACAGTTTTCACAAACTGTCAAGCTAGATATTTTTGCTGCAAATACGATCATATGTTGTGGATGACAGCATGGGGGGTTTTTTAGTATAATTTTCTTCGGCAAGAAGTCAAGCATTATATGCTATCATAAATGATACTTCCATTTTAGGGGATCCTATTTAAGCAATATCTCAGCAGTTCCACTATGTCTCAACAGATATTATTTGCAGGTAAAACAGGAAGTTTAGCCGTTGTAGACAAGCTTCTTGTTTCAACACTTAAAATTAAAAAAGTAGAATTTACAAGAAGAAGATGAAGAAGAAGAATACTAGCACATTGTTTCCAGTGGGAGGTAAATGCAAAGCGACAATTTTATTAACCATTGTCCCTATGCTCAGCAAAACAGCCATGAAGATTGCAGATGTCAATTTCCTATACATATTACAAAGCAGGTGAAAATGGGAGCTTGCAAAAAGTGTAATCTCATTTTTAGGCATATCAAAGATTTTGAGCTTGCAAATCTATTTTTTTGGGCATCAAATGGTTTTCCTAAAGAGGTCAGGCATACCATATTTGTTCGTATCTAGCATGTAAAGGCAGACAACAGACAAAACTGATTTAACATATCTTTACATATCAACAAGTTGAAGTAGGAGAAAAACACGTGCAGAAGTTGTTTCCCTCAAGAGAAAGATTTTGATTTCAACAATTAAGTGCAAGTCACCACGGGCAACTCCGGCCGTACTGACAATCCCGTACCATCTCAATATGGCATTGGCATGGTAAACAGTTAGAAAGCACCCTTTACAAATTTTCCAACAGAAATAAATTCAAGGATGTTTTCCAAAATCCTTAATCTACTATTTATGCATTTATATGATCTAAATTCAACGAAATGAAGGGTTAGTTTGGAAAAAAATTGAAATTCCCAATTTGTAACTCTTGTTTCACTCACATTCTAAAAATATTAATACGAATTTGATGAAGTGAAAAACAAGGATAGGTACTTTTGTTTTAGCTATAGGTATCATGCATGCTTTGCAATAAAGATCACAATCAAATAAAGTGATAATTTGGAAGGAATTCCGTATACCCAAATCTTAATCCCCAGTTTAATATAATGTTGTATTGTTGCTATGGAAGTCTTTGAAGCAAGCAAGCAATTCCACCTAAGAGTAGAAAAGTTTAGATAAAAGCACATTTAAGAACTGTTAGGCTGCAGCGTTGCCAGAAAAAGTAAAAAAAAAAAAAAAATCTTGTGCCAAAGTGTGTAAGCACAGAGTTACTGCGCCAGCAGCACTAAGGGCATAACTGCATGTTGACGTGGCACCATTAGAAAATAAGGCGCAGAGAATTGATTAAAAAAATAGGGTAACAATTCCTTCTGAAGCTGGAAGTGGTCTTCCGAAGATACAAAAAACTTTTATAGAAACACGCAGGCAATGGATGCATTCTAGTCTGTATTCGACAATGAAAAAGCCTGAAAGACATGAAATTACCCATAAGTGAACAATGATGTGTCAAATAATCAAGAAAACAGCATGCTTGTTCACAACTGTAAATTCTTTAAGATGTCTCTATATGAGTCCGCGTCCGAAATGCTTGCTAGATCTACCGCTAACTTCAGCAGTATGAAATCTTTTCTTATACTAATCCAAAGATTGCCAGAAAAAATTTTAGATCGCTACCGCGGCGGACATGCGAAACAAAGGGAAGCGGCCAAGAAGGGAAAGGGATCAAGAAGCTTCAACTCGACAAGCTCATTATAACCTTAATGACGCATGAATTCAGCATCTAGGAACAGAGACAGGGTGATATAACAAGAAGAGCTAAAGTTCTCAAATTGGTGATCATCTCAAGACAGCAGTTTTCTCCTTCTTCTGAACCAACAACCTCCAAGGAACAAGAAGAGCAAGAAGAGCTTACCGCGGGGGCGCCGCCAGCCTCCAACCTCCGCACGTAATCCTCGGCGGCCACCGAGGCTGCTGCCGCCTGCCGCTGCAGCTCGGCCCGCCGAGCCCGCACGGATGCTGCCCAGGCGCTCTCCTCCCCTCCACCGCCTCCGCCCCCAGCGCCGCCGCTGCCGCCACCATCACCGTCACTGCCGACGCCTCTTCCGCCGCCGCCGCCGCCACCCCCATCTTCCGCCTGAAGGGACGGAGGCGGCGGCACGACCTTGGGGACGGCGACCTGAACGGTGGCCGGGCCGGCAGGCTTCCTGAGAATCCATGGGTCCCGCAGGAACTCCTCGACCCACGAGATCTCTTCTAAGAACCCGATCCTCTCCCGCGCGCTCCGGAGGCCCCCCGGAAAGCCCAGTTCACAATCGCAGATGCGCCGACTGCAGAAACAGAAACGATCAGAGAAATACACACACAGCCCCCCCCACACACACACACAGACACGCAGAGAGAGAGAGAGAGAAGGGGGATAGAGAGAGAGAGAAGGGGGGGGGGGAGAAAGGAGGAAGTAGTAGGTAACCAACCAAGTGATCGGGCAAGCGACGTGAAAGGCCATTGCGTGGAGTTTTTGAGCGGGGTATTACGCAGGCAAGCAATCGATTTGAAAAGAAAGGAGGGAGGGGAAGGCTGAGGGGGATATTATTTGAAAATTAGTAGGAAACTATAAAATTGTGGTTTGGCTTTGGATAACATATTAACATGCGAGGCAGGAGAATGAGAGATGGATCCGGAGATTGGGATTTTGGGGGCGGCCGACGGACGGCACTGGGGTGAGGCTTGCGAGACTCGCGAATTGCGGCAGCAGAAAGCGAGATTTTTTTTATGAGAGAGCACATAGGAGCATCTGAGCCGTTTGTTTATGTGGCTGGTGGTAGATGGACGGTCATTTTGGTAAAAGTTAAGGAAAACCTTATTGTTTTGGCTAAATTGCACATTTCGTCCTCAAAGTACAGGTGACGCTTCCATTTTCAAACTTTAGTTTATCGTAATAATTTTCTCAAATTTTCTATATAGTTTCACTAAAATTCTATAGTGCAATTTTATCGGTTGAGTAATGATGTCTAGCTGATGTGACAGTAGTGTGAGTTTTAATTATTTTTATATTGTCAACCGCAATATTGTTATCTTATTGTCACATCAACAATATATCACTATTTAGTTAACTAAATTGCACGTAGGATTTGATTGTAACAATCTAAAAATTTAAGTAAAAAATTACAATAAGATTAAAGTTTGAAGACCAAAATCCCACGCTTTTTATAGTTTAGGACTGACAGTGCAACTCAACCTTTATTTTTTGACCAATGCTACCTATACACCCAAAGCCTATATATACATCTTACATTCTAGACTTTCTATAGCTAGGATCACTTCACTAATCTTAGCAACCTTTTGTTTTATAAACACCCATTTAGAGTTTCCTAAATCCTTGGATTAAGGGGTGTAAGATGTCCACCCCTACATGGGGTGTACAGCTAGGCATTTTTCTTTATTGGCTAATTATACTCTACTACATTATACTTTATTGGTTATTTCACTTGCTATACTGTACTAATTTTTTCAAAGACACCACTTTATTATCATATTTTATCATTCTCTACACTATATTTTAGATTTATTTTTCTTTTTATATCTTGTACTATTTTCTAAATATCACTAAACTTTTTTTTTTCGTCAATCTCTACATTATCATTAATGAATCTTCATTACCATCGATAAATCTATTACTGTAGAAAAAAAAAATCTAGCAACTTTATTAAGGAGCACTAATTAAATTATAGAAAATATATTGTAGCACACTGAACTTTTACAAATTGCGGAGTTCTAGTGAGAGAATAGTGCTTTACTATTCTAGGGGTTTTGATTGAGTTTGGAGAGTTTGGGAGTATTTTCGAGGCTTATTAAGCGCGAAAACGGACTCCGGAGATCAAATTCTACAAAAGGTGCAAAATTTGTATTGAGTACCGGTACTAGATTTGGGGTACGGGTACTGATTTAGTTAGTTCCGGTACTGATTTTTGAGGTACCGGAACGCAGTACAAATTGGAGATTTCGAAGTTCGGGTTCTGCGGAACCAGGCTCTTGGTACCGGAACCGCCAGTACCGGTACGCCAATTCGTGTACCGGTACGCAGTGCTGCAGAACCAGATTTCGTGCAGTTTTGTAATTTCTGAGTTTTGAGGAGCCTTAGGGGATATTGTTACATCATGTAATATATCCCCTCAATCCTCTCATTGTTGCCCTTTGTGCTGAGACCATGGAGGAGAAAGGTGAGCTTCTTCCCTCTCTCTCTCTTGATTTTCTCTCCTCCAAACCCTCTAAAGTATGGATTTGATCTCTTTTTCTCCATTTTTTTCTTGGAGGCTTGCTTCTTGTCTTTGAGGGGAGCTCGGGATTGGAGAATGAGGCTTGTTTGTGGACTTAGCTTCAACCCTAGTACCTTGTAACTTATTTTGGAGCTTGAAATGAGGTTTGTTGCCTTCTAGTTATCTCTATGTATGAGATTTGTAGAGATTTTATTGGAAAACCTAGTTTCTTGAAAACTAGGGTTTGTTTTGGGGCTTTTCTTATGAAGGCTTTTGGGGTTGAATTGATGAGTGTAGGACACTCTTGTAGGTTAGATTTGAAGCTCCATTGTGTTGATGTAGTACCCCTGGGGCCTAACTGTAATACTTGGTTTTTGTGGATTTTGAGGGTTTCTGGACTTGGCGGATTTCGGGCGCCCGGAAGTGAGGAAGTGGACGCCCGAAAGATCTGGATCCAGTGAACTTTGTGGATGATCCGGAAGTGCTGATGAGGTTTGGATCTGGATGCAGGAACCGGACGTCCGGAAGAGGATCTGGATTGAGCTGATGACGTGGAGAGCCACGTGTCGCGACGCAGGACACGTGTCGACCGCCGGAGACACGCCGCCCCACCGCCTGCCGACCGACGACCGACCGCTTGGCCGCCCGCTGACACCTGGATTGCAGGGTTTCCGGACGCCCGGAAGTTGGATTCGGGCGCCCGAAAGTGGAATTTTGGGAGCCTATAAATAGGTGAGTCCCTGATGGTTTTGGAATTTATTTCCACTTCGTGTGATCCATTTCTAGAGAGAGAAAGTTGGGTTTAGGGTCATGTGTTGGCATTAGTTGTAACATAGATCTGGTCTGGTGCTGAGCTGTTGTTCTGTCGGAGTTAGCAGCCTTTTGGAGATATATTCAGATCGGAGTGCTGCTGGAGCTTGGAGGGTTGGATCTGAGGATACTGTTATTTCCCCACCGTGGTTGGATTAGCTCTTGAGGTGGGTTGATGTTTGCCAGATTCAGTGGACTTCCTCCTATGTGTTTACTCTCATGTTAGCATGATATGATAGTGTTGGATCATGTTAGAGCTTAAGCATTTTCGGTGGTGGATAGGCCGAAGAGGTTGAGAGAGTTAAGCGTGCTAGGACGGGAGTAGTCCTAGGATGGGTGACCCCCTGGGAAGTTGGGGCGTCACAGTCTCCCCCCCTTTAAGCCCTGACGTCCTCGTCAGGCTCAGACTCACAAGTACCAGGCGATGTGAGACGTCTCGCTAGCCTGTCATTCAGACCCGGCTCAGCCGAGACCCATCTCACACTTCCGGCTGGTAATTGGCTCTGATACCAACTGTGACGCCCCAACTTCCCAGGGGGTCACCCATCCTAGGACTACTCCCGTCCTAGCACGCTTAACTCTCTCAACCTCTTCGGCCTATCCACCACCGAAAATGCTTAAGCCGGGTTGAGAGTTTAGCCCTATTATATCTCATATATAGGACTAATCTGGGGTCTCACAGCATGATATGATGATATTGGATTATGATAGTATGATACTATTGGGATTATGATAACATGACATGTTGAGATTATGTTAAATATGACCTGTTAGGTTGAGATTTGCATGTGCATGATATGCTAATGATATATATATGAGCATGCATAATTTCTTTGTATCCTTGTTGCATGATTTGACCTACACCTATCCTGTTAATATCCCTTGTACCGGTTGTTGTACATGTTAGTGTAGGTGATCATGTTGAGGCTCATGCTATGTTGTTGTACCTCCTCTTTGTGGTAGAGTTGAGATTGATTGTGAGCACTGGAGCATTGATTGGGTCATGTTGTTGACTATCCTTGAGGTGCCGAGGGCACGTGAGTCTTGTGAGATCAGTGGATTGGGTCATACTTGTTGATTATCCTTTGAGATGCCGAGGGCATGTGATTCTTTGTTGACCCAGTCGTGTCGATCATATACCTGTGGGTGCTTGGCGCTGATATGAGTTTACTTTACTCGGTTGGGTCGCTCTCACGAGTACCACTCCGGAGTTGGCATGTTCCGTACAGAGGGTTGTACGAGGGGCTAGTGACAGATGGTGTTCCTGTACTAGCAGGCTCCCTACGGGTAGAGCATGATTAGGCCGCAGGTATTGTATTGTATTGTATTGTGTATGGATTCATGATAGTCCTCATTTGGTATATTCAGTTCATTGGTATTCATACTGACAGTTGAGCTTTGTGCATAGTAGTGGTAGTATATCTCCTACTTTCTTTATTGCTCTATATATATCTCTTGTGATTGAGGACTTAGTGGGCAGACCGCTGAGGCTGGTGGCGGTACCCACTGAGGACTACTTATTTGATAGTAGTTCTCACACCCGTTGTTGACATCTTTTTACAGAGTCTTCTTCCCCAGTTGTGCATACTGAGCGCGGAAAGGAGACCGTCGGGTAGAGCTGTTCCCCGAATACTTGGCTAGAGGTATACCTATTTTGGTAGTTGGTTATGTGTCTGTACATACAGTGAGTTGAATTGTATCAGTGATGTATTATATTATGGATATGGATGTATGTATGTACAGTGATCCTTTGATTATTTATATAGCAGCTCTGTTGATACCTTTAGCTTCTTGTGTTATTGTTGTTTCGCTTCGTATACACGGTAGATGTCACGTCCCGTCGGGCCTTTAACACCAACTAGGTGGAAAGGATAACCGCACGGGCGCATGCCCCAGACCCGCCGAACGAATAGAGTCCCTTCTACCCGCCCAAGGCGTCACAACACAAGCTTATCCACAAGGTTCCAACTAGGAACGGAGTACAAGAGTTGCACAAGGAAAGCATCAACATAAAGAAGTTCTACTTCTATTACATCACATTGCACATTTATACATGCCCAAATTTTTCTTTTCATTTCATACACCATGTCCCAAAACTATGGAATACATAAGTTTCATACATGTAATGGAAATCCCATATACTATCAAAGTCCAAGACTAAAGGTACAACTCTATGTATCACCAAAATGGAAGGGCCGCTATCTAGAGAGCTAAACCCTTGCCTCGCTCCGCCACCTCACTCGCGGAAGGACCTGAAAAATGTGGGGTGAGAACTATAAACATAGTTCCCAGTGGGTAAGGCCACCCAAGAGAGAAGCTCGACCCACCAGGTCCAAAGAAACACCATATGCATAAGTTAGATCACAAATAACTATGCAACAATTATTTACATGCTTGTAAATAAACATAAAGGATGCAACCAAATGAAATATAACTTATCATTCTCTCTTAGGTTCATCCTATATTTCATATTGACTAAGTTCAATTACTTGTCATTTACTTATGGTTTCGGAATCGCCGTCTCACCATAAGGGTTCCAACATTCAAGGAGTGAACTCGTCACCTCCTAGTTCGAGTAGCGAACTCGTCGCATACTCGGGATAGCAAAATCGTCGCATACCCCATCTCAACACCGCCATCACATGGCATGGGTAGCGAACTCGTCGCATACCCGGGATAGCAACCTCGTCGCACATCCCATCTCGACACCGCCAACTCATGGCGTGGTAGCGAAATCGTCGCATACCCGGGATAGCAAAATCGTCGCACATCCCATGTCAACACCGCCAATTCATGGCATGGTAGTGAAATCGTCGCCTACCCGGGATAGCAAAATCGTCGCACATCCCGTTTCAACACCGCCAACTAATGGCATGGTAGCGAAATCGTCGCTTACGCGGGATAGCAAAATTGTCGCACATCCCGTTGTTCACATTTTTCACTTGCCAACCTAAGTCTCATGACCTTAGGTTCAAGTCACTAAGTCTCACCTATGTTCAATGACACTAGGTTTACTTTCTCATTCTCAACCTAGGTTCCATGACTCTAGGTTCCAATCTCATGTCCAACCTATGTTCAATGACACTAGGTTCCATTCTCACATGTTCCAACCTATGTTCAATAACACTAGGTTCTATTCTCACATGTTCCAACCTATGTTCAATAACACTAGGTTCTATTCTCACATGCAACCATGCAACAAGTATAGATAATTGAATTATACTTGAATTCTATATCATGCAATAGGAGCTCATTGCTCTACCTATCATGATTTTACCTTTTGCCAACATGCAAATTCTAGGGTTCACAACACATATCATTTTATCTTTAAATAGATAATTACCCTAGACATGGAAGTGACCTAATCACTTCGGTAAACACAAACCCACCTTAAGAGCTTCCAAATTCTTGTATTCTTCAAGCCCCTAAGTGTCCAAGCCTTGAGTTCTTGCTTCAACCCAAGCTTCTACAAGAAAACGGTTCGTTACTCGTTACGAACCCTTAACTCAACTCAATTCATGAAATCATGTGTTCTAACATGATTTCCTATGCCTCAATTGTAATTCCCGAAGGTCTAAATATTTTTAGAACCTCCCAAGGCAAAAACCCTCATTTAACCTAGGTTTCACATGCATGCATGTAGAACCTCAAATTTCTTGGCCAATCTTCACATTTTGTGGTTTAGATTGCCTAGGGTTCCCAAAAACCTCATTTCAAAGGATTAAATCCAAGGTTTGAACCCAAAACGTGAGGAACTAACCTTAATCACGATTCCCCAAGTTTCTTCTTGCACCAAGAAGCTTCTTTTCTCCTTTGGAAGCCTTTTCCAAGATCAATCCACCCTTTTCTCTAAATTTTGGAGAGATCTCTAGAGAGAGAAAATGAAGGAGATGGAGAGGAGAAGAGGAGGAGGAAGATGACTGAGAAAGGTGGGTGTTCCCTGCCTTTCTAACACTCCCTCGAGTGTGAAAAGACCCATTTGCCCCTCTCCACACTTAACACCTTCAACCAGCCGAAACTGGAATTTCGTAACACTGTATACCGGTATGTGCATTGAATACCGGTATACGGGTGCTAGTTCCGGTATACCCCGGAGAATTCCGCAAAACCCGAGAGCTGGGTTTTCGGTTTCAACCATGGCATTCTGGTATACCTCATCACATACCGGTACTAATCACTTCAGTACCGGTATGGAGATCCACATACCGGAATCCAGTGCAGACTTCACAAGTTCAGCAGTTTTAACTTTTCGAAGTCCGTTTTCGCGCCTCGCTTGCGCCGAAAACACTTCACACAAGTCCCAAACTTGGCCGAAGCCTCACATATAGCCTCTCATGTCATTTTTCCACCGAAACTCCACAATTTGTAGAAGTTCGGTACGATGCACTGAAATTCAGTGTACTACATTCCTCCCTCCTTAAAGAGAGTTTCGGCCGCGAAACTGAATCATACCTCAGCTGGACTCAGCGAAGAGGTAAGGAAACCGCTCCCTCATTGAGCTTTCCAATTCCCACGTAGCTTCGCGCTCACCGTGATTCGTCCATTGTACTTTTACATAAGGAATTTTACGGTTCCTCAAATTTTTCACCTCGCGATCCATGATACATAAGGGAAATTCCTCATAAGTCATATCCTCATGTAGCTCTATAGGTACATACTCGAGGACGTGCGCTGGATCATACATATACTTGCGGAGCGTCGATACATGGAACACATTGTGTATCCCCGCAAGTTTTGGTGGCAAAGCTAGCCGATATGCCACGGATCCCACATGCTCCAAAACCTCATAAGGTCCAATGTAACGGGGACTCAACTTACCCCAAACACCAAATCGTTTCACCCCTCTTATGGGTGACACTTTCAAGAAGATGCGGTCTCCTACCGCGAATTCCAAATCTCGTCGACGTCGATCCGTATAACTCTTTTGTCGAGATTGCGCCGTCGATAAGCGTTCGCGTGCCAAGCGGACCTTTTCCCCCGCTTCACGCAACACATCAGGTCCTGAGACCCTTCTCTCGCCGACTTCACTCCAATGAATAGGAGAGCGGCATTTCCTTCCATACAAGGCTTCAAACGGTGCCATACCGATGCTAGATTGATAGCTATTATTGTAAGCAAATTCAGCCATCGGCAAATGAGTAGGCCATGCACCCTTGAAGTCCAACACACACGCTCGCAGCATATCCTCCAAAATCTGAATTGTCCTTTCCGATTGACCGTCAGTTTGAGGATGAAATGCTGAACTGAAATCGAGCCGTGTACCCAAAGCTTTTTGCAAGCTTTTCCAAAAATGCAATGTGAAACAGGGATCTCGATCTGAGACTATCGAGGTCGGGACCCCCAATCGCATAATCTCGTCCAGGTAGACTTGTGCTAGCTTGTCTCCCGACCAAGTAGTGTGGATTGGCAAAAAGTGTGCCGACTTTGACAAACGATCCACCACCACCCAAATCGCGTCGTGGCCACCTTGCGATCGAGGTAAACCCACAACGAAGTCCATTGCTATGTTCTCCCACTTCCAAACTGGAATGGGCAACCCTTGCAATTTTCCCGCCGGAAAGCGATGCTCGGCTTTCACCTGTTGGCATACTAAGCATTGTGCCACAAAGCGTCCAACATCAAGTTTCATCCCCGGCCACCAATAATGTAATTTAAGATCCTTGTACATTTTGGTGCCGCCCGGGTGAATCGCATAGGGAGAAGTATGAGCCTCTTTCAAGATCTCCCCACGAATATCCTCGACTTTTGGCACGCACAATCGATTTCGGAATCGAATTGCGCCCTTCGAGTCTACATGAAAATCACCGGCGCGCCCGCTCTCGATAGCACTCCGCACCTTTTGGAGTTCCGGATCACCGGATTGCTTTTCTTTTATTTGCTCCAACAAAGTTGGCCAAATCTCGAGATTCATAAGTCTAGCGGGGACGCCCGGGGCCACGTCTTCCAAGTCAAACCGGCCCATTTCCTTGATTAACGGCATTTGTCCCGTCATCTCAATTGCGAAGTTCTCCACGGATTTTCTACTGAGCGCATCGGCCACCACATTGGCTCTACCGGGGTGGTACAAGATGGTTAAGTTGTAATCTTTATCAACTCCAACCACCTCCGCTGCCTCAAATTCAACTCCTTTTGAGTGAATAAGTACTTTAAGCTTTTATGATCCGTGTAAACCTCACAGTGTTCCCCGTACAAATAATGTCTCCACAACTTAAGTGCGAAGACCACCGCCGCAAGCTCTAAGTCGTGGGTGGGATAATTTTGCTCATAGCTCTTTAGATGTCGAGAGGCATATGCTATTACTTGTCCTCTTTGCATAAGCACACACCCAAGACCACGCCGTGATGCATCACTATACACCACAAAGCCCTCCCCTGCAATCGGCAAGGCGAGAACCGGAGCCGAAGTCAACCTTTCCTTTAGCTCCTTAAAGCTTTGGTCGCATTCCTCGCTCCAAACATATTTGGCTCCCTTGCGGGTAAGACGCGTTAGTGGACCGGAGATTTTTGAAAATCCCTCCACGAACCGCCGATAGTACCCCGCAAGACCCAAAAAGCTTCGTACTTCCGTGACATTGGTCGGACGAGGCCAATCCTTGATTGCCTCAACTTTCATAGAGTCCACCGATACTCCTTCCGCGGAGATCACATGACCCAAGAAAGCGACCCCACGAATCCAAAATTCGCACTTTTTCATCTTGGCGAACAACTTGTTCTCTCGAAGAACTTGAAGCACAATCCTTATGTGCTCTTTATGTTCCTCTTCACTCCGAGAGTAGACAAGAATATCGTCTATGAACACAACCACAAATTGATCCAATAGTGGTTTGAACACACGGTTCATTAAATCCATGAACGCCGCCGGGGCATTGGTAAGCCCGAAAGGCATAACAGTGAATTCATAGTGTCCATACCGCGTCCTAAATGCGGTCTTATGCACATCCTCCGGTTTGATCTTCAATTGGTGATAACCGGATTGCAAATCAATCTTTGAATACACCCGAGACCCTTGCAACTGATCGAACAAGTCATCAATTCGGGATAACGGGTACTTATTCTTGACGGTCACTTTATTCAACTCGCGGTAATCTACACATAACCGCAGCGAACCGTCCTTTTTCCGCACAAATAGAACAGGGGCTCCCCAAGGTGACACACTTGGCTTTACGAAATCCTTGTCCATTAAATCTTGCAATTGTGCTTTCAATTCCTTCAGTTCCGCGGGTGCCATCCTGTATGGGGCCTTAGAAATCGGCACCGTACCCGGGAGCAAATCGATCACGAATTCTATTTCCCGATCCGGTGGCATTCCGGGCAACTCCGTCGGAAATACATCCGGGAACTCTTGGACTATAGGAATGTCCTCGAGCCCCAACACTTCTTTTCGGTCATCCACTACCATCGCTAAGTAGGCAATGCATCCACTAGCAATAAGCTTCCTTGCTTGTGACGTGGACACCATTGACGCAAAGAGCGAACTCTTGCAACCACGGTACACAAACTCTTTGTGCCCGGGTTCTCTAAACCTCACTATCCGGCTCTCACAATCAATAGTAGCGTGATATTTCGAGAGCCAATCCATTCCTAGGATTAAGTCATACTCATTCATTCGACTTAACACCAGCAAGTCAGCTGGCATGATCCAGTTTTCAACCCTCACTGGACAGTCTACACACGCGTGATGTACGCAAAAGGTGTGTTCAGGTACTTGCACAGTTCTTGCATGTGTGGCATCTACAATTTCTATTCCGTGTGCAATAGCAAATAATCGAGCAATGAATGAATGCGATGCACCAGTATCAAACAAAGCTCTACATCGAATGCCTTTAATTAACACAATACCTGCCACGACATCATCCTGGGCAGAAGGCTCCTCCACCTGTGAGGCGAATACCCGTCCACTGGGCGCTGGCCGCTGGCCCTCCACTGGTCTCGGCAGCGGTGTACGGCCTGCCGACATCGCCGCGGGTGGGATGCCCGCGAGCTGTCTCGGCAATGCAAATGCCGATGCCGATGACGGTGTTCGGCCATCATCAATCGGGCAATTGTATCGCATATGTCCCGGCTGTCCGCACTTGTAGCACCTGCCCTCACGGTAATCACACTGCTAAGGGCCGTAGGGGCCGCTACAAATTGGGCATTGGGTTGAGGGTCGGTTCCGCCGGGACCCTCGCGATTGGTTTTGCGACTGCGAGTGCTTCGGGGGCCGCTTAGAGCTAGACTGCCCACCCGAGCCACCCGCCGGTCGCTTCTTTCCCTTTTCTTTTTCTTTTTCCTTCTCTCTTTCCCACGACTCGCGCTCCTTGCGCGCACATGCATTCCCGTGCTCCACCCAAAGAGCACGGTCCAAGACCTCCGCGAAGGTCTTTAGCTTAAGGGCGTGAACCGCCCGAAAGATCTCCGGTCGAAATCCGCGCACGAAACAATTGACCTTGTCCAACTCTCCGCGGACAACGTGCGGTACGTAATTAATAATGTACGAGAACTCCCTCTCGTACTCGCGCACGGTGCGGTTCCCCTGCTTCAACTTTCGGAACCTTTCTTGAAGTTGCCTTTTCTCGCTATCGGGGAAGTAGGCGGCAAATACCATACCCCGAAACTCCTCCCACGTCAGTGGCGGAAGGCTAGGGAGTCGATCACGCCGGACTCCCTTCCACCACACCTTCGCCGATCGCTCTAAATAATGAGCGGCGAGATGCACTTTGTCCCTCTCCAAGGTATATAGATCCTCGAAGAGTGTCTCTATGGCATCGATCCATGTCTCTACATCCCATGGATCCACGTTCTCCCCGTTGAAGATAGGCGGGTTGAACTTCTTGAACCTCATGAGAGCCGCAAGTGCCCGCTCTCGCTCCGCATCCTCCATCTCGGAGTCGGGCATAGGAGTACCCGACCCACAGGCTACAATCGGTGATGTCGGTGGCTCCACAGCCGGCGCCGGTGTCACCTCCTCGGCCGGTGCCGAAGCAGAGGCCGGAGGTACTCCCGTTCTCTCCTCCCTAACCGCAGCCGCTTGCTGCGCCATCTCGTCTTGGAGCTTTTTAATTTGCTCCTCCTGTCGATGCATGGCTTCGGCCTGTCGCCGAACCACGCCCATCAACTCGGTCAACTGATCACGAAGACCTGAGTTCTCGCCCTCCCCGAGTTGTTCGGGAGCCGCGCTCGATCCTCCGAGCCCAGCCCTCGTAGGAGGCCGTCCACGTACCATTATCTCCTGAAAACACAACGACTTTGGTCATTTCATGACCTTCAAAGTCATTCGCAACACTATATTTCACGAAAATAAACGTGAACCCAATCTAGGCGAAAGTCACACAAGGGTCCTTATTCCCCTTACTTGGTTTCATGTTGTCGGCCGCCAACACAAACACACTTGGTGAAGAATAAGACACACCTCGAATCTACCTCTATTTCCAATTAGAGGCATAAGGACATAACCCAATCACTTATCTTTCGCCAAATCAAAGATCTCGTCACTCACGAGCCTACACTCCTAGGGTCTTTTCCATCCTAGGGTTTTCTTAGGTCCATCTAGACCGTTTCTATTCTCTGATACCACCTCAGTCTGTCACGCCCCGTCGGGCCTTTAACACCAACTAGGTGGAAAGGATAACCGCACGGGCGCATGCCCCAGACCCGCCGAACGGATAGAGTCCCTTCTACCCGCCCAAGGCTCACAACACAAGCTTATCCACGAGGTTCCAACTAGGAACGGAGTACAAAAGTTGCACAAGGAAAGCATCAACATAAAGAAGTTCTACTTCTATTACATCACATTGCACATTTATACATGCCCAAATTTTTCTTTTCATTTCATACACCATATCCCAAAACTATGGAATACATAAGTTTCATACATGTAATGAAAATCCCCTATACTATCAAAGTCCAAAACTAGGGGTACAACTCTATGTATCACCAAAATGGAAGGGCCGCTATCTAGAGAGCTAAACCCTTGCCTCGCTCCGCAGCCTCACTCGCGGAAGGACCTGAAAAACATGGGGTGAGAACTATAAACATAGTTCCCAGTGGGTAAGGCCACCCAAGAGAGAAGCTCGACCCACCAGGTCCAAAGAAACACCATATGCATAAGTTAGATCACAAATAACTATGCAACAATTATTTACATGCTTGTAAATAAACATAAAGGATGCAACCAAATAAAATATAACTTATCATTCTCTCTTAGGTTCATCCTATATTTCATATTGACTAAGTTCAATTACTTGTCATTTACTTATGGTTTCGGAATCGCCGTCTCACCATAAGGGTTCCAACATTCAAGGAGTGAACTCCTCACCTCCTAGTTCGAGTAGCGAACTCGTCGCATACTCGGGATAGCAAAATCGTCGCATACCCCATCTCAACACCGCCATCACATGGCATGGGTAGCGAACTCGTCGCATGTTCTATTCTCACATGTTCCAACCTATGTTCAATAACACTAGGTTCTATTCTCACATGTTCCAACCTATGTTCAATAACACTAGGTTCTATTCTCACATGCAACCATGCAACATGTATAGATAATTAAATTATACTTGAATTCTATATCATGCAATAGGAGCTCATTGCTCTACCTATCATGATTTTACCTTTTGCCAACATGCAAATTCTAGGGTTCACAACACATACCATTTTATCTTTAAATAGATAATTACCCTAATAATGGAAGTGACCTAATCACTTCGGTAAACACAAACCCACCTTAAGAGCTTCCAAATTCTTATATTCTTCAAGCCCCTAAGTGTCCAAGCCTTGAGTTCTTGCTTCAACCCAAGCTTCTACAAGAAAACGGTTCGTTACTCGTTACGAACCCTTAACTCAACTCAATACATGTAATCAAGTGTTCTAACATGATTTCCTATGCCTCAATTGTAATTCCCGAAGGTCCAAATATTTTTAGAACCTCCCAAGGCAAAAACCCTCATTTAACCTAGGTTTCACATGCATGCATGTAGAACCTCAAAATTTCTTGGCCAATCTCCATATTTTATGGTTTAGATTGCCTAGGGTTCCCAAAAACCTTATTTCAAAGGATTAAATCCAAGGTTTGAACCCAAAACGTGAGGAACTAACCTTAATCACGAGTTCCCCAAGCTTCTTCTTGCACCAAGAAGCTTCTTTTCTCCTTTGGAAGCCTTTCCAAGATCAATCTACCCTTTTCTCCAAGTTTTGGAGAGATCTCTAGAGAGAGAAAATGAAGGAGATGGAGAGGAGAAGTGGAGGAGGAAGATGACTGAGAAAGAAAGGTGTTCCCTGCCTTTCTAACACTCCCTCGAGTGTGAAAAGACCCATTTGCCCCTCTCCACACTTAACACCTTCAACCAGCCAAAACTGGAATTTCGTAACACTGTATACCGGTATGTGCATTGCATACCGATATACGGGTGCTAGTTCCGGTATACCCCGGAGAATTCCGCAAAACCCGAGAGCTTGGTTTTCGGTTTCAACCATGGCATTCCGGTATACCTCATCACATACCGGTACTAATCACTTCAGTATCGGTATGGAGATCCACATACCGGAATCCAGTGCAGACTTCACAAGTTCAGCAGTTTTAACTTTTCGAAGTCCGTTTTCGCGCCTCGCTTGCGCCGAAAACACTTCACACTAGTCCCAAACTTGGCCGAAGCCTCACATATAGCCTCTCATGCCATTTTTCCACCGGAACTCCACAATTTGTAGAAGTTTGGTACGATGCACTGAAATTCAGTGTACTACAGTAGAAATACTGTGTATGCGGCGGATCTAGTCATGCGCCCGAGAAGAGGTAACCCGGGGCGTGACACTAACTGACGGAATGATTGCAGTATCCTAGACTGTTCGACACTTCTGGAGAGGGTCGAGACAAGTCGGAGTCGTTTCGGCACAAAATAGACGCGAAAACGGACTCGGAGCACCGAAGTAAGCCAAAACTGAAGTTTTGGGCGTTTGGAACTTTAGGGCGCCCGGAAGTTATGTTTTGGGCGCCCAGATGTTGAGTGCTCGTTCTCTGAACTGCTAAGTCATTTCAGATTCATGATTCGGCCCCCCGGAAAGTGAGTCCGGAAATTTGCCTCGTGAGTATCGATCTGTTTGACACGTGTAGGGTGGTAGGTGGGTTCCGCCGGACCAGGTTAGGGCGCACCGGACCGTGGGCGGAGAGTCCGATGTTCTGGACTTGTGCAGGCTTGAAGAACCTGGCGCCCACTTCTTGGGTTTCGGGCACCCGAATGTTGGGATTCCTACTGAGGAACAGGTTAGGTACATTTTTGTTCTTGAGGCCCATTGCACCGAAACCCTTTGTCTATAAAAGTTGTGGACGACCCCCCTGAGGTGTTTTTCCTCCCCTTCTTCATGGTAAACCTTGGATATTTGCAGTTTAGCCGCCTCAAATCTTCCAAATTCCATCCATTCCCATTGAAGACCTTGGATCCCTGCAGAACAGCAGCATCGACCTGTGGTGTTTCTGCTCATGTGCAGTGTGGGAGTGTCCAAATCCTACGAAACTTGGTTTTTTGGATTGTGGACTCATAGGGAAGACGTGGGATCCTTCCAATCGCATTTTGGACAGGTATGTATGCTGCAGTTGGTGTTTTACTGGACCCCTTGTGTTCTTGAGCTGAAACTTGGGTTTTCCTTTGATCTTATGGATCCAAATCTCTTGGGAGCTGGAATTTCGAAGTGAAGATTGGTCCTTCCTCATCCTTTGCTGATTTGGAGGTTATTTCCACCTGAATTGAGGATTCAAGGGTGAGTTCTAGCTCAGATTTTGAGTATTTAGCTTAAGTGCTGAAATTTTGGACCTTTGATGGATTTTTGGAATTTTGAATCCAGATCTTTGTGAGAAGCTTTGGAGAGGCTTTGGATTGTTCCATCACTGTATTTGAGAGGTTTGTGACCCTTTTCCATGGGCTAGATTTATTGGAATCCCAGAATTTATGCTAGAAGTGTTATATACTTAGTTGCTGGAATTTCTGGATGCAGTGCAGGAGGGTCCAGAAGTGGGTCCGAATCAGTGCGAGGACTATTTGGACATCGAGTCGAACTCCGTTTTGGCTGAAATTTGGAGGGTTTGCTCTTGAGCCCCTGCTGGTGAGCTGGGTACAATTTCACTGCATTTGGACTTAGGATTTGAATTTTATCGCATGTTGAATCCATATTGGTCGTGCTGTCAGGCTGCAGTTTTGGGCTAATGTTCTGTGTCACGCCCCGGGCTAGTTCTAAATGCGGAAAAACGTGCCAATTTTTTTTTTTTAAAGCCTAGCCCGCGCCACGTACAGACCCGCCACAAATACAGGGTCCACTGTACACACGGACAGAGCCTCCCCTGTATTTGCACGGCGTCCACAACTTACAACAGGATCACAACCACCATTCATTCATCACAACAGCACAACAACTCAACGAGAGATTCATACAGCTAACAGTCCTTAAACCTGTAAGAATCTAAGCAAATCCTTAGGCGAAGGATGATGCAATGCACAAACAACAATCATTCTAGAAATCTGCTCTTTACCCAGAAGCTTTCTTTGAAACCCTAGATCCAATCATTTAAACCCTTCGAAAATCGTTCCCCACACGAGAACCTTTCTTTTGAAAACGCTACCACGAGGGGTAGAAAACCAAAGTATGCGATAAATGAAAGATCTAGAAGAATACTCAACCGAGAGTCTAAGCATGCAATCAACTCATAGGAACTAAACCAAAACCACAGAAGATAAGCATGCAATACCAACATCCAAAATGTAACTGAACCTCATCCACAACTAACCAACTATCAAGGGATAGGATAAACCAAAAATCTGGGGGAGAAGCCTCACAGGTCAGAGCCTCTAGCACACTATCTATGCGTGCCTCGCTGCGTCCCGACTCCCACCACCCTGCTCACCTGAAAACAACAACGAGGGCGGGGGGTGAGAACATGTAAACATGTCTCCCCTCCCAGTGGGTACCGCAAGCCGACGAAGGCGAGGTGTACACACCGGCACGAGGGTCAACAGATAGGTAGATAAGGTAAACAGTAGCACAAGTAGATATGAGGCCAACATATAACTGAACAACTAAGCTACTGTAATCAACTAGTGTATGCATCAATGGAGATAACCACAAGGTAAACCCAATCCATAGCCACCGGGACGTATCCCTGGCACTGTCACCTGCTCAACACTCGGCACATAAACCTTCTGGACGCACTGCGTCAAGGCTCACGGGTCGGCACAAACTCAACGACCCTTTTTCGGAAAAGAACACCCCAAGGCGGTGGATCAGACCGCTGGTGTACGTGAAGTGCTAGAAGAGCTGTGACGATCGATGCTAATGCTCAATCCACAGAACGGCAACGAGCCGTGAAGCAACCAATAAACAACAACTAGGATCGCTCGGAACAACAGGCGATCACCACCGACCAACTAGGTCATCTCAAGAACCATGCAAACCACAACTACTCTACTATCCAAGCACGCATATAAGTAGAGTCAACGGGAGTCAAGTGAACTAATAACTGAAATGCAAGAGAAAGGATAGAAAGGTATCACCGTAGTCCACTGAACCGACTCCGGGTCGAAGTACCCACCTGTAGGTAAGATCAAATCTAACACCGACGGCTCACGGGAAACGCGACAGGACCTACGAAAGACTCACACGGTCAAGGTCCACCAAGTCGACGCTAAACACCAAGCTCACACAATCCCGAATCGACGGATCGCCCGGAAAACCCACCGGGACGATCCGAAACCACACAAAGCCCCAGAGGGGTACCAAACAGCCAACAAAGTCCCTCGCTGTCCCCGAACACACGAAACCAAGTGACGGGACAGCGAGCTCAAACTCTGAGTGCCACGAACACAAACGCACCCGACACGGCTTCCCGGGTTCCCGAAAAGTGCCGATTTGACACCGGAACCCCTCGTCACTCATCCGCTGTCCTCGGAACTTCGGGACAGCGATGAGGAACAGCCAACAAGGCTAAATAATGAAGCCAAGTCATTCACGAAGACAGCGAGTGAGTCGCACTACTAAAACACGCGTTTCGCCGATTAATTCATCGAAAAATGCATCGGAAACGAATCCGAAACTCCGCGAAGGGCGAGAGGGTTGGACAACCAGTCCACAGGGCCTCCAGGACCATACCCTTGCTGCCCACAGCGTCACAACGCTGCCACAAACGCTAAAGTCCACAAACAAGCGACAAATACATACATACAAGCAATAAACAAAGCCGCTAGAGCAAACCGTACATCCGCATGTAGTACACTAAACTTTAGCGAATTGCAAGGTTCTAGTGTGAGATTAGTACTCCGTACTAATCTGGAGGTTTTGGTTTTGTTTCGAGCCCTTGGGAGCGTTTTCGGGACTTGAGAAGTGCGAAAACGGACTCCGGGAGTCGAAATCTGCAAAACTGCAGGTTTTGGCATTGCATACCGGTATTCATCTTTGGGATACCGGAATGCTGTGTTAAACCGAATTTCGCAGCTCTCGGGTTCTGCGGAATCCTGCTGGAAATACCGGAATAGGCTGGCATTCCGGTATGTGCCATCGCATACCGGTATTGGAGTTGAGATACCGGTACTGGCAATGCGCATACCGGAATCCCTTCGCGTGGCCTGTTTGGCCGAGGCTCGAGTTTGCGGAGTTTCTGGCCTGGTACCGGTATGCCCATACGCATACCGGTATACAGAACCAAAAATTCTGTTTGAGCTGTTTTGCGAATGTTGGCTTTTGGAGGGGTGTTAGGGCAATTGTTACATCATAACACTTAACCCCTCACAGCCCCCTCTCAGCCTCATTGCTGAGGACTTAGAGAAAAAAGAGGTAGGCTTCTTCTCTCTTTCTCTCTCTAGATTTCTTGGGCTTTTGGTGATTAAACCTAGGGTTTGATCTCTATTTCCTTCTCTTTTGCTTTCAAGCTTGCTAGCTTGTTCTTGGTGGACTTGGTGGAGAAAGAGAAGGGCTTGTTTGAGGTTTATCTCCAAACCTAGCTTCCTTGGATCTTGTTTGGAGCTACAAAGAGGTGAGTCCTCCTCTTTTGAACCCTCTTTTGTAGTTTATTTGGGTTTTTATTGGAGAAATCCCATTATGGGAAACCTAGGGTTTATTTTTAGGGTTTCTTAATTTCGGGATTTTGAATGGGAATTGATGGGTGTAGAATGTTGTGTTAGGTTGGATTTGAGGCCTCCTAACTCTATTTTGGACTTTGGACAAGAAATTCTTGGTCTAAGGTATTTTCACCCTTTTTCCCTTTGTTGTATGTCGTTTTTCGATTTTGGTTGTTCGATGTTCTAACCCCATAGGGATCTCCTTTAGGGCGCTAGAAATCGAGGGGACAACTCTGTTTTCGGATACTGCGAGGTTCCGAAGGGCTTCGGGTGGGTTTGACCTCACCGAAATGGGTGAATTCTCTCTATGTCATCGTTGTAGCTTAAGAGCTTAATTTAATGCATTTTCATACCAATTATGGCATGGTAGAATTTTAGAATGCATAAAATTCATGTGCTTTATAGATGCAAATTATATGCCCTATGTAGTAGGAGATTTGCATAGTATTTGTGTAAGATAGGGGGTGCCCTAGGATCTATCTAGCGTATATCAATCACCTAGAGGGGGGTGAATAGGTGTATAAACAAAAATCACAAATCTCAATGCGATAAAGTAATGCGGAAAATAAAATCAGCACATCGAGATTTACGTGGGAAACTCCACCTTGGAGAAAAACCCACGGGACCAACACGCGATAACAATCCACTAAGAATAAAAGATTACAAGGTGATTACCGACTCCACGGACTTAACCTCTCCCTTCTCTTCAGCGGATCACGCGCACCAACGGGTTGTCCACGCCCCACGTCCGAGTCCACGAACGCCACGTCCCGAATCCACGAGACGCCCAACTTCGAATCCACGAAGTCAACAACACGTCGAATCCACGACGCACACCCGAATCCACGAGCACCAACGATCCGAATCCACGAATCGTCCAACTTCGAATCCACGAAGTCTTGATCACGCCGAATCCACGACGCCACTCGAATCCACGAGCAAGAACAAATAACGTTGATGATGTAACGTTGGTGATGGTTTATTGCTTAGAATAACATTGAAAATCTATGGGAATAATCTCTAAGCAATCTTCAAATTGATTCTAAAAGAATATTAGAAATTAGAGCACCATGAATCAATTTGAGAGAAGCTTGATGTAGAAGATGAGGAAAACGGTTACCTACAAGCTTCTAGGGTTTCTAAAAGATAATCTGTGATTCACCATCTTTTAGAGACTCCCCCACATCATATTTATAGGTTAGAAGCAATCCAAAATAGATTAGGATTAAAAAACAGTTTTTAGAAAGGTTTGGAAGCAAACCGATTTCGACTAGGATTGCAAAACTGATTTTAGAAAGGTTTGGAACCAAATTAGGATTGCAAAGATATTTTAAGGAATCTACCATCTTATTTACATGTTTGGGAGACATTAGAATCAAAGTAGGATAGAAAAAATAACTTTCCAAAACTTCGCAACGGGTCGGGGTCCGGACCGCGGGTATGGGGTCCGGACCTTGACACTCTCCAGGCGTTTCATTGTCCGGACCTCAGCCATCAGGGTCCGGACCCGGTCTGCAAAACAGCCTGGGGTCCGGACCTCAGCCCTCAGGGTCCGGACCTCCGCCCTCAGGGTCCGGACCTCATCCTCAGGGTCCGGACCCTCCCTGCGTGACAGCCAGGGAGGCGTACGGGTTCCGGACCTCATGTTCCAGGGTCCGGACCGGGTCTGCGAACCAGCATAACCTGCTTACGGGTTCCGGACCTCATGTTCCAGGGTCCGGACCTCGTAGTTGGAAAACTTATTTTTTACAATTTAAAACACTTTGAATCCATTCTAAAGTCTTCCAAACACTTGTAAATAATTAAAAATCATCATCAAGATTATTTAAACTTACCAAGCATCGTGAATTCAAACGGTGAGTCTTCGAGTCTTCAATCTTCGTCTTTTCTTCTTTGAACCTTCAAGACTCCGACTCACTTCACGAAATATGCCAATATAAAATCCGTAACAATCTCCCCCTTTGGCAATTTCGTGACAAAAACACAAAAATACATAAAACACTCACGATGCTCATCTCTCTAAAAATGAAATTCATTGCCATCACCAAAACAATGAACTTCTCGCGTGAAAGATCCAAATGAAATTTAAAATTACAATTTAGTAACTCCTAAAACAAACTCTATGACTTAGACAAACATGGAGTCTTGAAGTCTTGAAAGACCTGCAAAAATTTGCATTCTCCACGAACAAAGTTAGTAGAAAAAATATCAAAAACGCTCCCCCTTTGTTCATGCAATCTCTCCCCCTATGTTTATGCGTCTAAGTTATCATTACCTCTCTCCCCCTTTTTGTCAAAAATTGCCAAAAGAGAAACACCAAAAATAGAGAGAAGTTCGAGAGAAATCAATCAAAATACAAGTTGAAAGCTTTTCAATTTTGAAACCACTTGTTATAAAATTTCAAGCAATGTTAGTGCATGAGAAATATAAATTCACATTGACTTCTTTCAATCCCTATTAATTTCATAAGAATTAAGAATTTTACTACACACTCACCATAATGTAGATAAAATATTATACGATTTCTTAACTCATATAAACTTCAAAATCAAGTAATCAAAAATAATCTAAAGGCTCAAAAGCTATCAAGATGTAAACGGATTATGAAGATGACTTAAGGGATTCATCAAAGAGACATAAATTTGTTGCATAAACATTCAAATTTGAGATAAAACAAATAGCACAAGGGGTGGCTCTTTGAGCATCTTTCTTGTATGTGGACCACCTTATAACTCCGAAAAATAAAAATTGTGAGATTTTTCCTTTTGCATGCTTTTGCACTTATATATATATTTTTTTTCGGATGCAATTCAATTCTCATGTGGTAGCTGCACACACTAACCGGACGACCGGGGTGGTAGCTCTTTCCTCCATGTGGTGGTAGTTTTCACACTCCTTTTAAGGATGTAACTCTTTCCACATCTTTCAAACGCATATGAGCATTTTATTTTATATAATAATTACTCCCCCTCGCTTATGCAATCTCTTAGTTGAAAGAATATGTGACAAATTTTAGTCCATAAGAGAATGACTATTCATCAAATTCAACACACACAACCGAGATAGGTTAAGCTCCTAGAGATTACACATGATTGCCTAAATTTGATGAATATAAGTATGAAGAATTCTCATAATAAATTATCTTCAAATATAATGAAAATAAAGTAAAACCGATAATTAATATGAGATTAATTAAGAGTGAATGAAAGTGAACCTATTAATATTCAATGCACTATTTAATGTTCTAATCATTCAAAGAATCCAAAAAAAATTGTAACAATGAAAGCACCAAAAACGTGTAATGCAATGAACAAAAGATATGCAATAAAAACCGATCAAAGCATTACTCTAAGTCAAAACAAATTAAGACTTGAGAGAAGGAAAGATATCACCTTTCCGAACCCAAACTTGTCGGATTGTTGGTTGCCTTGGTTTGTTGACGTTGGGCACGGTTTGTTTTGACTTTTGATCAACCGTGGGTCTCACCATCGCATTCCGCTTTAGAGTAGTTGAGTGTTGTGGCTTTGACTTTCGGTTGACCTCGGGTACTCGACCTTTTTGATATTGCTTTTGAAACCGAGAGGCTTGTCGAGTGTTGAAAGATGCCGATAGATGTTTAGAAGATGCCGATTGAGTATTCTTACCTTTTCTAGGGCATGTCTTCTTGATGTGACCTTTCTTTCCACATCTATGACATACTTTCTCTTTTACACTTGTTGAGACTTTATATGTTGATTTTTTAACCTTCTCAACAAATGTCCGCTCATATCCAACACCAAGTTTGTCCGTTTGACCCAATCCGAGCATACTATCAAGCTTTTTCGAACCGGAGGAGAATTTTTGTATGTCGGACTTGAGTTGATGAACTTGTTTGGTCAAAACTTGGTTGGATGTGTGAACTTCTTTGTATTGTTGCTCTAGAAAACCAACCTTTTCTTGATGCGATTTGATCGTTATCTCCGATTGGTTGAGCTTTTCTTGGAGGATTTTATTACTTGTTAGGATTTGTTCCCTTTCCTCCGCAAGAGCTTTATTTGAAGTACACAATATCTTTTTGTCATCCTCAAGCTCCAAAAGTTGCTTCCTCAACTTCTTGTTGTGCTTAGCCATCTTCTTCGATTCAATAAGTAGTTGATTATACACTTCGGCTAAGTCTTCATCATCGGACTCCTCCTCACTCGTGCCATCATCGCTCGATGTACCATGCACAGAGGAAGAAAAAGGGTTAGCAATAATTGATGATAAACAAAAAGTAGAAGGAGAAGAAGAAACGTGTGAAGATAGGGCAATGGCATCATTGGTTTCTTCTTCACTAGAACTCGATTCATTAGAAGTTGAATCGTCCCAAGTTCTAGCTTGTAAAGCCTTCTTTTTATAAGACTTTTTAGTGGGACAATCCGTGGAGATGTGACCGTAGCCACGGCATTTGTAACACCGGATCTCCCCTTCAAGTTCATCCTTTTCTTTAGAAGACTTTCCAAACTTCTTCTCTTTAGAGAATTTAGAATTTGAAGATCCTTTAGAAGAAGATTTGGATGTAGATCGATTTGACTTGTTCTTCCGGAAATTTCGACGAAATTTCTTCGTGAGACGCTCCATTTGATGTTCAAAATCAGCGAGCGAAATTTCTTCGTCGGAATCCGAGTCGTCGTCTTCCTCTTTCGTAGATTTTAGTGCAATACCTGTACTCTTAGAAGAAGACTTGGAAGAAGATTCATTAGTAGGAAAAGTCATTTCATATGTTTGTAAAGCACCTACTAATTCTTCTACTTTCATCTCGTCCGGATGTTTTATAGTCTCAATGGCCGCAACCTTCGGACGAAATCTTTCGGGAAGAGTTCTCAAAATTTTTCTTACAACTTTAGATTCCGAGATTTTCTCTCCCAAATTTGCGCATGTATTGACTATGTCTTGAAGACGAGTATAGTACTCGGTAAAGGTCTCATGTTCGTCCATGGAAATTGAATCAAATTTACTTGTAAGCATTTGAAGTTTTTGGACCTTTACCAAGCTAGTTCCCTCATGCGTAATTTGGAGAGTATCCCAAATCTCCTTAGCCGTTTCACACGCCGAGACGCGTGAAAACTCGGTTTGAGATAAAGAATTAAATAAGGCATTAATTCCCCTACCGTTGTAAGAAGATAAATCAATCTCTTCCCTACTCCATTTATTTCGAAGTTTAGGGACGCTAACATTATCGACGATTTGAGTGGGATGAGTCCATCCAAATTCTATGGATTGCCACACTCGTTCATCGATGGCTATTAGAAAAGCTCTCATGCGAACTTTCCAATAAGCATAGCTCGTGCCATCAAAGAACGGAGGTCGATTAATGTTACCACCTTCACCCATTATGAAAGATAAAGCCTAGATCCCGCTCTGATACCAAATGTAAGATAGGGGGTTCCCTAGGATCTATCTAGCGTATATCAATCACCTAGAGGGGGGTGAATAGGTGTATAAACAAAAATCACAAATCTCAATGCGATAAAGTAATGCGGAAAATAAAATCAGCACATCGAGATTTACGTGGGAAACTCCACCTTGGAGAAAAACCCACGGGACCAACACGCGATAACAATCCACTAAGAATAAAAGATTACAAGGTGATTACCGACTCCACGGACTTAACCTCTCCCTTCTCTTCAGCGGATCACGCGCACCAACGGGTTGTCCACGCCCCACGTCCGAGTCCACGAACGCCACGTCCCGAATCCACGAGACGCCCAACTTCGAATCCACGAAGTCAACAACACGTCGAATCCACGACGCACACCCGAATCCACGAGCACCAACGATCCGAATCCACGAATCGTCCAACTTCGAATCCACGAAGTCTTGATCACGCCGAATCCACGACGCCACTCGAATCCACGAGCAAGAACAAATAACGTTGATGATGTAACGTTGGTGATGGTTTATTGCTTAGAATAACATTGAAAATCTATGGGAATAATCTCTAAGCAATCTTCAAATTGATTCTAAAAGAATATTAGAAATTAGAGCACCATGAATCAATTTGAGAGAAGCTTGATGTAGAAGATGAGGAAAACGGTTACCTACAAGCTTCTAGGGTTTCTAAAAGATAATCTGTGATTCACCATCTTTTAGAGACTCCCCCACATCATATTTATAGGTTAGAAGCAATCCAAAATAGATTAGGATTAAAAAACAGTTTTTAGAAAGGTTTGGAAGCAAACCGATTTCGACTAGGATTGCAAAACTGATTTTAGAAAGGTTTGGAACCAAATTAGGATTGCAAAGATATTTTAAGGAATCTACCATCTTATTTACATGTTTGGGAGACATTAGAATCAAAGTAGGATAGAAAAAATAACTTTTCAAAACTTCGCAACGGGTCGGGGTCCGGACCGCGGGTATGGGGTCCGGACCTTGACACTCTCCAGGCGTTTCATTGTCCGGACCTCAGCCATCAGGGTCCGGACCCGGTCTGCAAAACAGCCTGGGGTCCGGACCTCCGCCCTCAGGGTCCGGACCTCATCCTCAGGGTCCGGACCCTCCCTGCGTGACAGCCAGGGAGGCGTACGGGTTCCGGACCTCATGTTCCAGGGTCCGGACCGGGTCTGCGAACCAGCATAACCTGCTTACGGGTTCCGGACCTCATGTTCCAGGGTCCGGACCTCGTAGTTGGAAAACTTATTTTTTACAATTTAAAACACTTTGAATCCATTCTAAAGTCTTCCAAACACTTGTAAATAATTAAAAATCATCATCAAGATTATTTAAACTTACCAAGCATCGTGAATTCAAACGGTGAGTCTTCGAGTCTTCAATCTTCGTCTTTTCTTCTTTGAACCTTCAAGACTCCGACTCACTTCACGAAATATGCCAATATAAAATCCGTAACAATTTGAACATAGCGCATCATGGTTGGCTATGGGAAGTAAATATTTCATTCAAGCAATGGTTTAATTGCTTACTTGAAGGACTAGAGACGTGTGTAATGGTAGATGGACAATGGACTAGAAAACACTCTTAACACTTAGCTTGTTGGACTAGTGTAGAGTATATGTGACATATGACATGTTAGAATCACAATGTGAAGTTAAACTCATGACATTCCACTTAGTTGAACATCTAGAATGACATTAGTTGGTTTTCCATGTTATAGATATGATGCATGATGTTATATTATGGTTGATTGTTGCTTGTTGGCCATTATGCTCGCTTACACATGCTTGTGAGGGTCGCTCCCTACAAGCCGGCACTCCGGAGTTGGCCTCGCGACAGTTGTTTCGCACGTGTGGTTGAGAGCGCCGAAATGGAACCGCCGTGGGTAAGGCTCACCGAAGCGTGAGGTGTTGATTACCACGGAGCCATTAGGCACGGCACAAGTGAACATCCCGCTATTGTACTCTTCATGACTACATACTTATAATTATATGCAAAGGTGGACATTCTTTTAATGTACTCTTTATGACTACACATTTAATGTAATATGCCAAATGAACATTCATATTGTAAAAGGTTGCATACTTATACATGTGCATGAGTAGTTTAGTCCATGTTAATATGATTAAATCTTGAGGCATTGTAGCATTGAAGTTTCATTATAAAATATGCTTTTATTATCTAACCCTACTTTGCCTCAGTTGGCCTAGTGGTGTACTCCGCTCTTCTCGGCGGCTTACCCACTGGGAACTATTGAATAATAGTTCTCATCCCCCTGGGGTTTGTTGTTTTATTTCAGAGCCATCCACTGCGGGAGAGGCTAGGGACCGCGGCAAGGGCATTGCGAGTAGCTAGATCGCGAGGGTGCTAGCGACTAGGTGGCGCACCTTTCTTTTATTTTATTTGAGAGGTGTTTTTGTATCGACCACATTTGTAGAGACTACCCTATGTCCCTTTTTGGGTTTATGTTGTACTAAACTCTTGTAGTAATTTTACTGTTATAGTATTTCATACTTTTACCTTGAGACCTTACTTGTTTAGTATGTATGCTCTGATTATCATGATAGGATTACTTACTTTATTCCTTTCATTCATGTTCGTTATTAGACGCCTTGTGTGCATGTTAGTTGTTTGTGTACACGGCGGGTCTGTGCATGCGCCCGGGTGGGCTTCCGCTGGGGCCCCGGGGCGTGACACCGCACGACCTTCCGCAAGCACCAGCGGATAGGTAACGATGTCACGGAGACCGTGCTCACAGCCCCACTGCGACAGGACAAGTCGCAAGCTCAGCAAACCCATAAAAATAGTGAGCACAAGCAATAAGCAAGCATGACTAAGGCCGTTCGAGCAAACCGTACCTCCGCACGACCTTCCGCAACACCAGCGGATAGGTAACGACGTAACGGAGGCCATGCTCACAGCCCCACTGCGACAGGAACAGTCGCAAGCCGGGAAAGA
Source organism: Puya raimondii (assembly GCA_016920855.1). NCBI lineage: Eukaryota > Viridiplantae > Streptophyta > Magnoliopsida > Poales > Bromeliaceae > Puya > Puya raimondii. The sequence goes on from JABWPP010000047.1 coordinate 493,243, forward strand.
GCATAAAAACAGTGAACACACAAGGCAAAATGGCTCGACAAAGGCCAAACACCCAAACGGCTCAACCAAACAGTGAACTAAGGTGAGCATGATGATCAGCGCATCGCCGCGATCATCGTGCTCACAATCCCGAGCTTCGGGAGTCGACAGGGACCTCAAACAACCAAGCCAACCATAAAAACCCAAAAATCAGACCCGGGCCGGAGCAACCAGCTCCGGCCGGCTGCCGGCCGACATGCACGGCCAGCGGCGGCCAGGGTCGGCTGCGGGGGAGGCAAGGAAGAGGGGGCTCACCTCAGCCAGCAACAGGGAGCAGCGGCGGCGGTGCGGGGAGAGCGGCGGCTCTCGGGTTGGCTAGGGCACGGCGGCGCGGCAACGGACAGCGACGGCGGCCGGCGGCGACGCGAGCACCGGCAAGAGGAGGTCGCCGGACGTCGTCCTACCGGTGACCGCGACAAAAAGACGGCGGGTGGCGGCGGCGGAGCAAACATGGCCGCAACAGCCCTAGCTGCCAAAACCGAGCCCGCGGCGGCTCTGGCGGCTCTCCGGCGGCACGGCGACGGCCAGGGAGGCAGGGTGCGGCACCGGAGGACATGAGGAAGGTGGCGCTCACTGTCCCAGAGATTGGGAGGCGGCGGCGGCCCGATCCCACAGACCTCGGCCAGCTGCTGCCCAAGCAGTGGTTGCAGCAGCTCCGACGGCCCACGGCGGCGGCTCCCGGCAGCGGCGCACCACTCCGGCGGTCGTGCCACCTCAGGGGAAGCCCAAGCAGTGGGTTTCCCCTGGGTGCACACCGCAGGGAAGAAGAAGAAGAAGAAGAAGAAGAAGAAGGAGAAGAAGAAGAAAAAGGGGGAAAGAGGTTGCTGGTGGTGGCGCCGGCCAGGGGATGGCCGGCGGTGGCCGGCCGAGCTCGGGGAGGGAGCAGGGAGGCTGGGGAGGCTGGGGCTCACCTCTGGGAGCTGAGGGGAAGAGAGGAAGTGAGAGAGGGAGTGAGAGGGATTCCAACAAAGCGCACACACACACACACACTTAAACACAAGTGCACAATTACATTTAAGCCCCTCAAACACAGTAAATTACTCCTCAGTCCCTCACAGCAGGTACAAAATGCCCAGACACCCCTCCACAAGCAATCTCACGCGAAACGGTGCGAGAACAGGGTCCAAATCACGAAACTGCAAAATGTGATATTCGACCTCTCGGCGAAGAAGATGGAAGATCTCTCAAACCGTTCGTTGCATGTCAAAACGGATCGCGCCATCGCGTTCAGCACTGTCGAGACATCGAACCTACCATTTTGGATCGTCAGATTCGGGCTCTGGATAGCGCCGTTAAGCCGTTCTCTCTCCGCGACAAAAACACAAAAACAATAAAAATCACTTATACATGTATATATATATATATAAATACCCGTATATATATACGTATACAGATAAAAAACACAGTATCAGGGGAGAGGAACACATAATTTTAAATTTCCAAAAATTCGAATTCTCACATTCTGGGCGCCCAGAACTTGAGCAGGTGTGTCCGAATCTTGAGTTGGCAGTTTTGAGCCCGATTTCAGCCGGTGTTGTTTGGAGGCCTTCCACTCGACAACTAGCCTTTGTTGGATAGCGTTTGAGGTGGGTTAATGTTACCGAAATCGCCGAATTTTCTCCTAAGTTGTAGAGAGTGCAGCATGTTGTTTTATTATCTGTTTGATCATGTTAGTAGCTCGAATTCATGAATTTGCATGTGTTTATATGAAATCTGAATTTGGAGCATAAGTTGATAATTTATAGACATGACTTTACATGCTGAACTGGGAATTGACTTAGGAGAAAACTCGTGAACCTACAACCGTCACTTTTCGAACTATTATCAGATTTAGCTCTAGGAGCCGTTTCTGTTCTTGTATCACCGCTGTTAGTGCGAGGTGAATACTTAGTTTGTTGTAGGATGAGTTTACGCTTGTGCTGGGATGCCGAGCTTGTATTTACAGCAGGGTTAGGCTGTTTTGTATTACCGGGTGCCGTCGGGGTTGACGGTGGACCCAGATTCTTATTTTAGCTTTTATTTGTGCTGGGGGCACGTGAGCTTGGAGTCTTTGACCCATTTCGACCCTTTTTATTTGATTATAGCCTGCCGGAGCCTGATTGTGCTCGACAGAGATACGCTTATTAACTCGGTTGGGTAGCTCCCCCGAGTGCCGCTCCGGAGTGAGGCCTCTCTTGCGTTGATGTCGCTGCAGATTAGTTGGATATGATACTTGGATCGGCTACCCTTTTTGGTAGTGTGCGGTGTGGCTAGGCAGTTGGCTGGACGAGCCTTTTTGGGTGGTTCCGTTAGATTGGGTCCGGGGTGACTTTTCACTTTGGTGATGCATACTTGAGAGTTTGACTTGGATAGTGGTAGGGTAGTGGCATTACAGCTGTAGAGTTTATTCCAGCTTACTTTATTTTTTCTTACCTACCAGCTATACTGTTAGTCTCGTAGACTTAGTGGGTGGACCGTTGAGGTCGGTAGTGGTACCCACTGAGGACTACGTCTTTTGATAGTAGTTCTCACACCCATTGTTGCCACCTTTTCTTGCAGAGCCTTCGCCTGTTGCGGCTGCTGCTTCTGTTCCTGCGGATCGAGGTAAGGGAGTCGCGAGCTAGATCCCTACCATTTCCTGTTGTTCCTAGAGGAGGACCCTACTGGTGATAGGTTTATTTTGAGTTGTGCCATGTACATATAGTGTGGACTGGTGGTTCCTTTTGAGGTGGTCTTGTACCTATCGCAGTTTTGGAGGAACTGTTGTATTTTGGATCCTATATGTACAGGTGGCTTTTGTTCTATTAGTATGATCTTATTTCAGCTCTATATCTCTTGTAGTTGCTTGTATGCTTGTTTACAGGTTAGCTATCGCTTCGTATACATAAATTTTTTTATGTATACGGCGGATCTGTTGGCGAGCCCGGGGAAACGAGTAATCCGGGGCATGACAGTTGATTTGGAGTTTGCAAAAGTTTTTCATGGATGAAGATAATTTTCACCTATTTTTCTCATGATTTTTGGTGAATTTCGTGGTGAGCTTGTTTGAAGCTCCTAACCCCTTGGAAAATTTTCTTAGGGCATATGAAGCTTAGGGGACAACTTCGTTTGAAGGAACGAACAAGTTTCGATGGGTATCCGGTGGGTCAGACCTTACCGAAATGGGTGAACTCCCCTATGTCTCCTATCTTGTTATAGGATTGATTAGATGCATATTCATGCTATTTATGACATGGTAGAAATTATAAACACGTGACATCTTCATGTTACATGTGGAATTTGGCATACTCTATATAGTAGAGGATTATGAGGTTAACATGCATACTAGAACACATACAATGGCATTGTGATGTTAGGTTCCTCCTTCGCGAATTATGAGATGCATGTTAGAGATAAGTGGTATCATGTGAGACACTACATGACTAGTGGATGATTGAATTTAGTTACGCATATCGTAGTATGCTTGCTATAGAGAAAATGAAGAACATGACATATTGCACAAGATGCAGAGCTAAGTGTGTTGCACCTCATTTAGATGAGCAACTAAGATTGGCTTTGAAACATTATACTCGACCTTTAGGTCGTTGATCGAAATTTCATGTTTAAGACATGAGGAAAGGGTTCCCTACACACTTGATTATGGAAATGGCAAAAGCATGTAATTGCTTAGTTAAATGAGAGTTAGATTACTTGCATGGTGATTTCCATACTCCATGTAGTGGAGGATTATGTAGCAAGGCATATGTACATCATGAACTATGATTTTGTTGGCATTAGTAAAATGCATTGATTTTGTTGGCATTAGTAGAATGCATCGAAAATGGCATTAGTAAAATGCATTGAAAATGGCATTAGTAACCCGTTGGGGTCATGAATGAGACATAGATCCATTCTTATTAGTATAAGTGAGATGTAAACATTCACATGTTAGAGACATGTTGCATATTGGTAGAGACATACCAACGAATAAGTGAGAGCATATGGTATATGTGTTATAGATTCCGACCCTCGAGTCGATGTTGTGATTTCATGTTTTAGACATGATGAACGAATTTTCTATGCTGTTGACTATGCTTGCTTGCCATTGTGCTCATTCGCACAAGCTTGTGAGGGTCGCTTCCTACAAGCCGGCACTCCGGAGTTGGCCTTTTGCGACATCATGCTCGCCCGTGCGGGATTGGGCGCCGAAGTGGATTGCTGTGGGCGAAGCTCATTCTTAGCGTGAAAATGTTGACTACCACAGGGCCATTAGGCACGGCACAAGCCGAAACTTTACCTTTGGAAAGTCCCCTATGGTAGGAAAATCGTGATAAAAGTAATATTTGACATTACAACTAAATAGATCAAGGTATATGAACATGAATGGTCGACATTGCATATTCAATCATATGATAGTGTAGAATTCTTGCATGACATACAACATGCTACTTGAACATAATTGGTAATTCAATCATATGATAGTGTAGAATTCTTGCATGACATATAGCATGCTACTTGGAACATAAGTGATCACATAATTTGTGGTATTATTTACCCTAACACCGTTTGAATGCATTCATAGTAGTTGGATATTCATGATAGTCACTACTTGTACTGGCAACCATAGTGGTAATAAAACTATACACATGATGATTAGTATAGTGACATGGCTATATGATGATAATGGAAGGTTTTTCCTTTAGCTAGTGGTTATAACATAAAGATGGACATGCATGTAAACTAGTATTGATAAAGTACTTGTGCATATGATAGTAGAAAATCATATTCATGTTAGACGGCATTGACATGTGGAGGCACGATTGTAGTATAATCATTGCATATTCTTTACTGCTTTATGCTTTATTTTGCAGATATATATATATTGTTGCCTCAGTTGACCTAGTGGTGTATTTCGCCACTCTCGGCGGCTTACCCAATGGAAACTATTGTTTAATAGTTCTCACCCCCATTTATTGTTGGTTTTTGTTTCAGAGCCTTCCGCAGCGGGAGAGGCTTGGGATCGTGGTGAGGGGTTAGCGACTAGCTAGAGCCTCTACGATGATGTTATAGATGGACCCTTGATGCCTTTCCTTTTGTTTTGAGTGAAAGGTGTATAGTTGTATCCAATTGGGTGATCTTTTAGCATTCAAGATGTGTAATCTTATTGTATAACTTGAGATTGTGGTTTTGTGATAGACTGGATTTAGTAGTTGAATTATGTACTTACTCTGATCACCGTATTTAGGATGTACTTCTGCTACTTCATTTGTTGTTGTTGTAGACGCCTTGTGTGCATCGGGGGGTGCTCGTGGCGGGTCTGTGCACGTGCCTGGTGGGCTTCCGCTAGGTCCCGGGGCGTGACATATATATATAACGAATCTTTATGATAGACTCATTGAAAACTGTTATTAAATTATTTCTAACTATGTTTTTATTGGTTTTATGTATTTTGTTATTGCTTTTGTCAAAATGAGATGATTATAGGTTCTACTACTTTTAATCAATATTTTATAATGGCTTTTATTTAAAATCATAGATTTATTGCTTATAGTGTAGGATTTGAAAACAAAGAATAGTTGAGTAGTGTATCTGAAAAAAAAATTAGTATAGTAAGTAAAGTGTAATATAGTTTAATTAAGCCTTCTTTTTTTGACTAATTATACAATACTTTGCAGTAATTAAGTATTATTTTTCTCTACCATGCGATACGACTTTCTTTTCAAACACATCATTGAACACTCTCTATATTTCACTTTAAATTTATTTTTATTTTCTATATTGTACTATTCTTTTTCCTCAAAGACAACATTAAATTATTTTTTTGCCAATTTCTATAGTATTGTCAATAAATATATTATTTTAAATGGAAGCTTACATTTATTAAAACAAAATGACCATCCTAAATAGAGTAATTAAAAACTACTATCAAGCTGCGTTCAATAATTTTTCCCACTATTTATTGACAGTTTTCTTTTTCTTGTCAACATTTGTCGAATACATGTTTTACCATTTTCAACCACTATTGTTTAATGATGCTGCTAACTTCTATCTAAAATTATATGTTTACTAGTTAAGGGGCCCGCACAATGCGGCGGGGAGGCATTATTACAGTTAATTATCAGAGTCAATGGAAAGTAAATAATTTTATAATATAGCAAATATGAATTAAACATTTATAAAACTATAAATTGGCAACCCTTAAATAGTCTGGGAGCTCTCTCTGCATTCTACGCTAAAGTAGGGCCCACGTTCTCTCTTTTTCTCTTTCCTTCTTTGCTTTGCCTGGGGTCCACTCTTAAACGGCATGGGGCCCACCTGTCACGCCCCGATTTCACAGCGGAAGCTTACGGGGATGTCAACAGACCCGCCGAACGGACGGAGTTTTTCCTGTCTGCACGAAGCGTCCAAGAAAACAGAAGCAGTAGCAAAGGAATTCAAATGTCCACATTAACAATTCTAGAGTCGACAACTAACATGAAATCATGTATCAGCGCAATGTACATTCACACTTGCATATAAAATAAAAATCCAATGTACTACACCACCTCTCTCTCTTTTTTCCTTCTTTGCTCTGCCCTGTCCATTTCTTCCTCTGCTTTACCTCTTTCATGTACATTCTCAACCACTCCCTCTCCCTCTGTCTTACCTTCTCCTATTATTATCGTGTCTGCGGAAGCCGTCGATCATGTCGAATATCCCGCCAGTCCAACCCGTCACCGTCACATCCCATCACAGGAGCGCGGAAGTCGCTCCCTGCCACTACACCCCCATACTGATAGTACGCCCCTAGCCCACACTACGACTTCTCCATTCTCCTCCTACTCCTCCTCCATTCTCCTTCTACTCCTCTTCCTCCCAGCCTTCTCCCTCTGCGCCTTCTCTTTCGGTTGCCATCATCGTTGCCACCTCGTCGTCGCCGACCTCTTTTAGGAGCACCTCTCCACCGTTGTCGCGGCTGACGACGACGGTGACGGCAGCGCCACCAGCAGTTCTCCTAGCTCGGCTCCCTTTGCCAAAACACTGTGCTTTCTCTCCCTCGACGCAGTGTCTCCGCTAGCTTCGGATCCGAAACTTTCCCGAACCTGGAGCTCGAGCCGATGTTCTGAAGCCTGACTGTGAGCTCGAAGCTCATTATCTCCTCTCTCTCTCCCCCCTATCCTTTTGTAGTATCTACTCTATAGGCCACTTATAGCTAAGCATTTACCTCAAAAGCATGGGAGTTTGGCAATCCAAATAAATGGTGCCTCCACATCCTAATCCTCTTTGCACTGAGAGGCGTTGTCTATCAACTTTGTTACTTCTTTGGCAACATGCTTTTCCTCACCCACCGCTGCATTTTCACAAACACTATCGATTTCAATCAAATTGACAAAGAATGGGATTGGTATGTAGTATATACATGAACTTTCTTTTTTTTGGGGGGGCGGGGGGGAGGGGGGGGGGGGATTTTTATAGATTTTTTTCACCTTCTTTCTCTTTTCTCAGGGACAACTTTTTAATACTGCAATGCTTGATAGGAGCCATGGGTCTCTATACCTTCCTAGCACTCAGAGATCTCCCGCAATGGGATGTGTAGGAGATTTTGTTAGCATTTGTCCTTTATGTTACAATCTCAGAGCCTTTGTTCTACTTTGTGCATAGGGCCTTTCATAGAGGCCACCTCTTCTCTCTCTCTATCATGCCCTCCACTCCTCAAAAGTGCCCCAATCCTTCGCAGGTAAAGGAACACAAAAATTCGTTCATGAAAAGACTTACTCTTTTATATTCTTATTTCATATATGGTATCAGAGCAGAAGAACTTGTTTTACGACTTGCATCTACTGAAAATGTAGTGAACCGCAATTCGGAAGCATTTGAACTTTGGCCAAGTTGGACAAAGTTTAGTTCAGAAGTAAGTTTAACGTGTTTAGAATTGAGTTCCGAGGGTTTCGGAACGATTATAAGTGGATTTGGTGAGTCCATGTTGTGTCCCGAGAGTGTTGGAATGATTAGAGGAAAGTTGGAAGAATTTTGAGATACGATTGTATGTTGGAATATAATTATTTCGTAAGGGATAAACTATAATTCTCCAACTTAGGAAGTGTTCTTATGTGTAGAAGAGTTTCGGTTGTGTTGGATTTGATTTGGAGAGAAAACGGAATGAAAAACAGAGTTTTAGAGCGAAAATGAGAAGAAAATGAAAAAGGCTGAAAACACTGTTCACAGTGTCCGGGTCCGGACCCTGGGATTGGGATCCGGACCCCAGCTGCGAAAATGCTGAAATTGCTTATGGGTTTCGGACCCGGGATGCAAGGTCCGGACCCCACGGACCCAGAAACTCCAGAATGGAGGTATTTTGGTCATTTCATGTGGTAGGCTTATGAGGGGAGGTTGGGGGCTTATTTTCTTCATTTTCCCCCTTCTTCCTCTACTTCTCCTCTCCCTCTCCTCTACTTTCTCTCTCTAGAGAGCTCTCCAAAGCTTGGAGAAAAGAGTGATTCAAGCTTGGAAAAAAAATCCAAGGTGGGAAAGAAGCTTCTTGGTGCAAGAAGAAGCTTGGGGAGCTCGTGGCCAAGGTGAGTTCCTTGGATCTAAGGTTAGGATTTTGGATTTAAGCCTTGTAAATGGATTGTTATCAAACCCTTGGCTAATCTAGACTACAAATTGTAGGGATTAGCATGTGATTTTTGGGTTTGGCCATATTTATGGAAACCCTGGGTTGAAAGATGGATTCTCTTATGGGGGGGTCTAAAAATTGTTTGACCCCATAGAACCCTAGTTGGGGGTTAGTGGAACATGTGGGACAACTCTATTTTGAGTGATTCTAAGAGATGGGATCGTTATGAGTTCGACTCGGATTAACGAATCCTTCATGTGTGTTAGGGCAAGGAGCTTGAAGACTAAGCTTGAGGCCAAGGAAAAGAGCCTAATTGCAAGTGTCTACAAGCAATTAGGGAGCTTTGTGAGGTGGGTTTGTGTTTACCGAAGTGATTAGGTCACTTCCATGTCGAAAGAGTAAAGTAAAATTTATTTTACTTGATGCATGTAATGGTAGGTTAATTGGTAAATGGTAAATATGAATGTGTAGATCATATGATGTTAATACCATTAACTACCATGGATTGGAACTATAGGCATGTAGAACACATAGATACAAATGGACATGTGTATGCCTAGGTGTGGACATAGCGGTGAGCTAATTTTCTCTATACGCTAGAGAACTTGACATGTGGTTAAACAAGGGTTAGAGGCCATGTAAAATTGAAAATCCTAGATATGGACAACTAGGATAAGAAAGAACTGTGATGTGCATGTTGGCATTGGGTGTATATCCAAGTGATTTGAGCCATGGGCTCACCTTGCATGTAAGAGAATTCGAGTATTTCATAATATATATATACTTGAAAGGTGATGTATGCATGTTAAACCTAGTGTCATTGAATATAGGTTGGAATGTGATGGTATTAAACCTAGTGTCATTGAACATAGGTTGGAATGTGATGGTATTTAACCTAGTGTCATGGAACATAGGTTGGAATGTGATGGTAGTAAACCTAGTGTTATTAAACATAGGTTGGATCAGGTAATGAACTTAGAGTGGGTAAACCTAGGTTGTATAACATAGTGGTAGAAAGACCACATGGTTTGTAATGTGTGTGAACCTAGAGTCGTCGAACCTAGGTTGAGATAACATAGTGATAGGAAGATCACTTAAACAGGGCATTGAACCTAGTGTCATTGGACATAGGTTGGAAAGCATAGTGGTAGGCTAACCACTTGGACATGAGAATATGAACCTAGAAGAGGTTGATAACATAGGGAAATGATGAACCCTTGAGACGTGGAAAGTAGATTCCGGAATCCCAGAACTGGTGACTTGTGGATGATCTTGGTATCAGCGGGTGGGTGCGACGATTTCGCCGCCAAAAGGCTGGATACCTGAGGCGAGTGCGATGATTCGCCGCCCGGTGATTGAAGTCATTATTCGGCGAGTGCGACGGTTCGCCGCGGGTGACTGAAGCTATTGTTCGGCGAGTGCGACGATTCACCGCCGGGTGACTAAAGCCATCGTTCGGCACGTGCGACGATTTCGCCGCCAGGTGGTAAAGTCAAGAGGGGCGGTGGCCCAATGATATTAGACTCAAGAGTGAGTCGGGTAAGGTTTGACTAAAGTAAGTAAACCTTAGAGGGGCGGCGGCCCAATGATATTTGACTCAAGAGTGAGTCGGGTAAGGTTTGACTAAAGTAAGTAAACCTTAGAGGGGCGGTGGCCCAATGATATTTGACTCTAGGGTGAGTTGGGTAAGGTTTGACTAAAGTAAGTAAACCTTAGAGGGGCGGTGGCCCAATGATGTTTGACTCAAGAGTGAGTCGGGTAAGGTTTGACTAGAGAAAGTAAACCTTAGAGGGGTGGTAACCCGTTGATGATTGACTCGAGAGTGAGTCGTGTGTGGCTTAGCTAAGGTGAATGAACCTTAGGAGCAGGTTGATTGTGAAATGGATAGTGGAATAGCAGTGAAAAATGTATTGCATGGATTTCATTATCGCATTTGTTGAAGCATAAGCATGTTTACTGTTTTTACATATGGTAGAGTTATATGCTTGCAAGTTATGTATATGTACTAACCATGCTTTTATCCTTCCTTTGGACCTGGTGGGTCGAGCTTCTCCCTTGGGTGGCCTTACCCACTGGAAACTATTTTAGATAGTTCTCATCCCACTGTTTTTTAGGTCCACACGTGAGCGGCGCGGCGGCGCGGCGGCGCGAGGGGAGGACGTAGCCTGATAGTTAGCGTCCTACCACTATGACCAGAATAGATGTACCCTCTACTGCGTAGCTTAGGGGTATTAAAATGAAAGGAATGTAATATCAATTTGGTTGTATTAGGAAAGAGAACAAAAACAAAAACTATAATATGTGGATGTATTGTGAATGCTTGTAATAGCATAGTACTTTATGATGCTTTCCTTATGCAATCTATGTATGAATTCTGTTCCTGTTTGGAACCTCTTGAATTGTACTGGTTGTGACGCCTTGGACGTACAGGGAAAACTCTGTCCGTTCGGCGGATCTGGGTCATGCGCCCGTGCGGTTTGTCCTTCCACCTATTTGGTGCTAAGGCACGGCGGGGCGTGACAAAAAATTCTCGAGGCCGGATGTGAGAGGAAATTTTAAATATGACACATTAGAATGCCATTATTTAGCGACTTACAAATTTAGAAAATTTTAACGACAAAGATGGTTTTTGCTATTGACAGATTAGATACATGATATATTGCCAGAATTTAAGCCGTTCTGTTTTGTTATGTTCCGTTAAAAGGAAAAAAACTTACTCTGCTAACTTTATTAGGGAAAATAATTATTTTAATCTTTTTAATTGTAATTTGATTGATGTTATTGGGTTATTTTTTGTTTTGTTTTGTGTGTTGTTTGAAGTTGGATTTACAACGCCATTGGAGCACCTCATCCTAAGTGTGGTCATGGGAGTTCCCCTCCTTGTGCCTTGCTTTGTGGGAAATGGCTCTTTTGGTTTGGTCTATGGTTGTGTGTTGCTCTTTGATTTCCTTAGGTGTATGGGGCCTAGCAATATGGAGGTTTTTCCCCACAAGCTTTTTTCAGTTGCGGTTTTATAAGAGCATCCTCTTCTTTGTCCACCACAAACTCTTTCCCTCCGGTGTAGCGGCGAAGGAAGTTGCCAAAGAGGAGGAGGGCGAACCGTATGGTAGCAGTGCGAGGAGGCGCTCGGCTAGGGCAAGTCTACGATCCCCATCCCCATCTCATCTCTCCCCTTTATTCTTGACTATATATTTCAATCTGTTCCAAGAGGTCAGAGGAGAAAATTTTTATCTGTTCCTATTGACATGTTCTAGGGTAAAAGGATCTCAATGATTAGTTCTTCCTCCTGAAGAAGAAGAAGAAATCAAGGTGAAGTTTAGATTTAATTGTCAAAATGTAAACTTAAGATGCTTGCTTGCAAAAAAGCTAAGTTTAAAGAATCTTTATATATTTTTAATTAAAAGACCAAATGTAGTACTCTGAATTTCGGTGAGCTATGCCGAACTTTACCAAATTGGATGAAGTTCGGAGAAAGCCGATAATGGCTGGGTTCCGAGGATTTCGGAACGTTTGGGTGCGAGTTAGGACCCCGAAAACCAAAAATTTGAATTTTTGGAAAAACCCGAACTGGAGCTAAATTGCTCACGGGGTCCGGACCCGAGATCTGGGGTCCGGACAATGAAGTCCTGTGGAGCAGCTAGAGTCCGGACCCGGACGCCCAGGTCCGGACCCGACTTGTTTTCTGAGCTGAGTTGCTCACGGGTTCCGGACCCGTCTGTGTGGTCCGGACCCGGCCTGCGCAGTCTGCAGGGTGCGAGCTGGCTCCGGATCCGGACCCTGCTTGTTGGATCCGGACCCGGCTGAAGCAGAATGCCCAGTGAAGGGCAGTTTGGTAATTTCACGTGGTGGGGGTTATGTATAGAGGCTGAGGCCTTTTTTCCCTCATTTTTTCTCCACCTTCCCCATTTCCCTCCCCCTCTCCCTCACTTTCTCTCTCTAGAGATCTCTCCATTGCTTGGAGAAGTGAAGGATTTGACCTTGGAAAAAACTTCTAAGGTGGATTTGGAGCTTCTTGGTGTAAGAAGAAACTAGAGAGCTTGGGTGTTGAGGTGAGTTCTTGTGATTTATGGTTTAAACCTTGGATTTAATCCTTTGATATGAGGTTTTTGAAAATCCTAGGCAATCTTGACCACAAATGGTGGAAGATTGGCCATGAAATCTAGGATTTGGCTTGCATGCATGCAAACCCTAGGTAGATTTGGAGCTTTTGCCATGGGAGGTTCTAAAAATATTTGGACCATCGGGAATTGCAATTGAGGCATAGGAAATCATGTTAGAACGATTGATTTCTAGTATCGAGTTGATTTATGGGTTCGTAATGAGTAACGAACTATTTTCTTGTAGAAGCTTGGGTTGAAGCAAGAACTCAAGACTTGGTGACCTAGGAGCTCAAAGAACACAAGACTTGGGAGCTCTTGAGGTGGGTTTGTGTTTACCGAAGTGATTAGGTCACTTCCATGTCTAGGGTAAATAACCATTTGAAATTAAAATGGTGTAAAAGTATGTAACCCTAGAATTTGCATGTTAGAAAAATGAGAATCATGATGAATTGAGCCATGGGCTCATCTTGCATGTTAATGAATTCAAGTATTTTATTATTAGTTATACTTGTTATGTGATTGCATATACGAATTAAAACTCCTAGTGTCATTGAACATAGGTTGGAACATGAGATTGGAACCTAGTGTCATTGAACATAGGTTGGAACATGAGATTGGAACCTAGTGTCATTGAACATAGGTGAGACTTGGTGACTTGAACCTAGGGCCATTGAACTTAGGTTGGCAAGTGTGAAATGTGAACATTGGGGTATGCGACGATTTCGCTACCCCGGGTATGCGACGATTTCGCTACCCCGGGTATGCGACGATTTCGCTACCCCGTGTATGCGACGATTTCGCTACCCGAGCCACGTGATGGCGGAGACAGATTGGGGTATGCGACGATTTCGCTACCCCGGGTATGCGACGATTTCGCTACCCGAGCCACGTGATGGCGGAGACGGATTGGGGTACGCGACGATTTCGCTATCCCGGGTATGCGGTGATTCCGCTACCCGAATAAGGAGATGACGATTTCACTCCTTGGAGGTTGGGACCATGATGGGGATGGCGATTCCATTGCCCGGTGCCCAATACTTGCGGCGATTCCGCTTTGGTTGAGAATCAATTTGGTGATGCGGCGATTCCGACACCATAAATAAATGAAAAGTGGTTGAACTTGGACAATGTGAGATATAGGATGTACCTAGGAGAAGATGAAAGTTGTCATTTTTATTTGGTTGCATCCTTTATGTTTATTTACAAGCATGTAAATATTTGTATGCATAGTTATTTGAAATCTAACTTATGCTTATGGTGTTTCTTTGGACCTGGTGGGTCGAGCTTCTCTCTTGGGTGGCCTTACCCACTGGGAACTATATTTATAGTTCTCACCCCATGATTTTCAGGTCCTTCCGCGAGTGAGGCGGCGGAGCGAGGCAAGGGTTTGGCTCTGTAGATAGCGGCCCTTCCATTTTGGTGTTATGTGTAGTTGTACCCTGAGTTTTGGACAATGATAGCATAGGGGTTTTTTATTAAATGTATACAACTTGTAAATTTCATAGTTTTGGAACTTGATGTATGGATTAGGAATGAAAGAAAAGAAAAATTGGGCATGTATAAATGTGCAATTGTGATGTAATAGAAGTAGAACTTCTTTATGTGATGCTTTTCTTGTGCAACTCTTGTACTCCGTTCCTAGTTGGAACATCGTGGAAATGCTTGTGTTGTGACGCCTTGGGCGGATAGGGGAGACTCTGTCCGTTCGGCGGGTCTGGCGCACGCGCCCATGCGGGTTGTCCTCTCACCTAGTTGGTGTTAAGGCACGGCGGGGCGTGACAGACTAAGGTGGTATCAGAGAGTAGAAACGGTCTAGGGGGACCTAAGAAATCCTAGGATGGAAAAGACCCTAGGAGTGTAGGCTCGTGAGTGACGAGACCTTGGCTTATGGAGAAAGTTAAAGTGATTGGGTCATGTCCTTATGCCTCTAATTAGAAGTAGAGGTAGATTCAAGGTGCATCTTATTCTTCACCGAGAGTGTTCATGCTGGCGGCCGACAACATGAAACCAAGTGAGGGGAATAAGAGCCCTTGCGTGACTTTCGCCCAGATTGGGTTCACGTTTATTTTCGTGAAATGTTATGTTCTAAATGACCTTGAATGTCATGAATTGACCAAGGTCGTTGTGTTTTCAGGAGACAATGATACGTGGAAGGCCTCCTACGAGGGCTGGGCTCGGGGGATCGAGCGCGGCTCCCGAACAACTCGGGGAGGGCGAGGACACGGGTCTTCGCGAACAGTTGACCGAGTTGATGGGCGTGGTTCGGCGACAGGCCGAAACCATGCAGCGACAGGAGGAGCAAATTAAGAAGCTCCAGGACGAGATGGCGCAGCAAGCGGTTGCGACTAGGGAGGGGAGAACGGGTGCACCTCCGGTCTCTGCTTCGGCACCGGCAGAGGAAGTGGCACCGGCGCCGGCTGTGGCGCCACCCGCACCACCGATTGCGGCCGATGGGTCGGGTGCTTCTATGCTCGATTCCGCGGCGGGGGAGGCGGAGAGGGAGCGCGCACTTGCGGCTCTCGTGACGTTTAAGAAGTTCAACCCGCCTATCTTCAACGGGGAGAACGTGGATCCATGGGACGTGGAGACGTGGATCGATACAATTGAGACGCTCTCCGAGGATCTGTATACCTTGGAGAAGGACAAGGTGCACCTCGCCGCTCATTGTTTGGAGCGATCGGCGAAGGTGTGGTGGAAGGGAGTCAAGCGTGATCGACTCTCTAGCCTTCCGCCACCGACTTGGGAGGAGTTTCGAGATTTGGTGTTCGCCGCCTACTTCCCCGATAGTGAGAAGAGGAAACTCCAAGAGAAGTTTCGAAAGTTAAAGCAAAGGAACCGCACCGTGCGTGAGTACGAGAGGGAATTCTCATATATTATTAACTGTGTACCGTACGTTGTCCGCGGAGAATTGGACAAGGTCGATTGCTTCGTGCGCGGGCTTCGACCGGAGATCTTTCGGGCGGTTCACGCCTTCAAGCTGCAGACCTTTGCGGAGGTCTTGGACCGTGCCCTCTGGGAAAGAGAGAAGGAAAAGGATAAGGAAAAAGGAAAGAAGCGTCTGGCGGGTGGCTCGGGTGGTCAGTCTAGCTCTAAGCGACCCCCGAAGCACTCGCAGTCGCAGAACCGATCTCAGCGGTCTCAGCAGAATCGACCCTCGAGCTGGTGCTCGATTTGTAGCGGCCCCCACAACCCTCGTCAGTGTGATTATCGTGAGGGCCGGTGCTACAAGTGCAGACAGCCGGGACATATGCGGTTTAATTGCCCGATGGATGATGGCCGGGCACCGTCGTCGGCATCGGCGTTCGCATCGCCGAGACAGCTTGCGGGCATCCCACCCGCGGCGATGTCGGCAGGCCGTACACCGCCACCGAGACCAGTTGAGGGCCAGCGGCCGGCGCCCAGTGGACGGGTATTCGCCTCGCAGGTGGAGGAGCCTTCTGCCCCGGAGGATGTCGTGGCAGGTATTGTGTTGATTAATGGCATTCGATGTAGAGCTTTGTTTGATACCGGAGTATCGCACTCATTCATTGCTCGATCATTTGCTACTGCACATGGAATACAAATTATAGAAGCCACGCATGCAAGAACTGTGCAAGTACCAGAACACACCTTTTGCGTACATCAAGCGTGTGTTAACTATCCAGTGAGGATTGAAAACTAGATCATGCCAGCTGATTTGCTGGTGCTGAATCGAATGAACGAATATGACTTAATCCTGGGAATGGATTGGCTCTCGAGATATCACGCTACTATTGTGGTGCTGAATCGAATGAACGAATATGACTTAATCCTGGGAATGGATTGGCTCTCGAGATATCACGCTACTATTGATTGTGAGAGTCGGATAGTGAGGTTTAGAGAATCCGGGCACAAGGAGTTTGTGTACCGTGGGTGCAAGAGTTCGCTCTTTTCATCGATGGTGTCCACGTCGCAAGCAAGAAAACTCATTGCTAGTGGTTGCATTGCTTACTTAGCGACGGTTGTGGATGACCGAAAGAAGGTGTTGGGGCTCGAGGACATTCCTGTAGTCCAAGAGTTCCCGGATGTATTTCCGGCGGAGTTACCCAGAATGCCACCGGATCGGAAAATAGAATTCGTGATCGATTTGCTCCCGGGTACGGCGCCGATTTCTAAGGCCCCATACAGGATGGCACCGGCGGATCCGCTAAAGGAATTGAAAGCACAACTACAAGACTTGTTGGACAAGGGTTTCGTAAAGCCAAGTGTGTCACCTTGGGGAGCCCCTGTTCTATTTGTGCGAAAGAAGGACGGTTCACTACGGTTATGTGTGGATTACCGTGAGTTGAATAAAGTGACCGTCAAGAACAAGTACCCGTTGCCCCGTATTGATGACTTATTTGATCAATTGCAAGGGTCTCGGGTGTATTCAAAGATTGATTTGTAATCCGGTTATCACCAATTAAAGATCAAACCGGAGGATGTGCATAAGACCGCGTTTAGGACGCGGTATGGACAATATGAATTCACGGTTATGCCTTTTGGGCTTACAAATGCCCCGGCGGCGTTCATGGACTTAATGAACCGTGTATTCAAACCACTACTAGATTGATTTGTGGTGGTGTTCATAGATGACATTCTTGTGTACTCTCGGAGTGACGAGGAACATAAAGAGCATCTAAAGATTGTGCTTCAAGTTCTTCGAGAGAACAAATTGTTCGCCAAGTTAAAGAAGTGCGAATTTTGGATTCGTGAGGTCGCTTTCTTGGGTCATGTGATTTCCGCGGGCGGAGTATCGGTGGACCCTAAGAAAGTTGAGGCAATCGAGGATTGGCCTCGCCCGACCAATGTCACGGAAGTGCGAAGCTTTTTGGGTCTTGCGGGGTACTATCGGCGGTTCGTGGAGGGAGTTTCAAAAATCTCCGGTCCACTAACACGTCTTACCCGCAAGGGAGCCAAATATGTTTGGAGCGAGGAATGCGACCAAAGCTTTAAGGAGCTAAAGGGAAGGTTGACTTCCGCTCCGGTTCTCGCCTTGCCGGTTGCGGGGGAGAGCTTTGTGGTGTATAGTGATGCATCACGGCGCGGTCTTGGGTGTGTGCTTATGCAAAGAGGACAAGTGATAGCATATGCCTCTCGTCAGCTAAAGAGCTATGAGCAGAATTACCCCACCCACGACCTACAGCTTGCAACGGTGGTCTTCGCGCTAAAGTTGTGGAGACACTACTTGTACGGGGAGCATTGTGAGGTGTACACGGATCATAAAAGCTTAAAGTACTTATTCACTCAAAAGGAGTTGAACTTGAGGCAACGAAGATGGTTGGAGTTGATAAAGGATTACGACTTAACCATCTTGTACCACCCCGGTAGAGCCAATGTGGTGGCCGATGCGCTCAGTCGGAAATCCGTGGAGAACTTCGCAATTGAGATGACGGGACAAATACCGTTGATCAAGGAAATGGGCCGGTTCGACTTGGAAGTCGTGGCCCCGGGCGTCCCCGCTACACTCATGAATCTCGAGGTTTGGCCGACCTTGTTGGAGCAAATAAAAGAAAAGCAATCCGGAGATCCGAAACTCCAAAAGGTGCGGAGTGCCATCGAGAGTGGACGCGCCGGTGATTTTCATATGGATTCGAAGGGCGCCATTCGATTTCGAAATCGATTGTGCGTGCCTAAAGTCCAGGACATTCGTGGGGAGATCTTGAAAGAAGCTCACACTTCTCCCTATGCGATTCATCCGGGTGGTACCAAAATGTATAAGGATCTTAAATTGCATTATTGGTGGCCGGGGATGAAGCTTGATGTTGGATGCTTCGTGGCACAATGTTTAGTATGCCAACAGGTGAAGGCCGAGCGTCGCTTTCCAGCAGGAAAATTGCAAGGGTTACCCATTCCAGTTTGGAAGTGGGAGAATATAGCAATGGACTTCGTTGTGGGCCTACCTCGATCGCATGGTGGCCACGACGCGATTTGGGTGGTGGTGGATCGTTTGACAAAGTCGGCACACTTTTTGCCAATCCACACCACTTGGTCGGGAGACAAATTAGCACAAGTCTACCTGGACGAGATTATGCGGTTGCACGGGGTCCCGACCTCGATAGTTTCAGATCGAGATCCCCGTTTTACATCGTATTTTTGGAAAAGCTTGCAAGAGGCTTTGGGTACACGGCTCGATTTCAGTTCGGCATTTCATCCTCAAACTGACGGTCAATCGGAGAGGACAATTCAATTTTTTGAGGATATGCTGCGAGCGTGTGTGTTGGACTTCAAGGGTGCGTGGCCTACTCATTTACCGATGGCTGAGTTCGCCTATAACAATAGCTATCAATCTAGCATCGGTATGGCACCGTTTGAGGCTTTGTATGGAAGAAAATACCGTTCTCCTATTCATTGGAGCGAGGTCGGCGAAAGAAGGGCCTTAGGACCGGATGTGTTGCGTGAAGCGGAGGAAAAGGTCCGCTTGGCACGTGAACGCTTATCTACGGCGCAATCCAGGCAAAAGAGCTATGCGGATAGGCGTCGACGAGATTTGGAGTTCGCGGTAGGAGACTGCGTATTCTTGAAAGTATCGCCCATGAGAGGGGTAAAGCGATTTGGTGTTCGGGGTAAGTTGAGTCCCCGATACATCGGGCCCTGTGAGGTTTTAGAGCGCGTGGGATCTTTGGCGTATCGGCTTGCCCTACCGCCAAAACTTGCGGGGATACACAATGTGTTTCATGTATCGACGCTCCGCAAGTATGTGTATGACCCGGCGCACGTCCTCGAGTATGTGCCTATGGAGCTTCATGAGGATATGACTTACGAGGAATTTCCCTTGTATATCATGGATCGCGAGGTGAAGAAATTGAGGAACCGTGAAATTCCTTATGTAAAGGTGCAATGGACGAATCACGAAGAGCGTGAAGCTACTTGGGAATTGGAAAGCTCAATGAAGGAGTGTTTTCCTTACCTCTTCGCTGAGTCCAGCTAAGGTATGGTTTAGTTTCGCGGCCGAAACTCTCTTTAAGGGGGGAGGAATGTAGTACTCTGAATTTCGGTGTGCTATGCCGAACTTTACCGAATTGGATGAAGTTCGGAGAAAGCCGATAATGGCTGGTGTGGAATTGGGTTCCGAGGGTTTCTGAACGTTTGGGTGCGAGTTAGGACCCCGAAAATAAAAAATTTGAATTTTAGGAAAAACCCGAACTGGAGCTAAATTGCTCATGGGGTCCGGACCCGAGACCTGGGTCCGGACAATGAAGTCCTGTGGAGCAGCTAGAGTCCGGACCCGGACGCCCAGGTCCAGACCTGACTTGTTTTTTGAGCTGAGTTGCTCACGGGTTTCGGACCCGGCTGTGGGGTCCGGACCCGGCCTGCGCAGTCTGCAGGGTGCGAGCTGGCTCCGGATCCGGACCCTGCTTGTGGGATCCAGACCCGGCTGAAGCAGAATGCCCAGTGAAGGGCAGTTTGGTAATTTCACGTGGTGGGGGTTATGTATAGGGGCTGAGGCCTTTTTCCCCTCATTTCTTCTCCACCTTCCCCATTTCCCTCCTCATCTCCCTCACTTTCTCTCTCTAGAGATCTCTCCAAAGCTTGGAGAAGTGAAGGATTTGACCTTGGAAAAAGCTTCTAAGGTGGATTTGGAGCTTCTTGGTGCAAGAAGAAGCTAGGGAGCTTGGGTGTTGAGGTGAGTTCTTGTGATTTAGGGTTTAAATCTTGAATTTAATCCTTTGATATGAGGTTTTTAAAAATCCTAGGCAATCTTGACCACAAATGGTGGAAGATTGGCCATGAAATCTAGGGTTTGGCTTACATGCATGCAAACCCTAGGTAGATTTGGGGCTTTTGCCATGGGAGGTTCTAAAAATATTTGGACCTTCAGAAATTGCAATTGAGGCATAGAAAATCATGTTAGAACGATTGATTTCTAGTATCGAGTTGATTTATGGGTTCGTAATGAGTAACGAACCATTTTCTTGTAGAAGCTTGGGTTGAAGCAAGAACTCAAGACTTGGTGACCTAGGAGCTCAAAGAACACAAGACTTGGGAGCTCTTGAGGTGGGTTTGTGTTTACCGAAGTGATTAGGTCATTTCCATGTCTAGGGTAAATAAACATTTGAAATTAAAATAGTGTAAAAGTATGTAACCCTAGAATTTGCATGTTAGCAAAATGAGAATCATGATGAATTGAGCGATGGGCTCATCTTGCATGTTAATGAATTCAAGTATTTCATTATTAGTTATATTTGTTATGTGATTGCATATACGAATTAAAACCTAGTGTCATTGAACATAGGTTGGAACATGAGATTGGAACCTAGTGTCATTGAACATAGGTTGGAACATGAGATTGGAACCTAGTGTCATTGAACATAGGTTGGAACATGAGATTGGAACCTAGTGTCATTGAACATAGGTTGGAACATGAGATTAGAACCTAGTGTCATTGAACATAGGTTGGAACATGAGATTGAAACCTAGTGTCATTGAACATAGGTGAGACTTGGTGACTTGAACCTAGGGCCATTGAACTTAGGTTGGCAAGTGTGAAATGTGAACATTGGGGTATGCGACGATTTCGCTACCCCGGGTATGCGACGATTTCACTACCCGAGCCACGTGATGGCGGAGACGGATTGGGGTATGCGACGATTTCGCTACCCGAGCCACGTGATGGCGGAGACGGATTGGGGTACGCGACGATTTCGCTATCCCGGGTATGCGGCGATTCCGCTACCCGAATAAGGAGATGACGATTTCACTCCTTGGAGGTTGGGACCATGATGGGGATGGCGATTCCATTGCCCGGTGCCCAATACTTGCGGCGATTCTGCTTTGGTTGAGAACCAATTTGGTGATGCGGCGATTCCGACACCATAAATAAATAAAAAGTGGTTGAACTTGGACAATGTGAGATATAGGATGAACCTAGGAGAAAATGAAAGTTGTCATTTTTATTTGGTTGCATCCTTTATGTTTATTTACAAGCATGTAAATATTTGTATGCATAATTATTTGAAATCTAACTTATGCTTATGGTGTTTCTTTGGACCTGGCGAGCTTCTCTCTTGAGTGGTCTTACCCACTGGGAACTATGTTTATAGTTCTCACCCCACGTTTTTCAGGTCCTTCCGCGAGTGAAGCGGCGGAGCGAGGCAAGGGTTTGGCTCTATAGATAGCGGCCCTTCTATTTTGGTGATACATAGAGTTGTACCCCTAGTCTTGGACATTGATAGTATAAGGGTTTTCATTAAATGTATGCAACTTATATATTCCATAGTTTTGGAATATGATGTATGGAACGAAAATGAAAGAAAAGAAAAATTTGGGCATGTATAAATGTGCAAATGTGATATAATTGAAGTAGAACTTCTTTATGTTGATGCTTTCCTTGTGCAACTCTTGTACTCCGTTCCTAGTTGGAACCTTGTGGATATGCTTGTGTTGTGACGCCTTGGGCGGGTAGGGGATACTCTATCCGTTTGGCGGGTCTGGGGCACGCGCTCGTGTGGTTTGTCCTTCCACCTAGTTGGTGTTAAGGCACGGCGGGGCGTGACAGACTAAGGTGGTATCAGAGCATAGAAACGGTCTAGGTGGACCTAAGAAACCCTAGGATGGAAAAGACCCTAGGAGTGTAGGCTCGTGAGTGACGAGATCTTTGATTGTGGCGAAAGATAAGTGATTGGGTTATGTCCTTATACCTCTAGTTGGAAGTAGAGGTAGATTCGAGGTGTGTCTTATTCTTCACCAAGTGTGTTCGTGTTGGCGGCCGACAACATGAAACCAAGTGAGGGGAATAAGAACCTTTGTGTGACTTTCGCCTAGATTGGGTTCACGTTATTTTCCGTGAAATGTTGTGTCGCAAACGACTTTGAATGTCACGAAATGACCAAAGTCGTTGTGTTTTCAGGAGATAATGGTACGTGGACGGCCTCCTACGAGGGCTGGGCTCGGAGGATCGAGCGCGGCTTCCGAACAACTCGGGGAGGGCGAGAACTCGGGTCTTCATAATCAGTTGACCGAGTTGATGGGCGTGGTTCGGCGACAGGCCGAAGCCATGCAGTGGCAGGAGGAGCAAATTAAGAAGCTCCAAGACGAGATGGCGCAGCAAGCGGCTGCGATTAGGGAGGAGAGATCGGGTGCGCCTCCGGCCTCTGCTTCGGCACCGGCCGAGAAGGTGACACCGGCGCCGGCTGTGGCGCCACCGGCACCACCGACTGTAGCCGATGGGTTGGGTGCTCCCATGCCTGACTCCGCGGTGGAAGATGCGGAGCGAGAGCGCGCACTTTCGGCTCTCATGAGGTTCAAGAAGTTCAACCCGCCTATCTTCAACGGGGAGAACGTGGATCCATGGGATGTGGAGACGTGGATAGATGCCATAGAAACGCTCTTCGAGGATCTATATATCTTGGAGAGGGACAAAGTGCACCTTGCCGCTCATTATTTAGAGCGATTGGCGAAGGTGTGGTGGAAGGGAGTCCGGCGTGATCGACTCTCTAGCCTTCCGCCACCGACGTGGGAGGAGTTTCGGGGTATGGTGTTTGCCGCCTACTTCCCAGATAGTGAGAAAAGGAAACTCCAAGAAAAGTTTCGAAAATTAAAGCAAGGGAACCACACCGTGCGTGAGTACGAGAGGGAGTTCTCGTACATCATTAATTGCGTACCGCACGTTATCCGCGGAGAGTTGGACATGGTCGACTGCTTCGTGTGCGGGCTTTGACCGGAGATCTTTCGGGCGGTGCACGCCTTCAAGCTACAGACCTTTGCGGAGGTCCTGGACCGTGCTCTTTGGGTAGAGCACGGGAATGCTTGTGCGCGCGAGGAGCGCGAGTCTTGGGAAAGAGAGAAGGAAAAAGATAAAGAAAAGGGAAAGAAACGACCAGCGGGTGGCTCGTGTGGGCAATCTAGCTCTAAGCGGCCCCCGAAGCACTCGCAGTCGGAGAACCAGTCGCGAGGGTCCCGGTGGAATCGACCCTCGACCCGGTGCCCAATTTGTAGCGGCCCCCACAACCCTCAGCAATGTGATTATCGTGAGGGCCGATGCTACAAGTGCGGACAGCCGGGACATATGCGGTACAATTGCCCGATGGATGATGGCCGAGCACCGTCGTCGGCATCGAGATTTGCATCGCCGAGACAGCTTGCGGGCATCCCACCCGCGGCAATGTCGGCAGGCCGTACACCGCCGCCGAGACCAGTTGAGGGCCAGCGGCCAGCGCCCAGTGGGCGGGTGTTCGCCTCACAGGTGGAGGAGCCTTCTGCCCAGGAGGACGTCGTGGCAGGTATCATATTAATTAAAGACATTCGATGTAGAGCTTTGTTTGATACTGGAGCATCGCATTCATTCATTGCTCGATCATTTGCTATTGCACACGGAATAGAAATTGTAGAAGCCACGCATGCAAGAACTGTGCAAGTACCTGAACACACCTTTTGTGTACATCACGCGTGTGTAGATTGTCCAGTGAGGGTTGAAAACTGGATCATGCCAGCTGATTTGCTGGTGTTAAATCGAATGAATGAGTATGACTTAATCCTAGGAATGGATTGGCTCTCGAAATATCACGCTACTATTGATTGTGAGAGCCGGATAGTGAGGTTTAAAGAACCCGGGCACAAAGAGTTTGTGTACCGTGGGTGCAAGAGTTCGCTCTTTGCGTCAATGGTGTCCACGTCGCAAGTAAGAAAACTCATTGCTAGTGGTTGCTTTGCTTACCTAGCGACGGTAGTGGATAGCCGAAAGGAAGTGTTGGGTCTCGAGGACATTCCTGTAGTCCAAGAGTTCCCGGATGTATTCCCGATAGAGTTACCCGGAGTGCCACCGGATCGGGAAATAGAATTCGTGATCGATTTGCTCCCGGGTACGGCGCCGATTTCTAAGGCCCCGTACAGGATGGCACCCGCGGAGCTAAAATAATTGAAAGCACAATTACAAGATTTAATGGACAGTAAAGCCAAGTGTGTCACCTTGGGGAGCCCCTGTTCTATTTGTGCGGAAAAATGACGGTTCACTGCGATTATGTGTGGATTACCGTGAGTTGAACAAAGTGACCATCAAGAATAAGTACCCGTTACCCCGAATTGATGACTTATTCGATCAGTTGCAAGGGTCTCGGGTGTATTCAAAGATTGATTTGCAATCCGGTTATCACCAGTTGAAGATTAAACCGGAGGATGTGCATAAGACCGCGTTTAGGACGTGGTATGGACACTATGAATTCACGGTTATGCCTTTCGGGCTTACCAATGCCCCGGCAGCGTTCATGGATTTAATGAACCGTGTGTTCAAACCACTGTTGGATCAATTTGTGGTGGTGTTCATAGATGATATCCTTATTTACTCTCGGAGTGAAGAGGAACATAATGAGCACCTAAGGATTGTGCTTCAAGTTCTTCGAGAGAACAAGTTTTTCGCCAAGTTGAGGAAGTGCGAATTTTGGATTCGTGAGGTCGCTTTCTTGGGTCATGTGATTTCTGCGGAAGGAGTATCGATGGACCCTATGAAAGTTGAGGCAATCAAGGATTGGCCTCGCCCGACCAATGTCACGGAAATACAAAGCTTTTTGGGTCTTGCGGGGTACTATCGGCGGTTCGTGGAGGGGTTTTCAAAAATCTCCGGTCCACTAACGCGTCTTACCCGCAAGGGGGTCAAATATGTTTGGAGCGAGGAATGCGACCAAAGCTTTAAGGAGCTAAAAGAAATGTTGACTTCGGCTCCGGTTCTCGCCTTGCCGATTGCGGGGGAGGGCTTTGTGGTGTATAGTGATGCATCACGACGTGGTCTTGGGTGTGTGCTTATGCCTCTCGACAGCTGAAGATCTATGAGCAGAATTATCCCACCCACGACCTAGAGCTTGCAGCGGTGGTCTTCACGCTTAAATTGTGGAGACACTATTTGTATGGGGAACATTATGAGGTGTACACGGATCACAAAAGCTTTAAGTACTTTTTCACTCAAAAGGAGTTGAATTTTAGGCAGCGGAGATGGTTGGAGTTGATAAAGGATTACGACTTAACCATCTTGTACCACCCCGGTAGAGCCAATGTGGTGGCCGATGCGCTCAGTAGAAAATCCGTGGAGAACTTCGCAATTGAGATGACGGGACAAATGGCGTTAATCAAGAAAATGGGCCGGTTTGACTTGGAAGTCGTGGCCCCGGGCGTCCCCGCTAAACTCATGAATCTCGAAGTGTGGCCGACCTTGTTGGAGCAAATAAAAGAAAAGCAATCCGGTGATCCGGAACTTCAAAAGGTGCGGAGTGCTATCGAGAGTGGGCGCGCCGGTGATTTTCATGTGGACTCGAAGGGCGCCATTCGATTTCAAAATCGATTGTGCGTGCCTAAAGTCGAGGACCTTCTTAGGGAGATCTTGAAAGAAGCTCACACTTCTCCCTATGCGATTCACCCGGGCGGCACCAAAATGTATAAGGATCTTAAATTGCATTATTGGTGGCCGGGAATGAAACTTGATGTTGGACGCTTTGTGGCACAATATTTGGTATGCCAACAGGTGAAGGCCGAGCGTCGTTTTCCAGCAGGGAAATTGCAAGGGTTACCCATTCCAGTTTCGAAAGTGGGAGAACATAGCAATGGACTTCGTTGTGGGCCTACCTCGATCGCAAGGTGGCCACGACGCGATTTGGGTGGTGGTGGATCGTTTGTCAAAGTCGGCACACTTTTTGCCAATCCACACCACTTGGTCGGGAGACAAGTTAGCACAAGTCTACTTGGACGAGATTATGCGGTTGCCCGGGGTCCCGACCTCGATAGTTTCAGATCGAGATCCCCGTTTTATGTCGCCTTTTTGGAAAAGCTTGCAAGAAGCTTTGGGTACACAGCTCGATTTCAGTTCAGCATTTCATCCTCAAACTGACGGTCAATCAGAAAAGACAATTCAGATTTTGGAGGATATGCTGCGAGCGTGTGTGTTCGACTTTAAGGGTGCATGGCCTACTCATTTGCCGATGGCTGAATTCGCTTATAATAATAGCTATCAATCTAGCATCGGTATGGCACCGTTTGAGGCCTTGTATGGAAGAAAATGCCGCTCTCCTATCCATTAGAGCGAGGTCGGCGAAAGAAGGGTCTTAGGACCGGATGTGTTGCGTGAAGCGGAGGAAAAGGTCCGCTTGGCACGTGAACGTTTATCGACGGCGCAATCCAGACAAAAGAGTTATGCGGATCGACGTCGACGAGATTTGGAACTCGCGGTAGGAGACCGCGTCTTCTTGAAAGTATCACCCATGAGAGGGGTGAAGCGATTTGGTGTTCGGGGTAAGTTGAGTCCCCATTACATTGGACCTTATGAGGTCTTGGAGCGTGTGGGATCCTTGGCATATCGGCTAGCCTTGCCGCCAAAACTAGCGGGGATACACAATGTGTTTCATGTGTCGACGCTCCGTAAGTACGTATATGATCCGGCGCACGTCCTCGAGTATGTGCCTATGGAGCTGCATGAGGATATGACTTATGAGGAATTTCCCTTGTGTATCATGGATCGCGAGGTGAAAAGTTTGAGGAACCGTGAAATTCCTTATGTAAAGGTACAATGGATGAATCACGGTGAGCGAGAAGCTACGTGGGAATTGGAAAGCTCAATGAAGGAGCGGTTTCCTTACCTCTTCGCTGAGTCTAGCTGAGGTATGATTTAGTTTCGCGGCCGAAAATCTCTTTAAGGGGGGAGGAATGTAGCACTCTGAATTTCGGTGCGTTGTATCGAACTTTACTAAATTTGATAAAGTTCGATGGAAGCCGATAATGGCTGGTGTGGAATTGGGTTCCGAAGGTTTCAGAACATTGTGGGTGCGAGTGGAAACCCGGAAATCAAAAAATTTTGAAAAAAGGGACCAAGTGGAGCAAAACTGCTCACGGGGTCCGGACCCTGGAAGCTGGGGTCCGGACAATGAAGTCCGCGGGCAGCTACGGTCCGGACCCGGATGTCACGGTCCGGACCCGAGTTGAATTCCAAGTTGGGGTGCGTACGGGTTCCGGACCCGACCGGCACAACCCTGTATGACGCGTACGGGTTCCGGACCCTAATGCCAAGGTCCGGACCCGGCCTGCGTGGTGGACTGTCACCTGTGCGGGGTCCGGACCCCACTTGCAAGGTCCGGACCCGGTTGAGGCAGAATGCCCAGTGAGGGGTATTTTGGTAATTTCGTAGTGAATGGGTTATGTAGGGGGGGCTGAGGTCTCTCCCCTCATTCCTTCTTCATTTTCCTCTCATTCCCTCTCCCTCTCCCTCACTTTCTCTCTCTAGAGATCTCTCCAAAGCTTGGAGAAGTGGTGGATTGGAGCTTGGAAAAGGACTTCCAAGGTGCAAAGAAGCTTCTTGGTGCAAGAAGAAGCTTGGGAGCTAGGGCTTCGAGGTGAGTTCTTGTGATTTAGGGTTAAAACCTTAGATTTAATCCTTTAAGATGAGGTTTTTGGAAACCCTAGGCAATTTCAACCACAAATGGTGGAAGATTGGCCAAGAAATCTAGAGTTTGACTTGCATGCATGCAAACCCTAGGTAGATTTGGGGCTTTTGCCATGGGAGGTTCTAAAAATATTTGGACCTTCGGAAATTGCAATTGAGGTATATGAAATCATGTTAGAACACTTGATTTCATGTATCGAGTTGATTTATGGGTTCGTAATGAGTAACGAACCATTTTCTTTTAGAAGCTTGGGTTGAAGCAAGAACTCATGGTTTGGAGACTTAGGAGCTCAAAGGATTTAAGAACTTGGAAGCTCTTGAGGTGGGTTTGAGTTTACCGAAGTGATTAGGTCACTTCCATGTCTAGGGTAAATATCCATTTAAAGATAAAATGGTATGTATTGTGAACCCTAGGACTTGCATGTTGGCAAAGATAAAAATCATGATAGGTAGAGCCATGAGCTCCTATTGCATGTTATAGAATTCAAGTATATTTCTATTATCTATACTTGTTATGTGATTGCATGTATGAATTTGGAACCTAGTGTCATTGAACATAGGTTGGACATGAGAATTGGAACCTAGAGTCATGGAACCTAGGTTGAGAATATAAAGTAACCTAGTGTTATTGAACATAGGTGAGACTTAGTGACTTGAACCTAGGGTCATAGGACTTGGGTTGGCAAGTGAAAAATGTGAAGATTGGGATGTGCGACGATGTCGCTATCCCGGGTATGCGACGATTTTGCTACCCGTGCCATGTGATGGCGGTATTGAGATGGGATGCGCGACGAGGTCGCTATCCCGGGTATGCGACGATTTCGCTACCCGTGCCATGAGTTGGCGGTGATAGATTGGGATGTGCGACGAGGTTGCTATCCCGGGTATGCGACGATTTCGCTACCCGTGCCATGTGATGGCGGTGTTGAGATGGGATGTGCGATGAGGTTGCTATCCCGGGTATGCGACGATTTCGCTACCCGTGCCATGTGATGGCGGTGTTGAGATGGGGTATGCGACGATTTTGCTATCCCGGGTATGCGACGATTTCGCTACCCGAATACGGAGGTGACGATTTCACTCCTTGGACGTTGAAACTTTTATGGTGATGCGGCGATTCGGAAACCATAAGTAAATGACAAGTAGTTGAACTTGGTCATTGTGAAATATAGAATGAACCTAGGAGAAAATGAAAATGGACATTTTATTTGGTTGCATCCTTTATGTTTATTTACAAGCATGTAAATATTTGTTGCATAGTTATTTGTGATCTAACTTATGCATATGGTGTTTCTTTGGACCTGGTGGGTCGAGCTTCTCTCTTGGGTGGCCTTACCCACTGGGAACTATGTTTATAGTTCTCACCCCACGTTTTTCAGGTCCTTCCGCGAGTGAGGCGGCGGAGCGAGGCAAGGGTTTGGCTCTCTAGATAGCGGCCCTTCCATTTTGGTGATACATAGAGTTGTACCCCTAGTCTTGGACATTGATAGTATAGGAGTTTTCATTAAATGTATGCAACTTGTATATTCCATAGTTTTGGAACATGATGTATGGAACGGAAATGAAAGAAAAGAAAAATTTGGGCATGTATAAATGTGCAAATGTGATGTAATTGAAGTAGAACTTCTTTATGTTGATGCTTTCCTTGTGCAACTCTTGTACTCCGTTCCTAGTTGGAACCTTGTGGATATGCTTGTGTTGTGACGCCTTGGGCGGGTAGGGGAGACTCTATCCGTTTGGCGGGTCTGGGGCACGCGCTCGTGCGGTTTGTCCTTCCACCTAGTTGGTGTAAAGGCACGGCGGGGTGTGACAACCGATTATCCTTTTTGGAAGATTAGAATGAAGATATTCTTTCAATCTCTAGATTTTGATATTTGGGACATAATCGAAAGTGGTTATGTCACTCCATCAAAATCAAGAGCAGAATAGAATGAAGCGGAAAATTTTTGCTTTCAATTGAATGCTAAAGCAATTAATTCATTCCTCTGCGCTCTTAGTAGAGATGAGTTTCATCGAATCTCTACATGCACAACGGCTAAAGAGATTTGGGATAAATTAGAAGTTACTCATGAAAGAATTTCTAGGGTGAAGGAATCTAAAATAAGCATGTTTATGTCAAGTTATGAACTATTCAAAATGGAAGAAAGTGAATCCATTTCAAATATGTTCACAAGATTCACTAACATTATAAATAGCTTGAAAGCCTTAGGTAAAGATTTTCCTCAATCGGACTTGGTGTGAAAACTTCTTTGTGTACTACCAAGAAGTTGGATACCTAAGGTTACGGCTATCCAAGAAGCTCACGACTTGGACAAAGTAAAGATTGACGAACTTGTCGGATCACTCATGGCGCATGAACAACGCCTCAAAGAATATGACAACGAAGAGGCTCCCGAGAAAAAGAAGAGTCTTGCACTTAAGGAAGTCATAGCTTCCGATAGTGAAGACGGCGAAGAAGGTTCGAGCGAAGAAATCGCTATGATTTCAAAAAGGCTCGACCGACTAATTAAGAAGCGCAACTTGAGAAGACCTAAACGAGACGGGTTCAAAGGTGAGGGATTCAAGAAGGTGATCATTTGCTACAATTGCAACAAACTAGGGCATTTGAAAAGTGAATGCACTCTTCCAAGCAAGGCCTTTAAGAAATTAAGATAAGAAAAAGAAAGCCTTCAATGCTCTAAACTGGGACGCCCGCGACGAGTCTAGCGGTGACGAATCGGAAAACAAAGTTGCCCAAATTTGCCTTGAGGAGCAAAGCTCAATTCTATGTCTCATGGCTCTTGAAGATGAGGTAAATAATTTAAGTTATGATGAACTTTTAGAAGCCTTCTTTTCTTTATATGATAATCTACAAAGTTTGGGTCCCAAGTATACATCTCTCAAGAAGCAAAATGCATCATTAGAGATGAAAGTAAATGACCTAAAATTTTCGACTTCAAATTCTTCGTTAATACTTGAAAATGAGGTCTCCTCACTCATGAAAGAGCTTAAACAAGCTAATGAGACATGTTGTAATCTCATTTGTGAAAACGAGGCATTAAAGAAGAAAATTGATGGTCAAAATTTTAAGCCAATTCTTCATCATGACAAACAACTTGAAAAACTTCAAGTTGAAAACCAACAACTCAAAGTTGACTTAGGTAATTCTAAGAAAACTCTTGAGAAATTTGTTGGTGAAACCAAATACTTAAATATGATGCTTGGAAGTCAAGTTATGAACTTCAAAAAGTTTGGGATAGGATATGTTCCTAATCCAAACAATGTTAAGTTAACAAAAGCTAAAAGAAAAGTTTTTGTTAAAAGCTCCTATCAAGACCCAACTTTGCACTGCTCTTATTGTAATATTAAAGGACATCATATATCCTCTTGTAAATACAAGAAAAATTCTAAACTTAAGCAAATTTGGGTTGTGAAAGGCTTATCTAACTCAAAAGGACCCAATCTCACATGGGTACCAAAGTTAAAAACTTGATTTGTTTTTGTAGGGGTGTCTCCAATCAAAAGGTGCAAGTGACAAATGGTATTTAGATAGCGGATGCTCAAGACATATGACTTAGGACCAAACCAAGTTTAAATCAATGAAAATAAAAGATGGAGGATTTGTCACCTTTGGAGACAACACTAGAGGAAAGATCACTGGAATCGGCAAAGTATTTTTGGACCGAAGCCGTAAACACGGCTTGCTACATCATGAACCGTGTTTTAATTCGACCAATTCTTGAGAAAACTCCTTTTGAGTTATTATGGTGTAATAGAATTCCCAACATTAGTTATTTCAAAATTGTTGGTTGTAAATGTTTCATCTTGAACACAAAAGACAAGTTGGGAAAGTTTGACGCTAAATCCGATGAAGCAATATTCTTGGGATATTCCTCTACTAGTAAAGCTTATCGAGTCTATAATCGACGAACTTTAGTAATAGAGGAAAATATGTAGATTCTTTTTGAGGAATCTAAGGGAAATGATACTTCTTATGAAGATGATCTTCTTGACTTCGAGAAGTTAAACATAGACTCCACACTTCAAGAGGTTGTACAATCCAAGAAAGTTGAGGAGTTCATTTCTAAAGATAATGAACCCACTCCTCTACCTAAAGTGTAAAAATTTGCTACTTATTATCCCAAGGACTCCATCATTGGAGATCCAAGTTAAAAGGTCAAGACTAGATCCTCTCTTAGATTACTTTGTGACCATTTGGCTTTCTTATCTCAAATTGAACCTAAAATTTTTGTTGAAGCTAGTAATGACGAAAATTGGCTCATTGCGATGTAAGAAGAACTCAATCAATTTGAGAGAAACCAAGTTTGGACGCTTGTGGAAAGACCAAGTGATCATACCGTTATTGGCACTAAATGGATCTTCTGAAACAAGCGAGATGAATCCGGTGTTGTGGTTCGAAACAAGGCTAGACTAGTGGCCCAAGGTTTCAACCAAATTGAAGGGATTGATTTTGATGAAACTTTTGCACCGGTTGCTCGACTTGAAGCTATTCGAATTCTTTTGGCTTTTGTCTCTTACATGAACTTCAAGTTATTTCAAATGGACGTAAAAAGTGATTTCTTAAATGGATATATTTCCGAAGAAGTCTATGTTGAGCAACCACCCGGTTTTGAAAAACACGATTTTCTCAATCACGTCTTTAAACTTTCAAAAGCACTTTATGGTTTAAAAAAAGCTCCTAGAGCTTGGTATGAAAGACTTAGCACTTTTCTTATTTCAAATAATTTTTCAAGAAGAAAAGTTGACACTACATTATTTATCAAGATAAAGGATAAATATTTTCTCATTGTACAAATCTATGTTGATGATATCATATTTGGTGCTACTAACGAATCTCTTTGCAAAAAATTCTCTAAGTTGATGCAAGATGAGTTTGAAATGAGCATGATGGGTGAACTCTCATTCTTCCTTGGACTCCAAGTCAAACAAATGAATGATGGAATTTTCATCAATCAAGCCAAGTACGCAAAGGATCTAATCAAAAGATTTGGGTTGGAAAGCTCAAAAGAGACAAATACTTCTATGAGCGCTTCAACTAAACTTGATAAGGATGAAAAAAGCAAGGATGCTGATATCAAGCTCTACCGAGGTATGATTGGTAGTTTACTTTATCTTACTGCAAGTAGGCCGGACATCATGTTTAGTGTTTGCTTGTGTGCTTGGTTTCAAGCTCAACCTAAGGAGTCACACCTAGTGGCCGTAAAGAGAATTCTTAGATATGTTAAGGGAACTCTCAACTTAGGATTATGGTATCCCAAGGGCACTAGTTTTAATCTCATTGGCTTTTCGGATGCCGACTTTGCCGGATGCAAAGTTAATCGGAAAAGCACTAGTGGGACTTGTCAATTTCTTGGTCACTCCTTAGTCTCATGGTCTTCGAAAAAGTAAAATTCGGTTGCACTTTCAACCGCCGAAGCTGAATATATCGCGGCGGGTTGTTGTTGTGCACAAGTTTTATGGATGAAACAAACTCTTGAGGACTTTGGAGTATATCTAAAACAAGTTCCAATCAAATGTGATAATACTAGTGCCATCAACCTATCTAGAAATCCTATTCAACATTCTAGAAATAAACACATTGAAATTAGACATCATTGAAATTAGAGATCATATTCAAAAGGGAGATATCACTATAGATTTTGTCGACACCCATCATCAATTAGCGGACATTTTTACTAAACCACTTAGTGAGGATAGGTTCACTCAACTTAGAAGAGAATTAGGAATAATTGATTTAAACACTTGATTCTTCTATGTTGATTACATTGAATGATTGATTTTTGTATATTTTTTTTGAATTTTTGTTTTGTTTTGTTTGTGGTTCGGTCGCCCGGTTGGTCTTGTCGACACCCATATTTCGGCTCGATATACCTGTCACGATCGGACACCCGATAAATTTTTTCGGACTCCTGAATTACATTTTTCGGACGCCCGGAAATTATCTGGACGTCCGAAAGTCCCTTTGACCTACCTGGCAGTCCCTCTGGGCTATCAAGACTAACGGGTTCTGGATCCGTTTGTTGGGCGTCCACTTCAACCCGACCCGCACCCGAAATCCTTTTTTTTCTCTTCTTCTTCCTCCCAGACCAACCGAAGCCCTTTTTTTTCTTCTATTTTTTTTTTCTCTTCTTCTTCCTCCCACTTCGGTCGACCACTTCCGCTCCGCCTCCGGCACAGATCGGCCGTCCACTTCCTTGGCCGGCCCGGATCCTCCCACCAGATCGGTCGTCCACTTCTTGCTCCGCTGCCGGCCCGGATCCTCCCGAGCTCCTCCATGCCACTGTTCGGCTGGCCTCTCCCTGCGCCGCACCTGAGACCGGATCTCCCCAACCTCCTCCAAACACTCGGATCTCTCCTCCTTCTCCTCAAATCTGTGGTAAATCCTATTTTCTTCATCTTTTTCATCTTCTTCTTCTTGTTCTTGGCTCTCTCTTTCTAAGAAAACCCTAACCTAGATCTTTCTTTCTAAATTTTTTTTTATCGAATCTCTTGTACTTTTTGCATCTTAATCTCATTCTCCACCAAGATTTACACCATTTTTTCATCTTAGATCTTGCTTTTGTTCATCATTTGCATAAACTCTAGATTTTTTTTAAAAAAAACAATATATATATGCCTAGAACTAAACATGCATCTAATGGCCCTTCCTCACATAGACCTACTAGAGATCATTCACCTCCTCCAAATGATGATTATGATGCATTTAATTTTGTCTCTAGGGAAGCTCAAGATATTTATCTTTTAGGACGCTCCGTTCAACCTTGCCGTAGCATTCATCATTTAATTTTTGATTGCTATGAACTCTTAGATAGGCTCACCCAAGTAGGTTGGGACCAATTTGTTCAAAATTATCGACCTTTTTATCTCGACCTAATTAGGATCTTCTATGCTAATGCTTCCTATAATCCCGATTATTCTACTATAATTGCGGGGTCCTTTTTAGTATGTTCCGCTAATTTTCTCTCGTAAGTATGAGCTTTTTTTATTCACAGAGGAATTTTTTTTGAGCATACATTTTTTTTTTTTTTTTTTTCCTTTTTTATATCGCGATCTATCACTCTCGCGAAGCGACTCTACAGGAATAGACTGTCACCTTTATCTCTCTTTTAAGACGGGTTGTATTCGAACGAGACCGCTCATTTTTTCATCTTCAATACCTCTCTAGATGTTATCTTTCCTCCTTTTTTTTTTTGTTTTTGTTTTAGGGTGGTAGGGTATATTTTTTTAATATTCCCAACCTAACGCGCTTTTACCACTCAACTTTTCCGTTCATTGCTTTATTGCTTTGGTATTAATCCACATTTTTTTACTATATCTAGTCTTATTACAGTAAAATTTTGCTGCTCTTCTTTTCTTTATTTTACCATTAAAATAATCATATTTTTTTTTTATGTCTCTTCTTTTTTTGTTTTTTTTACAGGAATTTTTTTTTTTTATTTATTTCTTTTTATTATTAATATTGTTTTATTTTCAACTCTTTTTTCTTTTTTTTTTTTTTTTTATTATATTTTTTCAACGACAATTCTATTTTTTTTTTTCTATCATTTATTTCCAATTGTTAGGATTTCCTTATCTTCATAGATTTTTTTTTTTTTTTATACTTTATTATTAATTCTTATTAATTCTTTATATATTGTTTTATCTTTATTTTTTATAAATCTCCTATCTTCTATCCTCTTTTTATTATAAGACCATTTTTTTTTAAGTTATTTTTTTATTTATATTTATTTTTCCTTTTTTATTTTATACATAACTGGGCAATATGTCTCATATAGGTCGGTACTTTTGGCTCTTTTATGGATATTTCTCTTAAGTTCCCCTATACAATGCGTAATTTTTATGCATATTTTTTTTTGAATAGGGGCTACGAAATATAATTAGCTATTTTTTTCACACTATTCACATTATCTTTTTATATTCTTATATCATTTTTTACCAATATCTTTTTTTTTTTTTTATCCAGCCGCCTTACAACGTCCCTACATTATCTTTTTTCAATAATCTTTCTACTTTTAATATGGTATTTTCGTATTCCGGTGTATTATCTCTTTTCAGCGCGCAGGCCGGGTCCGGACCTTGGCATAAGGGTCCGGAACCCGTACGCACCCCAACCTAGCACGCGGCTCGGGTCCGGACTGTGGCACCCGGGTCCGGACCGCAGCCGGCCACAACTTCATTGTCCGGACCCCAGTTTCCAGGGTCCGGACCCCGTGAGCAGTTTTGCTCCAGTAGGTCCTTTTCTTCGAAATCTTCGATTTCTGGGTTTCCACTCGTACCCATAATGTTCCGAAACCTTCGAAACCCAATTCCACACCAGCCATTACCGGCTCTTTCCGAACTTCCCCAAATTTAGTAAAGTTCGAAGTAACGCACCGAAATTCAAAGTGCTACAATAAAAGTATTAGAAGGATAAAAAACAATGAGACCAAAATCATAAGAATAATAAATTATATATATAGCAGCAGTAAAAATTGAGGATTAAAATGTCATATGCCTCATAGTTCGATCAACAAATTGCGACTAATTAAAGTTCGAGAACCAAAATGTCATGTGGCCCCATAGTTTAAGTCAAAAATTGTAATGTATTAAAATTCAAGGACTAAAGTGTCACTCGATTTATAGTTTGAGGATTAAAAACATAAATTATCTTTTTTTTATGTTTTATTTTTATTCCAGACGAAGATAGAGCTGAGCATTGATCGATTTTGTTCAATAAATAATTTCATTCGAAAAAAGAACATGTCAAACTATCGAATAGATTTTCGAATGCATAATTATTAAAATTAAAAATCGACCAATCATATTTTAGATATCTTGGAAGATTTTTAATGTGAAGTTGGTCGCTGATCAGACTATAAATATAACATTAAAGTTTAATATTAAAATCTAAGTAAAAATGTATAAAATTTTATTAAACTATGAACCATTTTAAATCGGTTATTTCCTTTCAAAATTTTATTTTTATTATCCAACCTTCCAATATGTTAGATTTGAGTCAGTTATGGTAGTTTAACTTCAAATTTTGAATACGTCGTTTATCTTTACAGATTTAGTTAGTATATTTTATGCAATTTTCACAACTAAATTTATTAAAATAACTAATTAATTTAAACTTCATCAATCTTTCTCTTATTTTTTATTGTATAATTTATATCTAAATTATTAATATTCTAAAATCAAAATTTATATTTAATATATTGAATCTAAACTATTTAAAAAGCAAGTGTAAGAAATTATATATTTTAAATTGTTATAATAATAGGGAGAAAAATTAAATTAAATTAAAAAAAGAACAATTCCAAAAAAATAAAAAAAGAATGGCTGAGCCCCACCTACCCACCCCAAGGCCCTGTACGCCCTTCCCCTCGAGAGTGCGCTGAGAGGGGAGTGGAGAGGAGAGGGGTAGACTGTTGACACGTGGCTTTTTCAACTAAAGATTCATATATTTGTATTTTCTTTCAAAATTTTATTTTTATTATCCAACCCTTCAATATGTTAGATTTGAGTCAGTTATGATAGTTTAACTTTAAATTTTGAATACGTCGTTTATCTTTACAGATTTGATTAGTATATTTTATGCAATTTTCGCAACTAAATTTATTAAAATAACTAATTAATTTAAACTTCATCAATCTTTCTCTTATTTTTTATTATATAATTTATATCTAAATTATCAATATTATAAAATCAAAATTTATATTTAATATATTGAATCTAAACTATTTAAAAAGCAAGTGTAAGAAATTATATATTTTAAATTGTTATAATAATAGGGAGAAAAATTAAATTGAATTTAAAAAAAAAATTCAAAAAAATAAAAAAAGAATGGCCGGACCCCACCTACCCAAGGCCCTGTAGGCTGTACGCCCTTCCCTCGGGAGTGCGCTGAGAGGGGAGTGGAGGGGAGAGGGGTAGACTGTTGACACGTGATTTTTTTAACTGAAGATTCATATATTTGTATTTGTATTGTGTTGTATAGATTTTAATTTAATCATTTCAGAATTCACAGCGCTCGAGAGCGGATTTGGGCGGTGGGCCAATGGATTCCCGGCACGGCGGCAAAGCTATGCTCTGGTTGTCTCGCCACGTACTTGGACGCCCGTCCCATCCTTCCTGCCCTCTTCTCATGACAATCCTTAATTTCCGGACTAGAAGAAGAAGACTCCAGCAGCCAAAGACGAAAAAAAAAGGAAAAAAAGAAAAAAAATGGAGTTCAGGCCGACCGAAGAAGAGGGTCGTCGGCAGAAGCCCGCCCAGGTCGAGGAGCAAACCCAGCCATCAAACGTGCAAAGCGAACAAGAGGAGGAGGAGCGAAACAAGAAGATGCGGCGGAGCTGCTGCGGGTGGCTGCGCGAGCGGAAGATCCGGGAGGTGGTGCTGGGGAAGCGGCGGCTGGTGGAGGTGCCCTACACCGCGACCCTCGCCCACACTGTCAACGCCCTCCTCGCCAACGGCGTCGTCGCCGTCCCCGTCGCTGCGCCCCCCGGCCACTGGATCGGCGCCGGCGGCTCCATGATACTCGAGTCCGACCCTGCCACCGGCGCCGTCCGCAAGCACTACATCGGCATGGCCACCATGCTCGACGTCCTCGTCCACATCGCCCAGGAGGCCGAGGCCGAAAGGACCGAGGAGTCGGACGCCGATTTGGATAGGCGGATGTCCGTGCCTATTTCGTCCATCATTGGCAACTCCCTCGAGGGGCTCAGCTTGTGGACGTTAAACCCCAACACCAGGTATGTCAATCCGTCAGTTTCCTCTCTTTGGTTTATTTCTCATAGATAGAAATGTATAAAACTTGTACGAATTATTCACCATTGTGATTTGACTATTCAATCTTTTTTAAAATTTTAATTTTAGTATCCATCATTTCAATTTGTTTTATTTAGCTTTTTAATAGCTTTTCAATGCAAAATTTAAGTTCATTACCTATTTTAATAAGAGAAATTCTAGTTGTACAACCCCAAAGGGGTGTAGAATGTACAACCCATCCGTCCAAGGATTGAGGTGTACTTTACTAGTCACATCAATGTGATTAATCGTGAAGACCGCACCCTTAAATGGGTGGGGTGTATATCATACACCTCTTTTGGGATATATGTATAGCATTGCTCTTTTAATAAATGAATAATTTCGTACAGCTCCCCGTAAACATATCGAATAGTAGATATGTCCTTACAAAGTTCAAGTTTTCAGATTTAACCATAAAAAAGTCCTAACAATTTCAAAATATACCTTTGTTGTTAGTGTCTGTTAGAAAAATATAGTTAACCATAAGTAAAATACTTAATTTTAGATGGTGAGTGAGGTATATTGATTTTTTTTCCCCTCTGGTATTATACCTTCTTCTCTCAATCAAAATCCTAGTTCGATTAAAACCCTAGCAATGGGAATTTTTCTTCCTCTTCCTTTCTCTCCTTCATGCTAGTTTCGAACGATAACTAGGGTTTCTCCGTCCCCATTCATCCATGCTTCGACCATGTCGAGCGCCGAAAAATCAGTATTAGATAGGTAAAGGAGAAAAGGAGAGAGAAAATAAGTTGCAATAATGATGGATTGGGTTAGTTTTTATAGAGGAAGAAGATGACCATTGAGCATTTTTTGGGAGGACATTTCTGCACGATTCTAACAGTTGGAGTTTTTAGATGGACATATTTGTGATTACAAAATTGACATTTCACTTATCTTCCGTTAAAAAATAAACAACGAGCTAATAGTAACAAATCAGAGGGACAAATATGAACATCACTAGACTTTTGAAAGGATAAATATGAAAACTTGAACTTTGTAGGGATACATCTGCTATTCGATATGTTTATAGGGAGCTGTATGAAATTATCGCTTTAATAAATATATAGTTACGTGAATTGTATAAAGTATACGAAGTAGATATGTAAAAATAAACGATTTACTCAAATTTTGAACTTGAAAATTCATTAGCTAGCTTAAATAAAAAAAAATTAAAAGGTTTGCAAAATTAAAAAATTTAAAGGTTAGGTAGTCCGATTAAAATAAAGGATAGTTGAGATAAGTTCTATACATTTTTACCTTTTTATTATTACACAAGTGAAACATTACAAAGCACGAGTTTAATTAGAAGAGTAGTTAAAAGCACCGAGAAACGTTAGCACGGGCAATGCATACCATAGGTTGAAGTCTTGAAAAATGCCACTTAATAGGATTCCATGTAATAATATTCCACGGAGAAAATGACTTAGGGGCTGTTTGGTTCAACATAAAATTGTGGAAAATAGGTTTTGATGGAAATGAATTTTCAGTTGAAAAAGAGTTTTATGCTCTTTAGTGTTTGGTTCGTTGGAAAAGGACAACTACGCTTCTTTGGTTCGGAGGAAAAGAAAAAAAAATTATTTTATGTTTTCACTTCTACCATATATTATTTTATATTAAAGTTTATATTATATTATAATTATCATACTGTACATACTATTATTGTAATATATATTTATAAGTTAAATATGATATATCTATATAATAAGTAATATATATATATATATATTTATATATAAAATATAGTGCATCTATATCTAATTTAATATAATATATCTCTCTTGTAAATAACTGCTTATGATAGGGCTTCACTGAAAGCCGCCGAAACATGTAGCGATATTTTCTAGAAAGTCACAAACAAAGTAGCTAAAATAGCCCGTCCGGATAGGTTTATCCAAATATTACAACATTACCAAAACTCGGCTATGAAATGACCTACAGTGGCTCTAATAGAAACTTTTTTATGAGTTTTGTCTTAGTATTCGTTTAGTTTTAATGTGATTTAAAACTTCATTTTGGCCGATGGGTTTTTTGGGTGGTCTAGTTCCAAATGGGCTTTACGTTGGAGCTTGTGCACAATCTACTACAAATAAGTTTAGTCCTAGATGAATGTTTTAATATCTTGTATATTCTACCATCTCCGAGTCACTTGCTTAGCTGACAAAGAGAGTGGTGCCATTTGCTTATCACACGCACGCGTGCAACACGAGAATGAGCCAGACCGAGCCGGTCTTGGCTATCCGGTTTGGTTCACCTAAACTTGAACCTTATCTTTTATTTTTTTATTTTTTTGTATTTTTTTGTATTTTGGACTTATTGCATTTTAGTTTATCCGAAAACAACTGTTTTTGTGGTCTAACGAGCCGTCGGACCCTTAGCTCCTATTAGCTACCTACTGTGGCTGGTCTTATTGGCCACCAACAACGGTGCCTTTGTCTATAAAGGAGAATGGTTTAGATGGTGGTGGATTATTATCTTCTTCCTTCAACTTCTCTAATCTTTGCACTTCTTCTTTGAGCTTTACATTACTTCTTTGGGGCTTTATTCTTCCTCTGAGCTTTTACTCTATTTTGCTGGGTCTTTGAAAGCCTTGTTGGTTCGCATTGCGCTACTTTGGAGACATGCCGACAAGGTAGCTTGTGGTCATTGTATCGCTAGAAGTGATCGCTAGAGTCTCGTACATGGAGGGGCAATCTCGTTTATAGGACAGTGCATAGCACGCATTGACTCACAGACCTTATCTTGCCTTTTGATATAATACTTGTAATTGTTTCTTGCATGCAGTTTTAAACAGATTTCTTCACTATTTTTAAACCCAAATGTTTTAAAAGGCATATTTCTACTAAACGAGTAGATATATTTCCAACATTCTAAAGCGAGATTTATTTTATCTCTATGTTCTTTTAGTACAGTAATTGTACACCATACTGTTATAGTGATAATAGAGAACATAATGTTATCCTGTGGTTGTTGCACTGATACATTTATATTGATGTTACTGCTTCAATATTATTTATGATTATTACTGTCAACACTGAAAACTTAGTGTCACTGTAGTAAACATAAAATTTACTGTCACTTTATTCCTTTATTTCGTCCAAGTGGAGTAGTGCTATATTTTGACACTATAGTAGGCTACTTGAACATAGATTGTGCCTTATCATGTAGGACTTGCATACATCGAAACCTTTTACTTTCGATGGCCGCAATTTTAGGAGGTGGCAGAACCAAATGAGGTTCTGACATCACCACACTTGGCCTCATTTCTGCCATCTCGGATCCAACGAAGAATGGCAATGGATCTGCAGCTGTATATGCTATCCAACTCATGGCCCATAGGTCCAGTACTCGAGGCGGAGGCTAAGCTGCATATACTACTACAGCACCTACTAGCAGCATTGCACCTGCAATGATCAACTATCATTGCCTGAACCGGATTCTTAGCACCTTGTCTGATAAGCTATATGACATTTACTGTAGTGCTAAAACTCCTAAAAAGCTTTGGACCTCTTTATAACAAAAGTATGGTTAGGTTGACCCAACCCAGAATAGATTTCAAGCTTCAGACTTGATTAAGTTTTAAGTTGGTAGATAGTAAATCTATGTCTGACCAACTTCACGACTTTGAGTATATAGTTGAGCAGCTTAAATCTAGTTATGTGTATCTTGATGAGACTTTCTAGTTGCCACCCTATAGACAAGTTGCCTCCCTCTTACTCCAACCATACAAATGATCTCAACCACACTTAGATAATGATATCCTTGAATTATGTCTTGAGATCTATTAGGATAGAAGAAACTAGTTGAGCTAGGGATAGAAAGCCTAGTGAGCCATCAACACAAGCCAACCTTGTAACGAACCAACCTTGTAACTAACTCTAGAACGAAGGATAGAAATTTTTAGCCTAATAGAAACTTTTCCACCATAGAAAGTGTAACCCTAATTCTAAAAAACCCAAACCTTAAGAAACCCAAACCTGAGGGAAGTGGAGGCAATACTGGCTGCTTTGTGTGCGGGAAGACCAACGACTATGCGAGGGATTGTCACTATTGCAAGACTCGGCCTTCTGCACTAAAGAAGAAGAAGTGAGCTCCACCTGAGCGCCAGATGAACATGTCGACTTCTGAACTTGGCCCTTTTGACTCCACTATCATGTTACGATCTAGTTTACCTTAAATTAACCTTGCCTTTAATTCTTTTGATTGGTGGATTCAACTGGAGCTAACTTTCATGCTTGCTCTGACCACATTTTGTTTTCCACATATCAGGACTCCTATGGAGGATCGGTGAATATGGGGAATGCAGCTTCATCTAATGTACTTGGGACTGGTCATGTTGATTTGAACTCGACCTCTGGGAAGACCCTTACCTTACACGGCATCCACTATGTTCTGATATTAGGAAGAATTTGATTGGTGGTTATCTTTTAGCCTAGCAAGGCTTTAAGTTAGTTTTTGAATGCAATAGGATTGTGATTACTAAAGGTCTGAATTTGTAGGTTAAGGGATTTTTTAGTGATGGTTTGTTTAAACTATTTGTAACTACTACTATTAACAAAAATGCCCTTGTTTTGAATGTTGTTTCTTCTAATATTTGGCATAAAAGATTAGGACATGTGACTTATAATACTCTTAAAAGATTGATGAATCTTGATTTGCTCCCTAGATCTGATTTACCTGTTCATAGATGTGAAATTTGTGTGCAAGCTAAAGAGACTAGGAAACTCTTTTAAGTTTGTGGATAGGAATTGTGATCTATTAGAACTTGTGCATAGTGATGTTTGTGATGGAAGTAGATCACCAATATGGATGTGATAAATGATGTGAAGAAGTTAACTAATCAAAACTTCGATATGCAAGACCTTGGGTAAGCAGATGTAATTCTCAACATGAAAATTATTGGAAAATCTAAAGAAATTGTCATTAGCCAATCTCACTACCGTGTACAATTGTTAAAAAAATTTGGATACTTGATGTTAGACCAGTTGTGACACCATATGATTCTAACGTACACCTTAAGAAGAATAGAGGTGATCCTATGGGTCAGAATAGCGTACACCTTAAGAAGAATAGAGGTGATCCTATGGGTCAGAATAGGCAAGCATAGATTATAGGATCTCTAGGATACCTAGTAGAATATACTAAACTAGAGTTAGCCTATGCTGTTCACCTATTGAGAAAATATACCCATAACCCAAATAGAGAGCACTGGAATGCATTAAAGAAGTTTTGAGATACTTGAAAGGCATTGTATCTTATGAATTGTATTACAGTGGTTTTTTTGTAGTATTAGAAGGCTATAATGATACTAATTGGATTAGTGATGTAGTTGATGTGAAGTCTACTACTGGATTTGTATTTTCTCCTAGGGGCGTCAGTTTCTTGGAAGTCGACTAAACAATTTTTGATTGCTAGGAGTACTATGGAATCTGAACT
This sequence comes from Puya raimondii, assembly GCA_016920855.1. NCBI lineage: Eukaryota > Viridiplantae > Streptophyta > Magnoliopsida > Poales > Bromeliaceae > Puya > Puya raimondii. Next base: position 537,512 of record JABWPP010000047.1, read on the forward strand.
CATAACTTTAGATATACTGTAACCAAGGCTAAGTGGGTTAAAGTGTTTCTTTATGATTTGCCATTGATAGAGCGACCTATAGCACCAGTTGTAAGAAAATTAAGTATGCGCAGCGGAAGAAAAAAAAAACATAATTAAAAATTTCTAAACCAAAGATCACCTCGTGTTACGTTTTAGATTGTTAATACTTAATCTAATTGATCTTATCAATTAGGATTTAGTTTTTCACCTTGCGCGGGTCGAGATCACCACGAAGTCGACGATCGTTGGTAAAAATTGTTCGTCCTCGCTAGCCGCGCACGCGCCCGGCCTCTACTCGCGTCCACACGAAATCACGCCCTTGATCGAAGTAGTCGACCGCTTCGATCCGCGATCCGATCACGAATTTACTCTTGCGTCGATTTGAGGAAGATGAATCAATCTTCTAATTGTGCTAGCAACCTTCCGAAGATCGAAAACTACGGATTAATTATGGAGGACTTGAGGAAGAGGGTTGACGGCTAGGGTTTTCTTATATTTTTGCATTCCTTAATTAATATGTCATATGACATATATTTATAATTAGAAAACCCTAATCCTAAACCTAATCTTTATCGAATCCTAGTCCGATTGGATTATCCATTAACCCTCAAGTTGGTTTTAATTTGAACCGAATCCGAATCCGAATCCTAATCCTAATTCGGTTCGTGTGTAACATTTACAGATAAGTCCTCATATTATTTACTAACAATTAGTAAATACACCATGCAACTTTTGCACTTAAATACCTCTAATTTACAACAATTGCAAATTAGTCCTTTTACTAATAAATTAGTAAACTTTAGTATTATAATTATAATTAACCCATCCGATAAACTTCTTTATCGTCTCCTTAATATCGATAATGCGCAATTTCTTATGTGTGTGACCTAATAGGTTCAATTCTGCCTGGTAGTGAGATATGATGCGATCCCCATCCACATCATCATCGAAACTCTTTTCGATGGATCAAACTCTTTTGATTCTACCCTTATAGAATAATTATTCGTCTATAATTATTCTTATTGGTTCCCACAATCCACCAGTGACGCCTAGTAGCATATAGTGGCAATCCAGTCAGAAGTGAATATCGGACTGAACCTCTAGGTGCAGTTACCGTACAATACAATCCTTCTATCGCATAGTCCTAACTGAGTGGAGGTCATGGAATACTCGTCAAACCCCATCACCCGTTATATGACAAATTTGAGAGGACATAAGCTCTTATGGTTACTCTTAGAAACACCTTTCCATACACCATATTACCCCGGCCGAGGATTTTTGAGCTTTTCCTTACAAATAGCATAGGACTAATTATCTCTCTACCGAGAGCGATAGATCCCCTATAAACACACCCATTCCGAATATGAACCGACTGCAGCCAACATATACTACTAAGACCCATGGCTAGGATCAGAGTTTGTTGCATAGTCAAACTGCAGTAGCCTCACATTGAATGGCCGTGGTGTCGCAGGTCTAAGGATCAGTTGTACCACTGCAACATCGAACCAGTTACTGACGAATGAGTAGACATCCATGTAACTGTTCGTAGTTGGTCACGCTCAGTACCCTTGTTCTCTAACAACCACCTGCATGTTCGCTCCAGTGTCCCCACACTGATGACTCGAGATTCGTCATCCCATAAGGAAGCGGCAAACACATCAATCTTACCGGATCAATCATCGTCCCTATGATGATCCTCCGATTGAGAGCATTTTTGAATTAATCACCAATAATATGTATCTCAAATTCTCAACTCTTGAGAATATTTATTATCATCTTATTAATTCAAAGGACGATTCACGGACACATTAAACATGAATGGCATAAAAAGGCCCAAATATATAAATAATAAAGATTAAGTACAAAGATATGTCCTATAGAAAAATAAAATGCGTCAGCCGATAGGCTTCTAGGGCATACAACTAACACCAGTGTCTATTCATTGTGATTGTAGATTAGGAATTGATAAATGTGCCCAGGAGAATGTGGAGACTAAAATGAACAGATTCATGAAAATACAAGTTCATTCGACATAATATAAAGAAAAATGTAATTGTATTGGTTTGCAAGATTTGCAAAGAATTTGGCTGATCAGCTCACCAAGGAATTGTCCAGCACCGTGATTAAAGAATCGTTGAGGGGGATAGGGCTTAGCCTACAACAAAATTTGCAGCAACCCAACCTCTTGGAGGTTCAGTGGGTAGAAACAAGTCGAACTGGTAGCTTTGAGGAGAACTAACTTTATATCCTCATCCCTGTGGTGACAGTGCTCATATCTCTGAGTGGATAAGAAAGGCGTTAGCCCTGAATGTTTCTAAGACCCATGAGATAGGTTGTGACCTTGCAAAAACCATTCTGAGGACTTAATATGTGTGTGGTGTTGTGAGGCCGTGGCTATGAGAAGAGGCCAGTTCCCTAAAACACATGGAACGATACCAGCACATGGCCATAAAAGCGCTAACTCACATGAAACCTGAATTAGGCTATGCCATGTGTGCGGTTTGTGGAAATCTGATTCACTGGCCTTGGTTCAAGACATAGTCCACCGTTATGCTCTCTGATGTACATAGACAAGCACTTAATGAAGGTTCAAACCCTAAAGGTTCCATTGCCGGATACGTGGTATAAGAGCTCCGGCACCTTATTAAGTTACTTCGTGTTTTGATTATTTTCTTTAAAGGTTTTAAATCATGTGCAGAAATGTTAGTATTCATTTAATTTTAATGTGATTTAAAACTTCATTTTGGCCTATGGACATTGGGTGGCCCAATACCAAATAGGCTTTACTTGGGAGCTTGTGCACAACCTACTACAGTGAGTTTAGTCTTAAGTGGAAAACTCGTAAGATGTGATAATACTTTATATGTCCTATCATCTCCTAGTCGCCTGCTTAGGTGGCAAAGAGAGTGGTGCCATCCACTTATCACATGCCTGCGTGCACGACACGAGCACGAGGCTATCCGGTTCGGTTCATCTACACTTGAATCTTTTCTTTTCTTTTTCTTTTTTTTGGTATTTTAGACTTATTGCATTTTAGCTTACCTGAGAACAACTGTTTCTGTGGTTTAACTAGCCGTTGGACCGGTAGCTCCTATTGGCTACATACTGCGGCTGCTCTTATTGGCCACTAGCAGCGACGCCTTTGTCTATAAAGGAGAAGGGTTCAGATGGTGGTGGATTATTATCTTCTTCCTTCAACTTCTCTGATCGTTGCACTTTTTCCTTGAGCTTTACATTACTTCTTTGGGGCTTTACTCTTCCTCGGAGCTTTACTCTATTTTGCTGGGTCTTTGAATGCCTTGTTGGTTCACATTGCGCTACCTTGGAGATGTGGCAATCGGGCAACTCGTGGTTGTTGTATTGCTAGAAGTTATTGCCAGAGCCTGGTACATAGAGGGGCAGTCTCGATTATAGGACAGTGCATAGCACGTCTCAACCCACAGGCCTTACTTGCCTCTTGATCTCTATAATACTTTAATATTGCTTCTTGCATGCAATTTTTAAATAGATTTCTTCACTATTTTGAAAACTAAATGTTTTAAAAGGCATATTTCTACTAGAAGAATAGATATATTTCCAATATTTTGCAGCTTTATTCAAGCCACAAGTAGTTGTATGTTGTCTTTTGGAAAGCAACTATTGACGGAATTTATTGGCTTCGGCAAGTTGCTATTGATAATCTTTTGCAACTTCCTTGATTGCTACTGATAATTGAATGTTGCACCTTCCATTAGAGCCATTAATAACTGGATATTGTGTCTTTACCTAGTTTTTATTTCTAATTTTTATGACCTATGTAGAGCACAGGTAATAGCATTATGATGCGGCTTCTGAATCTGACTATTTTATTAGCTATTGCTAGTAGTAGCATGTTATATATTCATATTTCAATGAGTTGATGCAAATTTAACACTTCAATGTCCCAAAAAAAAAAAAATTTGTAGCACAAGTCCTATATTAGATAGTACATTAATTGTGTTAGTGGGTATAATGATCTATTACCAAAATCTAGCTTTAAATATTTTTGAGTTAGAAGTTTGAGCCTAACAGATTATTAATACTAGTGGACTGGGTTATTATAGATGGTATATGATTTGTCACTGCCTAGAATTGTAGGAACTAAATGTTATATGGAAAAGTGTTATACCATATATGGTGAGAGCCAACTCTTGAATCGATATGAACTACTTCTAGAATCTCACATCACCAGATGATCATGAGGTATGTGTATGATTGGGCCTGATGACGATGTCATGGCTTAAGCAAAGGGAGTTTGTAATACTATGATAATCCCATACTGGATAGAAAAGGAATTGTGTTTTGTTATATAAGGACTAAGTACTCCAGAATTAATAACCAGGTTTAAGCACTTTTAGAATACTTGGCATTGGTGTCAGAATCGTTGCTCCACCAACCCATTTTCTAGAATACTTGGCATTGGTGTCAGAATCGCTGCTCCACCAACCCATTTCGAATACCTGCGGCGTTGCCGCTTCCAATTGGCATTGGTACTAGAATCGCTGCGTAACCAACCCATTTTTCACTAATCACGAAAATACCGCTTAGTGTAGGGCACCGGGCAATGGAATCGCCATCCCCATCTTGGTCCCAATTTTCGAGTAGCGGAATCACCGCCATCATTACACGTGGGTAGCGGAATCGCCACATGCCTTCCACTTAGTCACACACGTCGTTTGTGACGTCATAGTTACATATTCATGTCAACATTCAACCTACATTCAACAATGCTAGGTTTCATATCATCATTCCAACCTATGTTCGATGACACTAGGTTTCACATCATCATTTTCCACCTATGTTCGATGACACTAGGTTTCACATCACATGCTTCACATCTCCAAGTATGTAAATTCATAAAATACTTGAATTCACTTACATGCAAGGTGAGCCTATGGCTCAAATCATTTAAACAAACATTCTTGCCAACATGCACGTTACAATTCTAGGGTTTCATACAACTATACCATTATCATGATGGTTATTTTACCCTAGACATGGAAGTGACCTAATCACTTCGGTGCAACACAAACCCACCTCAAGAGCTTCCTATTGGTTAGTTTCCTTGAGTGGTTGGGCCTCCAAGCCTTGAGTTCTTGCTTCAACCCAAGCTTCTTGCCCTAACATAAGCAAAAATGGTTCGTTACCCATTACGAACCCTCAAATCCTTTCGTTCGACGAAATCAAGTATTCCCACATGATTTCCTATGCCTCAATTGAAATTTCCGAAGGTCCAAATATTTTTAGAACCTTCCAAGGCAAAAGCCCTCATTCTACCTTGGGCTTACATGCATGCATGTAAGAACCCCAAATCTCATGGCCAATCCCCACTATTTGTGGTCTAGATTGCCTAGGGTTTCCAAAAACCTCAAAATCAATGATCAAATCCAAGGTTTCAACCCTAAATCACAAAACTCACCTCAAAGCCCTAGCTCCCTAGCTTCTTCTTGCACCAAGAATTGCACCAAGAAGCTCCAAATCCACCTTAGAGTCCTTCTCCAAGATCAAATCCTCCTTTTCTCCAAGCTTTGGAGAGATCTCTAGAGAGAGAAAGTGAGGAGATGGAGAGGGGAAATAAGGAAGGTGAAGGAGAAATGAAGAGGGAGAGACCTCAGCCCCTATACATAACCCCACTTCGCAAATTTACCAAAATGCCCTTGATTCAGACATTCTGCATCAGCCGGGTCCGGACCTTGCAAGTCGGGTCCGGACCCGGGGAGTAATTCTCCCACACAGGTACGCAGGCCGGTCCGGACCCCACAGCCGGGTCCGGAACCCGTGAGCAACTCAGCTCAGAAAACAGGTCGGGTCCGAACCTGGGTGTCCGGGTCCGGACTCTAGCTGTTCCACAGGATTTCATTGTCCGGACCCCAAGTCTCGGGTCCGGACCCCGAGAGCAACTTAGCTCCAGTTTGGTTTTTTCAAAAATTCTGATTTTTGGTTTTCGGGATTCTAACTCACTCCCGATCATTCCGAAACCCTCGGAACTCAATTTCACATTAGCCATTACCGGCTTTCTCCGAACTTCCTCCAATTTGGTAAAGTTCGGTATAACGCACCGAAATTTAGAGTACTACAGATTCCTTTTCTAGTTTACGGAATAAGCCTTCCTCTCTCAAAACCCTAAATTTGAATAATTTCGAACTCGACTTTTATCCGAATTCCAAATTTCCAACCTCAAATATGTTTTGTTACAATTTGAATTTTGCCAGTTTCTACTTAGCCGCTCTAGCTTGCTGAAAACTCACACTCACGTGTGTTTGGCATGTAAGTCCCTCCAACTATGAAATCTCTCAATTTGACACATAAAATGTCACTCTTTTTGCATAAAAACTTCGTCTTATTGGTTTTTCTCTCTTTCGATTTTATCTCCAAAACATCAATTTATTGCGGAAAATTGCATGAAAGTACCTCTCATGACTTACAACACTGTCAGACCTCGTAAGTGGTGATTTTGTTTAGTTGAAAACTGTTCAATGACATGATAGTCCCCCAACTTTACGAAAATTACCGTAAGGAACTTTGGGTTCGACATTTGTTTGAGTTAAGCCTTGGTGCAGGCTCAAATTGACTTATTCATAAGCATTGACAGAACATTGTTGAAACTTTTTGCTTAGGCAACAGAACTATTTGCTTAGGCAACAGTATTGCAGGACCAACGCAAAATATCTTGGTAGGAAGCTTACTTAGGTATTCATTTGAGTCTTTGCACGTCCAACCAAGGACACCTCTCTTTTCTTTCCAAGTACAAAATACATTCGACCTTAGGCAATATTTATAGATCTTCAAATAATAATCCTGAGAATGAGGTGCTTTTATCGAAGTCTTATCTAACTAGCTTAAATTAATTATGGAAGGGGGAAAAACTTCCCAATTGATTCGACTAGATGCGGATTCTGATGGACAATCCAATAAGTCAGTTAGACCTAAGTTCAACTGAAATAAAACTAAAGTAATACCTAGTCCACTAAAATGTGTACTAAAGTTGATAGTTGGTTTTGAAGGTTTGTGCTTCGCGCCCTTGACAACTCCCTTTGATGGTGTAGGTTGTACTAAATTTCCGTGCCATCTCCCTTTGATAGTTGGTTTTGAATTTTACTAGACCAACTTGTTGATTTGGCATTTAGAATCATTAATCAATTGATAATTAAAGCACTATTTAACATTTCTTATTTCTATCTGCAGCATATTGGATTGTATGGAAGCATTTAGTAAAGGAGTGCACCGTGCATTAGTTCCAGTTGAAAGTCAAGCAGATAATGTAGCTGCTGTTGAGCTTGCGGAGGCTTCACCTGGTTATAGAATGCTCACCCAAATGGATGTCATAAGTTTCTTGAGTGATCACAGTCTTGAAATGAAGGACATTATATCCTACAGCATTCAGGAGTTAGGAGCCATAAATGAGAATGTTTTTGCTGTCACCAAATTCACACTGGTTATAGAGGCCATAAAATTCATGAGATCTGCTTCTCTAACCGCTGTTCCTGTTGTTGAAGCTCCCGGGGAGGGTCCAATTCTTCAAGACGTAAGTTCATTCTATAACTGTTTTTTGTTTTCATTATACAGACTGCATATTATTTTTTAAGTATTATGAGAAAAATGCTTGCTTTATGCCAAGGATTTACGTGCCCATCGGCGCGGGTCGTATCCACAGTGTTGTATCGTGCCAATAAGATATCGGCACGATACAGCCCCTGTGCCGATGACACAACTTAAAACTCTATATTCTTTAAATTAATCAGTAATTTTCTCAGTAAAATTCAACAAATTTAATAAAGATACATAATAAGCAATTAGAGTATGTTGTTGCTAAGGAAAATAAATATTTCATGCCATTATGTGTCGGCACACATGTATTTTTGTGACCGGCACGCATCGGCACCGTGCCGTACCGTGCCGGCAAGTTTACGGCACGACCCCATACCACGGCACTTAAATCCTTGCTTTATGCTAATATGGCCAACCTGCATTTTGGTTTGTGAAGTCAGCCAAAAACTAAACATGTCTTTGTTAGAATAAAACAAATATCACACAGTAGCTCGTAGCTTTAAGTGATGGTGTGGATGTTTGTCTAACTTATATCTCTTTTTTCTTTTAATTTGTTGTTAGTTGGGAGCCATCAGATTGTCTTAATTTAATGAAATATCTAACCCCAATCTTTAAGGATATGATGAAATGCCTTGCCTGTGTCATGCCCTGGGCCACAATGGAAGCCTCCCCATCATGTGCACAAAACTGCCATATGCACGGGGGGCACCCTTGTGCATACGAAGCCTCAAACAATAATCAATGAATTCATCTCGCTTACCACAAAAATATAAGATGATTTACGAGTTGGTAGGATCAAAAGCAAAAGCAACTATATATCTTTTACATCCAATTTTGTCACTTCTTCACAAATTTACCATATCTTTAAAATTTCCACTTAACATAAAATTTATACATCAATTGGTTCTCAAAATATAGTACATAACCTTAGGATACAACATTGTCATAAACTTCATTAAATACATCGGGGTTCAACCTCTAAGTTGCTATCCAATAGGACGGGTGATCTAGCTTTGGACACCCTTTCTGTGCTCCCGGGCTTCCTCTGCATAAGCTGTATTTAAAACATTAAAATCAACGGGTGTGAGAACTATGTACAATAGTTTCCAGTGGGAGCAAAGGTGGCTCCTTCCTTCTGTCCTGGAGTCGATAATACAACTGCGGAGAGGAGCAATCTACACCACCAGGTCTAACAAGGCATAATGGTATGAAATAGCAATAATTAGCAATGAATAGAGCAGGAATACTAAACTGTTAAACAAGCATATAACCTGTTGTGCCTCTACAAAGGTTTCAAGAAATACTTACAGAGGGGCCGCTTTAATTGAGGTTGCATTAGTTTCTTTGGAAGTCCCTTACAAGGTTTGTTCGACAGACTAAATCCATAACTTAGGCAAGTTTTCAAGTTTTCACAAGATTATCACATGTCATTACATTAGATCCGACCCAGTTAGCTTAGTCCTCAAGAACTATGGATGCATGAAGAACCACTATCGATGTGTCCATTCAACTAGCCATGCATCAACTTCCAATGGAAGTACTATATGAAATTGCGAACATAATGATGTAACTAGTGCATGCATCAAAGCTCATTTTATCCGATCTTACCGATCGACTCTCGATCTGTACCCATTTTCGCTTTGTGGGGAGCACGCTCCCCCCACCTTGCCCATCCAACAGGGAATACGAAAATACCCAGTATGGTCACTATACTAATTCATCATCAAATCCACGTGAAAACAAATGATTCATTATGCAATGATTGCCTTAACTTTTCGGTCTCGGGTGTAGCTCTAACTTATTCAGTCTCGAGCCAATTGCCATAATGTCCTAACTTTTCAGTCCGGGATGACGCATGCTCATTAACCCTAATTTTTCAATCCTGGGCACTCCTTCGTAAGAGCCCACCCTCCACGTGGTTGATCAGATCCCCATGGCGATGATAGCATAGCATAAAGGCAAGTCGCAATGGTCCATTATAAAACAAATCAAATCCCACGATGGGGCACTTGGGAGAGCTCATTCAATCCCCACATAATCATTTATCAACTGAGCAATGCTTACTACGTTTTAAGAAATCACAATAGATTCTGTTCAGCTCTCTCCATATGCCTAATTAAGGTGGGTAGGAAATAATAAAGTCCAATCCATTTACTAGGTTGAGATTGACCAATAACACCCACTCATCATTGTCCTATTTGAGAATACTCAGTTTTCGACAACAAGATATCTCAACAAATCTCCATTCACCGTTAGGGTCTCAAGAGTCATTATTCAACAATACACAATCCCATGGATTTACTTGGCCCAATCGTAGTGTTTATAGATCATGTCGATATTCAACGTGTACCACATATTCTTCATAACTATGAACTTGTGTTGAGAATGCTCACTTTAGATGGCCTCTACCATAGATCAACAACTCTACATGTTCAAGAGTTAACCACACGAAATTCTCTTAACATATTTACCACATGATAACTGGAGCCTCGAGGACTAAATGGCATACTATTAGAAATTCCAAGTACTCATCTTCTCTCATTCCAAGGAACTTTAGGTTCAACAACTATTTAAGCATGAACTTCTAGCATGTATAAGAAATACTGTATAATTTGTGATCAATTACACTAATAGGAAGAAATTTCATACTAGAAATCAAATTAATTAGGGATGGAGAGAGATCATAAATTTTGGAAGCAGACACCCGTCGAACTTCGACGAAACCACACAGTAATCTCAATTTCCGTTGTCGAGTCTCCTACACGAGCATACACGAAGGGTTTTCAAGCAACAATTCCATCTAAAACCTCCCAATCCATTTTCCTCCAAATTGCTCCCAAAATCTTACTATTCAAGAATAACCCCAAAATCCACCATTACTAGACATCCAAAAACACTAAATCTCACCTCTTACATTGCTTGCAGCCATGATCAGCACCTTGAGGCTGTAGGTTAGGGTTGGAGAACTCCTAGGGTAAATGTTGCTCCAACTCGAAGCTTATAGGGTGTTAAAGCTTGTCACAAAGAAGAAGAAGAAGAAGATAAGGGTGAGGTTGTGTCGAGGAAGAAGAAGTAAAGGAAAGAAGATCTAAAGAGAGGCAGAGAGAGAGCTTGGTTAGTGTTTCTTGTGGAGAAGATGAAGAAGAGAGAGAGAGCTAAACGGGTTGCTTGTAGAAGGCTAACAATTGCGTAAAACCCCTTAAAAGGGAAGAAATTGCATTCTATGCAATTTCAACCCGTAACTTGGCAAGGTCTAGAATCCCTACAAAGATTTCGGAACCCGAATATTCCCAACCCAAAACAGGGCTTGTTTCCCCGACCAAAGTTCAGACTGCGAACATTGATTTTAGCCTTTTTTTCCCTTTTTTTTATTTTCGCTCTGAAACTTCGGTTTTCACTCCATTTTCTTGCAAAATCAAATCCAACACAGTCCAAACTCCTCCAACACTTTAAACAATTCCAAGACCTCCCCACATTAGGGCTCGCCATTTTCACCTTATCAAAATGGTTAAACTTCGAGGCAAAATCATTCCTCCAAAATTTTTGTTTTCTTCCGGCTCCTTTCTAGCTTATTCAATATCTCTCAAAAAATCTCATCGAATCATCTACAATACTTTCTAATCCGCTACCATTACCTCCAAATACTTTAAATGAAACCTTTAGTTGCCATTCCACTGGTTATTCTAAAGTTCAGTGGATTCCACCGAATTTCTCACTTCTGGGCCCATTTTCTCAACAGCTCATCTTTTACTCTTCCGAAATCATTTCTCTAACCGGTTTCACTTGTTACTCCTTATCAGAAATTCGCTTGTGTGGCTTGGGTTCTATATGTTACAGTCTGTGTAACACAGGCTCAACAATGATAATTATGCAATGGATCAAAGAATAGGAGAAGAGAGAAGTGAGATTTTTTTAGCATTATGCAATGTGTTTCGTATATTTAGGGTTTGGATTATCAGCGAAGGAACTGAGATTTTTTATAAACTTGGTATGTTAGAGGAAAAAAATTGGGAGGTTTATTTTTTATGAACTTAGTATGAAAGAGAGAAGAATTTGGGAGGAAACCAATTATAAATATTTTTTGAATTTTCTTCTGGGAATTTCTGCAAGATGTTTTTTACACTTTGATTCTTCCTGAACTTCTATAAATTTATTGTACTTTCCATGAATTTTTCAGAATTAAAATAGAAAAATAAAAAAGAAATTTACATGCAACCTTCTGGTGCTGTATAGAAGTTGCTGGCTTCATTTCTTTCCATAGCATTATCGAGCAAGAGTTCCGATGTGCTTTGGGTGTTTTATCTCAACTTGATACCATTTCCAAGCAAGGCCTTCAACAACTAGTCTTAAGCAGTAAATTTTACAGTTCAGAAAACTAATCAATTGCTGCTTTTGATAATAGTTATATTACACACTTGGAATTAGTGCTTTATAATGAAATGAGAATTATGCATCTTTAGAAGACCAAGTCTCACACTCTAGAATCGCTACTTCTGTAAGATAGTGGGTACGTCTAACATCCTCACAATCAAGCTGCAAACTTCAATTGGTTATGTACAAGGATTTAAGTACCGTGGCATAGGGTCGTGCCGAGAATTTGTTGCCACAGAATGGGCACGGTGCTGTGCCTTGCCGTGTCGTGCCGATGTGGCATGTTATATATCTTTATCAAATGTGTGCACTTTATTGAGATAACTACTTGCGAATTTTAAAAGAAAGAGGATGTTGAGTCTTGTCATCGGCATACCGATATCTTGTCAGCATGGTACTACATTATAGGCACAACCAGTGTTGATGGGCAATTAAAACCTTGGTTATATATGTTGTTATAAAATATACACTATAGTATACGCCCATATGAGTGCTAGGACAAGTCATTCATTCAAAGAGAACATAAGTGCTACGGGATTATCTTTCGCTATTGTAACCTCGATTCTTGCTTTCAGTCCATTGCGTGGTCTTAGGAGTTGTCCTTTTTAGGATAATGTAGTTTACTGACAAGATGATTCTCTTAATTTGAGAGAAGAGCTAAGTGTTGCACACATATTAATGTAAACATCTAACCTTACTGATGCAGAATCAGATCCGAATAGGATTGATTCGTTTAGATTTTAATTATTTTTTCTAATTTTCAGAATTATTCTGTTTGTTAATTTGTTTTGCTCGGTTTTAAAGATTTTTTTAGGATTTATTATATGGAAATAAATATCCAAAAGTTAGGGATATGCTTTAGGTTTTTTTAGATATATTCAAATTAGGAAAAGATTCCTAAAATCATGGGATTTGTTTTAGATTAGGATTTCTTTTGAAGGTTATAAATATAGCCTATGTCTTGTAATTTGAAGAGACGAGTTATGATGGAATAAAATTTGAATTTATGTTTCGACTACTGTCATGGTATCTCCTTCCCCTTCTATCTTTCCCTGCTGTGTGCGCCGGCAAAAAGTCTTCTTTCTAAAAGGTACTATCTTTTCTTTTTTCATCTATTTCTCTCTCATCCTTCTTCTAAATTTGCTTTTCCCTATTATTGGCTATCTTCTTTGATTTTTTCTTAATTGTTTTTAAAAAATTACAAAATAAAAAAATTGCCGGAAAATTCTTAGAGCCGTACTACTTTGGATTTTTTTCCTTTTTTTTTCGAAAATTGATTTAAAAATTCACTATTTTATTTATAAATTAAAAAAATATGAAAATTAATCTAAAATTTCTAGGAAATTCTAAATTTTGTTTCAAATTGATTTTGGCCTCATCACTGGCAAGATAGACTAAGGTTTTCCTAATTTGTCCTACATCATTTACTCTTCAGTCCTCATCTATGAATTGCTGCAAAGCCTTTTGAGTAATCAAAAGAGATGTACTGAACAATATATCCAAGCATCCAAATTAAGGGCCCTAAACATGTTTGCGCACTTTGAGCTTGTCTAACTATGCAATCCTAGGCTTTTTTGGTATCTTGCTGTCTTTTGTTTCCTTAGTAACTAATCCTATATAATTAGATATACTGGTAGGGGCTGTTTGGTTCCACGTAAAACTGTGAAAAATAGTTCCCGATGGAGAAAAAAAATCTTCGAAGGAAAACAAATTTAACGCTCTTTAGTGTTTGGTTTGTAGGAAAAGAAAAGTAGTTTTTCATCACGGTTGTTTGGTTGAAAGGACAAGAAAAGAAAAGATAAAAAAAAGTTATTATATGTATTTTCTTCTATTCTATATATTATATATTATTGATATATAATAATTATCATATTACATATGTTCTATATAATATTATATATTTAATACTATAAAATAAATTACTATATATTTATAAATAAAATTAAAATGTTATATAATAGCATATTTATATTAAAAATAAAACATTATATATATATATAAAGATAGAGAGAGAGGTCCACAGTAGGACCTCTCACGCAGTCCACGAGAATTGGCCTTTCTTTCTCGTGGACCGCGATCACACAATCCCTGAGCTGTGTGTTTTTGAGGAGCAAGTTTTTGTTTTCCGTGTAAAAGAAGCGGAAAACGAAAACCCAAGTTTTCATCCAAATCTGTAAAATATTTTTCTGTAAAAAATTATTTTACGACCAACCAAACAGTCAAAAAATTATTTTTCAGGCGGAAAAGTGTTTTCGGGCAATTTTTACGAGGAACCAAACACACCCTTAGCTTGCAATGCATGTTAGCAGGTTGATGGATGACAACTTTTTAAAAAAATCAAAGGAAACAAAAAAGTTGGTTCCAAGTTTTGTTTTGTTGGAAAACAAACAACTTCGATGTGAAGATTGCAAGCAATCCACTCCTACACTATTTCATGTAGAAATTATATGTAGAAAAATATAAAAAGGCTACGAGGCCTTAATTCTCTAATTATGCAATATCTGAGTTTTACTGAATTAAGCTTCTTGAAATGTACAACTTTGTTCTTGAAAGATGTGATGATTTTGGAATGATTTTGGAATGTAACCACGACGTCATGGGGTCATGAGATAAGGTGCTGCACCATGTCCTTTTCTTCTACTACTAGATTGGTGAGAACATCCAGATGGATCAAAGTCTGATTATCTGACCTGAGCAAATTTTCGCGTCCCTTCATCTCTCGAGTCTTATAATTAAATTCCCAGAAGAAACAAGACAGGAAGAAGGAAATCTAGGCATTGAATATTCTATCCTAACTTTGTAGGGTTAACTGCTATTTGCTCTGCATATTATCTGTTCCCTCCCTTTTATTTCACTTGAATTTCAGGCCAAAGGAAAAAAGCTAGTTGAGACATTCTCTTCAACAGACCTACGGGGATGCCCGATTACTCAACTGCGACCGTGGCTGTCAATCAGCGTGATGGAATTCAAAGAGAAAGTGCGTCAAAGTTCCAGGAGTGCACCACCCAATGCCGTCAATGAGACATCCTCTCGGGAGGAGAGGAAGCTTGTCACATGCTTGCCTGAAGCCAGTCTTGCTGAAGTAATCGAGAAAGCAGTGGTAAACCATGTGCATAGGGTGTGGGTGGTTGATCATGACAAGGGGCAGCTTATCGGGCTGGTCTCTCTTACCGACATCCTGCAAACCAGTCGGGAGTCGGCATTACTGCTGGATAGGGATCTCGGAGATATCGGCCCAAAGGAATCATCCTGATGAGTGCATTCTTCCTGCTTCTCGAAGGTGTAATGTCGTTCCAATACATATGTATTAGCACATGGTGTATCGTCTTATGTTCACCTATCAACAAAAGAAATACCAAAAAGGTGTAATATGGCAGTCTATCATATGTGCATGATATTTATAAATCTGAAGAAGCCCTTTTGCCTTTTTAACATTTACAAAATGCTTGCTTTTGAAATGCGCTATGTTTGCTCGTTTGCTCTTAACATGGGTGAACTGGGTAACTGTGCTTCTGTTTTGGTTGGGAGTGAGGTTTCGGAGGAATGTAGAATAACAGGAAGTCTTTACTCTGCAACAACTGTAATCTGCATGTGAATAATCTTTTGATGTAGTGTGAAGGTGCATCTAAACATTGGAGAACTGTGTTATGACGGAGACCATCACATTAACTAGTAAACTGCGTGATAATATTAGCTGATTTGGAATGTCAGCAAAGTAATCTTAATGGATATATACAGACAATTGTTCATGCCAATTAATGGATGATTGCACTATAAGGTTTTGCAAATTCAGCTCCAGTCGAATCAAGTGTGAGAAAATGTGTCACAATATAACTTCAGATGTTCAGAAAGGTTAGATGTATGCCCTAGAAGCTTTTTCTTAAACTAGGCCGACACATGTATTATTCCTACGAGATAAATTTGTATTTTACTTTTTACATTATGAATGAATTTGGCTTTTTTGATTTTCATTCATATCGTGTATATGTTCATGAATCGTACATTATTGGCCTAGCTCTCTCACCCCAAAAATTTACTAATTTTTAAATTTTAAAAATTTAATTTAAAATGTCAAATTTAAAATTTTAAACTTTTTATTTTCAAATCTCAAATCTCAATTCAAATTTTAAATTTTAAATTTTAAATTTTAAATTTTTTATTTTATATTTCAAATTCAAATTTCAAATTTATTTTTAAAATTTATTTTTAAAATTTAAATTTAAAAATTTAAAATTTAAATTTAAATTTAAAAATTTAAAAAATTTAAATTTAAATTTAAAAATTTAAATTTATAAATTTAAAATTTAAATTTAAATTTAAAAATTTAAAATTTAAATTTAAATTTAAAAATTTAAAATTTAAATTTAAATTTAAAAATTTAAAATTTAAATTTAAAATTTAAATTTCAAATTTAAAATTTCAAATTTAAAATTATAAAATTTGGAATTATAACTTATAAATTTTTAAATTTTAGATTTAATTTTTGAATTTCAAATTTCAAATTTCAAATTCCAAATTTCAAATTTCAAATTTTAATTTTAAATTTTAAATTTTAAATTTGAAAATTTTGAAATTTGAAATTTGAAATTTCAAATTTTAAATTTTAAATTTTTGAAATTTCAAATTGCAAATTCAAAAATTTCAAATTTCAAATTTCAAATTTCAAAATTTCAAAATTATTTATAAAATTTATTCTTAAAATTTAAAATTTAAATTTTTTTTTTTTTTAAATTATAACTTTTAAATTTTTAAATTTTAAATTTAATTTTTTATTTAGATTTTAAATTTAAAAAATTTTGATTTAAAATTTAAAATTAATTTTTAATTTTTAAATTTTTTAGTTTGCAGAAATTTTTTGAAATCGTACTATGTGAATCCAAATAGCTAGTAATTTAAATTTAAAATTTCTAATGGCTAATTTTTTAAATATTGTGAGAAATCCTATGGAATTGTATAATTAGTATCCAAACGGCTTTTAAAATGATTCCATGGAATTTTTTTTGGAGTTACAGGATTTCGCATTTCATTCAGACCAAAACTATGGTATTTAGACTCCATGGTATTTTTTTACTGCGCATCCAAACAGGGCCTAAATCCAAAATGCTCCCGATCGATGGAACATTGCAGGGACGTTGATTGATTCGGTGAGATTTGTGTATAGGTCGCTTCCCTTTTAGAATAGATGAGTCTCGAGTGAACAGTGTGGGGACACGAGCGAATATGCAGGTGGTTGTTAGAGAACAAGGGTACTGAGTGTGACCAACATGAGAAGTCACTTGGATATCTACTCACTCGTCAGTGACTTACAATGTTGCATTAGCGTGACTAGTTCTTTGATCTGCGATGTCTCGGCTCTTCACAATGAGGTTACTGTAGTTTGACTATACATGCACTTGGGCCGTAACCATTTGGTTCCTTGCAGTGCAAGTTGGCTGCAGTACGTTCATTGTAGGAATAGGGTGTGCACCTATATGAAATCTATCACCCTTGGTTGGTAAGAGTTTTAGTTCTATGTGATTTATGTGACCGACTTTAGAAGACCTTGGCTAAGGTGGAGTAAATAATGGAAAGGGTTTTCGATATTAGGAAGTCGAGTCGAATAAATTTAATGTATGACAGACGATGGAGTTTGACGAGCAATTCCATGACCTCCGCCTAGTTGGGATCATGATAGAAGGATTGTATCACACGCTAACTGCACCTAGAGGTTCTACTAGAATGCCACTACATGCTGCTAGACGTCATTGGTGGATTGTGGGACCCACGAGAGTTTTCTGGATGATCGATAATTTTTATTGGGTTGAGTTGGAATTGTTCCGACCCATTGGAAGGAGTTTTAGTGATATAGTTGATGTGATCACAATATATTGCAGATAGAATAGAACCTATGGCATTACACATATAAGAGGTTGTACTGATCTGATAGCTGGATCGCAATTTTTTAATCGCCGGAAGATCTAATAGTTAATATGTTGATAGTCGGATTAATTTGTAATTACAACTTGTGGTATTAAAAGGCAAATATTGCAAGAGAGGACTTATTAACAGTTAGTGAGTTGTGAGAGGATTTATGTGAAAAAGTTGCATTATGAATTTGATTTGATCAATTAGCATTGAGTTCAAGTTGAATTAAATTGAGATTTAATTGATCAAACCGATTAGGGATAAGATAAACTTAACCCTAGTTTGTTCTTATCCTTAATAGTTATTATTAGTTATACAAGGGGATTATATCCTTTTCTACAGGAAAATTTAGCCGCTACTCCGGTCTTCTTCTCCCTTTTCTCTCCTCAAGGAGAGCTATAACATAGATCTATTAGCAGAAAGACGTTCTCTGCAATATAGCTAGCACAACGGTGAGGACTGATCCAATTAGCAACTGTGTGGATACCTATAGAGGCCGGACGCTTGTACGGCTTCAAAAGAATCAAATTTCACAATCATCACATTGCGGTGAAGACTACCTACGGAAAGGTGAAGATGAGATCTTATTTTCCTTTCTTTTAATCTTAAATACATGAGGGATCTTATTTTGTATGTTTTCGAGATCGGATCTCAAGTTTTTAAAAACAAGTTTTATTTGATTTTCTTTTTCCGCCACATTTTTATTGTACGCAGAAAATAACAGTGGTATCAGAGCCATCCTCATGCTTCATACTTGGATATTTTAAATCATTTTTCATCAGTTCTCACAAATTGAACGATTAATAGATTGTTATACCAAATTTGAAAAATAATGAATTTTGATCAATTAATTTCTTTCAAATTATATTTTTAATCCGCTGTACTCCACGAAAAAAGTTGTTGTAGCAATGATACTGTAGCAGTATGTAGTAGTCCGTATGGTTACTTTTTTATTTTTAAAGTTTAATGAGATCAATTTTATTAAAAATGCTAATTTTATTTTAAAATTTGATGAGATCAAATTTTGGTTCTAAAATTCTGTTGCCTTTTCACATAAGATATGAATTCTTGACGAGATTGAGTAGCTATTTTTGTGAATTAAATTTTGGTCAAAATAATTTGCATTAACTTATCAGTTAATATAATTGATTGATAAAATCGGTCTGTTTGATGATTTGATCACCTGTTATTTTTTGAATCGTTGGTAAATAGTTAATATGAATACCCAAATATGATTTATTGTGCTTGTGATGTATGAGATACATATGGGTGATGATTATGGATAGCAACCTATTTATTTTTGTTTCAACATGTGAAGTATGATGTGTATACATAATTCTGTTATTTTAAATTTATTTAAATTAAAGGCTTTGTATTAGAGATGGCTGTTTTGGGTGGTGTGCAGAAGGCGATTTTATTCGGAGACCTGCCTGTCTTAATAGATTAGAGATAAAATATTATTGAATGTAATGTGACACCCCAATAGTCCCACATCGGATGGGAATGAGATTGTCATTGAGTATATAAGAGGACTCCACCCTAATACTAATAACTTGGCTTAAGCATTTTGGGCCGGTGGTTTGGGCCCAACGAGTTATTATCGCTTGTGGGTCAGGTCATCACATTTGGTATCAGAGCCAGTTCACCAGCCGGAGGTGTGAGATGAGTCTTGGCTGAGCTAGGGTCGGAATGACAGACTAAGCCAGGGTCGATGAATGACAGGCTAAGTTACCCCAACAGTCCCACATCGGATGTGAATGAAATTGTCATTGGGTATATAAGAGGACTCTACCCTAGTAATAATAACTAGGCTTAAGCATTTTGGGCCGGTGGTTTGGGCCCAACGAGTTATTGTTGCTAGTGGACCGGGTCGTTACATGTAATCAATATTATTTTATTATTATCACTAGGTTGTATATTGTATGGTTGTACATCATTTATTGATCCGTTGCAAGCCAAAAACACACAACAAACCCAGATCTATTAGCATGAGATGCTGTGGAGTAAAGATAGGCTTGGGCCCAATATCTGTCACGTGAGGGACCCATTGACGGTTTTGCTTACGCATTTGAATGGTGGGTCTGACTTAGCTAAGGAATGAGGCCAATATCTGTTAGGTGAGGCCTGTAGGACTTAGAGACTGAAAATGACTGCAATTTTCTTGAGAAGCATTGGACAAGATGTCGGAAACTTTAAATTCTGGAAATTAATATTCAAAAAGAGGTGAGGCCTGTAGGACTTAGAGACTGAAAATGACTGCAATTTGCTTGAGAAGCATTGGACAAGATGTCCGAAACTTTAAATTCTGGAAATTAATATTCAAAATTTTTAAATTCAAGTATTAATTTGAGTTCCTGAATTCAAATAGGGGAATTGGAAAGAGGAGCATTGTCGCGAATCAAAAGAGTTTTCGACGAAACGAAGTCACCACTTTCATGGTTTGACACTGCTCGAAGTCATGGTGAGATTTGTTTTTAGATTTTGCGCGACAAAAGCGCTGTACAAAGCGAAGATCAAGAAGTGGCCAAATTGAAAAATTGGATTTTTACGGAAAATGCGCGATATTTTATGTGCCAAATTGCATGAACATCTAGGAGAAGGTGCTACTGTGCGAAATACACGCACTGGTGAGTTCTTAGTAAGAAACATAGAGTTTGGAGGGCTAAATTACAAATTTTACAATTTGTGAGAAAAGAGCACTTTATGAAGAGGCTATCATTTCATGTGAGAAACTTTGGAGTTTTGGCGAGTGGAAGGATGAAAGTAGACTCAGAGGGGAACGCATAGACTCAAGTATCGTGGAATTCAGGGACTCCTGTGTAGAATTGTCACGCCCCGCCGGGCCTTAAACACTAACTAGGTGGAAAGGATAACCGCACGGGCGCATGCACCAGACCCGCCGAACGGATAGAGTCCTTTCTATCCGCCCAAGGCGTCACAACACAAGCTTATCCACAATGTTCCAACTAGGAACGGAGTACAAGAGTTGCACAAGGAAAGCATCAACATAAAGAAGTTCTACTTCTATTACATCACATGGCACAATATACATGTCCAAATTTTTCTTTTCTTTCACTTTCATTCCATACACTATGTTCCAAAATTATGGAATATATAATTTCATACATATAATGAAAAATCCCTATGCTGTCGTAGTCCAAAACTAGGGGTACACTCTATGTGTCACCAGAATGGAAGGGCCGCTATCTAGAGAGCTAAACCCTTGCCTCGCTCCGCCGCCTCACTCGCGGAAGGACCTAAAAAATGTGGGGTGAGAACTATAAACATAGTTCCCAGTGGGTAAGGCCACCCAAGAGAGAAGCTCGACCCACCAGGTCCAAAGAAACACCATATGCATAAGTTAGATCACATATAACTATGCAACAATTATTTACATGCTTGTAAATAAACATAAATGATGCAACCAAATGAAACATAATTTATCATTCTCTCATAGGTTCATCCTATGCCTCACATTGACTAAGTTCATTTACTTGTCATTTACTTATGGTTTCGGAATCGCCGTCTCACCATAATTGTTCCAACATCCAAGGAGTGACATTGTCACCTTCGAGTTCGAGTAGCGAAGTCGTCGCCTACTCGGGATAGCAAAATCGTCGCATACCCCTTCTTAACACGGCCACCGCATGGCATGGGTAGCGAACTCGTCGCATACCCGGTATAGCAACCTCGTCGCACATCCCATCTTGACACCGCCAACTCATGGCGTGGTAGCGAAATCGTCGCCTACCCGGGATAGCAAAAATCGTCGCACATCCCGTGTCAATACGGCCAACTCATGGCATGGTAGCGAAATCGTCGCCTACCCGGGATAGCAAAATCGTCGCACATCCCGTCTCAATACGGCCAACTCATGGCATGGTAGCGAAATCGTCGCCTACTCGGGATAGCAAAATCGTCGCACATCCCGCTCAACACCGCCAACTCATGGCATGGTAGCGAAATCGTCGCCTACCCGGGATAGCAAAATCGTCGCACATCCCGTTGTTCACATTTTTCACTTGCCAACCTAAGTCTCATGACCTTAGGTTCAAGTCACTAAGTCTCGCCTATGTCCAATAACACTAGGCTTACTTTCTCATTATCAACCTAGGTTCCATGACTCTAGGTTCCAATCTCATGTCAAACCTATGTTCAATGACACTAGGTTTCAACCTCACATGTTCCAACCTATGTTCAATAACACTAGGTTTCAATCTCAAATGTTCCAACCTATGTTCAATAACACTAGGTTTAATCCTCATGTCCAACCTATGTTCAATAACACTAGGTTTAACCATACATGCAACCATGCAACAAGTATTAATATTTGGATTATACTTGAAATATACATCATGTAATAGGATCTCATTGTTCAACCTATCATGATTTTTACTTTTGCCAACATGCAAATTCTAGGGTTCACAATACATACCATTTTATCTTTAATTGGATATTTACCCTAGACATGGAAGTGACCTAATCACTTCGGTAAACACAAACCCACCTCAAGAGCTTTCGAATTCTTGTATTCTTCAAGCTCCTAAGTGTCCAAGCCTTGAGTTCTTGTTTCAACCCAAGCTTCTACAAGAAAACGGTTCGTTACTCGTTACGAACCCTAAATTCAACTCAATATGTGAAATCAAGTGTTCTAACATGATTTCCTAGGCCTCAATTGCAATTCCCGAAGGTCCAAATATTTTTAGAACCTCTCATTGCAAAAGCCCCAAATCTACCTAGGGTTTGCATGCATGCAAGCCAAACCCTAGATTTCATGGCCAATCTCCCACCACTTGTGGTTTAGATTGCCTAGGGTTTCCAAAAACCTCATTTCAAAGGATTAAATCCTAGGTTCAAACCCTAAATCACAAGAACTCACCTCAAAGCCCTAGCTCCCAAACTTCTTCTTGCACCAAGAAGCTCCAAATCCACCTTAGAAGCTTTTCCCAAGGTCAAATCCTTCACTTCTCCAAGCTTTGGAGAGATCTCTAGAGAGAGAAAGTGAGGGAGAGGGAGAGGGAATGTGAGGAAGATGGAGGAGTAATGAGGAGAGGGACCCAGCCCTCTATATATAGCCTATCCCCCACGAAATTACCAAAATACCCCTCACTGGGCATTCTGCACCAGCCGGGTCCGGACCTTGCGAATGGGGTCCGGACCCCGCACTGTTAACCGACCAGCGCGCTGGCCGGGTCCGGACCTTGGCATCAGGGTCCGGAACCCGTACGTACCCCAACCTAGCACGCGGCTCGGGTCCGGACCGTGGCATCCGGGTCCGGACCGCAGCCGGCCACAACTTCATTGTCCGGACCCCAGTTTCCAGGGTCCGGACCCCGTGAGCAGTTTTGCTCCAGTAGGTCCTTTTCTTCGAAATCTTCGATTTCTGGTTTCCACTCGCACCCAAAATGTTCCGAAACCTTCGGAACCCAAATCCACACTAGCCATTACCGGCTCTTTCCGAACTTCCTCAAATTTAGTAAAGTTCGAAGTAACGCACCGAAATTCAAAGTGCTACATTCCTCCCCCCTTAAAGAGAGTTTCGGCCGCGAAACTAAATCATACCTCAGCTGGACTCAGCGAAGAGGTAAGGAAACCGCTCCTTCATCGAGCTTTCCAATTCCCACGTGGCCTCACGTTCACCGTGATTCGTCCATTGTACCTTTACATAAGGAATTTCACGGTTCCTCAAACTTTTCACCTCGCGATCCATGATACACAAGGAAAATTCCTCATAAGTCATATCCTCATGGAGCTCTATAGGCACATACTCGAGGACGTGCGCCGGATCATACACATACTTACGGAGCGTCGATACATGGAACACATTGTGTATCCCCGCAAGTTTTGGCGGCAAAGCTAGCCGATATGCCACGGATCCCACACGCTCCAAAACCTCATAAGGTCCAATGTAACGGGGACTCAACTTACCCCGAACACCAAATCGCTTCACCCCTCTCATGGGTGATACTTTCAAGAAGACGCGGTCTCCTACCGCGAATTCCAAATCTCGTCGACGTCGATCCGCATAACTCTTTTGTCGAGATTGCGCCGTCGATAAGCGTTCGCGTGCCAAACGGACCTTTTCCTTCGCTTCACGCAACACTTCCGGTCCTAAGACCCTTTTCTCGCCAACTTCGCTCCAATGAATAGGAGAGCGGCATTTCCTTCCATACAAGGCCTCAAAAGGTGCCATTCCGATGCTAGATTGATAGCTATTATTATAAGCGAACTCAGCCATCGGCAAATGAGTAGGCCATGCACCCTTGAAGTCCAACACACACGCTCGTAGCATATCCTCCAGAATCTGAATTGTTCTTTCCGATTGACCATCGGTTTGAGGATGAAATGCTGAACTGAAATCGAGCCGTGTACCCAAAGCTTCTTGCAAGCTTTTCCAAAAATGCGATGTGAAACGGGGATCTCGATCTGAAACTATCGAGGTCGGGACCCCGTGCAACCGCACAATCTCGTCCAGGTAGACTTGCGCTAACTTGTCTCCTGACCAAGTGGTGTGGATTGGCAAAAAGTGTGCCGACTTTGACAAACGATCCACCACCACCCAAATCGCGTCGTGGCCACCTAATGATCGAGGTAAGCCCACAACAAAATCCATCGCGATATTTTCCCACTTCCAAACCGGAATGGGCAATCCTTGAAATTTTCCTGCTGGAAAACGACGCTCGGCCTTCACTTGTTGGCATACCAAGCATTGTGCCACAAAGCGTCCTACATCAAGTTTCATCCCCGGCCACCAATAATGCAATTTGAGATCCTTGTACATTTTGGTGCCGCCCGGGTGAATCGCATAGGGAGAAGCGTGAGCTTCTTTCAAGATCTCCCCACAAATATCCTCGACTTTTGGCACGCACAATCGATTTCGGAATCAAATTGCGCCCTTCGAGTCTACATGAAAATCACCGGCGCGCCCGCTCTCCATAGCCTTCTGTACCTTTTGGAGTTCCGGATCACCGGATTGCTTTTCTTTTATTTGCTCCAACAAGGTCGGCCATACCTCGAGATTCATAAGTTTAGCGGGGACGCCCGGGGCCACGACTTCTAAGTCAAACCGGCCCATTTCCTTGAGCAACGACATTTGTCCCGTCATCTCAATTGCGAAGTTCTCCACGGATTTTCTACTGAGCGCATCGGCCACCACATTGGCTCTACCGGGGTGGTACAAGATGGTCAAGTCATAGTCTTTTATCAACTCCAACCACCTCCGTTGCCTCAAATTCAACTCCTTTTGAGTGAATAAGTACTTTAAACTTTTGTGATCCGTGTAAACCTCACAATGCTCCCCGTACAAATAGTGTCTCCACAACTTAAGTGTGAAGACCACCGCCGCAAGCTCTAAGTCGTGGGTGGGATAATTTTGCTCATAGCTCTTTAGCTGTCGAGAGGCATATGCTATTACTTGTCCTTTTTGCATAAGCACACACCCAAGACCACGCCGTGATGCATCACTATACACCACAAAGCCCTCCCCCGCAATCGGCAAGGCGAGAACCGGAGCCGAAGTCAACCTTTCCTTTAGCTCCTTAAAGCTTTGGTCGCATTCCTCGCTCCAAACATATTTGGCTCCCTTGCGGGTAAGACGCGTTAGTGGACCGGAGATTTTTGAAAATCCCTTCACGAACCGCCGATAGTACCCCGCTAGACCCAAAAAGCTTCGTATTTCCGTGACATTGGTCGGGCGAGGCCAATCCTTGATTGCCTCAACTTTCGTAGAGTCTACTGATACTCCTTCCGCGGAGATCACATGACCCAAGAAAGCGACCTCACGAATCCAGAATTCGCACTTTTTTAATTTGGCGAATAACTTGTTCTCTCGAAGAACTTGAAGCACAATCCTTAGGTGCTCTTTATGTTCCTCTTCACTCCGAGAGTAGACAAGAATATCATCTATGAACACAACCACAAATTGATCCAATAGTGGTTTGAACACACGGTTCATTAAATCCATGAACGCTGCCGGGGCATTGGTAAGCCCGAAAGGCATAACCGTGAATTCATAATGTCCATACCGCGTCCTAAATGCGGTCTTATGCACATCCTCCGGTTTGATCTTCAATTGGTGATAACCGGATTGCAAATCAATCTTTGAATACACCCGAGACCCTTGCAACTGATCGAACAAGTCATCAATTCGCGGTAACGGGTACTTATTCTTGACGGTCACTTTGTTCAACTCGCGGTAATCTACACATAACCGCAACGAACCGTCCTTTTTCCGCACAAATAGAACAGGGGCTCCCCAAGGCGACACACTTGGCTTTACGAAACCCTTGTCCATTAAATCTTGTAATTGTTTCAATTCCTTCAGTTCCGCGGGTGCCATTCTGTACGGGGCCTTAGAGATCGGCGCCGTACCCGGGAGCAAATCGATCACAAATTCTATTTTTCGGTCCGGTGGCATTCCGGGCAACTCTGTCGGAAATACATCCGGGAACTCTTGGACTATAGGAACGTCCTCAAGTCCCAGCACTTTCTTCCGGTCATCCACTACCGTCGCCAAGTAGGCAATGCATCCCCTAGCAATAAGCTTCCTTGCTTGCGACGTGTACACCATCGAAGCAAAGAGCGAACTCTTACACCCATGGTACACAAACTCTTTGTGCCCGGGTTCTTTAAACTTCACTATCCGGCTCTTACAATCGATAGTAGCATGATACCTCGAGAGCCAATCCATTCCTAGGATCAAATCGTATTCATTCATTCGATTTAATACCAGCAAATCAGCTGGCATGATCCAGTTCTCAACCTTCACGGGGCAATCTACACACGCGTGATGTACGCAAAAGGTGTGTTCAGGTACTTGCACCGTTCTTGCATGTGTGGCATCTATAATTTCTATTCCATGTGCAGTAGCAAATGATCGAGCAATGAATGAATGCGATGCACCAGTATCAAACAAAGCTCTACATCGAATGCTTTTAATTAACACAATACCTGCCACGACGTCCTCCTGGGCAGAAGGTTCCTCCACCTGCGAGGCGAATACCCGTCCACTGGGTGCTGGCCGCTGGCCCTCCACTGGTCTCGGTGGCTGTGCACGGCCTGCCGACATCGCCGCGGGTGGGATGCCCGCGAGCTGTCTCGGCGATGCAAATGCCGATGCCGATGACGGTGCTCGGCCATCATCCATCGGGCAGTTGTACCGCATATGGCCTTGCTGTCCGCACTTGTAGCACCGGCCCTCACGATAGTCACACTGCTGAGGGCCGTGGGGGCCGCTACAAATCGGGCACTGGGTTGAGGGTCGATTCCGTCGGAACCCTCGGGACTGATTCTGCGACTGCGAGTGCTTCGGGGGCCGCTTAGAGCTAGATTGCCCACCCGAGCCACCCGCCGGTCGCTTCTTCCCTTTTTCCTTATCTTTTTCCTTCTCCCAAGACTCGCGCTCCTCGCGCGCACATGCATTCCCGTGCTCCACCCAAAGAGCACGGTCCAAGACCTCCGCAAAGGTCTTAAGCTTAAGGGCGTGAACCGCCCGAAAGATCTCCGGTCGAAGTCCGCGCACGAAACAATCGACCTTGTCCATTTCCCCACGAACAACGTGCGGTACGCAATTTATAATGTACGAGAACTCCCCCTCGTACTCGCGCACGGTGCGGTTCCCTTGTTTCAACTTACGGAACCTTTCTTGAAGTTTCCTTTTCTCGCTATCGGGGAAGTAGGCGGCAAATACCATACCCCGAAATTCCTCCCATGACGGTGGCGGAAGGCTAGGGAGTCTATCACGCCGGACTCCCTTCCACCACACCTTCGCCGATCGCTCCAAGCAATGAACGGCGAGATGCACTTTGTCCCTCTCCAAGGTGTATAGATCCTCGAAGAGTGTCTCCATGGCATCGATCCAGGTTTCTACGTCCCATGGATCCACGTTCTCCCCGTTGAAGATAGGCGGGTTGAACTTCTTGAACCTCATGAGAGCCGCAAGTGCGCGCTCTCGCTCCGCATCCTCCATGTCGGAGTCGGGCATAGGAGTACCCGACCTACCGGCTACAATCGGTGATGCCGGTGGCGCCACAGCCGGCGCCGGTGTCACCTCCTCGGCCGGTGCCGAAGCAGAGGCCGGAGGTACTCCCGTTCTCTCCTCCCTAACCGCAGCCGCTTGCTGCGCCATCTCGTCTTGGTGCTTTTTAATTTGCTCCTCCTGTCGTTGCATGGCTTCGGCCTGTCGCCGAACCACGCCCATCAACTCGGTCAATTCATTACGAAGACCCGAGTTCTCGCCCTCCCCGAGTTGTTCGGGAGCCGTGCTCGATTCTCCGAGCCCAGCCCTCGTAGGAGGTCGTCCACGTACCATTTTCTCCTGAAAACACAACGACTTTGGTCATTTTATGACCTTCAAAGTCATTCGCAACACTATACTTCACGAAAATAAACGTGAACCCAATCTAGGCGAAAGTCACACAAGGGTCCTTATTCCCCTCACTTGGTTTCATGTTGTCGGCCGCCAACATGAACACACTTGGTGAAGAATAAGACACATCTCGAATCTACCTCTATTTCCAACTAGAGGCATAAGGACATAACCCAATCTCTTATCTTTCGCCACATCAAAGATCTCGTCACTCACGAGCCTACACTCCTAGGGTCTTTTCCATCCTAGGGTTCTTAGGTCAACCTAGACCGTTTCTACGCTCTGATACCACCTCAGTCTGTCACGCCCCGCCGGGCCTTAAACACCAACTAGGTGGAAAGGATAACCGCACGGGCGCATGCACCAGACCCGCCGAACGGATAGAGTCCTTTCTATCCGCCCAAGGCGTCACAACACAAGCTTATCCACAATGTTCCAACTAGGAACGGAGTACAAGAGTTGCACAAGGAAAGCATCAACATAAAGAAGTTATACTTCTATTACATCACATGGCACAATATACATGTCCAATTTTTTTTTTTCTTTCACTTTCATTCCAGACACTATGTTCCAAAATTATGGAATATACAATTTCATACATATAATGAAAATCCCCTATGCTGTCGTAGTCCAAAACTAGGGGTACACTCTATGTGTCACCATAATGGAAGGGCCGCTATCTAGAGAGCTAAACCCTTGCCTCGCTCCGCCGCCTCACTCGCGGAAGGACCTAAAAAATGTGGGGTGAGAACTATAAACATAGTTCCCAGTGGGTAAGGCCACCCAAGAGAGAAGCTCGACCCACCAGGTCCAAAGAAACACCATATGCATAAGTTAGATCACATATAACTATGCAACAATTATTTACATGCTTGTAAATAAACATAAAGGATGCAACCAAATGAAACATAATTTATCATTCTCTCCTAGGTTCATCCTATGCCTCACATTGACTAAGTTCATTTACTTGTCATTTACTTATGGTTTCGGAATCGCCGTCTCACCATAATTGTTCCAACATCCAAGGAGTGACATTGTCACCTCCGAGTTCGAGTAGCGAAGTCGTCGCCTACTCGGGATAGCAAAATCGTCGCATACCCCTTCTTAACACGGCCACCGCATGGCATGGGTAGCGAACTCGTCGCATACCCGGGATAGCAACCTCGTCGCACATCCCATCTTGACACCGCCAACTCATGGCGTGGTAGCGAAATCTTCGCCTACCCGGGATAGCAAAAATCGTCGCACATCCCGTTTCAATACGGCCAACTCATGGCATGGTAGCGAAATCGTCGCCTACCCGGGATAGCAAAATCGTCGCACATCCCGTCTCAATACGGCCAACTCATGGCATGGTAGCGAAATCGTCGCCTACCCGGGATAGCAAAATCGTCGCACATCCCGCTCAACACCGCCAACTCATGGCATGGTAGCGAAATCGTCGCCTACCCGGGATAGCAAAATCGTCGCACATCCCGTTGTTCACATTTTTCACTTGCCAACCTAAGTCTCATGACCTTAGGTTCAAGTCACTAAGTCTCGCCTATGTCCAATAACACTAGGCTTACTTTCTCATTATCAACCTAGGTTCCATGACTCTAGGTTCCAATCTCATGTCAAACCTATGTTCAATGACACTAGGTTTCAACCTCACATGTTCCAACCTATGTTCAATAACACTAGGTTTCAATCTCAAATGTTCCAACCTATGTTCAATAACACTAGGTTTAATCCTCATGTCCGACCTATGTTCAATAACACTAGGTTTAACCATACATGCAACCATGCAACAAGTATTAATATTTGAATTATACTTGAAATATACATCATGCAATAGGATCTCATTGTTCAACCTATCATGATTTTTACTTTTGCCAACATGCAAATTCTAGGGTTCACAATACATACCATTTTATCTTTAATTGGATATTTACCCTAGACATGGAAGTGACCTCACTTCGGTAAACACAAACCCACCTCAAGAGCTTTCGAATCCTTGTATTCTTCAAGCTCCTAAGTGTCCAAGCCTTGAGTTCTTGCTTCAACCCAAGCTTCTACAAGAAAACGGTTCGTTACTCGTTACGAACCCTAAATTCAACTCAATATGTGAAATCAAGTGTTCTAACATGATTTCCTAGGCCTCAATTGCAATTCCCGAAGGTCCAAATATTTTTAGAACCTCTCATTGCAAAAGCCCCAAATCTACCTAGGGTTTGCATGCATGCAAGCCAAACCCTAGATTTCATGGCCAATCTCCCACCACTTGTGGTTTAGATTGCCTAGGGTTTCCAAAAACCTCATTTCAAAGGATTAAATCCTAGGTTCAAACCCTAAATCACAAGAACTCACCTCAAAGCCCTAGCTCCCAAGCTTCTTCTTGCACCAAGAAGCTCCAAATCCACCTTAGAAGCTTTTCCCAAGGTCAAATCCTTCACTTCTCCAAGCTTTGGAGAGATCTCTAGAGAGAGAAAGTGAGGGAGAGGGAGAGGGAGAGGGAATGTGAGGAAGATGGAGGAGTAATGTGGAGAGGGACCCCAGCCCTCTATATATAGCCTATCCCCCACGAAATTACCAAAATACCCCTCACTGGGCATTCTGCACCAGCCGGGTCCGGACCTTGCGAATGGGGTCCGAACCCCGCACTGTTAACCGACCAGCGCGCTGGCCGGGTCCGGACCTTGGCATCAGGGTCCGGAACCCGTACGTACCCCAACCTAGCACGCGGCTCGGGTCCGGACCGTGGCATCCGGGTCCGGACCGCAGCCGGCCACAACTTCATTGTCCGGACCCCAGTTTCCAGGGTCCGGACCCCGAGAGCAGTTTTGCTCCAGTAGGTCCTTTTCTTCGAAATCTTTGATTTCTGGGTTCCCACTCGCACCCAAAATGTTCCGAAACCTTCGGAACCCAAATCCACACTAGCCATTACCGGCTCTTTCCGAACTTCCTCAAATTTAGTAAAGTTCGAAGTAACGCACCGAAATTCAAAGTGCTACAAGAATGGCACAAAGATGATCGTGGAGAGAGGAAATAGATCAGGGGGTATGTTTGTAAAAAATACGGTATTTTTAAGTACCAAGTCGCACAGAATTGTGTGGGGAGGACTATAGCGCGAAATGCGCATGTAGGTGAGACCTAGTTATAATTACGTGGTCTTAAGGGACTAATCCGCAATTTGGCAATATATATATATATATATTTATATTGTTTAGGGTTTCCAAGAAAACCCTAAATCTCTCCCTTCCTCACTTTAGCGCTGCGGCCGCCTCCTATGACGCCGCCGGTGTAGTGAATCGAATTTCGTTGTAATGTACTGAGCTTTGACCAAATTGGGTGAAATACAGTTGAGAAACTCTTGTGAAAATGTTTAGAAATGAGTTCCGAGGGTTTCAGAACGATTAGAAGTGAATTAGAGCTCTAAGGAGCGAAAATGGAAATTTTTGGAAAATACAATTTTGGGCTGTTGGACCCTCAGGGTCCGGACCCTGACTTGAGGATCTGGACCTTGAAACGGTCCAGAGTTTCAAAGCCCAGGCCTTGATTGGAGGGTCCAGACTTTAGCTGCGAAAATCCTGTAACTGCTTACGGGGTCCGAACCTTACTTCAGGATCCGGACCCTCCACTCGCAGAATGTGTTTTCAGGGGGTATTTTGATAATTTTGCTAGGGTTATTTTAAGGGGAGATCCAGCCCCTTTCCTCCCCACATGAAGGCACAAGAGGGGAGCCTTTTCTCCACCTCTCTCACTCTCTTCTTCTTCTTCTCTCTCTCTCTCTAGAAATCACCTCAAAACTTGGATATTTGGAGGGATTGATCTAAGAGAATGCTTTGAAGGTGAAGAGCAAGCTTCTTGGAGCAAGAAGGAGCTTGGAGAACTTGGATTTTAGGTGAGTTCTTAGTGTTTTGAGTTAGAGTTTTGGATTTAATCCTTGATTTTGGGATTTTAGCAAACCTTAGGTAAATTTAGACCACAAATGATAGAGATTTACCAAGAAGGGGTTTTTATCATGATTTTTGAAAAATCTTAGGTTAAAAGAGGGCTTTTGTTGTGGATGGGTTTAAAAATTATTTGAACCCATAGAACTCTAATTGGAGGTTAGAAAATCATGTGGGACAACTTGATTTCATGAAACTCTAAGAGATAAAGTTATTTTTGAGTTTGAAAGAGGTAACGAACTAGTTTTCTTGTCTAGGGCAAGGAAGCTTGGAAGCAAGCTAGTAACTCCCAAGGGAGGCCTAATTGCAAGTGTCTACAAGCAATTAGGAGCAATCTGAGATAGGTTGTTCTTCACCGAAGTGACCTGGTCGCTTCCATGTCGAAAGAGTAAAGTATATTATTGCTTTAATTGATGCATGCATGTAATGGTAGGTGAAGTGGTAAATATGAATGTAGAAATCATATGTTACTAGATCAAATTAACTACCATTGGATAAGAACATTAGGCATGTGAGACATATAGGTATGTATATGTATGCCTAGACATGGATAGATGAAATAGGTTGATTTTCACTATGGTATTAGTGAACTCAACGAGTGGACACTAGAAAACTTAGTGCCATCGAAAACAGGTTGAGAACAAAGTGAATTGGGTTGTCACTCGAATGTTGATGTCATGAAACCTAGATAGAGAAAGTTGGCAATATGGGTGTAAATGTTGAACCCTTTAGACCATGAAAGAGGAAAATGTCAAAATCTCTTAACCTGTGGTCGGGGGTGTGTGGAATGCCACCCAATGCCGAGATGTGATGTGCACTTATAACCTATGACCGGGGGTGCGCGGAATGCCACCTAGTGCCAAGATGTGATGTGTACTCATACTCCTACGGCTGGGGGTGCACGGGGATGTCACCCGATGCCAAGGTGAAGGAGCTACTCCACTACTTGGGATAGATGGCCGGGGGTGGGCGACATTGTCACGCCCCGGGGCCTAATTGAGAAGAGTCTTTGTAGAAAACAATACTGCTTTCGAAATTAGAGTTTGCGAAAAATGTGCCAATTTTTTTTTTGTGAAATAGCCTGGCCTACGTGCCGCACAGACCCGCCACAAATACAAGTTCCTCTGCCCACACGGACAGAATCTTCTCTGTATTTGTATGGCGTACCATTTACACATCAACATACAGGATCACAACTCACAACCTACATTCACGAAATCCACAAACAATCAATGCGATGCATTCCGATACAGCTAACCATCCTTAGGAATGATGCATGCTCCTAAGCACTCTTTAGGCGTTGGATGATGCGATGCACAATACAATAATCATCCTATCTAAAAGTGCTCCCCACTCGGAAGCTTTATTTTTAAACTCTAATAAGCATTAATCGAAAATTATTCAAAAACCTTTTGAAAACTGTTTCCCACACGGAAACTCGATCCTTTGAAAACTGACTATCACGAGGGGTAGAAAACCAGATAACATGATTTCATAAATCGAAATACCAAATTCATACAAGTCCAAGATTATTATTCATGCAATAATAATTCGATCATCTAACTGAACCATTCATTTATTTAAACTACTAAGTGCAATAAAAGGAAATAAACCAGGTAGGGACCGCTAATGCGATCTAGCTAGGACGTCCTCCCGTCCTTCTTCTGGACGAAAAGAACAGGTGCGCCCCAGGGTGACACACTGGGTCTTATGAAACCCTTAGCCAGAAGATCCTCGAGCTAAGTCTTGAGCTCCTTGAGCTTAGTGAACGCCATGCGGTAGGGTGCCTTAGATATTGGTGCTGTGTTAGGGACCAATTCCACGACGAACTCAATCTTGTTACGGATTTTATATTGGCATATTTCGTGAAGTGAGTCGGAGTCTTGAAGGTTCAAAGAAGAAAAGACGAAGATTGAAGACTCGAAGACTCAACGTATGAATTCACGATGCTTGGTAAGTTTAAATAATCTTGATGATGATTTATATATCTATTTTAAGTGTTTGGAAGACATTAGAATAGGTTTTAAACAATTTTCTGTTAAATCGGAAAAACTCATGTTACGGGGTCCGGACCCTGGAACTTGAGGTCCGGAACCCGTGAGCAGGTTATGCTGGTTCGCAGACCGAGTCCGGACCCTGGAAGCTGAGGTCCGGAACCCGTACGCATACTTGCTATTTCGCAGTCCGGGTCCGGACCCTGGAAGCTGAGGTCCGGAACCCGTGAGCGTGACAGACAGTTTCGCAGACCGGGTCCGGATCCTGCTGGCTGAGGTCCGGACAATGAAACGCCTGAAGAGTATCAAGGTCCGGACTCCGTACCCGCGATCCGGACCTCAACTCGTCGAGTTTTTCCGAAATTCTATTTTTTCAATCCTACTATGATTCTAATGTCTCCCAAACCTAAAAATAAGATGGTAGATTTTTTAAAATCATTTTTGCAATCCTAATTTGATTCCAAACCTTTTTAAAATAAGTTTTTCAATCCTAGTCGAAATCGGTTTGCTTTCAAACCTTTCCAAAATCTGTTTTTAATCCTAATCTATTTCGGATTGCTTCTAAACCTATAAATAAGATGTGGGAGTGTCTCTAAAACGTGGTTAAGCATAGATCATCTTTCAAAAACCCTAGAAGCTTGTAGGTGACCGTTTTTCTCATCTTCTACATCAAGCTTCTCTCAAATTGATTCATGGTGCCCTAATTTCTAATATTCTTTTAGAATCAATTTGAGATTTGCTTAGAGATCTTTCCCACAGATTTTCATGATATTCTAAGCAATAAACTATCATCAACTTTATTGTTCTTGCTCTGGATGGAGTGCGCTCGTGGATTCGAGTGAGCGTCGTGGATTCGACGTGTTGAAGGCTTCGTGGATTCGAAGTTGGGCGTCTCGTGGATTCGAGGCGTGGCGTCCGTGGATTCGGACGTGGGGCGTGGACAACCCGTTGGTGCGCGTGATCCGTAGAAGATAAAAGAGAGGTATTGCACTCAAATCTACGAAGGATGAAGACGACGACTCGGATTCCGATGAAGAAATTTCGCTCGCCGATTTTGAACATCAATTGGAGCGTCTCACGAAGAAATTTCGTCGGAATTTTTGGAAGAACAAGTCAAATAGATCTACATCCAAATCTTCTTCAAAAGGATCTTCACATTTCTAAATCCTCTAAAGAGAAGAAGCTTGGAAAGTCGTCTAAAGAAAATGATGAGTTTGTAGGGGAAATCCGGTGGTACAAATGCCGAGGCTATGGCCATATCGCCACGGATTGTCCTTCTAAGAAATCCTATGATAAGAAGGCCTTACAAGCTAGAACTTGGGATGATTCTACTTCCAATGATTCGAGTTCTAGTGAAGAAGAAACCAATGATGCTATTGCCTTATCTTCACACGTTTCTCATTCTCCTTCTGCTTTTTGTTTATCATCTATTATTGCTAACCCTTTTGCTTCTTCCTCTGTGCATGAAATGTCGAGCGACGATGGCTCGAGTGAGGGAGAGTCGGATGGTGAGGGTTTAGCCGAGGCATACCAACAACTTCTTATTGAATCGAATAAGATGGCTAAGCACAACAAAAAGTTGAGGAAGCAACTTTTGGAACTTGAGGATGACAAAAAGATTTTGATTACATCAAATAAAGCTCTTGCGGAGGAAAGGGAACAAATTCTAACAAGTAATAAGATCCTCCAAGAGAAGGTAGACCAATCGGAGATAACGATCAAATCGCATCAAGAAAAGGTTGGCTTTCTAGAACTACAATACAATGAAATTCATGTTTCTAATCAAGTCTTGACGAAACAAGTCCATCAACTCAAGTCCGACATACAAAAATTCTCCTCCGGTTCAAAGAAACTTGATGATATGCTCGGTTTGGGTCAAACAAGCAAACTTGGACTTGGATATAAGCGGACATTTGTTGAGAAGGTTAAAAAATCAACACATAAAGTCTCAACAAGTGTAAAAGAGAAAGTATGCCATAGATGCGGAAAGAAAGGACATATCAAGAAGACATGCCATAAAAAGAAAACTCAAGTGGCATCTTCTAAGCATCTATCGGCATTTTCCAACACTCGACAACCTTCTCGGTTTCAAAAGCAACATCAAAAAGGTCGAGTACCCAAGGTCAACCGAAAGTCAAAGCCACAACACTTAAATACTCCAAAGCCGAATACGGTGGTAAGACCCACGGTTGATCAAAAGTCAAAACAAACCGTGCCTAACGTCAACAAATCGAGACAAGCAACAATCCGACAAGTTTGGATTCAGAAAGGTGATATCTTTCCTTCTCTAAAGTTTTAATTTGTTTTTGACTTTGTGTAGTGCTTTGATCGGTTTCTATTGCATATCTCTTGTTTATTGCATTACACTTTTTGGTGCTTTCATTGTTACGATTTTTAGATTCTTTGAATGATTAGAACATTAAATAGTGCATTGAATATCAATAGGTTCACTTTCATTCACTCCTAATTAATCTCATATTAATTATCGGTTTTACTTTATTTTTATTATATTTGAAGATAATTTATTATGAGAATTCTTAATACTTATATTCATCAAATTTAAGCAATCATGTGTAATCTCTAGGAGCTTAACCTATCTCGGTTGTGTGTGTTGAATTTGATGAATAGTCATTCTCTTATGGACTAAAATTTGTCACATGTTCTTTCAACTAAGAAATTGCATAAGCGAGGGGGAGTTATTATTATATTAAAAAATTGCTCATATGCTTTGAAAGATGTGGAAAGAGTTACATCTTTAAAGGAGTGTGAAAACTACCACCACATGGAGGAAAGAGCTACCACCTCGGTCGTCCGGTTAGTGTGTCAGCTACCACATGAGAATTAAATTGCATATCCGAAAAAAAAATATATAAGTGCAAAAGTATGCAAAAGGAAAATGTCACAAAATTTTATTTTTTCGGTGTTATAAGGTGGTCCACATACATGAAAGATGCTCAAAGAGCCACCCCCTGTGCGATATTTGTTTTATCTCAAATTTGAATGTTTATGCAACAAATTTCTGTCTCTTTGATGAATCCCTTAAGTCATCTTCATAATCCGTTTACATCTTGATAGCTTTGAGCTTTTAGATTATTTTTGATGACTTGATTTTGAAGTTTATATGAATTAAGAAATCGGATAATACTTTATCTACATTATGATGATTGTGTAGTAAAGTTCTTAATTCTTATGAAATTAATAGGGATTGAAAGAAGTCAATGTGAATTTATACTCCTCATGCACTAACAATGTTTGACGTTTTTATCACAAGTGGTTTCAAAATTGAAAAATATTTTGAACTTGTGTTTTATTTTGATTTCTTTTCAACTCTCTCTATTTTTGGATGTTTTCTTTTGGCAATTTTTGACAAAAAGGGGGAGAGAGGTAATGATTATGATAACTTAGACGCATAAACATAGGGGGAGAGATAGCATGAACAAAGGGGGAGCGATTTTGATATATTTTTTCTACTAACTTCGTTCGTGGAGAATGCAAAGTTTTGCAGGTGTTTCAAGACTTCAAGACTCCATGTTTGTCTAAGTCATAGAGTTTGTTTTAGGAGTTACAAAATTATAATTTCGATTTTATTTGGATCTTTCACGCGAGAAGTTCATTGTTTTGGTGATGGCAATGAATTTCATTTTTTTTTTTGAGAGATGAGCATCGTGAGTGATTTATGTATTTTTGAGTTTTGTCACGAAATTGCCAAAGGGGGAGATTGTTACGAATTTTATATTGGCATATTTCGTGAAGTGAGTCGGAGTCTTGAAGGTTCAAAGAAGAAAAGACGAAGATTGAAGACTCGAAGACTCAACGTATGAATTCACGATGCTTGGTAAGTTTAAATAATCTTGATGATGATTTATATATCTATTTTAAGTGTTTGGAAGACATTAGAATAGGTTTTAAACAATTTTCTGTTAAATCGGAAAAATTCATGTTACGGGGTCCGGACCCTGGAACTTGAGGTCCGGAACCCGTGAGCAGGTTATGCTGGTTCGCAGACCGAGTCCGGACCCTGGAAGCTGAGGTCCGGAACCCGTACGCATACTTGCTGTTTTGTTGTCCGGGTCCGGACCCTGGAAGCTGAGGTCCGGAACCCGTGAGCATGACAGGCAGTTTCGCAGACCGGGTCCGGATCCTGATGGCTGAGGTCCGGACAATGAAACGCCTGAAGAGTATCAAGGTTCGGACCCCATACCCGCGATCCGGACCTCAACTCGTCGAGTTTTTCCGAAATTCTATTTTTTCAATCCTACTATGATTCTAATGTCTCCCAAACCTAAAAATAAGATGGTAGATTTCTTAAAATCATTTTAGCAATCCTAATTTGATTCCAAACCTTTTTAAAATAAGTTTTTCAATCCTAGTCGAAATCGGTTTGCTTTCAAACCTTTCCAAAATCTGTTTTTAATCCTAATCTATTTCGGATTGCTTCTAAACCTATAAATAAGATGTGGGGGTGTCTCTAAAACGTGGTTAAGCATAGATCATCTTTCAAAAACCCTAGAAGCTTGTAGGTGACCGTTTTTCTCATCTTCTACATCAAGCTTCTCTCAAATTGATTCATGGTGCCCTAATTTCTAATATTCTTTTAGAATCAATTTGAGATTTGCTTAGAGATCTTTCCCACAGATTTTCATGATATTCTAAGCAATAAACCATCATCAACTTTATTGTTCTTGCTCCGGATGGAGTGCGCTCGTGGATTCGAGTGAGCGTCGTGGATTCGACGTGTTGAAGGCTTCGTGGATTCGAAGTTGGGCGTCTCGTGGATTCGAGGCGTGGCGTCCGTGGATTCGGACGTGGGGCGTGGACAACCCGTTGGTGCGCGTGATCCGCTGAAGAGAAGGGAGAGGTTAAGTCCGTGGAGTCGGTAATCACCTTGTAATTCTTTACTCTTAGTGGATTGTTTCTTCGCGTGTTGGTCCCGTGGGTTTTTCTCCAAGGTGGAGTTTCCCACGTAAATCTCGGTGTGCTGATTTTATTTTCCGCATTACTTTATCGCATTGAGATTTGTGATTTTTGTTTATACACCTATTCACCCCCCCTCTAGGTGATTGATATACTCTAGATAGATCCTAGGGCACCCCCTATTTTTACAAATCTCTCGATCCGGAGGCATTCCGGGTAGCTCGTTAGGAAAGACATCGAAAAACTTTCGAGCCACCGGGATCTCCTCCAAAGTCGGTGACGATCCCACTACCGAAGCCAGGTAAGCCACGCACCCACCGATCATTAGTTGCCTAGCCCGGGAAGCGGAAATAGTCATGGCAAAGAAGGTGCTCTTACATGCAGCAAAAATATAGACTGCCTCGCCTGGTGTGCTAAAGGCCACTGTCCGCTGCTCACAGTCAATAGTAGCGCGGTGCTTGGTGAGCCAGTCCATCCCAAGCACCACGTCAAACTCCTTGAGTGGCATCAGTGCCAAATCTGCCAGAAATACTCGGTCGTCTAACTGTACCGGGCACGACCGAACGTACTCCCTCGTCAAAATGGTGTCACCGGGTACTTGCACCTGAAGAACGGTGCCCAATAGCCTCGTTGCGATACTATGGTCTTGCACATAAGAACGTGCGATGAAAGAAAGCGATGCACCATTATCGAAAAGAGTTCTAGCTCGAATGCCGAAAATGGAAGTTATACCTACAACGACATCGGCCGGCTGATCGCCCTCCTGGCGCGTCATGACGTAGACGCGTTTGCCAGTGGCCTGGCGCGCCCCCTCTTCCTGACGGGATGTCGAGGGGCGCCCAAACGCAGAGGACGCCGCACTACCACGATTCTGGCGTAGGGTAGCTGGAGTAGATGTCGCTGTCGATGCAGTGCTCGGCCCATTGGGGCAGTTTGCGCGAAGATGCCCTAGCTGGCCACATTTGAACCAGTGGTTGTGGCGCTGAGGGCACTCATTGACTTTATGGGCCTTGCTGTAGATGACACAGGCCCCGCTGCTCTGCTTCTGGAATGCTGCAGGGGCGCTCCTCGCCCCCGACTGTGACGTGGGATGCTTGGGTGGCTGTTTATTGCCAGATTGGCCACCTCCGGAGTTCTCATGTGTGCACTTCTTATCCCTACTCTTGTCCATTTTCTCATGTTCGGCGCGCATCACAACAGTTCCGCGCTCCACCAGTGTGGCTCGGTCCACGTTCTCCCGGAAGGTCTTAAGATCTGCCTGCTGCACAAGCTGGTAGATATTCGGTCGAAGACCGTCCACGAACATCCGACACTTGTTCTTCTTGCTCCGAACTATGAAAGAGATGCAGTTGACGAGTCGGGAGAACTCCCGCTCGTACTCCAAGACTGTCCTGCTGCCTTGGCGGAGGTTCTTGAGATCATTCTCAAGTTTCTGTTTAACACTGTCAGAGAAGTACGCGTCAAACAGTTTCTCCTTGAGCTCCGCCTAGAAAGGGAAATGATCATTCACCGCATGGTCTGGCCGCACGCGTTTCCACCAGATGCGTGCCGAACTTTCAAGGCAATGTGTCGCCAGTGGCACCCGCTGGTGCTCCTCGACGAACAGATCCTCGAAGAGCTTTTCCATCGTGTCCACCCACTCCTCTATGACCACTGGGTTCGTGGCCTCGCCTCTGAAGGAAGGCGGGTCGTAATGCTTAAACTCCGCCAAATTCGCCTTCGCCTTAGCTCGCTCCACCGTCTGTGGGATTCCACCACCCACTAAAGTAGAGGTCGGGGTGCGCATAATGGTAGTGCCCGCCACCCCAACCGTCACAGGTGCAGCACCGGGGGCTGCCTCCATCGTGGTCGTCTGTCTTAATCTATCACTCTCTGGGGCCGTTTTAGGAACCAGAGCTTGAGAAAAACATGCTTTTTTTTTTTGTAAACGCCAAGCCCACGTGACGTACAGATCTGCCACAAACACAAGGTTCCTCTGTCAACACGGACAGTCTCTCCTGTATTTGCACGGCGTACTATCTTATACAACAAGTTCTAGGATCACAATTACATTCCATATTCACAACAATTCACAAACAATCATCCACATTAACGTGTATGACGAACAATCCTATAAGCAACCTATTAGTTGATAGTGTTCTCTACCCGGAAGCTTTACTTTTAAATTCTAAGTAGACATCAATCAAAAGCATTTCAAAGTCCGCTTTGAAAACTGTTTCCCACACGAAAACAATGTGTTTTGAAAATGACTACCACGAGGGGTATAAAACCAAACAACATGCTGCGAAGAAACCAAATGCCATAAAACTCCAAGTACATGCATATACAAAAATCAAAACCACATGAGTCCTAGTTATTATTGATGCACCATCTAACTGAACCATTTATTATCGTACTACCACTAAGTAAAAGAAATTAAACCGGGTAACCACTAGAGTCACTAGCTAGCATATCCTCCCGTCGCACCGTGACCCGTCCCTTCTTCCGCGTCACTTGGGAAAAAGAGGGTGTGAGAAAC
Organism: Puya raimondii; assembly: GCA_016920855.1. Taxonomy (NCBI): domain Eukaryota; kingdom Viridiplantae; phylum Streptophyta; class Magnoliopsida; order Poales; family Bromeliaceae; genus Puya; species Puya raimondii. The sequence goes on from JABWPP010000047.1 coordinate 579,098, forward strand.
CACAAACTAGGTTTCCCAGTGGGTAAGACAGAGCCACGAAGGCAAGCCGTATTCACTGGAAAACAAAGGAGAACGAGTACTGCAAGTATATGTGTGTCATGGTACGAAGCAACTACAGTAGTAATGACAGTAGAATAGTAAACGAGCAAATAATAGAGACTACTACTATGATAGGAACAGAACCGAACATATGCCTCAAGGATAAGTAATCCAAATTCAAACCCAATCTGGTGCCTGCCATGTTGGTCCGTGTACCTCAAGCGTTGCCTGTCACATTGCCTGCACTGACCTGTACCATGCGTCCACTGGACGACCTATCCGGATAAGTATACCCCTGGTCGGTGGCCAAACTGACCTGGTGTCAATGAATACACCCAAGTGCCATGACGAAGTCATGCGATATGCTCAACACAAACTCGGCAAAAGCTGATGCCTTGACCGAAGTCAGATGCTAGGCGTACAGAAGCCGAATCCTGATCAACCAGATCGAAACACACGACGAAAGAGTCGCTGTGTTGCCTGGACCTAAAGGTCCACAAATAGTCAATATATCCAAGCCTGCTCTACATGTCTACGAACAATTATCACTATGCAAGTAACAAAGTATAGATATGCGAATAGTAAACGAAGCAATGCCGACATGTAGAGACAAAAATAATAGATATAGAAGGGTAGAGGTAGGGAATAGTGATGAACGATCTCACCGACTACCAGCTCGAAGCACCCACCTGTACTACCGTGCGTCTCGCGGTTTAGGGAGCACGGAATCATCTGCCGGACCTACGAAAGATCCACTAAGTCAAGTTCTACCCTCACAAGAACCAAACTAAACCAACCAAGACTTTTAACGCGGGACGGAACGTTTACAAAAATTGATCCCTTAATAATCGCCGGAATTTTCGAAAACTCACCGGAACGCCTCCGGAACCCTCAAACTACTCCGAAAGTTCCCCGATTCCCACCGTAATAATCTGCTGTCCCCAAACGCACCAAAACAAGTGCCCAGGAAGCAACTACCCTCATTAAATACTATAGATTCAACTACGCGGGTATCTGCCGAATCGGGTTTTTGACAACGCCGAATTTGGCTCCGAAACCCTCCCAGTGCTAATCTACCACCTCCGGACTTCGAGCGTGGCAGAAGCTACTAGCGTACTAGACTTAGTGGGGTTCCATAAGCATCAAACGCACAAACAATACATCTACATTAAACATTACTATTCAAACAATAACATAAAGTGGTTTGAAGGCTCGTTACCACGATCCGTGTAGTAATGGACTCAACCAACCTATCGATTCGAATCGTCTCGACGCTATAAGACTCGTGCTCGCTGTCCGGAGCGCACCTGGCGACTAGGGAGCCTCAAAACAGCTAGAGAACACTCCAACAATGATGTCCCGGGAGCGGCCGAGTTCGATACGCGCGTCGGGGCTTCATTGACAGCAAGGAGGTGAGCACAGTACTCCTCGGGGTCCCACAATTGATGTGCTCATGCTTCGAAAGATTGGAGATGTAGTACTCGGGAAATTTTGAGATTTAGGGTTTCTGGGCTTAGGGGATTTCGGGCGCCCGGAAGAGGAGAAGTGGACGCCCGGAATGTTCCGGACCCCGTTGCACCTTGTGGACGATCCGGTTATGGCTGACGAGTTGTGGATCCGGATGCATGATTCGGACGCCCGGACGAGGATCCGGTTTGAGCTGTTGACGTGGAGGGCCACGTGTCGCGACAGAGGACACGTGTCGATCGCCGGAGACACACCGCCCCACCGCCTGATGACTATTGACCGGCCGCTTAGCCGCGCGACGACACCTGTACGGCGCATTTCCGGACGCCCGGAAGTTGAGAAGTGGGCGCCCGAATGTGTGAATTTGACAGCCTATAAATAGTTGAGCCCTGTTGGTTTTTGGGTCACTTTCCACTCCGAGATCCCTGTTTCTAGAGAGAGAAAGTGGGTTTAGGGCCATGTGTTGGCATAGTTTGTAACCCAGCTTGCTCTCCTCTACTCTGCTGATCTGATCTGGTGCTGAGCTGTTATTCTGCTGGAGATAGCAGTTTCCTTGGAGGTTTTGACAGATCGGAGTGCTGCCGGAGTTCGCTATCTGGAGGGTTGGATCTGAGGCTTGTTCTTTCCCCACCGTGGTTGGATTAGCATTTGAGGTGGGTTGATGTTTGCCAGATTCAGTGGACTTCCTCCTACGTGTTTTATCTCATGTTAGCATAATATGATATGATGTTGTTTGGATTATGTTAGCATGATTGGATTATGATATGTGGATATTGGAGTATGTTAGTAGTGATCATGTTAGTTGAGATTGATGTGCATGATATGATCTTAGTGTGAGATTATGATGATATATATATGAGCATGCATTTCTTTGTATCATATTGTTGCATGATTGGACCTACACCTATTGATTCCTTGTACCAGTTGTTGTGCATGTAGTGTAGGTGATCATGTTGTGGCTCGTGCTATGTTATTGTACCTCCTCTTTGTGTGGTAGAGTTGAGATGGATTGTGAGCACTGGAGCATTGATTGTGCCGAGGGCACGGGGTTCTTTGTTGATTGGGAGAGTGTGGATTGGGTCTTACTTGTTGACTATCCTTTGAGGTGCCAAGGGCACATGATCCTTTGTTGACCCAGTCGTGTCGATCATATACCTGCGGGTGCTTGGCGGTTACTATGGTTGTACTTTACTCGGTTGGGTAGCTCCCACGAGTACCACTCTAGAGTTGGCATGTTCCGTACTGAGAGGCGTACGATGAACTAGTGACAGATGGTGTTCCTGTCCTAGTTGGGCTCCCTATTGTGTTGAGCAGCTCCCTATTGTGTTGAGCGTGATCAGGCCGCAGGTATCATGTTATGAGGTATGGTATGGTGAGGTATTGTATGGCGAGAGCTAGGTACAGATGGAGTTCCTGTACTAGCTGGTTCGCAGGTATTGTATTGTGTATGATGATAGTCCTCATTTGGTATATTCAGTTCATTGGTATTTCATACTGACAGTTGAGCTTTGTGCATAGTAGTGGTAGTATATCTCCTACTTTCTTTCTTGCTCATTATATATCTCTTGAGATTGAGGACTTAGTGGGCAGACCGCTGAGGCTGGTGGCGGTACCCACTGAGGACTACTTGATTGATAGTAGTTCTCACACCCTTTGGTGACATCTTTTTCAGGGTCTTCTTCCCCTGTCGTGCATACTGATCGCGGAAAGGAGACCGTCGGGTAGAGTGGATCCCCGGACATTTGGCTAGAGGTATACCCCATTTTGGTAGTTGGTTATGAGTCTGTACATACAGAGAGACAGAGATAGTGATTTTCAGTGTTGTATTATGTTATGGATGTTGTATGTACAGTGATTTTTGATATATTATATAGCAGCTCTGTTGATACCTTTAGCTCTACATGTTTTTTTGTGGATGTTGTTTCGCTTCGTATACATAGTAGAAATACTGTGTGTGCGGCGGATCTGGTCATGCGCCTGGGAAGAGGTAACCCGGGGCGTGACAGATTAAGTTGGTATCAGAGCTTAGGAATAGGTCAAGAGGGCCTAGGGAACCTAAGATAAACAGACCTAAGGATGACGTGAGAGACGTAATTGATCGCGAAAGTCAAAGATTGGGTTTTGAATCCTTCCTTGTGTAGGAAGAGTAATTGAGGGATTATGCCTTCTCTTATCGGATGAATTATGTTGGCTGCAGACGACATGATAATCTGAGAAGAAAAGAAGTGTCCTTCTAGACTTTCGTTGGATTGGGTCGTGAGTTGATTGTGGTCCTAATCGGGTATTCTGTTGCAGGTTGTTACTATGCCTCCTCGACGACCATCGACGCGAGCGCATCCGACGCCGTCGGATATGCCTGAGCAGACGGGACCTAGTGAACGGCCCGCTTTGCAGGAGCAGCTAGCAGATATAGCTGCAGTTGGAAGGCAGCAGAGTGCCTTGTTACAGAAGATGTGTGATGCTTTCTCTACGCCTCGAGCCATGGAACCTCAGGCGGCGACGACTCCAACTACATCTCAACCTGGAGAAGGAAGTACTCAGCCTAGTCAAGTGCTTTCTGAAGAGGAGCAGGAGCGGATGGCGGATAGATTGGCTCGCTTCTGTAGGTTTGATCCACCACGATTCAATGGTAGTAGTATAGAACCGTGGGTGGTTGAAGCCTGGATTTGTGAAATGGAGAAGTTGTTCGAGGATCTCTTTGTGCCAGCACGAGAGCAGGTGCATATGGCAGTGCATTGTTTATCTGGTGATGCACATGTCTGGTGGAGGAGGACCCGTGATCATAGGTCCTTGAATCCTCTACAGATGACTTGGAGTGAATTTCGGGGAATCATGTATGGAGTGTATTTTCCGAGTAGTGTGAAGATGAAGATAGAAGAGGATCTAAAGAATTTGAAGCAAGGGAATCGCTCAGTACAGGAGTATGCGAGGGAATTTACGAGGTTGCTTAACTGTGTTCCCTCAGCAGCGAGAGACGAGATACAGAAGGTTTATCTGTATGAGAAGGGTTTGAGACCCGATATCTTTCCATTTGTCCACTCGCAGAGACTTCAGACTTTGGATGCTACTATTGAGCAGTCTCTGTGGGTAGAGCGAGGGGCATTTGTGACGAGGGGACAGCCTATGGACCCAGCTCAGGGTCAGAAGCGCCCGGCGCCTGATGATGGAGGGCAATCAAGTAGCAGACGGCCACCTAAACCTCCTCAGCAATCGCGTTTCCAGAGACGTGGATCTTTTAGTCGCCAGCAGTCTGGAGGATTTCGCCAGCAGCCTGGAGGATATCGCCAGCAGCGACAGCAGCAGCAGCAGCAGCAGCAGCAGTCGAGGGGACCTCCTCGATGTGTGATTTGTGGAGGACCTCATTTTGCTTATCTTTGTGATCGACCAGATGGCCGATGTTTTGAATGTGGACAGCGGGGACATATCAGGAGAGCCTGTCCCAGATTAGTTGCAGCTCCTTCTACGGCATCTGTACCTTTCACTCCACCGCAGTATTCTGGAGCTTCCCCGGTATTTTCTCAGGAGCGATCTTCTATGCCACGACAGCAGGATCGACGCCAGCCACCGGCGAGCGGGCGAGTTTATGCCGCTCAGATTGAGGATGCTTCGATAGCTGATCGAGTGGTGGCAGGTATAGTTTTTTTAATTTGTGGCATTAGATCGCGTACTTTATTCGATACTGGTGCATCGCATTCCTTTGTTAGTAGGACATTTGCATTACATCATGGTCTAGAGATAGGATTGTTACCCCAGGCACAGGAGGTGCGGGTACCTGACCATAATTTGCAAGTGATTGAGGGTTGTTTAGGATGTCCTGTGCAAGTAGGACCTTGGATCATGCCTGTTGATTTATTGGTATTAAGACAATTACTGGATTTTGATGTAATCCTAGGCATGGATTGGTTATCTCGATACTTTGCTACGATTGATTGTGGATCAAAGACGGTAATCTTTCGTGAGCCTGGACATGAGGAGTATGTTTATGAAGGTTGTAAGAGTTCACTGTTCGCAGTGACGATCTCTTCTGCTAAGGCCAGACAGTTGTTAAATAGTGGATGTATGGCCTACTTAGCAACAGTGACTGAGGTGCCCACTGTTGTACCAGGACTCGAGGATATTCCTATTGTCCGTGAGTTTCCGGACGTATTTCCTTCTGAGTTATCCTCGATGCCTCCTGATAGGGAGATTGAATTCGTGATTGATGTGGTACCAGGAACCGCGCCAATCTCGAAGACACCCTATAGAATGGCACCAGCTGAGTTAAGAGAGTTAAAGGCGCAATTGCAAGATTTGATGGATAAAGGTTTTATTAGACCCAGTGTGTCGCCCTGGGGAGCGCCTGTACTATTTGTGAAGAAGAAGGATGGTTCACTTAGGTTGTGTGTGGATTATCGAGAATTGAACAAAGTGACCATCAAGAATAGATACCCCCTCCCACGTATCGATGACCTGTTCGATCAATTGCAGGGAGCGTGTGTCTTTTCTAAGATTGATCTTCAGTCCGGTTACCACCAGTTGAAGGTGAAGGCCGAGGATATTTCTAAGACTGCTTTTAGAACTCGGTATGGGCATTATGAGTTCACAGTCATGCCGTTTGGATTGACTAATGCCCCAGCTGCATTTATGGATATGATGAACCGAGTTTTTAAGTCCTTTTTGGACAAGTTTGTGGTAGTCTTTATTGATGACATTCTGATTTACTCCCGTGATGATGCGGAGCATGAGGAGCATCTGAGGTTAGTGCTACAACTCTTGCGAGAGAAGAAGTTGTATGCAAAGCTCAAGAAGTGTGAGTTTTGGTTGAGAGAGGTTGCCTTTTTAGGCCATGTGATTTCAGCTTCGGGAGTAGCTGTTGATCCTAAAAAGATAGAGGCGATTCGTGATTGGCCTAGACCGACGACTATATCTGAAGTGCGGAGTTTTCTTGGTTTAGCCGGGTATTATCGACGATTCGTGGAGAGCTTTGCGAAACTCTCTACGCCACTTACTCGACTAACCAGGAAAGGGGTTAAGTATGTTTGGAGTGATGAGTGCCAAGCATGCTTTGATGAGCTTAAACAGAGATTGATGACAGCCCCTATTCTTGCACTACCTGTGATGGGCGAAGGATTTGTCATCTATAGTGATGCTTCACATAGTGGCTTGGGTTGCGTGCTGATGCAACATGGCAAAGTGATTGCATATGCTTCAAGACAACTAAAGGAATATGAGAAGAACTACCCCACTCATGATTTGGAGTTGGCGGCGGTAGTCTTTGCTCTGAAGCTATGGCGTCACTATCTTTATGGTGAGCATTGTGAGGTGTATACAGATCATAAGAGTCTTAAGTATCTGTTTACACAGAAAGAGTTGAATCTACGGCAACGGAGATGGTTAGAATTATTGAAGGATTATGACATCTCTATTTTGTACCATCCCGGTAAAGCGAACGTTGTCGCCGATGCTTTGAGTAGGAAGGCTGTGGCGACTTTGAGTTTGTGTATTACTCAACAGCCTGTCCTAGTGGAGGAAATGCGAAGGTTATCCCTTGAAGTGGTTACTTCTGGGATGACAGCGAGATTGATGACCCTAATCATTCAGCCCACTCTGTTGGATAGGATTCGAGAAAAACAGAGTGTGGATCCTTACTTGGTGAAGATTCGAGATCAACTGAAGAGTGGAGATCTTGAAGACTTTACTTATGATGATGCTGAGACTCTTCGCTATAGAGGACGTCTATGTGTACCAGCGGATCAGGAGATTCGAGAAGAGATATTGAAGGAAGCACATTATTCTCCTTATTCTGTACATCCTGGAGGGACTAAGATGTACCAGGATCTGAAGACTCAATTCTGGTGGAATGGTATGAAGCGGGATATTGGTAGAGCTGTAGCTCAATGTTTGACATGTCAGCAAGTTAAGGCTGAACATCGAGTACCAGCTGGTAAGCTACAGAGTCTTCCAATACCTGAGTGGAAATGGGATCACATCACGATGGATTTCATCGTAGGATTGCCGAGGACTTCGAGCGGCTGTGATTCTATTTGGGTGATTGTTGATAGGCTGACGAAGTCTGCTCATTTCCTGCCTATGCAGATTACTTGGTCACGTGAGCGACTTGCGCAGCTGTATATGGATGAGATATTGAGATTGCATGGAGTGCCAATCTCAATAGTATCTGATAGAGACCCAAGGTTTGTTTCTCATTTCTGGAAGAGTTTACAAACAGCTTTGGGGACTCAGCTTCGATTTAGCACTGCGTTTCATCCCCAGACTGATGGTCAGTCCGAGCGCACTATACAGACACTCGAGGATATGCTGAGAGCTTGTGTCTTGGATTTTGGTGGAGGTTGGGATCGACATCTGAGATTAGTAGAGTTTGCGTACAACAATAGCTATCAGGCGAGCATTAGGATGGCTCCGTTTGAAGCGTTGTATGGACGCAAATGTCGATCACCTCTATATTGGGATGACGTTGGTGAAAGGAAGACGTTGGGACCAGACCTTTTGCTTGAAGCCGAAGAGAAAGTTAAGTTGATACGACGGCATATTGAGACGGCTCAGAGCAGGCAAAAGAGTTATTCTGATACTCGGAGGCGAGATCTAGAGTTTCAGATTGGTGATCATGTATTCTTGAAGGTCTCACCATCGAAGGGCATACGGAGATTTGGGATTCGCGGAAAGCTTAGTCCGCGATTTATTGGTCCTTTTGAGATCTTGGAGAGAGTTGGACCTGTAGCATATCGGTTAGCCCTTCCGCCTCGACTTGCAGGAGTGCACGATGTCTTTCATGTATCTGTTCTGAGGAGATACATGCATGATCCTTCCCATGTGATTGATTTTTTCTCCACTGGAGCTTACTGAGGAGTTGCAGTACGAGGAGCGACCGATACGAATTCTTGCTCGTGAGACGAGGGAATTGCGTAATCGGGTTATACCTTATGTTAAGGTACAGTGGGATTTCATGATGATAGAGAGGCGACATGGGAGTTGGAGTCTATTATGCTGAGATCTTATCCCCACTTGTTTACATCTTGAGGTGAGTATTTTACCTTAGTTTCGAGGACGAAACTATTGTAAGGAGGGGGGAGAATGTAGTACTCGGGAAATTTTGAGATTTAGGGTTTCTGGGCTTAGGGGATTTCGGGCGCCCGGAAGAGGAGAAGTGGACGCCCGGAATGTTCCGGACCCCGTTGCACCTTGTGGACGATCCGGTTATGGCTGACGAGTTGTGGATCCGGATGCATGATTCGGACGCCCGGACGAGGATCCGGTTTGAGCTGTTGACGTGGAGGGCCACGTGTCGCGACAGAGGACACGTGTCGATCGCCGGAGACACACCGCCCCACCGCCCGCCTGATGACTATTGACCGGCCGCTTAGCCGCGCGACGACACCTGTACGGCGCATTTCCGGACGCCCGGAAGTTGAGAAGTGGGCGCCCGAATGTGTGAATTTGGAGCCTATAAATAGTTGAGCCCTGTTGGTTTTTGGGTTACTTTCCACTCCGAGATCCCTGTTTCTAGAGAGAGAAAGTGGGTTTAGGGCCATGTGTTGGCATAGTTTGTAACCCAGCTTGCTCTCCTCTACTCTGCTGATCTGATCTGGTGCTGAGCTGTTATTCTGCTGGAGATAGCAGTTTCCTTGGAGGTTTTGACAGATCGGAGTGCTGCAGGAGTTCGCTATCTGGAGGGTTGGATCTGAGGCTTGTTCTTTCCCCACCGTGGTTGGATTAGCATTTGAGGTGGGTTGATGTTTGCCAGATTCAGTGGACTTCCTCCTACGTGTTTTATCTCATGTTAGCATGTTGTTTGGATTATGTTAGCATGATTGGATTATGATATGTGGATATTGGAGTATGTTAGTAGTGACCATGTTAGTTGAGATTGATGTGCATGATATGATCTTAGGTGAGATTATGATATATATGAGCATGCATTTCTTTGTATCATATTGTTGCATGATTGGACCTACACCTATTGATTCCTTGTACCAGTTGTTGTGCATGTAGTGTAGGTGATCATGTTGTGGCTCGTGCTATGTTATTGTACCTCCTCTTTGTGTGGTAGAGTTGAGATGGATTGTGAGCACTGGAGCATTGATTGTGCCGAGGGCACGGGGTTCTTTGTGAGAGAGATTGGGTGTTGATTGTGGTGCCGAGGGCACAGTGGATTGGGTCTTATCTGTTGACTATCCTTTGAGGTGCCAAGGGCACATGATCCTTTGTTGACCCAGTCGTGTCGATCATATACCTGCGGGTGCTTGGCGGTTACTATGGTTGTACTTTACTCGGTTGGGTAGCTCCCACGAGTACCACTCTAGAGTTGGCATGTTCCGTACTGAGAGGCGTACGATGAACTAGTGACAGATGGTGTTCCTGTCCTAGTTGGGCTCCCTATTGTGTTGAGCAGCTCCCTATTGTGTTGAGCGTGATCAGGCCGCAGGTATCATGTTATGAGGTATGGTATGGTGAGGTATTGTATGGCGAGAGCTAGGTACAGATGGAGTTCCTGTACTAGCTGGTTCGCAGGTATTGTATTGTGTATGATAGTCCTCATTTGGTATATTCAGTTCATTGGTATTTCATACTGACAGTTGAGCTTTGTGCATAGTAGTGGTAGTATATCTCCTACTTTCTTTCTTGCTCATTATATATCTCTTGAGATTGAGGACTTAGTGGGCAGACCGCTGAGGCTGGTGGCGGTACCCACTGAGGACTACTTGATTGATAGTAGTTCTCACACCCTTTGGTGACATCTTTTTCAGGGTCTTCTTCCCCTGTCGTGCATACTGATCGCGGAAAGGAGACCGTCGGGTAGAGTGGATCCCCGGACATTTGGCTAGAGGTATACCCCATTTTGGTAGTTGGTTATGAGTCTGTACATACAGAGAGACAGAGATAGTGATTTTCAGTGTTGTATTATGTTATGGATGTTGTATGTACAGTGATTTTTGATATATTATATAGCAGCTCTGTTGATACCTTTAGCTCTACATGTTTTTTTGTGGATGTTGTTTCGCTTCGTATACATAGTAGAAATACTGTGTGTGCGGCGGATCTGGTCATGCGCCTGGGAAGAGGTAACCCGGGGCGTGACAGGAGAAGTCTCCGCTGGCAGAAACAAAAGGCTCAGCCCAAAGCAGCCCTAGAACCGAGCCCGGGCAGAGCTACAGTAGCACGGCGGTGGCGGTCGGCGGCACACCGGGGTAAGCTCCGGCCACAGAAAGGTCGCCGCACCCAGGGGAGGCGGTCGGCACCCCTGGCCGGTGGCGGAAGGCTGCGGCGGTGCGGCGGCGAAGCTGCGGCCCAAGGTTAGGCTGCGGCTAGGGCACGCGCGTACGACCTCTCCGGCTGCTCGGGGAGGACGTCGATGGTGCCGGGGGTCCTCCCGGGACCGGCATAGGTGGACTAAGGCGGCGCTGTGCGGCGGCGGCGGTCGGGTGAAGCAGCACGGCCGCACGGGCTCCGAGAGCACCACCTCGGGCAGCAGCCGCTTCTAACGCACGGCAGCAGCGGTGGCGGCTCGGGGAGGGTCGCCGGAACCTCAGGTGACGGCAACGACATCGCTGGGGTGGCGGCGGCTCAGGGGAAGGGGGCTCGGGCTTCCTCTCCAAATGTGATAATAATAGAGAGAGAGAGGGGGAGAGAAAGAGGGAGAGATGGGATCGCCGACGGCTGGCACGGCGATAGCGGTGGCAGGGCACCTCAGGTCAGCTAGAGAGGGAGGGGGAAAGGATTAGGGTTAGGGTTAGGGCTAATAAAACCCTAAACCTCTATATATACAAGTATAGGTTTAGGATAATAACCCAAACCCCTTAAACACCTGGTTTAGCGGTCTAGTCCCTCTCCACAACCTTTCTCTCACAGGAAAGTCCACGCCCGTGTGTTTTCACGCAAAACGGAGTGCCGAAAGCTTTTAAAGAGCAAAAACGATAAGTATTATTTGCCCAAATTGTGATAAAGATAGTTTTTCTCAAAAACTATGCATCGAACGTAAAATTGGCCAGGGCCATTATCTCTGGCACAGTCGGACCATCGAAATCGACCTATTGGACCCTCGAAATGGTGTCCGATTCACATCCGAAGCCATCAACACACTTTGGCCCCAAATCGAACCGCCAGTCACTATTCACTTAAGTGAATAATAAAAATTGCGCAACAGCTTTATTTAAATTCATTTTTCGCTGAAATTTGACGAGCAATTTTAGAATTAAAATACACATAAAAATATCATTAACAGAGTATTCAGTTTCACAGTAAATCTCAGTCGTCACATTATCCCCTCCTTACAAGAGTTTCGTTCTCGAAACTTGCTTACTTTTCCCCTGCGAATAACTCGGGATATCGCTCCTGCATTATAGACTCTAACTCCCAAGTAACCTGTAAGTTATGGGGAACCTAGGATCTATCTACAACGTATCTAATACCTAGAGGAGGGTGAATAGGTATAAGGTCCAAACACCAAACTCGATGTAATAAAAATAAATGCGAAAAATAAAAATCAGCACACCGAGATTTACGTGGGAAAATTCCAACTTGGAGAAAAACTCACGGGACCAACACGTGAATAAACAATCCACTAAGAATAAAAGATTACAAGGTGATTACGGACTCCACGGACTTAACCTCTCCTTTATCTCCTACGGATCTCGCGCACGCCGCCAAGTTGTCCACGCCCCACGTCCCGAATCCACAGACGCCACTCGAATCCACGAGCACTCACGATTCGAATCCACGAATCGCCTTTATCACGTCGAATCCACAACGCCTCTCACAAAGAGAAAATTAACGTTTTTATGGTGATCCTTTGCTTAGAGAATCGTTGAAGAAACAGAGAAAAAGTCTCTAAGCAAATCGTAGATCAATTCGACATATGCATATTGAATGACGAAATCTCGAATTGACCTAAAAGAGGCTAATTTGATGAAGATGGGTTTAGAACGAAAACCTAGCCTCTAGGGTTGCTCTCTTGTGAATTCTGAATGCTTCAGCGTCATAGAGAACCCTAACATTGTATTTATAGACTTTAGAATCAATTAGAGCCGGATTAGAGTCAGATTAGGAAATCTGCACATTAAGTACCGATACTCGGATTTGGGTACCGGAACACAAGGACGCAACAGTAGAATTTCTAATGCTGTGTTCCGATTCTCAGATGTTTCAGTACCGGAACTACTCACATCAGTACCGGTACTGAAACCTGGTACCGGTACACAATTCAATTTGCAGAATTGGTACTCTCAAATTTTGAGGAACTCAATATTGGGTTCCGGTACTCAATATAAAACATCAAGTTTTTTAACCTAGTTTTGAGGAACTAAAAACCAGTACCAGAACTCAATATAAAGTATTGTTATATATGAACCAAAAGTTTCAAAAACCACTTTTAATCCACTGATCAAGTCTTTTATGATTCTAACGCCATAAATCCATGTGAATCACCATGAAAATATTTAAATCATACATGAGCATCGTGATTAACCTATGAGATGTTTTTGAGTTCTTCTCGGAATCTCGGATTCTTCAACCGTCGACAACATGAACCGAACGCTTCAAGACTCAAATCACGAAATATGCCAATATGAAATCCGTAACAATCTCCCCCTTTGGCAATTTCTTGACAAAACCCAAAAATACATAAACTCTCAAAGCTCTTTAACCAAAAAAAAAATGAAGTTCAATGTCATCACCAAAACATCGAACCCCTCGTGTGTAAGATCCAAATAAAAACATAATTACACATGAACTCCTAAGACAAACTCTATGACTTAGGACTTGGAGTCTTGAAGTCTTCAACAATATCCTGCAACAATCATATCAACTCCAACCAAAAATAAAATCATAGATGTTAAACATAAGTTAGTAGTGTCTAAGTCTTGAGAGTTAAGAATTAAGAACTCCTTCATGTGCCCCTTCATCTTTCATAAATACCTCTCCCCCTTTGTCATCACCTAGTGTTCACCCAAAAAAAAATTGTGTCCTCTCCCCCTTTGTTCTTCAAATTGTGCATCTCCTTCAGGCCTTCTCTCCCCCTTTTTGTCAAAAATTGCCAAAAAGAAAGCAAGTAATAGAGAGAAAACATACTATAATAGAGAGTAGCAGTTAGTTTATAGTTACAGGACCAAAATATAGTAGTTAGTGATTACTTTCTACAAGCAAAACAAGATAGATAAACTAAAATGCAGAAGGGAAAGCTAAACATCACTCATCGTCTTCATCATCATCATCATCTTCTTCTTCTTCGTCATCTCCATGTGCTCTTTTTTCAGCAGTAGATGGCTCGACAGCATGTGATGAACTCGGTCCAGCGCCGCCTATAGTAACATCATCATGGCGACATCCAAGAATCTCCAATATTTTTTTTACGCCATCCTCCACCTTCTTAAACCTTTCCTCCATCTTTTTGAAACCTTGTTCAACTCGCTTCTTAATAGAGCAAACTTCATGATGAAGTGATTCTATAGTAACCACTCCCCTGAGCTGGAAGATCCCTCTCATTCTGCTGGACGAGCTGCTGAACTGGAAGTGGCTGTGGTGTAAACCTTGACTTGTTGATAGGTCTTCAACGTGCTAATTGACTTTGTCAAAGTGACGCTGTCTATAGGACCCAGGCCATAATCATACTTATTGCACATGACATCTACCCCATTATCTTTTAAAATCCTAGTGATCAAAATAGAAAATAGGAGTAGCTCACGTTGTCCAGAGGCCTGAATCACATGTGCCATCTTCTGCCACATCAAGAAAGGAATATTGATATTCAAACCCTCAGCATGTTCTGGATGACCAAGAAGATAGAGAAGAACAAGCCGATCCCAACGAATTCTCTTGGTCCCAATAGTCGGCAACACATTATAGCAGATGATCAAGGAAAGTATGTGATACTCCAGCCTTAAATCCTTAGATTCAACGTACAAGCGGTTTGTCCAAGTTCCAGGCTTGCAGATTGCATTGATCACAGTGTTCCAGTGAGAGGAATGTTGGATCGTGCCATGTGTATATTGCAGACCAGTGGTAATCACATTCAATCCAAACATTGCACCGATAGTATGCATAGTTACGACAATCTTCTTGCCACGAACCGATGTCTCAAACATATAATTTCCTGTCTCTTGATCCTCGGCAAGAACCTTCCCGCGCATATAAAACTCCCGCATGAGCTCAACACAAAAAGCTGCGCGTGCCTGGATTCTTCCGACGGGTTCAATAGGAGCTTGTTGCATCAACTGTCGAAATTCGAAAACCTCTCTAATGAGCTCACCAAAGTTCATGTACTGCTCCCCTAGGCACGTTCTTTTGGCAAAAGCCTTCTGACGTCTAGCAGCAATAGCTTCAGATTCCGCGGCTTGCTTAGTCCTGCGTTCATGCTCACTTGAACCGTGCTCTCTAATGACTGGGCCGCCAGAGCTATGTCGAGGAGGTGAGGTAGCACCTTTCTTTTTTCGGGAGGACTCCGGTGCTTTTCCTTTTCCTTTTGTAGTGCTAGCCTCAGTTTTAGACTCAGTTTCTTCGGATTCAGTACTTGTAGTGTCTTCCTCGATGCGTGTCCTCTTAGAAGCACTCTTCCGCCCATGACCACGACCTCGACCTCCACCAGAGGCCATTAGCACCACAAGTACAAGAAATATAGAGAAGGCCATTTTCCTATGTAAGATGTAAAACATGGAAATGAATTACCACACACAAAATCCCATGAACCTTGCAAAATAGAGTAATAAGTTTTCTAATCAACTTGAAATGCACAAACACATTATCTCTATCAGATTCAAGCAAGTTATTTCGTGCAATATGGCTTACCAACAAAAACCCCAAAATTTTGCCCAAAAACATGCTATAGATCTTAGATTCATAATAGATATTGCATTATTCACAAATCTAAGTGTACAAGAATCAAGCATGCATGTAACTAACGCCAATTAAAGCAAAAAGCAGCAAGAAATTTCAGCAAAAACAAAGATCTCTTCTCAACCCAACAAAAAATATTAAAAAAAACTGAAAACTAGGGTTTTGAAGATGAACATGAGAAATTTGAGAAGCAAACTTACAGATCAAAGCTGAAAAACCAAGGATTCGTGCGAGAACGATGTTAGAACACTTTTAGAGAGAGAAAGGGAGAGTTTTAGAAGAGATTAGAAGTGGAAATAAAACTCTCATACCGGTATTAAATATCAGTCCCGCAACCCTAGTACCGGTGCTCGATCCCGCGTACCGGTACGCAATACAAAGTGCAAATTTTAAACGTTCGGGTTTTGTGGATGTAGTACACTGAACTTCAGTGTGTCGTACCGAACTTCTACAATTGTGGAGTTCCGGTGGGAAAGTAGCATGAGAGGCTATGTGAGTGGCTTCGGCCAAGTTTGGGGCTTGTGCGAGTGTTTTCGACGCAAATGAGGCACGAAAACGGACTTCGAAAAGTCAAAACTGCTAAACTTATGAAGTATGCAGTGGATTCCGGTATGGATGTGTCCATACCGGTACTGAAGCGATTAGTACCGGTATGGAGTGTGGCATACCGGAATATGAGGGCAGAATCTGGAAATCCAGCTCTCGGGTTTTGCGAAATTCCCCGTGGCATACCGGAACTAACACCCGTATACCGGTGTGCCAGTGTGAATACCGGAACGCAGTGTTGCGAAATGCCAGCTTTGGCTGGCTGTAAGTGTTGATTTGTGAGAAGGGCAAAATGGTCTTTTCACACTCGAGGGGGTGTTAGAAAGGCAGGGACACCTTCCCTTCTCAGTCTTCTTCCTCCTCTACTTCTCCTCTCCATCTCTCTCACTTTCTCTCTCTAGAGATCTCTCCAAAGCTTGGAGAAAAGAGTGGATTGAACTTGGAAAAGGTTTCCAAAGTGGAGAAGAGGCTTCTTGGTGCAAGTAGGAGCTTGGGGAACTCGTGGCTAAGGTGAGTTACTCATGTTTTGGGTTCAAACCTTGAAATTGATCTAGTATTTTGAGGTTTTTGGAAACCCTAGGCAATCTAAACCACAAAACGTAGAGATTGGCCAAGAGATTTTGGGATTCTACATGCATGCATGTGAAACCTAGGTGAAATGAGGGTTTTTGCCAAGGGAGGTTCTAAAAATATTAGGACCTTCGAAAATTGCAATTGAGGCATAGAAAATTATGTTAGAACAAATGATTTCAAGTATTGAGTTGATTTATGGGTTCGTAATGAGTAACGAACCATTTTCTTGTAGAAGCTTGGGTTGAAGCAAGAACTCTAGGCTTGAAGACTTAGGAGCTCAAATAATTCAAGAAATTGGAAGCTCTTGAGGTGGGTTTGTGTTTACTGAAGTGATTAGGTCACTTCCATGTCTAGGGTAAATAATTATTTGAAAATAAAATGGTGTGAAAGTATGTAACCCTAGAATTTGCATGTTGGCAAAATGAGAATCTTGATAGATAGAGCCATGGGCTCATTTTGCATGTTAGTGAATTCAAGTATATCATTATTATCTATACTTGTTATGTGATTGCATGTATGAATTAGAACCTAGTGTTGAGGAACATAGGTTGAAAAATACAAATGGAACCTAGTGTCATTGAACATAGGTTGGAACATGAGATTGAAACCTAGTGTTATTGAACATAGGTTGGAACATGAGATTGGAACCTAGTGTCATGAAACCTAGGTTGAGAATGTAAAGTAAACCTAGTGTCATTGAACATAGGTGAGACTTAGTGACTTGAACCTAGGGCCATTGGACTTAGGTTGGCAAGAGTGAAATGTGAACATTGGGGTACGCGACGATTTTGCTATCCCGGGTACGCGACGATTTCGCTACCTGTGCCATGTGATGGAGGTGATGGATTGGGATACGCGACGATTTCGCTATCCCGGGTACGCGACGATTTCGCTACCCGTGCCACGTGTTGGCGGTGATGGATTGGGATACGCGACAATTTCGCTATCCCGGGTACGCGACGATTTCGCTACCCGTGCCACGTGATGGCGGTGATGTAATGGGGTATGCGACGATTTCGCTATCCCGGGTATGCGACGATTTCGCTATCCGAACTAGGAGATGACGATTTCACTCCTTGGAGGTTGGGACCATGATGGGGATGGCGATTCTATTGCCCGGTGCCCAACACTTGCGGCGATTCCGCTTTGGTTGAGAACCGTTATGGTGGTGCGGCGATTCCGACACCATAAATAAATGATAAGTAGTTGAACTTGGTCAATGTGAGATATAGGATGGACCTAGGAGAAAATGAAAGTTGACATTTTATCTGGTTGCATCCTTTATGTTTATCTACAAGCATGTGAATAATTGTATGCATAGTTATTTGTGATCTAACTTATGCTTATGGTGTTTCTTTGGACCTGGTGGGTCGAGCTTCTCTCTTGGGTGGCCTTACACACTGGGAACTATGTTTATAATTCTCACTCCACATTTTTCAGGTCCTTCCGCGAGTGAGGTGGCGGAGCGAGGCAAGGGTTTGGCTCTGTAGATAGCGGCCCTTCCATTTTGGTGTTACATAGAGTTGTACCCCTAGTCTTGGACTATGATAGTATAGGAGTTTTCATTAAATGTATGCAACTTGTATATTCCATAGTTTTGGAACATGATGTATGGAATAGAAATGAAAGAAAAGAAAAAAAACTGGACATGTATAAATGTGCAAATGTGATGTAATAGAAGTAGAACTTCTTTATGTTGATGCTTTCCTTGTGCAACTCTTGTACTCCGTTCCTAGTTGGAACCTTGTGGATATGCTTGTGTTGTGACGCCTTGGGCGGGTAGAAGAGACTCTATCCGTTCGGCGGGTCTGGGGCATGCGCCCGTGCGGTTATCCTTTCCACCTAGTTGGTGTTAAAGGCCCGACGGGGCGTGACAGTGGAACCAGATTCTAGTACTGGTATCCCGTGTTCCGGTACCCAATGTCAGTATCGGTACACAGTATCTCAGATCATTCAATTCATGATAATTTCACACAAATTAAAAATTGTACTCCAAAATTATCATGATGCAAATAAAATATTATAAAATTTCTTAATCCATATAGACGTCAAAATTAAGTAATCAAAAATAATCTAATGGCTAAAAAACTATCAAGATGTAAAGGATTATGAAGACGACTTATAGAGATTCACCAAAAATAACATAAATTTGTCGCATAAACGTTCAAATTTGAGACTAAACAAATAATGCACCGGGGGTGGCTCTTTGAGCATCTTTTCACTAAACCACCTTATAACTCCGATTTTTTTTAAAAATTAAGCACCCTTTTTCAACCTTTTTCGGTTATACATTCAATATCCATGTGGTAGCTTCACACACTTATCGGACGACCGAGGTGGTAGTTCTTTCCTACATGTGGTGGTAGTTTTCACACTCCCTTTGGGATGTAACTCTTTCTACATCTTTCAACCTTTTAGGAGCATTTTTTCATATCAATTTTTATAATAATAATAACTCCCCCTAGAGTAAGTAATCTCGTATTTGAAAGAAAATTTGACTAAGCAAATTACTATTCATCAATTTCAACACTCACAACCGAGTAAGTTCCAAGAGATTACACATGATTACCTAAATTTGATGAATATAAGAGTTAAGAATTTCCATAATAAATTATCTTGAAACATAATGAAAATAAAGTAAAATCAATA
Organism: Puya raimondii; assembly: GCA_016920855.1. Lineage (NCBI taxonomy): Eukaryota > Viridiplantae > Streptophyta > Magnoliopsida > Poales > Bromeliaceae > Puya > Puya raimondii. Next base: position 598,196 of record JABWPP010000047.1, read on the forward strand.
ATTAATGTGAAATTAATTAGGAGTGAATGTGTAGTACACTGAACTTCAGTGTGTTGTACCGAACTTCTACAAATTGTGGAGTTCCGGTGGAAAGTGGCATAAGAGGCTATGTGAGTGGCTTCGGCCAAGTTCGGGACTTATACAAGTATTTTCGGCGCAAGTGAGGCGCGAAAAACGGACTTCGAAAAAGTCAAATCTGCCAAACTGTAAAATTCTGCGGCTCATTCCGGTATGAATATGTTGATACCGGAATGGCGTGGTTGAGCTGGGAATCCAGCTCACGGGTTCTGCGGAATCAAGTGTTGAAACCGGAATAAACTCACTTGATTCCGGTATGGATGTGTTCATTCCGGTATGGATGTAATTAGTTCCGGAATGAATTGTGAGATACCGGAATGCAGTGGAAAATCTGGAAATCCAGCTCTCAGGTTGTGCGGAATTGCCTGTTGATACCGAAATAAACGCCCGTATTCCGGTATACCAATGCGCATACTGGAATGCAGAGCTGCGAGATGCCAGCTTTGGTTGGCTGTGTGTAGTGATATGTGAGGGGGGTAGTTTGGTCTTTTCACATGAGTGGGGGTGTATGAAAGGCTGAGACACCTTCCCCTTCTCATCTTCTTCCTCCTCTACTTCTCCTCTCCCTCTCCCTCACTTTCTCTCTCTAGAGATCTCTCCAAAGCTTGGAGAAAAGGGTGAATTAAGCTTGGAAAAGATTTCCAAAGTGGAGAAGAAGCTTCTTGGTGCAAGAAGAAGCTTGGGGAACTCGTGGCTAAGGTGAGTTCCTCATGATTTGGGTTCAAATCTTAGAATTTATCTAATATTTTGAGGTTTTTGGAGACCCTAGGCAATCTAATCCACAAAACGTGTAGATTGGCCAAGAAATTTCGGAGTTCTACATGCATGCATGTGAAACCTAGGAGAAATGAGGGCTTTTGCCATGGGAGGTTCTAAAAATATTTGGACCTTCGGGAATTGCAATTGAGGCATAGGAAATCATGTTAGAACAATTGATTTCAAGTATCGAATTGATTTATGGGTTCGTAATGAGTAACGAACCATTTTCTTGTAGAAGCTTGGGTTGAAGCAAGAACTCAAGGCTTAGTGACCTAGGAGCTGAAGGAATTCAAGACTTGGGAGCTCTTGAGGTGCGTTTGTGTTTACCGAAGTGATTAGGTCATTTCTATGTCTAGGGTAAATAACCATTTGAAATTGAAATGGTGTAAAAGTATGTAACCCTAGAATTTGCATGTTGGCAAAATGAGAATCATAATGAATTGAGCCATGGGCTCATCTTGCATGTTGATGAATTCAAGTATTTCATTATTAATTATACTTGTTATGTGATTGCATATATGAATTAGAACCTAGTGTTGTTGGACATAGGTTGAAAAGTGCAAATGGAACCTAGTGTCATTGAACATAGGTTGGAACATGAGATTGGAACCTAGTGTCATTGAACATAGGTGAGACTTGGTGACTTGAACCTAGGGCCATTGAACTTAGGTTGGAAAGTGTGAAATGTGAACAATGGGGTAGGCGGCGATTTCGCTACCCCGGGTATGCGGCGATTTCGCTACCCCGGGTATGCGGCGATTTCGCTACCCGAGCCACGTGATGGCGGAAACGAATTGGGGTATGCGGCGATTTCGCTATCCCGGGTATGCGGCGATTTCACTACCCGAATAAGGAGATGGCGATTTCACTCCTTGGAGGTTGGGACCATGATGGGGATGGCGATTCCATTGCCCGGTGCCCAACACTATATTGTGTAAAGTGAACACATTGGGGTATGCGGCGATTTCGCTACCCCGGTTATGCGGCGATTTCGCTACCCGAATAAAGAGTTGGCGATTTCACTCTTTGGAAATTGGGACCATGATGGGGATGGCGATTCCATTGCCCGGTGCCCAATACTTGCGGCGATTCCGCTTTGGTTGAGAACCAAATTGGTGATGCGGCGATTCCGACACCATAAATAAATGAAAAGTAGTTGAACTTGGACAATGTGAGATATAGGATGAACCTAAGAGAAAATGAAAGTTGTCATTTTATTTGGTTGCATCCTTTATGTTTATTTACAAGCATGTAAATATTAGTATGCATAGTTAATTGAAATCTAACTTATGCTTATGGTGTTTCTTTGGACCTGGTGGGTCGAGCTTCTCTCTTGGGTGGCCTTACCCACTAGGAACTATGTTTATAGTTCTCACCCCACGATTTTCAGGTCCATCTGCGAGTAAGGCGGCGGAGCGAGGCAATGTGAGAATTCGAATTTTGGAAATTTGGAATTCTATGTTTCTCTCCCCTGATACTGTGTTTTTGACCTGTATACGTATATATATACAGGTATTTATATATATATATGTATATAAGTGATTTTAGTGGTTTTTGTTGGTTTTGGTTTTTCGTCGCGGAGAGAGAACGGCTTAACGGCGCGATCCGGAGTCCGATTTTGGCGATCCAAAATGCTAAGTTCGATGTTTCGGCAGTACTGAACGCGATGGCGCAATCCGTGTCGGCGTGCGACGCACGGATTAAAAGTTATTGCATCTTTATCGCTGATCGCTCGAACGTTACGTTTTATGTTTCGCGATCGGGTCCCCGTTTTTGCACATTTTCGCGCAATTTCGAATCGTAGGGGGCCTGGGAGGATTTTGTTACTTGAGAGGGAGGGTTTTGGCTGAGAGGGAGCTTTGAGTAAAGCTCACTCAACCCCCTCTCTTTATCCCTTTTACACTCCATCTCTCTTCTCTCCCCTGCTCCCAGGTGGTGAGCCCGAGCTCCCCCTGCCCCTCAGCCTCCTCCCCGAGCTCTGCCGGCCGCCGCCTGGCCGGAGCAGCCCCGGCCATCTTCCTCTCCCCCTTTTCTTCTTTTCTCCTTCTTCTTCTTCCTCTTCTTCTCCCTGCGGTGTGCACCCAGGGGAAACCCATGCGTGGGCTTCCCCTGAGGTGGCACGACCGCCGGAGTGGAGAGCCGCCGCCAGGAGCCGCCGCCGTGGGCCGCCGGAGCTGCCGCTGGGCTGCTGGAGCTGCTGCTGGAGGAGCTGCGGGCCGAGCATGGGGGGGCCGCCGCCGCCGCCGCCTCCCGACGCCGGAGAGGGTGAGCTTGGTCACCCTCGGGACCTCCGGCGCCGCCTCCTCCTTCCCCGGCCATCGCCGTGCCGCCGGAGCGCCGCCGGAGCCGCCGCGGGCTCGGTGTAGCCGGCTAGGGCATCCGCAGCTTGGGTTGCTCCGCCGCCGCCACCCGCCGCCCTTTTTTATCGCGGTCACCTCCCAACCGACGGCCGGCGACCTCCTCTTGCCGGTGCTCGCGTCGCCGCCGGCCGCCGTCGCCGTTTGTTGCCGGAGCCGCCGTGCCCTGTCTCGGGTTGCCAACCCGAGAGCAGGCTTGCTCCCCGCGCCGCCGCCGCCGGTCCCTGCCGCCACCTGAGGTGAGCCCCCTCTTCCTTGCCTCCCCCGCATCCACCCCTGGCCGCCGCCGGCCATGCTTGTCGGCCGGCAGCCGGCCGGAGCTAGTTGCTCCGGCCAGGGTGCTTTAGTGTTCTGTTTTAGGTTTCTTTGCTTGTTTGTCGCTTCCGATGACTCCCGAAGCTCGGGAGGGTGAGCCCGACGATCGCAGCGATGTGCTGAACACCGTGCTCACCCTAGTTTTGGGTTTCGTTGAGCCGTTTTATCGTTCGGCCTTTGTCGGGCTATTTTTGCCTATTGCTCGTTGTTTTATGCACTTTCCCGGACTGCGACCGGTCCTGTCGCAGTGGGGCTGTGAGCATGGCCTCCGTTACATCGTTGCCGATCCGCTGGTGCTTGCAGAAGGTCGAGCGGACGAACGGGTTGCTCGAACGGCTTATTTTAGCGCTTGTATGTATGTATATTGTGCTTGTTTTGGGACTTAGGCGCTTGTGGCAGCGTTACGACGCTGTGGGCAGCAAGGGTTTGGTCCTCGGGACCCTGTGGACTAGTTGTCCAACCCCCTCGCCCTTCGTGGAGTTTCGGATTCGTTTCCGACGCGTTTTTCGATGAAATAATCGGCGAAACGCACGTTTCTAGTTGTGCGACTCACTCGCTGTTTTCGCGAGCGACTTGGCTTGGTTGTTTAGCCTTGTTGGCTGTTCCTCATCGCTGTCCCGAAGTTCCGAGGACAGCGGATGAGTGATGTGGGGTTCCGGTGCCAAATCGGCACTTTTCGGGAACCCGGGAAGCCTTTACGGGTGCGTTTGATGTTCGTGGCACCCCGAGCTTGTGCTCGCTGTCCCGTCACTTGGTTTAGTGTGTTCGGGGACAGCGAGGGACCTTGTTGGCTGTTTGGTACCCCTCGGGGGCTTTGTGTGTGGTTTCGGGATCGCCCCGGTGGGTTTCCCGGGCGATCCGTCGGTTTCGGGATGTGAGAGCTTTGTGTTTAGCGTCGACTTGGTGGACCTTGACCCTGTGAGTCTTTCGTAGGTCCTGTCGCGGTTCCCGAGAGCCGTCGGTGTTAGATTGGATCTTACCTACAGGTGGGTACTTCGACCCGGAGTCGGTTCAGTGGACTACGGTGATACCTTTCTATCCCTTCCTTTGCTTTTCTGTTAGTAGTTCACTTGACTCCCGTAGACTCTACTCATATGCGTGCTTGGATAGTAGAGTAGTGTGGGTTGCATGTTCTTTGAGACGACCCAGTCGGTCGGTGGGGATCGCTTGTCATTCTGAGCGATCCTAGTGTGGTTTGCATGTTCTTGAGACGACCCAGTCGGTCGGTGGGGATCGCTTGTCAGTCTGAGCGATCCTAGTGTGGCTTGCATATTCCTTGAGACGACCCAGTTGGTCGGAGGTGATCGCCTGTTGTTCCGAGCGATCCTAGTTGTGGTTTATTGGTTGCTTCTCGGCTTGTTGCCGTTCTGTGGTTTGAGCATATGCGTCGATCGTCACAGCTCTTCCCGCACTTCACGTACACCGCGGTCTGATCCACCGTTTAGAGGTGTTCTTTTCCGGAAAAGGGTCGTGAATTTCTACCGACCCGTGGCCCCCCGAGCATTGCGTCGGGATGGATGGTGCCGTTGGATTGAGCAGGGTGACAGTGCCAGGGCCACCCCCTGGTGGCTATAGATTGGGTTCACTTTGTGGTTATCCCCTTTGATGCATACTAGTTGTTTACAGTAGCATTGTTATTTCTGTTATAGGTTCAGCCTCATTTTTACTTTTGCTACTGTTTACCATATCTATCTTTTGTTGACCCTCGTGCCGGTGTGTACACCTCGCCTTCGTCGGCTTGCGGTACCCACTGGGAGGGGAGACATGCGTGCATGTTCTCACCCCCCACCCCCTTTACAGGTTTCAGGTGAGCAGGGTGGTGAGTGTCGGGACGCTGCGAGGCACGCCTAGATAGTAGCTCTAGAGGTTCCGACTCGTGAGGCTACATCCCCAGATTTGGTTATTCCCCTACCTCTATTTGATAGATGTAATGTGTGGTTCAGTTACCCCGTTGTAAATTCTAGCATGCTTATGTTGTGGATTCATTCTATATGCTTGTGTGATGACTGCATACTTGGACTAGTTGATTGTATCCTTGCTTTTCAATCGTTTCGTTATCTAGCATTTCGGTTTTCTACCCCTCGTGGTAGCGTCGTAAAACAAGGTTTCCGTGTGGGAAACGGTTTTCAAATGGATTTCTGATTGCTCGGTTTTGTGATTTCAAAAAAGAGAGTTCTCGTGTGGAGAACAGTTTTCAAAGGCTTCTTCAATGATTGAGATTAGGGTTTCAAACTAAAGCTTCTGGGTAAGGAGCAGCTTTCTAGAATGATTGTTGCTTGTGCATTGCATCATCCTTCGCTTAAGGATTTGCTTAGATTCATACAGGTTAAGGACTGTTAGCTGTATGAATCTCTCGTTGTGTTGATGTGCTGTTGGGATGAATGAATGGTGGTTGTGATCCTGTTGTTTGTTGTTGGACGCCGTGCAAATACAGGGGAGGCTCTGTCCGTGTGTACAGTGGACCCTGTATTTGTGGCGGGTCTGTACGTGGCACGGGCTAGGCTTTTAAAAAAAAAAAAAATTTAGCACGTTTTTCCGCATCTTGAACTAGCCCGGGGCGTGACAGGCAAGGGTTTGGCTCAGTAGATAGCGGCCCTTCTATTTTGTTGTCATGTATAGTTGTACCTCGAGTTTTGGATAATGGTAGCATAGGGGTTTTTATTAAATGTAAACAACTTGTAATTTCTTAGTTTTGGAACTTGATGTATGGAATAGGAATGAAGGAAAAAAAAAATTTGGCATGTATAAATGTGCAAATGTGATGTAATAGAAGTAGAACTTCTTTATATTGATCCTTTCCTTGTGCAACTCTTGTACTCCGTTCCTAGTTGGAACATCGTGGAAATGCTTGTGTTGTGACGCCTTGGGCGGGTAGAGGAGACTCTGTCCGTTCGGCGGGTCTGGGGCACGCGCTCTTGCGGTTTGTCCTTCCACCTACTTGGTGTTAAGGTACGGCGGGGCGTGACAGACTAAGGTGGTATCAGAGCGTTGAAACGGTCTAGATGGACCTAAGAAACCCTAAGATGAAAAAGACCCTAGGAGTGTAGACTCGTGAGTGACGAGATCTTTGATTGTGGCGAAAGATAAGTGATTGGGTTATGTCATTATACCTCTAATTGGAAATAGCGGTAGATTCGAGGTGTGTCTTATTCTTCACCAAGAGAGTTCATGTTGGCGGCCGACAACATGAAACCAAGTGAGGGGAATAAGAGCCCTTGTGTGACTTTCGCCTAGATTGGGTTCACGTTTGTTTTCGTGTAATATTATGTTGTAGATGACCTTGATTGTCATGAATTGACCAAAGTCGTTGTGTTTTCAGGAGATAATGGTACGTGGAAGGCCTCCTACGAGGGCTAGGTCCGGGGAGCCGAGCGTGGCCCCCAGGCAACTCGGGGAGGGCAAGAACTCGGGTCTTCACGAGCAGTTGACCGAGATGTTGGGCGTGGTTCGGCGACAGGCCGAGTCCATGCAGCGACATGAGGAGCAGATTAAAAAGCTCCAGGATGAGATGGCGCAGCAAATGGCTGCGACTGGGGAGGAGAGACCGAGTGTACCTCCGGTCTCTACTTCAGGTCCGGCAGTGGGTGTGGCTGCGGCGCCGGCTGTGGCGCCACCCGCACCACCGATTGTGGCTGCTGGGTCGGGTGCTCTTATGCCCGATCCCGCGGCGGGGGATGCGGAGCGGGAGCGCGCACTTGCAGCTCTCATGACGTTCAAGCGGTTCAACCCTCCGACATTCGACGGGGAGAACGCGGATCCATGGGTCGTGGAGACGTGGATCGATGCGTTGGAAACGCTCTTCGAGGATCTGTATACCTTGGAGAGGGACAAGATACACCTCGCCGCTCATTGTTTGGAGCGATCAGCGAAGGTGTGGTGGAAGGGAGTCAAGCGTGATCGACTCTCTAACCTTCCGCCACCGACTTGGGAGGAATTTCGGGATTTGGTATTCGCCGCCTACTTCCCCGATAGTGAGAAAAGGAAGCTCCAGGAGAAGTTTTGAAAATTGAAGCAAGGAAATCGCATCGTGCGTGAGTACGAGTGGGAGTTCTCGTATATTATTAATTGTGTTCCGCACGTGGTCCGTGGGGAGTTGGACAAAGTCGATTGCTTCGTGCGCGGGCTTCGACCGGAGATCTTTCGGGCGGTTCATGCCTTCAAGCTGCAGACCTTTGCGGAGGTCTTGGATTGTGCTCTTTGGGTGGAGAACGGAAATGCATGTGCGCGCGAGGAGCGCGAATCTTGAGACAGGGAGAAAGAAAAAGAGAAGGAGAAAGGAAAGAAGCGTCCGGCGGGTGGCTCGGGTGGTCAGTCTAGCTCCAAACGACCCTCGAAGCACTCGCAGTCGCAGAACCGATCTCGAGGGTCTCAGCAGAATCGACCCTTGAGCCGGTGCCCGATTTGCAGCGGCCCCCACCGGGCTCAGCAGTGTGATTACCGTGAGGGCCGGTGCTACAAGTGCGGACAGTCGGGACATATTCGGTTTGATTGCCCGATGGGTGATGACCGGGCACCGTCGTCGGCATCGGCGTTCGCATCACCGAGGCAGCTTGCGGGCATCCCACCCGCGGCGATGTCGGCAGGCCGTACTCCGCCACCGAGACCAATTGAGGGACAGTGGCCGACGCCGAGTGGACGTGTGTTCGCCTCACAGGTGGAGGAGCCTCTGCCCCGGATGACGTCGTGGCAGGTATTGTGTTGGTTAATGGCATTCGATGTAGAGCTTTGTTTGATACCGGAGCATCGCATTCATTCATTGCTCGATCATTTGCTACTACACATGGAATAAAAATTATAGAAGCCACGCATGCAAGAACTGTGCAAGTGCCAGAACACACCTTTTGTGTACATCAAGCGTGTGTTGATTGCCCAGTGAGGGTTGGAAACTGGATTATGCCAGCTGATTTGCTGGTGCTGAATCGAATGAGTGAGTATAACTTAATCCTGGGAATGGATTGGCTCTCTAAATATCACGCTACTATCGATAGTGAGAGTCGGATAGTAAAATTTCAAGAACCCGGGCACGCGGAGTTTGTGTACCGTGGATGCAAGAGTTCGCTCTTTGCATCGTTGGTGTCCACGTCGCAAGCAAGAAAACTCATTACTAGCGGTTGCGTTGCTTACTTAGCGACGATTGTAGATGACCGAAAGGAGGTGTTGGAGCTCGAGGACATTCCTGTGGTCCAGGAGTTCCCAGTTGTGTTTCCGGCGGAGTTATCCGGACAACTACCGGATCGGGAGGTTGAGTTTGTGATAGACCTACTCCCGAGGACAGCACCGGTTTCTAAAGCTCCGTATAGAATGGCACCGGCGGAGCTAAAGGAATTGAAAGCACAACTACAAGATTTGTTGGACAAGGGTTTCGTAAAGCCAAGTGTGTCACCTTGGGGAGCCCCTGTTCTATTTGTGCGAAAGAAGGACGGTTTACTACGGTTGTGTGTGGACTACCGTGAGTTGAATAAGGTGACCGTCAAGAACAAGTACCCGTTACCCCATATTGACGACTTATTTGATCAGTTGCAAGGGTCTCGGGTGTATTCAAAGATAGATCTGCAGTCCAGTTATCACCAATTGAAGATTAAACCGGAGGATGTGCATAAGACCGCGTTTAGGACGCGGTATGGACACTATGAGTTCACGGTTATGCCTTTTGGGCTTACAAATGCCCCGGCGGCGTTCATGGACTTAATGAACCGTGTATTCAAACCACTACTGGATCGATTTGTGGTGGTGTTCATAGATGACATTCTTGTGTACTCTTGAAGTGACGAGGAACATAAAGAGCATCTAAGGATTGTGCTTCGAGTTCTTCGAGAGAACAAGTTGTTCGCCAAGTTAAAGAAGTGCGAATTTTGGATTCGTGAGGTCGCTTTCTTGGGTCATGTGATTTTCGAGGGCGGAGTATCGGTGGACCCTAAGAAAGTTGAGGCAATCAAGGATTGGCCTCGCCCGAACAATGTCACGGAGGTGCGAAGCTTTTTGGGTCTTGCGGGGTACTATCGACGGTTCGTGGAGGGATTTTCAAAAATCTCCGGTCCACTAACGCGTCTTACCTGCAAGGGTACCAAATATATTTGGAGTGAGGAATGCGACCAAAGCTTTAAGAAGTTAAAGGAGAGGTTGACATCGGCTCCGATTCTCGCCTTACCGGTTGCGGGGGAGAGCTTTGTGGTGTATAGCGATGCATCACGGCGCGGTCTTGGGTGTGTGCGTATGCAAAGAGGGCAAGTTATAGCTTATGCTTCTCGTCAGTTGAAGAGCTATGAGCAGAATTACCCCACCCATGACCTAGAGCTTGCAGCGGTGGTCTTCGCGCTTAAGTTGTGGAGACACTACTTTTACGGGGAACATTGTGAGGTGTATACGGATCATAAAAGCTTAAAGTACTTATTCACTCAAAAGGAGTTGAACTTGAGGCAACGGAGATGGTTGGAGTTGATAAAGGATTATGACTTAACCATCTTGTACCACCCCGGTAGAGCCAATGTGGTGGCCGATGCGCTCAGTCGAAAATTCGTGGAGAACTTCGCAATTGAAATGACGGGACAAATGTCGTTGATCAAGAAAATGGGCCGGTTTGACTTGAAAATCGTGGCCCCGGGCGTCCCCGCTACACTCATGAATCTCGAGGTTTGGCCGACCTTGTTGGAGCAAATAAAAGAAAAGCAATCCGGAGATCCGAAACTCCAAAAGGTGTGGAGTGCTATCGAGAGTGGATGCGCCGGTGATTTTCATATGGATTCGAAGGGCGCCATTCGATTCCGAAATCAATGTGCGTGCCTAAAGCCGAGGACATTCGTGGGGAGATCCTGAAAGAAGCTCACACTTCTCCCTATGCGATTTACCCGAGCGGCACCAAAATGTACAAAGATCTTAAAATGCATTATTGGTGGCCGGGGATGAAGCTTGATGTTGGGTGCTTCGTGGCACAATATTTGGTATGCCAACAGGTAAAGGCCGAGCGTCGATTTCCAGCAGGAAAATTGCAAGGGTTGCCCAAGATCAATCCACCTTTTCTCCAAGTTTTGGAGAGATCTCTAGAGAGAGAAAGTGGGAGAGATGGAGAGGAGGAGTGGAGAAGATGATCTCTGAGAAAGGGGAGTGTTCCCAGCCTTTCTAATACCCCCACGCATGTGAAAAGACCAAAATGCCCCTCTCCACAAACAACACAACAACCAGCCAAAATCTGGACATTGTATACCGGTATGCGCATATGCATACCGGTATACCTCAGGAATCCTGCAGAATCCCGAGAGCTGGTCTCACTGTTTCGCACGTTGTATACCGGTATACCATTTCTCATACCGGTATACCTCAGAAAATTCCGCAAACCCGAGAGCTGGGTTTCTCGGTTTTAACACAGCATTCCGGTATACCATTTCACATACCGGTATACCAAGCTCCAATTCCGGTATTGGAGTTCACATACCGGAATCCAGTGCAGACTTCCCAAGTTCGCAGTTTTTAACTTCTCGAAGTCCATTTTCGCGCCTCAATTGCGCCGAAAACACTTCGCACAGTCCCGAACTTGGCCAAAGCCTCACATATAGCCTCTTATGCCATTTTCTCACTAGAACTCTACAATTTGTAGAAGTTCAGTACGATGCACTGAAATTCAGTGTACTACAGTTTAAAAATTATTTGAACCCATAGAACTCTAATTGGAGGTTAGGAAATCATGTAGGACAATTTTATTTCATGAAACTCTAAGAGATAAAATTATTTTTGAGTTCGAAAGAGGTAACGAACTAGTTTTCTTATCTAGGGCAAGGAAGCATGGAAGCAAGCTAGTAACTCCCAAGGGAGGCCTAATTGCAAGTATCTATAAGCAATTAGGAGCTTTTTAAGGTGGATTGTGCTTCACCGAAGTGACCTGGTCGCTTCCATGTCGAAAGAGTAAAGTATATTATTGCTTTAATTGATGCATGCATGTAATGGTAGGTGAAGTGGTAAATATGAATATAGAAATCATATGTTACTAGATCAAATTAACTACCATTGGATAAGAACATTAGGCATGTGAGTCATATAGGTATGTTATGTATGCCTAGACATGGATAGATGAAATGGGTTGATTTTCACTATGGGTATTAGTGAACTCAACGAGTGGACACTAGAAAACTTAGTGCCATTGAATATAGGTCGAGAACAAAGTGAATTTGGTTGTTACTCGTACATTGATGTCATGAAACCTAGATAGAGAAAGTTGACAATGTTGAACCCTTTAGACCATGAAAGAGGAAAATGTCAAAATCTCTAAATCTGTGGCTGGGGGTGTGCGGAGTGCCACCTAATGCCGAGATGTGATGTAAACTTATAACCTGTGACCGGGGGTGCGCGGAATGCCACCTAGTGCCAAGATGTGATGTGTCCTTATACTCCTACGGCAGAGGGTGTACGGGGATGTCACCTGATGCCGAGATGAAGGAGCTACTCCACTACTTGGGCATAGATGGCCGGGGGTGGGTGACATACTCGCCACCTAGTGCCAAGACAAGCGGCAATTCCGCTAGGACGATTGTGACCATGGGTCAAGGACAGGCATCTAGCCTTTGATGCATTATGCATGTGACTAAAGCTTGCAAGGGCTAAATGAGCTCAATTAGCAGCTGGTCGTGGGGGTCGCTCCCCCAGGGCATTGGTCCTCCGGAGGTATAACTATGCGAGTGCGCTCGCTTTGCTATTTCAGTGCCGATTAGGTGATGGATGCGATGCACGACCCCAGGTGATGGATGCATAGCACGACTGGGTGAGGTGATGTATGCTGGACACGACCCATGAAGCGCGGCGCAAGCTAGGACCGTACTCTATGTAGGTCGTCGAGAGATTGGGTGAACAGTTACATTGGGAACTGGGTAATGAAATAGTAGGTAAAACAAGGTTTTTATCATAAGGTAGATTTCATTATCGCATTATTAGAGGCATAAGCATAATTAAATCCTTTGCATGTAGTAAATGTTTATCTGCTCAGTTTACTTACTTGTTATTTACTCTACTATGCTTATGTTGCCTCCTTTGGACCTGGTGGGTCGAGTTTTTTTCTTTGGTGGCCGTACCTGCTGGGAACTATGTTTATAGTTCTCACTCCCATATTTTTCAGATCCATCCGCGGGTGACGCGATGGTGTGAGGAAAGGGCATGAAATCATAGTTAGAGACTCTTTCTTGTTGGTGTTCATGTTAGAAGTACCATTTTGGAACAATGTGTTTAGATGAAAAAGAATATATAATTCTATATTTTCGGTTGTATGTGGATGGAAGATTAATGTAACTTCAATGTGATGAATGAGAATGGATGTAATAGAATAGTTTTCTCTATGTCTGGTGATATTCTCCTTATACAATCTATTTATTCTATTCATGTTTGGAATGTGTGATGTGTACGTGGTTGTGACGCCTTGGGCCGATAGAGGAAACTCTGTCTGTTCGGTGGATCTGGTGCATGTGCTCGTGCGGAGCCTCCTCCATCTATTTGGGGAAGGGACGGTGGGGCATGATTGCTGGCCCCCTCCTGCCGACTTGAACCAAGTTCTCTCACTCTCTTTCTAGTTCTCTCTAGTTCTCTTTCCCTCTCTCCGGCCATCTCCCCTTCTTGAAGTCTTGCTAGCGCCGACACTGCCGTCACCACCGTCGGCCTCAGAGGAGTTTCGGTGATCCATCCAACAGCTCGGCATCACCGAGCCATCCTCTTTGCTGGTTTGGAACCCGGGGGAGGTGTGCTTCGGGCTGCACCTTGTCCGGCCGTCGCCGCCGCTCCCCGCCATCACCACCAGCTCCGTGGAGTTTGTGGACCTCTTCCGGTGCTGTCCTGTCACCTCGCGGCCTCCCCAAAGCTTTGCTAAGCCACCACCAACCCGAGGCCTTTAGTATTGGTTGCGATTCGTCTACCGCCGCCACCACCGCCGCCTCCCACCACCGGCCATCGCCCCCCCGGTCTCTCCTCACCGGCGAGAACCCCCCCCCCCCCCCCCCCCCCCCCCCCCCCCCCCCCCCCCCCCCCCCCCCCCCCCCCCCCCCCCCCCCCCCCCCCCCCCCCCCCCCCCCCCCCCGCGACCGACGCACGCAGGCTCTGGCCACCGGTGCCCAAAAACCTGCAGGTTGCTCCAGTCCTAGCTCGATTTAGGGTTTCTCTTGGCCGACTTCTCTTCTCTGGCCATTCCTATCACCGACAATCCCCAAAAGGTGAGCATAGCCCTTCGAAGGTGCCGAGGACAACTGTGCTTATCTTCGCCGCAATCCGTGAGGCCCCAATTTGTGAATCTTGCTGCGTCGCTCCCGAGGACTCTAGAAATTACAGTTCAAGTTGCCCTGGCGTGCTCCTCGACCTCCGTTTACATTCTAAACAGTGAGCATGGGCTCCAAAATTTTGAGAGCTATCGGACTACGTTGTCGGTTAGGTATTGAAGTGCACGAGTTTCAGTAACGGATTAAACCCTAACTTTTATATATTATTTATGCAATTAGTTGCATGCTAGAGGGTTTTTGTGCAATTTGGGCTGCTCGGGCAGCGTGTGCCAGTGTATGACCTCTGGACTGATTGTCCTAGGCCTGTTGGCTTTTACGGAGTTTATTTTGCATTCCGGTGCGATTAAGGCAGAATCGGCCGTTTGATCGCGATTTTGATTCGGAATTCACGTTCGATCTACGTGGACATCCCATGTCTGTTGTCAAGCCTTATTGGCTGGTTACCCTTACTGTCTCGTGTGTCTAAAGATAGTGGAGGGTTGGCGGTGGGTTCCGAGCCATATTAGCATTTTCGAGAACCCGATGTAGTTCGGTTTATGTTAAACACACTATTCATGTCCTTTTCATGTGTATCTACCTAGACACACAAATTGGAGCGTCTCGGGCAGTGGGTGGTGTTTGGTGAATATTGATACCCTCTGGGACACTTTGTGGGTTTTAGAAGTGTTCCGGTGTGTTGCCGAGTATTTCCGACGAGTTTTGGGAATCATTAAAAGACATCGATTGCCCGAATGGTTCTCGGGATGCGAGTTAGGTTATTATGAGTCACTTAGGGCTAGTCTCTTGTTGTCGAGTGGAATTATGACTCCACTAGGATCTTTCGTAGGTTCAGGCACTTGTAAGAGCACTGTTGGAGTTAGGTGCTTTTTCGGATTATAGGTGAGTGCTGTGATTAGAAGTCAGTTGAGTGGTGCCTGCTCGATGACTTCTTCTCTTTCATCTCCTCTTTGATTGCATAATGTATATATATATATTTACATATTGAGCTTTTGCACACTACTTAATTTCCCGTTTGTCTACTTTACGGTAGCTTTCATCTTATAATTATCATGATTTAGTTGTAGAGTAGAATTTATTGTGACTAGATGATATAGCATGACTTGTTGACCTTGTGGTCGATGATACTTCGCATCTCCTGCATGATGACTTAGTTATATAGTAGACCTGATTTGTCGGTGGCACGGCGACACTCCTTGGAATGTAGTTGACCTGATTGGTGGGGGACTTTTGTGGATTATCTTTTGGCTATTGTCGATGGTTGGCTAGTGAGCATATTGCATCGATCACCACAGCTCATGAGCATTTCACCAGCAATCTGATCCACCACAAGAGGATGTTATTTTCCGGAGAAGTGGTTGTATTTCCAACCCGTGAGCCCTATTCGGCCTACCGATAGGGTTATTTTGACGCCCCGGACTTCCCAGGGGGTCACTTATCCTAGGACTACTCTCGTCCTAGCACGCTCAACTCTCTCAACCTCTTGGGCCTAGCCACCACCCAAAATGCTTAAGCCGGGTTGAGAGGTTAGCCCTATTATATCTTTTATATAGGACTACCTGGGGTGTCACAATCTCCCCCCCTTTAAGCCCTGACGTCCACGTCAGGCTCCGACTCACAAGTACCAGGCGGTGTGAGACTCATCTTGCTAGCCTAAACCGGAGGAGCCACGCTCTACCCATAAACCCTGGGGAGCCATGCTCTACCCACAACTACACCTGGCTCAGCCGAGACTCATCTCACACTTCCGGCTGGTAATTGGCTCTGATACCAACTTTGACGCCCCGGACTTCCCAGGGGGTCACCCATCCTAGGACTACTCCCGTCCTAGCACGCTCAACTCTCTCAACCTCTTGGGCCTAGCCACCACCCAAAATGCTTAAGCCGGGTTGAGAGGTTAGCCTATTATATCTTTTATATAGGACTACCTGGGGTGTCACAGTTATATACTAGGGGGACGAGCAGAACGTGGCTTTGCTTGAGGTCTTTAGACCAACATAGCAGTTGATTGAGTATATTGGTAATTGTCTAGTTGACGCATGTTTGTTTCCTATTTCACTTGACAGTAGCGGTTGTTTATGCCTTTTTTGATAGTTGTTGCTTCCTTCTAGTTATTATTGCTACTGTTTTTGTTTTAGTACTTATTACTGTTGATTATCTCTTGTTTGCCAATGAGTACAGCCAGCCCTCGTCGGCTTGCGGTACCCACTGAAAACTTCAGATTGGTTTCTCACCCCCTATTTTTACACTGACTCAAGCAGTGAGAGTCGAGACGGTGCATGAGGACGGTATAGATAGTGGTGTCCCGAGCTGTGATTTCAGTTGTTTCTTTTGGCATTCAGTTCAGTTGGTTAAGTTATCAGTTTGGATGCATTTGACTTAGTTTTCGTTAACTATATTCATTAGTTCAGTATTGTTGAATCATAATGGTTGAATAACTGTGATTAGAGTTTAGTTTATTCTTAACTGCAGATTTATGCTTTGTCCGATTACTCATCTTGTGGATGGTTGTGGGATCATTATTTCCATTTTTGATTATCTGTCTATTTGTTGTTTGGTTATACTCCTTTTGTATCCATTACCTATCTTAGATTATCGTTTGTCTGTTATCATATCTGTAGTTATTCTTGTATCTCGGTGTGGTTGCGTGTGTGTGGTTGGTTTCGTATTTAGGTGCTACGCCGTGCATGTACATGAGAGACTCTGTTCGTTTGTACAGGAGAACCTTTGTCCATGTGGCGCGTCTATGCGCGTTGCGAGGTGTCTTTAAAGGTGTTTTAAAAAAATTACACATTTTTCGCTAGCTTTCCTAAAATGAAAGTCCAAAAAGAACCTAGCAGCATGACACAAGAGTTATCCACTCATCGGTATGTGTGTCGCCAATATTTGTCAGTTGAGATGGTGTGTTAAACTAATGGGACTACAGTACCCACTCGAAACCCTGGTAGCGTTGGATTTCTATTTCTCTACCTGAGGAGTGTAAGAGACGTGAGAAAATAGTGAGAGGCTAACATTTATTTTAGAAGTCCTTCAAATAAAATTTTCAAATAAAATTTTCAAATAAAATATAAATATCTAATTTGAATCTTTACTCTCTGCGGAACAAAATGCCCACTTCCAATCCTTTTTCTTGTATTCTCGAAACTAACAGCTTAACCGAAATGAGCTATTAAGACTGGCTTAGGAATTTAAAGATAATTTTGAGTTCTAAGAAGCTCAGTTATGTTCTTGACCAGAACCCCTCCCCCCCAACATTAACAGATGATGATAACAAAGTAAAGTGCTGTTACAGATTTTACTGTTGGCATATTTTCGGACTAGTCGTGGTGAGTCGATACAGATTGAGTTGGAGTCTTGAAGAGTTTGAAGCACGAAAAGTTTAAGTTGAAGACTCGAAGACTCAAAGTATGATTCACGATGCTCAGTAAGTTTTTGCAATGTTAGTAGTGATTTATGAATATATTTAAGTCATTTGAAGTCATTAAAATTGAGAAAATTATAAATGTTAAAAGCTGAAATTTTTGTATTGTCAAGGTCACGATCCTGAAAAGAAGGTCACGATCCTGAACAGAAAGTCAGAATCCTGAACCTATCAAGATCCGGACCTTGAAATGAAGATCCGGATCCTGAAGTTGATTTCATGCTGTCTTGCTGGGAGGATCAGGATCTTGCAGGGAGGATCCGGACCTTGAACCCGTAGTAATTAGAGGTCCAGATCTTGAACCCATAGTAAGATTTTGAACATTAGTTTTTCAATTCTAATATAATTCTAATTACTTCCAAGGCTATAAATAAGATGTAAGGGTGTCTCTAAAATGAGGTTAAAAATATTTATCTTTTAGAAACCCTTATCTTCTACAATAAGTTTCTATCAACTGAATTGCACGAATTAGAATCATCTGAACTGACCATTTTTCTACATAAAAAAGGTTTCTTAAAAGAAAATTAAAAAACGACGTGAAAGCGACCAAATAAAGACAAATATCTTATTTTAATCGGTAGATAAAAAATAACAAACAGTAGTAATCTTTAATCTTGAGACACTAGCAAGAACCCAATTTATATCAGGAAAAGTAATATACTAATTAAAATATTGAATAAATATATTTAAATAAATAAGCATCGTTGGGAAAAATCTAGGAGTGGGCCATACACAGTTAGAGAGCGAGCGAGCGAGAGCAAGAAAGCGACTGACTTTCGTTAGAAAAGATTGTGAGCGAGTGAGGACAAAGAGCATGAGCGAGAGAAAGGAGTGAGAGAGAGAAAGAAAGCGAGTGAACGATCAGGCAAAGAGTCTTGTTCATGAAGGGGGAAAAGACCATGAGATGAGGGTTTTCTCCTGTTCAGGAAGTGGGAAAGACATGTTGTTTTTTTCTTTTTCTTTTTTGATGGGACAGGAAGACGGAGAAGTTGATGTCCGTGTGAGTAAATGCCCCGTTGCTGATACTTCTAAAAGTATCCCAGCAAACTCTATATATATATATTATATACATACATATTATTGGAATTCAGCTAACTATCCTTTTTAGGAGGATGGGGAAGCCTACGTCTTCTTAAGTTTTTATAATTTTTTAAAAAAAATCGTTCGGATGAAAAGATGTACGGCTAGGATAAAGAATAGTTACGGTTAGGTTGATAGTGGGTCCCTAGGGTTTTGAATGGGTGGTTGGTTGAATAGTATAATCTAACGGTCTGAAAATGATTAAAAGTTAGATTCTAAACGGTCAAAAATTTAATAGGACAAAGACTTCTATCCTTCATTAAGAGGATAGTAGACCGGACTCTATATATATATATATTATATATATCATTATATATAGGAGTATGTGTGTGTATTTATCATGGTACCACAATGGCTTTGGTGATGGTCTCAAAGGGGAGTCTACTGGGCTCGTCAACACCATTCCCTTCAAACTCCAACACACATGAGGAGTCCTTCTTCTTCTCCCTCCTCCCCACCACCACCACCACTATCCACCACGCTCCACCTCTTCCTCCTCTCACCCTCTCCGTCACGAACCCGACGATCTCCAGCGCCTGCCCGATGTGCACCTTCCGCGCCCGCAGCACCCCCTGAGGGTCGAGGCGCCGCAGCAGACGGGGAAGAAGGGCCGCGACGTTGGTTCCCGACGATCTCCATGATCTTCCGGCGTGGAAGAACCGCTCGCCGCCCTCCTTGCTGTCGAGCAGGTCGGTGACATGACGAGGTTGCCGGTGTGGGCCGGAGGCGGCGCAGAAGAGGGGAGGTCGCCGAGATGCACATGCTGGTCCTGCGCTGTTTAGGATTGTGCGGAGGAGGGATGTCGACGGCAGCGGGATGTGGAAGCCCTGCATGCGTCGAGGCGTGGCGGCGGCGAAGAATCCGGCGGTTGACAACCACCCCACATCGCGCGCCCACCCCCACGCCCACGCCGTCACAGCTCCACGGCCACATTCGTCCAAGTCCCCGCACCCCCACTCCCCCCACCCCCCTTCTTATACCTCAACACTCGCCACCCACCCGACGCCACACCCGCATACCACGCTACTCTCCCGCCCGCCACCCCTCCGCCCAACGACATCAAGCCCTCGCACCGCAGCACCACAACAGGCCTCGACCCCCCCCCCGAGAAAGACCCCCCCGCCCCCACGCACCGCCCCCCCCGCCCCCCGGGCGAAGCGCGCCCCCCCCGCCTTATCGCCCCCCCGTGCGGAACGACCCACCCTTCAACCACCCCGGCCGCGCCGCCCCCTCCCTCGGGGCCCCGCGACCACTCGCCCCCGGGGGGGGAAAACGCTCATTCAAGGGTGCTGCAGGAGCCACGTAACCCCTGGTTGGCCCCTCCCCCTACGTGGCCGTGGCGATCCTCCCTGGTGGTGGGCGCCACGCGGCCTCGCGCCAACGCCGCCCACTGCCACCCCGTCTGCGCCTTCCCCCACCACCCCGGGCGTGGCCGTCCCCGCCCCGGCAGGGGGGCGCATGGGATGGGGGTTGGGGGGGGAGTTGGGTTATGGGTCCCCTGGGGCCCCCCAGCCAGGTGGGGGGGGGTTGGCCCCTCCTCGGGCACGCCGGCTAATGCCCAGCCAGTTCTTCGACCCCCTCCCCAGCCAAAGTAGGGAGTACACGCGACACATTCAAAGGCTTCTTTCCTAGGGTTCAGCCACAGGACCGTCGGGCCGGGTTAATGAAATATACCGAATATCCCAAATTAATGAAATTTTATGATAGATCTAATTACGTTTTTGTACCAGCCACCGCAACATAATACGATACAGAGTGCCAAACGGCCCCACACGCCCCTATAATAACCGGCCATGACCAAAACCACGAGACCGACAATAGCCGAGCCCGAAAAAAAGACGACGGGTCGACCGACACCAAAAACCTCAGTTACTGTAAGATTCTCCGGGAATAAGCCGCAAGAAAAGCCTAGAAAAAGCAGTAACTTCCCCAAAAAAAGGTATAAGGAAAAATAGAAAAAAAAGAAAACTAAAAAAAAGAAGATACATCACCCCACAAAAGCGAAAGTCATCGTGAAAAAAAAAGAGATATAATCCCCTTAATATAATAATCATTAAGGATAAGAGTAAATCTAGATTTAAATTTGTCCTTTCCTTAATTGGTTAGATCGTCAAATCTTAATTTGATTCGACTTGAACTTTATCATAATTTGATCATATTAAATTACTAATGCAATATTTGCACATAAGTTCTCTCATAATTTACTAACTGTTAGTAAGTCCTCTCTTGTAACATTTACACTTTAATACCACTAATTTGTAATAATTACAAATTAGTCTAATTATCAACATATTGACAATTTGGTCCTCTAGCGATTCAAAAATCGCGATCTAGCTATCCGATCAGTCACAACCTTTTATATGTGTGACCCCATAGGTTCTATTCTATCTGGTAGTGAGATATATTCTGATCATCATCAATAATATCACTGAAACTCCTTTCAGTGGGTCGGAACAATTCCAACTCAGCCAAATAAGAATTATCGATCATTTAGATAATTCTCATGAGTCTCACAATCCACCAGTGATGCCTAGCAGTATGTAGTGGCATTCCAGTAAAATGGAATACTGAATCTCTTGGTGCAGTTACCGTGTGATACAGTCCTTCTATCATGAGTCCCGACTAGACGGAGGTCATGGAATAGCTCGTCAAATCCCATCGTCTGTCATATGTCAAATTTATTCGACTCGAATTTCTAATATCGAAAACCCTTTCTGCTATTTATTCTGCCTTGGTCAAGGTCTTCTAAACTAGGTCTCATAAATCATATAGGACTAACGCCCCTATCTACCAAGAGAGATAGATTTCATATAGGTGCACACCCTATTCCTACAACGAGCCTACTGCAGCCAACATGCACCGCAAGGACCCGAATGGCTAGGGACCAAGTGTATATACAGTCAAACTACAGTAACCTCATTGTGAATAGCCGAGGCATCGCAGGTCAAAGTACTAGTCACGCTACTGCAACATTGAGTAAGTCACTGACGAGTTAGTAGACATCCAACTGACTTCTCGCATTGGTCACGCTCGGTACCCTTGTTCTCTAACAACCACCTGCACAATCGCTCCAGTGTCCCCACACTGTTGACTCGAGACTCGTCTACCCAAAAAGGAAAGCGACATGTGCACCAATCTCACCGGATCAATCACCGTCCCCGTGATGATCCATCGATCGGGAGCATTTAGGAATTAACCACCAAAGACACATGTCTCAAATTCTCAACTCTTGAGAATACATGTCATCATCTTATTAATTTCTTAGACGATTCATGGACACATACTCAACATGAATTAAAATAAAAACCCGAATTAGTTTAAATCAAATACAAATTTATGTCCTAAAAAGAATACATGTGTCGGCCTGGTTGGCTTCTAGGGCATACATCTAACAATCTCCCACTTGCACTAAAGCCAATCAGCCATATACCTAAGCCCCATCTTCTTAAGATGGGCTTCAGTCTTCTGCTGGCTAAGCGGTTTAGTCAATGGGTCTGCCACGTTATCCGCAGAGTCTACTCTCTGCACCTCGATATACTTTTTATCGAGATAGTCGCGTATAATATGAAACTGCCGCTTTATATGCTTGGACTTCTGATGAGATTTAGGCTCCTTAGCTAGGGCTGTGGCGCCATTGTTGTCGCAATAAAGTGGTATGGCATCACACCTAGTTCCGCGACAAATCTTTTAAACCAGAAGGCTTCCTTTGCAGCTTCAGATGCGGCGATATACTTTGCTTCCATGGTAGAGTCAGCAATAATTGGTTGTTTGAAACTCTTCCAAACCACCGAGCCACCATTGTACAAGAACACGCATCATGACGTAGACTTTCTATCGTAAACATCAGACATAAAGTCTGAATCAGTATATCCTTGTATTTTCAACTCTCCTCTGTGATATTATGTTGCCTGCAGCCAATATAATATTTCAAAAAGAACAGATGCATTCCTTCAATCACTCTTAATTTCTGTTTGAAGAGTCCACACGAATCAATCTATCGACTTTCGCCAAAAGTCACGTCTCTCACGCCCTAATTCCTAAGGTTCACCAAATCCTAAGGTTCCTAGGTCCACTTGACCTATTCCAGAAGACATCTCACTAGAACTATGCAGCCTATAGACAACGTACATTCCCAAAATAGGAGGCTGCAAATCCAAACCCTAAGATCTTTCATGGAGAATTATGGCTTATAGATACAACCAACAACGTTTAAACCGCTAATGGGGGTCAGCGATATAGCAAACAATCGTAGCGTCGCAATATAGATACAATGGTCGTCCACACGTACAGAGCGGAAGCAGGCAGTCGGTAGTGGAAGCTACTATGGCGCGAAAATATCCGGGATGGGGGGCCTCACGGCTCGGTCAGTCCGGGGGGGTAGGGGGAACGGGAATCCCTGAAAGTGACTAATCCCAAGATGGTGATGAAGTAGGGTCTGAACATTTTTTATGGCGGGGCGTAGTGGGTGGATACGGTACGGCGTACAACCACGAGGAATGCTGACAGTCACTCTAGGATGTAAAACCCCACTAGGCTAGGCCTTCTACTGATAGGGGAACGACATGAAGGGCTCCGTCGTTCTTAAATGAAGATCCAACTGATATTGATCCTTCATAGGTAGGACACTGAGTTTCAACGTTACATGAAACAGACTGAACAAATGAAAGGTAAAGTACAGCTAAATAATACCTGGACCGTTCAGCTTGATACCATGTGCCTCAGATAGCGACGGTTAGCGTCATCGAAGTGAAACAGAAGAATGAAGGTGCCTTACTTACCATGTCGCTATAAGGAACAGTCTTCCTCAATATGATCGCTGACTTTAGGGAGGGAAGGCACGTATTTCACATCCATTTGACCGAGGATCACAGTTAATCATGGGGATGGAGTATGCTAGCACAGAGGCACCTACAATATCAATCGGATGACATAAGTCATGCCACAGCGTAAAAAGTCTCCTGACTACAGGTCAGAATCAGCCGTCATCACGTTGACCTAATAGCCTGAGTTCGAAAAACTGACCTTAGGGCCGACAATATGGCTCGGTCCACCTTTTCATGGACAGAGACCTACTACTTCTTTTGAAGTCCATTAAGTGGATCCAGATAGTACGAACACTCGGGGATTCTGTCGGGATCGGCATTCAAGTGCAGGTTCCGGTCGACACCTAGGCTCTGAGACACATTGAGGTCACATTTGACTTCACGGCGTAAATCTCAACTACATTTTTCTCAGTCATGCCGACGTCACGACATCCGCCGCACGTAGTACATGTCGTTACGCGGGGCGTAGCGCGGAGGTCTACGGTCCATCGGAGTAGGCGCGCAGGGTTCAAACCCAAGAGTGAACATTTCACTTTATCAACCTTCGTGTCAAGAGTACCTAAGTCAGATCAATTTTGGCGAGTACGGGATGGGATCGGATTAGTCTACTCAGACCTCACGAGGTAGGACATTGAGGTTAACCAATAACCATGGAAGTCTATTAAAATCATCGCTATAAAAATAACCTAATATCGAGACATAACAAGTGGGTACAGGGGTGAAAAAAAAAATAGGACCTTCTGCGGGCGCACTATAAAGATCAAATGATGCATTCCAGGAAACATAGTAGGCAAGAGAAATAGTGTGGAAAAGATGACTCAGCATATATGGAGATCTCAGTAGGATAACGCAAATACAGTGATGTACTAGAACGGATAGTAAACAAACATGAATTGATAAACGGCTTAAATTAGGAAGGTCACAGCAAACGTGAGCTCTGAAAAAAAGACCAGCACAAAAAAAAAAAGACCCGCGCTTTCGCTCACGACCCACAGGGGTAAGATGTCTAATATGAACAGGCCTCATACCCCCTCACGTATGGTTCCCAACCCAGTAAGGCGAGTTACTACACCCCGAACGGACACGAACCAGACACCAACGGTGTCCACTTCTCTCACCGCCCAGGAACGCCGGAGACCACCCTCCCACAACTTCAACGAACCCCTCCCGCGCGAACTTTTCACCAGTACCACCCCCCACAGCCCGGCCACCACCTACACATCACCACATCGCAATGCACACGTGATATATCAGCCTCTCACGAAAATCCCACACTGCTGGACAGGGGGTCCTCTCTCAATGCACGTAGACCATTGAGGCGATGGATACGATTACGACACAGCACCACAGCTACACGACATCCGCGAGTCAGCGATAGTTATTGGGAGGGGGGGGGCGCGACTACACACGCCAACTATGCTACGCCCCACACCGCAGACCTACCTTCCCTGGCACTGAACCCCGACCAGGCGAATCCTCATTATGACGCGTAGGCCGAAGCAATAAGCTGCCCAGTTGTCTAACACTGCACAACAGGGAATCTCCCACTCCACACCTCTGAACTACCCTCTACCTCACTGCGAGATCATTAACGCGATCCCACCACTACGTTCTCACTTCCCCAGGTCTACACAGCGTGTGCCCCACCAGTGCGCCAGGAACTACCGAACTTTCACACCCGACAAAGCCCTTCCACCCAAACGGGGGGATAGGCGGTGGGCGTGGTTGGATGCCCACCGCCACAATCCACCAACGCCCTAGCTAAAAACACACGGTCACAAACAAGAGCCCACCCCCCGCAAGGATCACTCACAACACGCCTCTCCACACCTCCGGTCACCAGACCCCCCCCCTTGCAAGCAATTGGGACCAGAAAACATCACCAACTTGGCAGTTCTCAGTCTGGCAACGCCACATTAATGACCCGACCCCCTCTCCCAGCAACACACTCCCCAGCTCCAGCCCCCACGCAGCCCATCAGAGGGTACAAAACAATCCGTCATTCCTAACACCACGGCAAGTAGTGAAACACCCCCGACAGCACCGCACCTAGTACACACAAGTTGGTAACCGTGTTTGGTTAGACCGCGAACATTGGCGTTGACAAGGAGCGAGTAAGCCCTGGGACATGGCCTCCACACCCCTAACGTGAACGACAACACCACCACCTGATGTACTATCTACCCCCACTACCCCACCCCTCTAAACTTAACCCACTACACACCACGCGACGGCACTTGGGCCCCACCATAACAGCTAATACTACACACCACCTAGCTTACCCCCCCCCCCCAGTCCCCCGGACCACCCACACAACTCTCACAAATTCAGCTGAGGGCAAGTCTAAATAAGTTATGTATATACCGCAAAATTGGTTCTAGGTCTTAGTTGATAGACATCCTCATAAGCCCCGTGAATCCCTATCAGCATTACTTACATATTCTAATAGAGATCAATAATTAATTTAATAACACACAGTCACTTCACCCATCCAACATTATAACTCGAGCTGTCGACCACCGCTTCGACGATGACACACACACATTAAATTCTAACGATACCAGACATATTCATACAACAAGAGCGAACATATTCGTGAAAATAACTTTGGTATCAAGAAAGATGAGGACAACGTGTACGTGAAGTAAAGATAAAAAAAAGAGAGAATTTAAAGAAGAACATTAAATATTGCCAAGATACCTGAGCGGATAACATACAAAACACCCAAATGATTACGTTACAAGACACAAGTATACAAGCTCGGCGAATTTTACACCCAATAAGAATTCCAATAAAAAGAGAATAACAGACACCCTAACTCAAGGTCCCACATAATCACCCAAAACACATACTGAAACCTCATAAGGAAACAAACCAAAGAAGGACAAAGGACAAACTCGAAGAAATTATACCAAAAATCAAAGAAAACCAGACCGAAGACAAAGATGGGCAACAAAGAGAATAGAGGACGAGTTTAAGACCTAAATAAACAAATAAGAAACTTACTCCAAAATAACGGGATAAAAAACACCAAGATTGCAACATAAAATAAGCATCCGTGGAGGTACTTGGAGAAAAATTATATGGAACCAAGATTGAGAATCTAACAGGAGGTGAAAGATCTAGATGATTCGTGACTAAGATAGCTATAAAGCCCTGAATCTGCGACACTACTTTATTTTAGATAATTACATTGTGCACATCTGGGACCAGAGTAGATGAGCACAGCATTGGATAATTGGACCTAGGTGAACATAGGACTAGACGGAAAAAAAATATGAGGACAACAAATTGTCTAGCTAAGCACACGAGATAGCTTATCTGTGATTAGGATTAGGAGTTAAGGGGAGATGATGACGATAGATATACATTAGAAACGAGTAGATCATTAATAATTTGCTATACACCACACACACAATGCCAATTGAATAAGTTATATTCGAATACATCGAGGAGGGGGCAGATATGTGAGAGACACTACTTCAAAGCAGTCTTGAGTCGATCATAAATACATTATGACAAAAGGGAACTGAATGATACAGCAAGATGAAAATAATATTTTCATCAAATCAAGAGGCTACCATAGCAAAAAGCAAAAACGTAATACCCATGGATCTCAAATAAAATAATATTTCTGGTAAACAATAACAATAATACGACAAACAGAGGCTTCCCAGTCTGGAATTAATATTGACACTTAATGCTGGAATAAATAAAGTCAGATAGGATAAGAAATTTCCAAGGAAACTCAAAAGATAATGATGGAAAACGATAAACCGTAACATCCAATCTCATTTGAAGGAGACCATGTACCAAAATACATACAGTACACACAGAAAGTTACCAATCGAGCTAAAATACACAAGATAAGAAGCAATAGACTGCAATCCATATCCAAACGATTCCAGTCACATAAGATACCTTTCATAGAAGATCTAAAGAATAATAGGTGCGAGTCAATGACACACAGGATTCAATCTGAGAAAAGTTATATCTACAAATTTCGCATAATATAGAGATACTTTTTAATGACCCGTATGATTTATAAAAAAATTCTCTACAAAGGATTACTAGACAAAATGTGATTTTTCTTATAAATATTTTGATTTATATAAGAACATAATATCTCTAGATCGCACTATAAGAAAATAAGATTATAGTCACTCTTTAGTCGCGAAGAGAGATTATACAATGACACACAGATCTAAATGAAAAAGATAATTAGATTAGGCGAGTTTTTTCTAATTCTCATAACATAATGCCTCGAAAAATTTGCGGGAGAAGCGCCTCGAACTATAGTTGATGTTATTGAATGAGAAAAATAACCGATTGAGCACACATGTCTCTTCACTAGCTCCTACAGCAGCAATTAGCCATAAAGAATTCGAGTGAGATGCGAGAAGAAAATAACGCAGCGAGGTAAACACATAAATAAGAGACACACTTCTATGAAGGATCTCTTAGGATGGGAGAGTTAGTATATGTGTAATACATTATATATTTGTGTATTATTTGTAGCATCTCTGACAATATTCTTGATGTGGCTGGATAAGTAGAATATATAGATTGTTTTAATGATTACATGTGTATGATGTGTTTCTTATATTTGCTGTGTGGCAAAGTGATGATAATGAGTGCACTAATAAAGGATGAAAAACATATATAAAATTATACTAGACACCGGGCTTTAGGGATTACACATATGGGTACTAAACAGAAACATGACATGACAAAACAGAAGGTACAGATCAGTCTAGAGGTATAGCCAGTAAATGAGCGTATGGAAACTAGTCGTAGAGAGATGAAGAGACACATTATAGTGGTTATCTTGGGAGGTATAAATAGGTTCTTTTAACTAGCTAGTGTGAGTTGATATAAATTACATACATCAACATATTAAGGTGGACAGATATACAATTTTAGCGTGTGAAATGGTCACTGTGTATGTGATCTAATAGCGTCAGAAGTGAGTTAGAGGGGATGTGTTTGGGGAGAGTTTTGTAAGGAAGGGAAGGGATGTTTTGGGATTTGAGAAGGAGGGAGTTTTAAAAAAGACACACATCGAGAATTTGTTTGAGATGAGAAATAATGTCTACTGGGAGACAACATATAAACAAGTAGAGCGTATAACGAGATAGCAGTCGTTTTTAATTACCTCTACAGATGCGTCATAGTCAATTTGAGCATAGACACACAACCATTAATGTCACAAAGTGTTAGTAAAAATCTCATGTACTACACTCTCACCAAGTGAAATGACTCATAGACACCATTTCTATAATTGTTTGAACACTTAGTGAATATAGAGGATATACTAGAGTACACGAGGAAGAAAAGAGGAATGAACAAGAATACAATGTTCTAGAGAATAAAATAAAGATGATTAGTGTGGTTAAAATCAGATAAAAAAGAGTATGGGTGATTACCTCAATATACATTTTTTTATAATAGAAGCATATTAAATAGTCGAACAATTAGACAATTGCGAAGCACAAAGACAAATAAGGGGGATAATATGAGGGGGGGGATATTGTGACCTCTCTGTTAAACATTTCTCATAAGGGGGCGTAATATACACATGGGTATAGGGGGGGATAGAAGTATATATTTTTAGTTTAATTATTGTTTCACTGTACTGTGCTTGATATTGATACTCAAAAGGTGTGCTATATTAAGATCAGCAAGAGCTTATTTATGAAAAAGATTAGATTTGATTTGATGGTTAAATTTGTTTCTTGGTTCTATATAAGCTTATGTTTTGATTGTTTTAATTCATTTTTGGGTATCCTAAAATGTCAGATTTTGATGCTTAAAGTGGGTCCATAGGTAAAGATTTTGAATTGTAAATTGGTGTCTAAATACGAAAAACATCAGACTTTTATGCTGAAATTAATTTTTGGATACCCTAAAAGAATGAATTTTGATGCCTAAATTGATTTCTGGGTACTCAAAAATATTTTGATGTTTAAACTGATGCCTAAATATTTAGATAGATTGCATTTTGATGCTTAAATTGATTTTGGTATATTTTAAAAGATCAGATTTTGGTTCTCAATTTAGTCTCCGGGTATTGTAAATAAAATACATTAGAATCTTGACATACTACATGTAAATAAATTGACCTCAATAACCTCAAATACAATCTTAACATATTAATTTGATGGTGTACAACAATGAAGAACCCCAAAAAGGAAAAAGATGCAAAAAAATAGAAGTTTGTTAATTCAATTATTGCCCAGAAACTTACGAGGGCATATTATTCACACAAAGGGCCTACCCCAAAAGCCCTCAAACAAATCCCCATCAGATTACACAAGATCTTTGAGTTGAGACCTCATCACACACACAAATTCATCAAATCCCCCGCAACTTTTTTTTTTTTTTTTCCTTTTTCCTTTTTGCAGGGACAAATTAAGATTAAAACCTCAATCGTGAATCCACTTCATCCACTAATCACAATTCAGCAAGGTGGAGAAGAGTGATTCTTCTGGCCCATTTCCATCCTCCACAACAAAAGCCATCTTCAATCCGCAGGTTGTGTGCACCTCTAAATGGCAATGCATGAACCAAACACCCGGAATGGTTTAAGCCATTTTAGTTCGTGTAGAAGATGATATGAAAAGAATTAGTCCATGCAAACTCATGCAAAAGCATCTATATTTGAATCTAGCCTATTCTACAAAAGAAAAAAGACAATTATTATTAATACATAGGCACTAAGACAGAGATGAGGTGGGTATCTCTAATAGTGATAAAAGCACGATTGCAAATGTGAGATTTTTTATATTTTCGCTTAGAGGTTTCTGATTCTTCTTTATGAAAAGAAAAAAGAATTGTAACTTCTGCTTAAAGCACATAAAGGATGCATGAAATGAGAATTACCAAGGCAATCTGTTCTTGGCGAGCTAAATTTTGTAAAAATATGATCTATTATGTCGGCCCAAGCATCTCTTTTTGTCTAGAAGTAAGAAGTGAGGATGTACAGCTTCTTTATAGTTGCAAATTTGGATAAGGAATGTTTGGACTCAACCTTAATAATCTGCTTTTGTCTTGATATTATCCTTTGGTCCTGTATATGAAACTTTACCTGCTCTATGATTTCGTCTAATCTATGAAAACAAAGAATGACGCTTGGTCCATGCATGTAATTAGGACTGATTTTAGTGCGCTAGCTGTTTCCAATATTTTCTCTCTTTGTCCTATTGTTGGAATTGGTACAGAGCTTTGATTGTTTCTTGGAGTTCTACGATTCGTTTATACATGATCAGTGGAATCGTGTTGCTGAATTTCTTCCACATATAATCTGTGTAACTGCTTCTCGACCTCAGAGCTTTTAGTGATTTTGTCTCATGTCATGCCATAAATAGAAAATAGTAATCTGGAATTATATGTGTGGTTACAACTCTTTTTGTATCTATTTGTTGAAATTGATCTTTTAAACAATATATCCTCATTTTTTTTTTAATATAGTTTTCACCAAAAAAATATCATGCATCGTATAGAACTTCTAATGGAAGTTTATATATATGAATAAATCCATGCAACTATAGCTTTCTATCATAATTAACTATTACGAAATTTTTAGATATTAGATATTATATATATAAAATGGAAAAAATCCAACATATCTTTTGTTTCTATTTAATTTTTTGTCTCAGCTTTATAAATTAAAAATTCTATCAAAGTTAATGTTTTATTAGTTGTTAATTATTAATGGCCTTTTTGCATAAAAAATCCACTAGTTTTGGGCATTTGTAAAATTGGGTCGCTATTTTCGATTTTGCAGATTCGGTCCGGATTTTCAGTAAACTAACCAAAATACCTTTCTTACTTTTTCTCGCTTTTTTTTTTTTTTTTCTCTCTCTTCTTTTTTTTTTTTCTCTCGCTCTTTTTTTTTTTCTCTCCGAAGAAGCCGGCAGAGGCGGAGGCGGAACGCCTCGCCTCTGCCCCTCACGCCCTCGCCCTCGCCCGCGCACCCCGGCCCTCCTCGCCTCCGACCCCTCCGAGGCCACGCCGCGCCGCGACTCTTTTTTTTTTTTTTTTTTTTTCCTCTCCGACCCTCCCTCCACCCACCGTCCCCGCCGCCACCGCCGCCGGCGACGAAGAAGAAGTGCTTGTGGGGCCGAGAAGCACGCCGGCGAGGGAGGAAAAAAAATATAGTTACACTCCGGCGATGGCGGTGGGTTGTGACAAAAAAAAATTGTAAAGTAAAAAAAAATAAAAAAAAAAAAAATTATTTCCCTACTGAAAAGAACAAAAAATAGAGAAAAATAAAGAAGATGATGAAATTGCACTGTTATAAAAAATTACACTGTTTTAAAAAATATTTGCACTGTTTTACATGAATGTTGCAATATTTAAGAGAGAAATTATACTCTTTTGAGATGAAATTTATACTCTTTAGGCCAAATTATATTATTTAGGATAATGTTGCACCATTTCTTTCTCTTCCTCTTCTTCTTTCTTCTTCCTCCACTCTCCATCCTCATCTCCCTTTGTAGTACACTGAACTTTTGCAAATTGCGGAGTTCTAGTGTGAGAATAGTGGCTTGTACTATTCTGGGGTTTTGAGTTGAGTTTGGCGAGCTTCGGAGTGTTTTCGGAACTTAGAAAGTACGAAAACGGACTCTGGAAGTCGAAATCTGCAAAAGTGCAGATTTTGCAATTGCATACCGGTATCTGGTTTAGGGATACCGGAATCCAATGAGAATTGGTTTGCGCAGCTCTCGGATTCTGCGGAATCCGGCTGGAAATACCGGAATACACTGGCATTCCGGTATGTGCAATGCGCATACCGGTACTGGAGTGTTAGTACCGGTATGGGAAGTCGCATACCGGAATCCCTTTGCGCAGACTGCTTGGCCGAGGCTCGGTTTGCGGGATTTTTGGTGGGATACCGGTATGCCCATGCGCATACCGGTATACAATGCTGCAGAATGCAATTTGTGCAGTTTTGTGATTTTGTTCTTTGGAAGGGCTTATGGGGATATTGTTACATCTCTATAACTTACCCCTTCACCCCTCCTCTTTGCTGTTTTGGGCTGAGGCTTGGAGGAGAAGAAAGGTAGGGTTTTCCCTCTCTCTCTCTCTAGATTTTCTCTTCCCCCAACCCCTTAGATCATGTTTTGATCTCTTTTCTCTCCATTTTCTTCATGGAGGAGTACTCCTAGGCTTGGAGGGAGCTCGGGGCTGAGGAATGGAGCTTGATGGTGGATGGATCTTCAACCCTAGCTTGTGTGAGCTTGGTTGGAAGCCCGATTTGAGGTTTGTAGGCTCTCTTACAACCTCTATTTGTGTTTTTGCTTAAGATTTAGCTTGTAAACCTAGTTTCTTGAAATTAGGGTTTATTTTGGGGTTTCGTGATTGTGAGCCCTTGAGGTGGAATTGATGGGTGTAGAATGATGTTGTAGGTTGGATTTGATGATCTCTAACCTCAATTTGGACTTAGAACAAGTTTTACTTGCTCAAGGTAATTTTCACCCTTTTACCTCATAGATTTTGGTGGTTTTCGAATTTGTTCGTTCGAAGCTTTTAACCCCTTGGAAATTTATCTTAAGGTATGAGAAGCTCGGGGGACAACTTTGTTTCGAAGTACTGCGAGGTTCCGACGAGAATCCGGTGGGTCTGACCTCACCGGAATGGGTGAACTCCCCCTATGTCTCCTATCTAGTTATAGGATTGATTAGATGCATAATTATGTTAATTATGGCATGATGATAATTGTGATTGCATGAGACATGCAAGTTGTTTATGAAAATGCATATTTCATATAGTATGGCATTATGAGAATATTATGCATGCTAGAGTATTGGCACTATTAGTGTAATGACGCATTAGGAAATGCTAAGTATACTATGCATGCTAGGGATGAGCATCATTTGAGACACCACTTGAGCGGTGGACTAGTGAACTCTCTTGCATACCAAAGTATGCTTGTATAGAGAAAAGAGGAATTATGGCAAATGCAATATATGAATGGTTGTATAGAGAAAAGAGAGGATTTGATATATGCAAGATAAGTTGTTGCACCTCATTTAGGTGGGCAACTTTGACGGGCATCGTTGGCTTTGGCTCGACCTTTTGGTCGTGGATTGATTCCATGTTTAAGACATGAGGAAAGGGATACTATTTGCATTTGATATTATAATTGGTTTAACATGAGTCCATTTGGTTAATTAACCGCTTGCATGATAGTTTTATACTCTATGAAGTAGAGGTTGTTGTAGCTTATGCATGGCATGAATATGGACTCGTGGGCATTGTAGAATGCATGGATTATAGCATTAGAGAATGCATGACATATGGCATCGTAGAATGAGAATGAATGATTTTGGGCATTTGTAGAATGCATTGTTTTGGCATTAGCGGAATGCATAGTACATGACATTAGAATAATGCATGGTTTATGAACGGTTACATGTTAGAGACATGGACATATTGGTAGGGACATACCCTAGAACATTGAGAACAACATGATGATGTTGACATTAGCATATTGGCTATTGGATGTAGTAAACATAAAGTGATATGTTTTGACATAACGTGAAATTAAACCTATGATATTATTATGGTTGATTGTGCTTGTGGCCATTATGCTTATTCACACATGCTTGTGAGGGTCGCTCCCTACAAGCCGGCACTCCGGAGTTGGCCTAGCGACAGTTATTTCGCCCGTGTGTTAGATATAGCGCCGAAATGGAACCGCCGTGGGCGAGGCTCATCCTTAGCGTGAGGGTGGTGACTACCACGGAGCCATTAGGCACGGCACAAGATGAACATCCCGCTATTATATTATTTTATGGCTACACAATTATGGTGTATGCAAGGTGAATATTCATATGGTAAAAAGGTTATTTTAACCGGAACGAGATATTTGACACCCTAATTAATTGTTGCATATACATGTAGTGTATGGACATAGTATAGGGTGGTGACATTGTGGCATTACATGTAGTGAACATAACTTTTATATTGTTGAGAACAAGTCACTTAGTTCATACATGTAGTAGCAAATTAAACATACATTACATACTTGTAGTTAGAGACAAGTCATTATGTATTATTAAACTTGACATATAGTAAGTTTATGACATTAGAATATGTGTAGTTGATCATGGCATTAAATTGACATGCATGTAAATCATGAGATTAATTGTTGAGCATATAACAATAGAACATGTTTATGTTCATATAGATGTTTTAGTCATTGGAGGCAAGATAGGTGTAGAACTATCTGTTTAGCATCAAATATTATTATGCTTTCTGCTTTATGTTTCGAATTTCTTTTAACCATCTTGCCTCAGTTGACCTAGCGGTGTAATTCGCCACTCTCGGCGGCTTACCCATTGGGAACTATTGAATAATAGTTCTCATCCCCCTGGGGTTGTTGTTTTATTTCAGAGCCTTCCGCAGCAGGAGAGGCTTGGGATCGCGGTAAGGGATTAGCAGCTAGCTAGAGCCTCTACGGTGTTATTATTGTAGGCATACCATGATGTCCTTTCATTTTATTTTATATGAAAGGTGTGTAGACGTTGGTTGACCTATTGTGGATAAGATGTATAAAGTTTATTGTATATCTTGAGATTTTAGTTGTATGGATTTATTTTAGTTGTAGACATATGTTCTCGCTCTGATTACCTTGTTTAGGATGTATTATTTATCCTTCTTGATGGTTGTTAGCATAGACGCCTTGTGTACATTGTGTTGTTTGAGGTACACGGCGGGTCTGTGCACGTGCCTGGTAGGCTCCCTCGAGGGCCCGGGGCGTGACAGATTATAGTGGTATCAGAGCCTAGGGTTGAGTCATAGTGGACCTAGCAAACCTTAGGCAGGTTGGACGATAAGGAATAGGAACGTGAGAGACGGGATCTCTTGTGACATATTGGCGAAAGTATTATGATTGGGTCGTTTCTAAAAGCTCCAAACTTGTTGGAGTTAGATCGGAGTGAACCACTTCTATACCCTTGGAGGGTCACGTTGGCGGCCGACAACGTGACATCGGGGAATAGTGGGAGTCCACTTCATTACTTTCGCATGATTGGGGTTATAGTTTTATGTGGGGATGTGTTGGCGTGGGGTGTTTCACCTGCGCATGTTTTGCTTGTTGCAGCTTGAGTGGCGATCGACGCACTCGATGGCGGCCGAGGCAGCCGAGACGGGACTTCTGCATCCTCCGGATTTGGTGAGACCCTAAAGTTGAGAGAACAACTGGTAAATTCAGCGAGTGTGGTGGAGCGGCGATCATTATGATGTTACTCCAAGTTGAGGCTTTGCGCCGGCAGACGAGAGGATTAAACAACTGGAGGATTTGTCGATCCAGTTGGTAGTCAACCTCAGGAAATGTTATGAGAATGCGGATCGTACCTTGGTAAGGGCAAGAGATGTGGAGACCGTTGGGACGGCAAAAGAAGCTACTATGAGTGGCAAGATTATTGTAAGAGGACAATCAAGTGATCAAGGAGAAATTTGATCTCGAGAAGGTGGACCTTTAGTAGGATGATAATGGGACGTCGAATCGTCATCAACTATTGTGACGTGTGAGCGGTGGAGCCGCGAGTGCCCGATGATACTCTTGGAGTTGAGGCTAGTGCTCTCTTCGTGGCCAGGTGGGCCATTTCCAGTTGGAGTGTTTGAGGAGTTTAATGTCGACGATATTGAGATCGACTTCGTGCGGTTGGCACCGGGTGAATGCATGTCTATTTGACAGGCAGAGGATGATGCAGCGATAATGGAGGTTGTCGCAGCTCGTAGTATTGGAGCTTGTTGTGGTTTGTTATGATTGTGGCTTTGGATCGGCTGTTTACCGAATGCTTGGCAGGGAACTTATTCCTGGATGCTTGCTGATGAGTGGTCCTGAGTGTTTGGGCTTGTGAGTACTGTTCCTGTACTCCGCTAGTTTTGGATGTTTTGTGCGCCAACGAAGTGATTGGCTTTATGTGGCTGAGAGCGTTTAGTTCTAATTTGAACTTGGGCTGGCTCTTCGGCTATTTGATTGCCGATGAGTGTGTGAGCCGAACAGTAGTGCTTTGGGATCTTGGACACGAAATAGTGTTTTCAGAGGGCGTGAAAATTCGTTAATTGCGACGATTGTTTCACCCGCCCAAGCCTGGTTGTTGGCTGAGTGGGCGCGTGGCCTTTAGGCCAGCACCCTTGGTGAGTGTTGAGAATCCTCAAAAGCGAGGATGTCTCTTGTGAGGGAGTTGCCTGTGCAATCCCGGTTGTGTTGTGAGAGTTGAAGGCTTGGTCTGGAGACCTCTTTTGCCTTGTGTTTCCTCTTGTGGAGTGTAGATCTCGTTTATTTTGAGCGGATGGGTCATTTCGACTGCGAGTCGACTATCGTGAGCTCGATAGGGTCACGATCAAGGATATGCACCCGTAGTTGAGATATGTTGATCTGTTTGATCAAGCTCCAGGGATTCTGGTTTTACTCGAGGGTAGTTGCAATCTGAGTACTACTCTCGTTGAGATGAATTTGAGTTTGGACCGAGGGTAACTTGTTTACTCGGTGTAGACATTACGAAATTGTCGTGGTGTCGTTCGAGCTGTTGATGCTCTTGTGTGTTGCGATGTTTGGCCCTTTTGGGTATCTTGGTCCCTGTGCGCATCGACGATGAGTGGGAAATCAAGAGGCGATGAAGACCATGAAGATTCCTTTGGATGAGGATTGCAAGTGCTTCAAGTTGAAGACGTGCTGATTTGGTTATGAGGACTAGCACCCCTTGGCAGATGATGCCAAAGTGGTTATGAGTGGAGATATCAAGGAAACCAAACTATTCATAGTGGATTGAGACAAGCGGATGTGATCGAAGTTCAAACTTCCTAGTTTGATTGGATGTTATGGATATTGGTGGAGAGATTACTTAGTTATCTACTCCCTTTTCTGGACTCACACATTAAGGGATTAAACCTTTGGAATGTGTGAGAGGAGTTTCTTGGAACTGTTGGTGTGGTCGACGACCGCCAACCTTGGTTACCCCGAAGGTGGGCTTTTTGTTTTGTAGTTGTGTTTCTCTCTATGGATTGAGTTGCACTTTGGTGTAAAATTGAAAGGTAGGGTTAACCTTTCAGCAAGTGAGAGAATGCAAGAGGATTTGCCAAATTGTGATTTGGAAATGATTGCCATGGCATTTGCTTGAAAATGTGGCAATTGTATGTATTGTCAGTGGTGTGGAGTGCACCCAGACCTTATTGTTGGAGATATCTCGATACTCAAGGAAATGAGTCGAAGCTGTGAAAACAGATTAGAGGCTGGTGTTCTAGAGATATCGATGAGATGAGTATTATGATGTGGTATCTATCCTTTGGATCGAATCACAGGAGCTAGCCTTGATCTCGAACGGTAAATGGTGCAATTGAGACCAAGAGTGTAGTGATTGATGATTTTCTAGTAGACTGTCAAAAAAGTGTCTTGACGGTGGAACCGACAAGTTGTGCTTGTGATGGCAAGGCTTATGTGATATGCTATGTAAAGACTATCTACCTTGTATGGAGAAAGGATGATTACCGGAGGTTCCGGGATTGGATTGTCTCGCTTCTAAGCTAGACGTGATGATTGTCGAGAGGTTGTGAATAGGAGTCACTATTCACCTGAGTTGGATTGAGAAAATTTTGCACAAGTATACTTGGGCAATTTGTGTGATTGCATAGGGCGTCTAGCTCTATCATTTTGGAATTTGGACCATTGGATGACTCTCGGCGAGAGATGGAATTTTTGGACATTTGAATCTGATGATTGAATTGTGATACTTGGTTAAGAAAATCCAAGAGCTTATGTTTGAGGAATCTAAGTTTCAGATTCTTAGGATTATTTGAGACCCTGAGGCAATTGGGCCTAGTGGTATGTGTAGCTGCTCTACTTCAGGTCTATTGAAGGTATTTGAATTCTACTCCGATGTGGATGTCGCCGAATTAGAGCTACATGAAGGTCTAAACTTCAAGGAGCATTGATGTGGATTGGACTTATGGAATGTAGGAATTCGGGATTATTACTATTCCTACTACAAGATGCCTTGGAACGACGTCTTGGACGCGACGCTTGGTGTGAGAGCTGGAGGCTTCACTGCGAGGATGATGTTCTTATCTCCTCTGGATTGCTGTTTGTTTGTTGTTGTTGATCCGTAGTTTCGCGGACGAAACTCCTTTTTAGGAGGGGAGTATGTAGTACACTGAACTTTTGCAAATTGCGGAGTTCTAGTGTGAGAATAGTGGCTTGTACTATTCTGGGGTTTTGAGTTGAGTTTGGCGAGCTTCGGAGTGTTTTCGGAACTTAGAAAGTACGAAAACGGACTCTGGAAGTCGAAATCTGCAAAAGTGCAGATTTTGCAATTGCATACCGGTATCTGGTTTAGGGATACCGGAATCCAATGAGAATTGGTTTGCGCAGCTCTCGGATTCTGCGGAATCCGGCTGGAAATACCGGAATACACTGGCATTCCGGTATGTGCAATGCGCATACCGGTACTGGAGTGTTAGTACCGGTATGGGAAGTCGCATACCGGAATCCCTTTGCGCAGACTGCTTGGCCGAGGCTCGGTTTGCGGGATTTTTTGTGGGATACCGGTATGCCCATGCGCATACCGGTATACAATGCTGCAGAATGCAATTTGTGCAGTTTTGTGATTTTGTTCTTTGGAAGGGCTTATGGGGATATTGTTACATCTCTATAACTTACCCCTTCACCCCTCCTCTTTGCTGTTTTGGGCTGAGGCTTGGAGGAGAAGAAAGGTAGGGTTTTCCCTCTCTCTCTCTCTAGATTTTCTCTTCCCCCAACCCCTTAGATCATGTTTTGATCTCTTTTCTCTCCATTTTCTTCATGGAGGAGTACTCCTAGGCTTGGAGGGAGCTCGGGGCTGAGGAATGGAGCTTGATGGTGGATGGATCTTCAACCCTAGCTTGTGTGAGCTTGGTTGGAAGCCCGATTTGAGATTTGTAGGCTCTCTTACAACCTCTATTTGTGTTTTTGCTTAAGATTTAGCTTGTAAACCTAGTTTCTTGAAATTAGGGTTTATTTTGGGGTTTCGTGATTGTGAGCCCTTGAGGTGGAATTGATGGGTGTAGAATGATGTTGTAGGTTGGATTTGATGATCTCTAACCTCAATTTGGACTTAGAACAAGTTTTACTTGCTCAAGGTAATTTTCACCCTTTTACCTCATTGATTTTGGTGGTTTTCGAATTTGTTTGTTCGAAGCTTTTAACCCCTTGGAAATTTATCTTAAGGTATGAGAAGCTCGGGGGACAACTTTGTTTCGAAGTACTGCGAGGTTCCGACGAGAATCCGGTGGGTCTGACCTCACCGGAATGGGTGAACTCCCCCTATGTCTCCTATCTAGTTATAGGATTGATTAGATGCATAATTATGTTAATTATGGCATGATGATAATTGTGATTGCATGAGACATGCAAGTTGTTTATGAAAATGCATATTTCATATAGTATGGCATTATGAGAATATTATGCATGCTAGAGTATTGGCACTATTAGTGTAATGACGCATTAGGAAATGCTAAGTATACTATGCATGCTAGGGATGAGCATCATTTGAGACACCACTTGAGCGGTGGACTAGTGAACTCTCTTGCATACCAAAGTATGCTTGTATAGAGAAAAGAGGAATTATGGCAAATGCAATATATGAATGGTTGTATAGAGAAAAGAGAGGATTTGATATATGCAGGATAAGTTGTTGCACCTCATTTAGGTGGGCAACTTTGACGGGCATCGTTGGCTTTGGCTCGACCTTTTGGTCGTGGATTGATTCCATGTTTAAGACATGAGGAAAGGGATACTATTTGCATTTGATATTATAATTGGTTTAACATGAGTCCATTTGGTTAATTAACCGCTTGCATGATAGTTTTATACTCTATGAAGTAGAGATTGTTGTAGCTTATGCATGGCATGAATATGGACTCGTGGGCATTGTAGAATGCATGGATTATAGCATTAGAGAATGCATGACATATGGCATCGTAGAATGCATGATTTTGGGCATTTGTAGAATGCATTGTTTTGGCATTAGCGGAATGCATAGTACATGACATTAGAATAATGCATGGTTTATGAACGGTTACATGTTAGAGACATGGACATATTGGTAGGGACATACCCTAGAACATTGAGAACAACATGATGATGTTGACATTAGCATATTGGCTATTGGATGTAATAAACATAAAGTGATATGTTTTGACATAACGTGAAATTAAACCTATGATATTATTATGGTTGATTGTGCTTGTGGCCATTATGCTTATTCACACATGCTTGTGAGGGTCGCTCCCTACAAGCCGGCACTCCGGAGTTGGCCTAGCGACAGTTATTTCGCCCGTGTGTTAGATATAGCGCCGAAATGGAACCGCCGTGGGCGAGGCTCATCCTTAGCGTGAGGGTGGTGACTACCACGGAGCCATTAGGCACGGCACAAGATGAACATCCCGCTATTATATTATTTTATGGCTACACAATT
The DNA here is from genome assembly GCA_016920855.1 of Puya raimondii. Taxonomy (NCBI): domain Eukaryota; kingdom Viridiplantae; phylum Streptophyta; class Magnoliopsida; order Poales; family Bromeliaceae; genus Puya; species Puya raimondii. The sequence continues at coordinate 638,735 of JABWPP010000047.1, forward strand.
ATGGTGTATGCAAGGTGAATATTCATATGGTAAAAAGGTTATTTTAACCGGAACGAGATATTTGACACCCTAATTAAATTGTTGCATATACATGTAGTGTATGGACATAGTATAGGGTGGTGACATTGTGGCATTACATGTAGTGAACATAACTTTTATATTGTTGAGAACAAGTCACTTAGTTCATACATGTAGTAGCAAATTAAACATACATTACATACTTGTAGTTAGAGACAAGTCATTATGTATTATTAAACTTGACATATAGTAAGTTTATGACATTAGAATATGTGTAGTTGATCATGGCATTAAATTGACATGCATGTAAATCATGAGATTAATTGTTGAGCATATAACAATAGAACATGTTTATGTTCATATAGATGTTTTAGTCATTGGAGGCAAGATAGGTGTAGAACTATCTGTTTAGCATCAAATATTATTATGCTTTCTGCTTTATGTTTCGAATTTCTTTTAACCATCTTGCCTCAGTTGACCTAGCGGTGTAATTCGCCACTCTCGGCGGCTTACCCACTGGGAACTATTGAATAATAGTTCTCATCCCCCTGGGGTTGTTGTTTTATTTTAGAGCCTTCCGCAGCAGGAGAGGCTTGGGATCGCGGTAAGGGGTTAGCAGCAAGCTAGAGCCTCTACGGTGTTATTATTGTAGGCATACCATGATGTCCTTTCATTTTATTTTATATGAAAGGTGTGTAGACGTTGGTTGACCTATTGTGGATAAGATGTATAAAGTTTATTGTATATCTTGAGATTTTAGTTGTATGGATTTATTTTAGTTGTAGACATATGTTCTCGCTCTGATTACCTTGTTTAGGATGTATTATTTATCCTTCTTGATGGTTGTTAGCATAGACGCCTTGTGTACATTGTGTTGTTTGAGGTACACGGCGGGTCTGTGCACGTGCCTGGTAGGCTCCCTCGAGGGCCCGGGGCGTGACACCCTTTCTCTCTCTCTTTCCTCACACTCCAAAACAATTTTGAACCGGTGTGGTCGAAGCCGAAGGAGGAGGAGCGGCCGTAGTCGCGGGGGTCAAAGAGGTAAACGGGGAGGAGGGAGAGGGAGGCGTCGGCGGTGGCGCGCGGGGCGGTGGTGGGCGGGCGCAGAGGGGGCGGCGGCGTAGCGTAGGGGGGGGGCGGGGGGGCGGGGGCGGGCGCGGGCGCGGGGGCGCAGGGGGCGCATCCCCTGCCCCCCTCTCCCCCCGGGACGCGCCCCCTGCGCCCTCTGGGGGCGCGTGCACGGGTGCAGGGAGCGCCCCCTGGGGGTGCGTGCACGGGAACATGGGGCGCAGGGAGCGCCCCCTGCGCCCACCTGAGGGGGCGGGCGGGCGCAGGGGCGGGGGCCCGGGCCCGAGCGGGCGCAGGGGCGCAGGGGGCGCGTCTCCTGCGCCCCCTGCGGCCCGCGCCCCGCGCCCGTGCCTCCAGGGGCCGCAGGGGGCGCGTCCCCTCCGCCCCCTGCGTCCCCCGCGCCCCGCCGCGCCCTCGCCGCCGACGCGCTGCTCCCCTTCTCCCCTCTCCCTTCTTCCCGTTTACCTCTTCGTCCCGCCGCGCCCTCGCCGCCGACGCGCTGCTCCCGCTCGCCTTCGAGATCCTTGCCCGCGGAAAGGTGGACGGAAAATAAGAGTATAACGAAGGTGCAAAATGGTGCAATAAAGGTGCAAAATGGTGTAATGAAGGTACAAAATGGTGAAAAATGGTGCAACGAAAGTTAAAATGGTGCAACTAAGGTGTAAAATGGTGCAACGCAGAGTTCGCAGAGCTCGGCGGCCGTCATCTTCAACGGCTACGACGGCGCTCAACTGCACGGGCGCTTGGAGCGGAGGCGGTGGTGGGCGGGCTCAGGGGGCACGGCGAGCGCAGGGGGCGCCCCCTGCGCGGCGATGGCAGGGGGCAGGGGGCGGAGCCTGCCTCATGCGCCCGCGCGAACTGGGGGGGGGGGGCGCTCGGGGCGGACGGGGGGACGGGGGGCGCGCCGCGCGCCCCCCTACCGGGGCATGTGGGGGGGGGGGGGGGCCCGGGGGGGCCCGGGTTGGGCCGTGGCTGGGGCGGGGGCCCGGGCCCTGGCGGGCGCAGGGGCGCAGGGGGGGCGCGTCCCCTGCGCCCCCGCGCCCCCGCCCCTAGGGGCCGCAGGGGGCGCGTCCCCTGCGCCCCCCGCGCCCCGCGCCGGAACCCCCTTGGGCCGCAGGGGGCGCGTCCCCTGCACCCCCTGCGCCCCCCCGCGCCCGCGCCCCCTGCCCCCTGTGCCCCTGCGCCCCCGCGCCCCCGCCCCCTGCGCTCGCCGCGCCACCTATGCCCGCCCACCACCGCCCCGCGCGCCACCGCCGACGCCTCCCTCTCCTTTCTCCCCGTTTACCTCTTCGACCCCCGCGACTACGGCCGCTCCTCCTCCTCCGGCTTCGACCGCACCGGTTCAAAATTGTTTTGAAGTGTGAGGAAAGAGAGAGAGAAAGGGGGATGAGGATGGAGAGTGGAGGAAGAAGGAAGAAGAAGAGGAAGAGAAAGAAATGGTGCAATATTATCCTAAATAGTATAATTTTACCTAAAGAGTGTAAATTTAATCTTAAAAGAGTGTAATTTCTCTATTAAATAGTGCAACATTCATTAAAACAGTGCAAACATTTTTTTAAAACAGTGTAATTTTTTTTAACAGTGCAATTTCATCATATTATTTATTTTTCTTTATTTTTTATTCTTTTCAGTAGGGAAATAATTTTTTTTATTTTTATTTTTTTCTTTACATTTTTTTTGTTACGACCCACCGCCCTCGTCGGAGTGTAACTATATTTTTTTCCCTCCCTCGCCGGCGTGCTTCTCGGCCCCAAGAAGCACTTCTTCTTCGTCGCCGGCGGTGGCGGCGGGGACGGCGGGTGGAGGAGGGTCGGAGAGGGAAAAAAAAAGTCGTGGCGCGGCGCGGCCTCGGAGGGGTCGGAGGTGTGGAGGTCGGGGGTGCGCGGGCGAGGGCGAGGGCGAGGGCGAGGGCGTGAGGGGCAGAGGCGAGGCGTTCCGCCTCTGCCTCCGCCGCCTTCTTCGGAGAGAAAAAAAAAAGAGCGAGAGAAAAAAAAGAAGAGAGAGAAAAAAAAAGGAGAGAGAAAAAGTAAGAAGGGTATTTTGGTCAGTTTACTGAAAATTCGGACCGAATCTGCAAAATCGAAAATAGCGATTCAATTTTGCAAAAGCCCAAAACTAGTGGATTTTTATGCAAAAAGGCCATTATTAATTGATATTTTTTAACTGCAAATAATTAAATTATTATATTTGATAAAATCACCACTTAATGTGATAAAATATTTTTTTCTATCTATTTAAATTATTATAATAAATTTTTTTGTAATTTTTTTTCGTATGTGCCTTTTAATACTAATAAATTCTTATAAAAGTTTATGTTGCATATGTACCAATTTAAATTATTCTTATTTAAATTAATTCAATTGTTAACTTATATCTATCTAAGTTTATTTAACTAATACTTTATTATTAAAATAATATAAAAATATAAAATAAAATTTATTATTAATTTTTTTTTTATATTTGCAACATCACATGATTCAAGGCTATATGACTCTTAATTGTTGTATTGGATGAAAAGTTCTGCAACAAAAAGTATTATTTAGAAGTTGGACTAATTTGCAAACATTGGGCAATTCCTAAATAATTATACTCCTGTAGCTTTTTAGTGAGAAATAACCTTGCCAGGTCTATCTGGAATATGCAAAACCAGTTGCCTCAATTTCAATTCATGCTGCCTTAGCATGCACACGTAGGCGATTATTTTAGGCAACTTTGTATAGTAAGTTCTCTAAGATACATGTACTAAGATGCGGTAGAGGTTGATGTAGTGTAACAAATAGCTACTAATTAAAAATATATAAACATTTTTTGCTGGTATTTGAGAGAAATCATGAAAAAAGACCCAAACTAACATTCTGTTGAACAATTGAATGACGATGACTGACTTGAAGGCAAATCAAATTAAAAGTAATCATATAATTAGACTAAAAGTGAGATATAGAAAAGTCTGAAAATAACTTATAAAAATGCAAAATTATAGGTCGAAACAATTGAGTTTAGATCCCAAACTCGGCGAGAATTGCTCCGCTATTCAATGCGTACATCTTGAAAAGGAATTATTGAATTGGGGTTGCATGTTTAGATTGATATGCGAGCGAAAGTTATGACCATTTAAAGATTTCTCGAACAGATTATGAAAATTACCTAAACTTAATGGGATTTTTGGAATATATCAAGAAAAATTTGCATCAATCCCATCCAATATTAGATACGCATATAGGGATAATTTTCTTCTTTGTATTCAACACTTCTATATACTTTATCAAAATATTCTTTTCCACCTAAGTTTAGATTTACTTTGTTCTAAAGGTGAAGTTATATAAAACTAAACTTTACTTACATTTTTGACTAAGATATTTTATAGCATTTTGAATTTCATATTAGATTTGAAGATAATCTCAGTCAGTTTGTAGCTTTGCATGTGTGTCAATTAGTCTTAAATATTTTACTATAACTAACCAATTGTACACCGGCAAAACAATAGGAGGAAAGGTTCGTTAAAGTTCTTGCCGGAATAGAGTGCAAAGGGATTCCAATATGCTTCATAAGAGAAATCTCGGAGAGTGGTAATAAACTTTTATCCTATATTACATTCTTTCTTATGCAATTTTTTCTTTTGAAAGAAAAGTTATCATGTTGGCATTCGGTTAAACCGAATCGGGTGCGCCCATGATCGGGCTCGATCCGACGGTTATTATTTTGTCTAATTAGGTTAGGATTAATCTCTCTTTTAAATTAGAAAGCTAATTAGAGATAAATCCTAGTCAGATTAGGATAACGTAATATAAACCGATTTGGCCTTATCTTTACTTGCCCATTAAAATTTTGGAATCCCTTATAAATATACGGGGTATCTCTCATATGATATGTGACAAGAAAAATAGAGAGAAATCACATCCTCCATTAACCTATTGTTCTAGAGGGTCTTGAACGGTGGATTAGAGATCGTGCTCGTTTGTAGTTCGATCCACCGCGAGTTTGGAGCGATTGAAGACTTTCGAGGACGATCCAAGGACACGTGAATCAACCTCTTCGATCCGGGCTCATCGCGTTCTAGCGCGAATCGCTTCCGCAAAAGGTACGAACGAACCAAACCATACTTCCGCTGCGTTCTACATGATCATTTTCTTCTTTTCATTATGATAGATCATAACTACTAGATTTCATAGTTATGTACTTGATTTATTTCTTTGTACTTTCTACTTTTCATGCAAATTGATATCTATCATTTTTCTTTGGTTTTGCTCTTGGTTGTATTATTTAGTGTTTTCTTCCCAGAATTGGTTGATTGTGTCAGATGGATTATGCTACGATGTCTAGAGAAAGACGAAAATTTCGAAAGTTTGTTCTTGATAATCGTCGAAACAGTCGGGGATTCTCTGCTACGATAAAATCAAATTGCAATGACGAGGCTCTGTCTTTGGATTATGCCACCTCAATTACTTTGTTAAGAAAATGGAAACGAATATCAAAAAGCAACAATTTAATGGTTGGTGATCTTGGTGCACAACATGAATCTACTAGCAGATCATCCCAAACTACAATTTATGAAGGGCACGACATAGAACAGTCATACCTTGGAATGCAAGAATATGAGTGTCAATCATGTGGGGCTCTACTTTGGTATGACGAAAGGATCAAATCTAGCAAGGAAAATAGTCTTCGGTTTTCTCTTTGCTGTGCCGACGGCAAAGTTGTCCTATCGTTATTGCCACAAACACCTGATTTACTAGACTATTTGTTGGACTACAATGGTAGTAGTGAATCTGTAAAATTTCGAGAAAATATTCGTGTCTACAACTCTATATATGTTTGCATTTACATCGATTGGGGCAAAAATTGACAATAAAATTAACAGAAAACCTGGCCCTTATATATTCAGAATATCCGGGCAAAATCACCATAGAATGGGTTCTCTACTTCCTGTTGATGGAGAACGTCCGAAATTTGCTCAATTATATATTTATGATACGAAAAATGAAATCGATAATAGAATGAGATCATTTAATGCATCTGATGAATTGCAAAATATTGATAGAACTATTGTCGGGCAACTAATCAAAATGTTTGATCATGAAAATGAGATAGTAAAATCATTTCGAATGGCAAGGGACCGATTCAAAGAAGATGATTTTTTGCCTATCCGCTTGAGGTTGATCGGTAGTCGTACTGATAGGTCTCAGTATAATCCTCCTTCATGTTCTGAGATTGCCGGATTAATAATTGGTGACTTTGGTCATGCGGATCGTCAGCGAGATATTGTGGTTGACCATAAGATGGAAGGGTTAAAAAGGATTAGTGATTTACATCCTTCCTTCATGGCTATGCAATATCCTATATTATTTCCATATGGAGAAGATGGTTTTAGGATAGGCATGAAATATAATAGTACTTCACACAGAAAAATTGGTTTTAGGAAATGTATTACAATGCGTGAATTTTATCCCTACAGAATACAAAATAGAACGTTTGAGGGAAAGACACTAATAAGAGGAGGTAGACTTTTTCAACAATATTTGGTTGATGCATTTTCATGCATTGAGGAAGATCATCTTGATTATATTAGGAGAAACCAGGCAAACTTGCGGACGGAGGTTTATAGTGGAATTAAAGACGCTGTTGTTGCAGGCGATGTTAATGATAACGCAATCGGTAAAAAAATAATTTTGCCAGCAAGTTTCACTGCTGGTCCCCGTTATATGATTCAAAATTATTAAGATGCTATTGCCATCTGTAGACATTGTGGACACCCTGATTTGTTCATCACATTTACCTGTAATGCACAATGGCCTGAAATACAAAATGCCTTACAATTTATTCCCGGCCAAAAAGCAGAAGATCGTCCTGATATTGTAAGCAGGGTTTTCAAGATGAAAGTCAATGCATTGATGGTAGATTTCAAAAAAGGAAATTATTTTGGAAGAACTATAGCTGGTATACTTCTATTTTATATATCTTTCATTCATCATAAGAAAAATTCTTTCAAAATTTGCTTCTTACTTTTTTTTTCACTATGTAGATTTATATACAATTGAATTTCAGAAAAGAGGTCTCCCTCATGTGCATATCTTAGTTTGGTTACATCCAGATCTTAAGTTGCCAACAACTACAGATATAGATTCAATTATTTTTGTCGAAATACCATATGGAGATTTTGATCCGGTTGGATATGCTACTGTTTCAAAAATTATGATGCATGGACCGTGTGGCTCTACAAATTCTAAAGCACCGTGTATGGTTAAAGGTCGATGCTTAAAACATTTTCCAAAAGAATTCAGAAATGAAACGACTGTGGATGAAAACGGATTTGCTATTTATAGAAGGAGAAACAATGAAAGGTTTGTCACAAAAAAGGGCATTAATCTTGACAACCGACATGTTGTGCCGCACAACTTTCCGTTAATAGTTAAATACCAGGCTCATATTAATGTTGAGTGGTGCAACAAGTCAAAATTAATCAAATATTTATTTAAGTACATCAATAAGGGTTCAGATAGAACAAGGGCTGTAATAGAGGACAATTATTTGTGCAACAATGGTTGTCGTGATGTACAATACAAGCAGATTGATGAGATTAAAAAGTACTTGGATTGTAGATATTTATCAGCGTATGAAGCTGTTTGGAGATTATTCCAATTTGATATACACTCTAGAGAACCTACAGTTGAACGATTAATTTTACATTTGCCGTTGATGAATAATGTGACATATCATGGAAGTCAGAACTTAATTGATGTTCTAGATCGATACAATGTTGAGAAAACAATGTTTACTGAGTAGATGGTAACAAATGCAAAATATGATGATGCCCGTGAATTGACTTATGCAGAATTTCCGGCTAAATGGGTTTGGCATTCCACTGACAAAATATGGACAAGACGTAAAAAAGGAAATCGAATTGGAAGAATTATTTATATCCATCCAAATGCTGGTGAACTTTATTTTCTAAGAATGCTTTTGAACAAGACTAAAGGGCCGAGAAATTATACAGAAATTAGAACTGTTGACGGTATCGTGTACGAAACATACCGCGCTGCATGTGATGCACTTGGGTTGCTGGGTAACGACATAGAATGGCGCGAAGCAATAGAGGAAGCATCTCATTGGTCTTCTTCTGCTGATTTGAGGCAACTTTTTATTACTTTGGTTATGTTTTGTGAGGTAGCTGATCCTGTAAAATTATGGAATGATTTTTGGAAACTGTTTGCAGATGATATTTTATATAGATTAAAGAAAGTACTGGAAGTTCGTGAATTGCGGATGCCTGAAGTACAGCTGCAAAATTATGTTTTATTTGAATTATAAGTGTTGTTTAACAAAAGTTGTAGCTCACTCTCTCAGTTCAACCTTCCAGTTCCTGATAGATTGATTTTAGAAGATATGAGTAACAAGTTGTTGAGAGAAGAACTAGATTATGATGCAGATGCTTTAAAATCCGAACATAGAAGATTATTTAGCGAGATGAATGATGAGCAGAAGACTATATACAATTATGTTTTGACTTCTATTTATGAAGATAAAGGAGATGCAATTTTCGTATATGGTCATGGCGGGACTGGAAAAACTTATTTGTGGCAGACAATAATTTGTAAACTTCGTTCAGAAGGCAAAATAGTTTTGGCTGTTGCTTCATCTGGAATTGCTTCGCTTCTGCTTCCTGGTGGGCGAACGGCTCATTCTAGATTCAAGATACCTATAAAAGTAGATGAGTTCTCAACCTGCGAAATTAAAAAAGGAAGTCAACTCGCAAAATTGCTTTCTTACACTAGCTTAATTATATAGGATGAAGCACCAATGAACCATAGGAATTGTTTTGAAGCTTTAGATAAATCACTAAGAGATATCTTACAAACAGATACTGGAGAAGTTCAACAAAAATTATTTGGCGGCAAAACTATTGTATTTGGAGGGGATTTCCGTCAAATACTTCCTGTTATTGTTAGTGGAACAAGGCAAGATATAGTTGACGCAGCAATCACTAGGTCATATATTTGGGATAGTTGTAAAGTCTTTCAACTATCGATAAATATGAGGTTGCTTAAATGCCCAGAGAATGGGATATCAAAAAAGGAGTTGGCAGATTTCACAAAATGGATTCTCGACTTGGGTGATGGTAAATTAGATGCCATCGGATTAGACAATGAAGAAGAGGCTACTTGGATCAAGATACCAGATGATTTGCTCATAAAAAGTAGCGGAGATGATGTTAAAGATATTATTTTTACAATATATGATGACCTTCAAGAAAACTACCAAAAAGTCATATATTTAAGAGATAGAGCTATTATCACACCGATGAATGAAATAGTTGATGAAATAAATGATTATGTCTTATCTTTGCTGCCAAATGAAGAGAAGGTATATATGAGTTCTGACTCAATTTGTAGGTCCTCAACAAATGCTGACGACAATGATGTTCTCTATCCTGTTGAATTTTTAAATTCTCTAAAGTTTAATGGTGTGCCTCATCATGAACTAAAATTAAAAATAGGGACTCCAATAATGTTGCTACGTAATATCAGCCAAGGTTCAGGGCTGTGCAATGGCACTCGCTTAATTGTTACTCAATGAGCTTCGAAAGTTATTGAGGCACATATATTCACTGGAAACCATGCAGGTGAAAAAGTATACATCCCTCGCATTGTAATGCACGTGACGGAAACAAAGTGGCCATTTACTTTGAAAAGAAGACAATTTCCAATTCGTTTATGTTATGCTATGATAATCAACAAAAGTCAGGGTCAGACGTTAAAGAAGGTAGGACTTTATCTACCGAGACCGGTATTCTCTCATGGGCAGTTATATGTTGCAGTTTCACGAGTCACCTCCCGTGAAGGATTGCAAATTCTTATTGAGGATAAAGAGAGATATTTTGAAGGATATACACAAAATATTGTTTACAGTGAAATTTTTGACGACCTGAAGAAATAATATATAATTTTTTTAGTATTATGCTTTGTAAGTTTGCTTTGCCATCATTTTAATAAAATAGTAATTTTAACATAATTTAATAATTAGATTGTAACATTGTGTTTTTTTATTTACAGGGCACTGCAAGATGGAATTTGTGCTTTTTAACCAGCTGACACTACAACAACAACGGAGTAAAATCAAAACTAGAGTTAGTAGGTTATGGGAATCAACGATACCACAACCAAAAAATAAAATAATGAGCTTAGAATGTCTTCTCATAGATGAAAATGTTGAGATTTCTCTTTTTATTTGCAGACTGCTTATGCGTTGATAGTTCCTTCTTCATCAAAGGCTATTTTTCTCTTCTGCAGGGAAATTCTATGCAAGGTACCATTCGAAAGTATGATGTACAACAGTTCAAGTCGATAATTTCTGAAGGCACTGTATACATTATCGAAAACTTCAATGTCATACCAAGTAGAGAGAAGTATAAAATTATCGACCGCAAGTACATGATACAGATTAACAAATGGACAAATATTACTGAAACAACGGATGATGTTGAATCAATTCCATCTCATTATTTTCAATTTTCCAGTTTTGATTATATTAAAGGCAAAAGAAATAATGACTCTTGCCTTTTAGGTAATATCATTTGCGTTTTCTTTTTACTTCTTTTAATTAGTTAAAGCAATAAAATATAATTACTCTCGAATAACACTTTATTTATCTTCATGTTGATTAGATGTGCTTGGAAGTATTGCTACTATTGGTCCTATCTCTTATACATATGTTGGTCATGAGCGAACTCCAATAAGAAATATGGAGATAAAAGATTTAGAGTAAGTTGAATAGTATCTTAACATCTGATTGTATAACTATTTTTCTCACCATATGTGAAGCGATTTAACTTAAATAGTAAAAATATTGTAGGGATAATACCTTTCCAGTGACTTTATGGGACAAATTTGCTCTGGAATTTAACGAAAATAAATTTACGAAAAAAAAGTTGCTGGACCAGTTGTAATTATCTTTGCAAGTATGAGTGTACGAATGTATAAAGGTTTGTCCAATATTTGCATATTTTACAATTGTTTGCCTTTATATTATTGCTACTTATTTGGTTCTCACGCTTTTTTTACATCTATATCCAGAGAAGCTCTATCTGTCAACATGTTCAGCATCGAGATTTTATATTAATTTAGAAGTACCAAAAGTTACAACGTTTCGAAATGCATTGGATAGGTAATTGGCGTTATCTGTATAGTTCATTCGAGTATTTTTCATAGCTTACTTTTGTACATACTTGAGTGCGGAAGACAAATACATATTGCACCAATTCGGCATATTAAAGAGGCACAACAAGTGACTATTAGTCCATATGAACAAATACTTAAGAATCGTAAAACTGTTGCTGAATTACTTGCATTAAATCCAATGAAAGTTGAGGCGAGTATATTTAGGACATCTTTAAATTGCCAATTTCATTCTATTTTTTTTCTTATGTTCTCTATAAATTACTATCTAAGTTATTAATTCCATATATAATTGAATATATATACTTATTTCCTATTTTTTAATATAGAATACAAAGTATACCTGTCAAGCTAAATTGGTAGAAATTGACACAACACATGGGTGGTGGTACAAAGCTTGCTATGATTGCAAAGGAGGAGTGAAAGATTATGATGATACTTTTTGGTGTAATCAATGTGAAAAAAATGATCAATCCCCAGTGCCATGGTACATCTCTAAACTCAGAAACTCCAAATTCAATCACCAATTTTTTTGTAATTCAAAAAGTATGCTATCATATAGTAAATTAATGTAGAGATAATTTTTGAAAAAAGGTACAAGTTAAATGCCATTGTTGCGGATGATACCGGTTCAGCGAATTTTACCATTTTTGGCAAATCAGCGCAAGATTTGATACGAGTCCCTGCTCAACAACTTGCTACTGCAATCACTTCAAATAAATATATACTACCTCCTGCTGTTAGAAATGTTGTTGGTCAAACTTTTATTTTTCAAGTTTCACTTGACTCTCGCAAATTCAATATAACTATGCAATCATTCAGAGTCACAAAATTTTTTCAATCTACTTTGTCTGCAAAAATCAAAATAGAAGAAAAGGAAGGAGATACCATAGACATTACAGAAAATGATGCAAGAACAAGTCCCAAGGAATTACAAACAGCGTAAGAAAAGTTATCTAATATCATTTATCCTTTTCATATGTCAAGTATCTTACTCTTCAAAAAATTGATTTACTTCTATTCTTTTATATGTAAAATTTTCTAAATTGTGTACTTATGGAAAGTTATGAACCCTATCTGGAGGAAACTGAGAAGGAATCAAGAGTTAAAAAGAGAATACTTAGGTAATTATTTTATTAAAATACTTTTACGTCATACATTAATGACTATATATTTTATTTCAAAAAATACATATATCCAAGCTTTATACCTAAATATAATATTTATTGACTTTTTTTTTGTGCATTGTTGTAAATTATTCTCAGGAAAAATTCTCAGCTGAAATCAGAGGAAGCTATCAAGCAATCAAAGGGTAAAAAAAAATTACGCAGGTAACAATTATATTAATATTTTTTTTAATAAATAGCTCAATGCATGCTTTATTCTTCAATTGAAATGAAAATAAATTAACTCGCATTTGTTTTTTTGGTTAGTAGTTATATTGAGAGCTCTGAGTCCGACGAAGAAGAGAAATGAAGAATATCGAAGCAAAGATGTCGCGCTAACTATTTTCTATAGTTTTTTGAATAATATAAGTGATATATTTATCACATTTTAATTTTCATGTTATGGTATGCTATATATTGTTTGCATAGTTATTGTTCTTACTACACTACATCTTTCAGACTAAATGAATGCTATATACTTATGTAATCTCTGTTCTTACACTTCACAGTTAGTTTTTGCTTTAATTTTTGACAGTATTCATTTTGATCTATTGGGTTAACTCAAATTTCAGTAAAACCATTATTAATGTTTTCATCATTTAATAGATACATCATTGTGAATAGTGTATATATCATTATATTTCTCTATACTCTAAGTAAGATTTGCTAATTATTTTACTAATATTTTATTATTTCCTGTTGCATCGACTGCTATATAATTGTTTATATTGTATAGCCTTTACTATTGCCCTACTGATATTTTATTTAGTTATGTTGATATTTTATTATTTATACATTTTTACTTTAATAGTATTTACCCGCCGCAACGCGCGGGTATCTACACTAGTACATTTGAAAGTGGGAAGGTGAAAATATTCGTTGGCTTCTCACATGCAAAAAGGCTATTTTCGTAATTTGAACCCATGAAAACTCTCATCAGCAGTACAAATTAAAAAGGTCACCTTAATTACAGGCTGTGCCGTTCATTAATGCCCGCCAATTTCATTTAAAGAACGAAGTGGATGGGTATTACAACTTATTTCAAAACTTGGACCATCTCTTTCATGGACAAATAATTAATGAAGCACAATTTTGGATCTCAAGACATAAAAAAGGCACGCCCCTGGAGAGAAATTAACTAGTTGAAATTAATCAATTATTATATATTGCTGTGTGAAAAGTACATTTCATTCCCTCTTAGGTAATGATCAATTAAATATATATAATTTCTAAAATAAAAGCATGTACAACGTAATTATCAATCATTCGAACGTGATGATAACTATACATCTTAATCATCAATCATTTGAACATGATAACCGCACTTTGGAATTTGCTTACCAAAAGTATACTGATATCACAAAGAAACATGGTATAGGCATGCATGGGCATGCATAATCACTTTTTCCACATAAAGAAAATCGAAAGAGAGAGAGAGAGACAGATCTTCCTATTTATAATGACCTTGATTACTCCATAAACTTCAAGTTATTCACCACACACACAGCTTAAGGAAGAGAAAAGTAAGAAGATAAAGTAAATCCTAAGATCTAATTACTGGACTCGTTATCTCGCCCTAGCTACTACTATATGGGACCTCTTATGAAAAGATTAATGAAGAAGCAAACATTGAAACCCAACTTGATTTCCATTAATTTCACTCCAAAATAAACCTCAAAGACGTCTTAGACAAATATATATCCTCATATGCTCCTAGCGAGCCATCATCTCCTGGTACCTCCTATATGATTCCTGCTTCTCCAGCCTAAACTTCTCATGGCACATTTCGATGAACTTCTCCGCGAGCCGGTCGATCTCATTTAACTCTTCGACATGTACATCCGCCGTCCCACTGTCGCCACTATTTTTTTCCTCTAGCCATTGGAGGTATCCAGAGATCGGTTCATCGCCACATTCCAGCTCGGTGGATATTATCGAAGTCCATGTTGAGTCATAGTAGTACGAGTGACTTGTGTCAAACTCCTCCGCGAAAGTGTTCTCGCACATCGGTATCACATGCGACGATGCACGGTTGAATTGCTTCTTGATGAAGCTAGAAAGCAGCTTCTTTTTGTTCCTGATCTTCTTCGACCTGAAGATGTAAGTGGCGGCGGCGGCGGCGGCGGCGGTGGAGCGTCCCTTCTTGCTTACAAGGAAGTCAAGTACCGTGGACTTCATTTCGGCAAGGGCTTCGACAATACGGCACACATGCTGGAGGACATAGGCATGGAGAAGTGCCTTGATCTTGAGATGGGTTGCGCTTGGAATACATGGCGTAATTTTCATTGCGAAATGGTTGAGAGGGTGAAGCGATTTTAGACGAGGTTGGTGAGCCATATGAAATAATCCAGCAACTCGGCCACTTTGGTTGTGTGTCTTCGTGCTCTTTTAAATATGTGTTAACACACATAAATGCCACTCCAGATTGAGAAAATTACAGAAATGCCATTACTTTTGAAGGATGTATACAAATATTTGGCTGGGTATATACTTCCTTTCAACATCCGATATCTGCTTTTAGGAATTTAGACTGATCTCCGGTATGTGAAATGTGAAGGTTATAAGCCTATCTATATAAGTAAGTATACATCAGCAGCTTCTTGACATTAATGAAGCATAAATAAATACACACTGTCGGAGTACAAAATACACCATTAATTACATGCCATTGTATACAAGAATAGTAATATACTCACTTTATTCACCATGAAATTAACTTGATTAGGTTACTATAATATTATTATTATTATTATTATTATTATTATCTCAGAATCATTAAATCAATTGTCGCATCAGCTCTCGATGATGATGTGGAACGTAAATTAATCAAGTATCATAGCATGCATCAGTATGTTTAAAGTTTGGCTGATAAATTACAACAAATTAATTAAAAAGTTCAGTACACAATGGTGTGTGTATTCACCCTATATATATATATTCAAGTACGTACTCATTTAGAAGTATATATATACTTTCTACACAAAACATATTTACAAAGACACGCTATTGATTAATTAATTAGAATTGCAAAAGTGGCTAGCTCTATCCGCCTAGCATTAATTGCATGGGATTGATACAATAGCTTTAATTTTGTGATGGCATAGATATTAATCGGAGAATTTGGGGATATTGGTTGAGAAAGAAGAGTGAGTTTGGTGTGGCATCTCTGACAAGAGCAGATTGCGACGAGAATCTCCACAACAAGGAAGCAAAAGTAAAGGGGCAACAACAGCGGTAGGTGAGAGCCAAAACCAACTTTAGTATTGTGCTAGAAAATAGCAGCCAATCACATGAAAGATTGTGACACAGACATCATCGATCCTTCTTCTTTTCCATTAATCCTTGCTCTTTCTAGTCAATATACTATGTCAAGATAGTCCAAAACGTTCTACTTTCTAGGTTTGAGGGTTTTGACATAGGGCATCATGGTTACTTCAATACGGGGAAAATTATATATAAAAGCAGCATAACAACAATAATCTCAACTCCAATTTCCTGGGATCAAGGTTGAATTAAATTGACACACAAGAAACTTTTATATATATATATATATATATAGAGTCCGGCTGGAATACTATCGATAGCATCAAGGGCTTGGTGCTATCGAGTTTTCCACCGTTAGATTTAACCATTTGATTATTTTTACCCGTTAGATTATACTATTCAACCAACCACCCACTCAACCCTAGGGGGCCCACATAATCCTAACCGCACATTTCTCAATCTAATCTAAAAAACTAATAGCACCAAGCCCTTGGTGCTATTGATAGTATTCCAGCCTAATTCTATATATATATATATATATATAGAACTAGGCTGGTATACTATCGGTAGCACGAAAACCTCCGTGCTACCAAGTTTTTTTCAATGATGCAGCTTCCAAATCGACGATCGGCTCCGTTAGACTTGATCTAGACTATTGAAAGTATTTGGAAACTAAATTTCATAATTTTTCGACATTATTTGGCTAGTGATCAAAAGGTCTTAAAATTGATAATTTTAATGGTCGATGTGATGCGTTTGTGAATTTAACGGTGTAAAACAATCCAAATCTGATAAAATTTTTATAGAAATTTTTTTTTCACTATTTAGAATAAGATCAGTACTTCTGATCTTAAATTCGAGTCTTTTATTATCATTTTTTATGAGATTTTTATTTTCAGCCGTTCATTTTTAGACTACTCGTTTGATAGGTAAGTGATGTCCAAAAATTATGAAATTTAGTTTCCAAATACTTTCAACAGTATAGATCAAGTCTAACGGAGGCCTCCATACTACCGCTAGTGTCACGCCCCGCCGGCCCTTTAACACCAACTAGGTGGAAAAGATAACTGCACGGGCGCATGCCCCAGACCCGCCGAACGGATAGAGTCCTTTCTACCCGCCCAAGGCGTCACAACACAAGCTTATCCACAATGTTCCAATTAGGAACGGAGTACAAGAGTTGCACAAGGAAAGCATCAACATAAAGAAGTTCTACTTCTATTACATCACAAGGCACAATATACATGTCCAATTTTTTCTTTTCTTTCACTTTCATTCCATACATCATGTTCCAAAACTATGGAATATACAACATTCATACAAGAATGAAAATCTCCTATGCTATCATAGTCCAAAATAGGGGTACAACTCTATGCATCACCAAAATGGAAGGGCCGCTATCTAAGAGCCAAACCCTTGCCTCGCTCCGCCGCCTCACTCGCGGAAGGACCTGAAAAATGTGGGGTGAGAACTATAAACATAGTTCCCAGTGGGTAAGGCCACCCAAGAGAGAAGCTCGACCCACCAGGTCCAAAGAAACACCATATGCATAAGTTAGATCATATATAACTATGCAACAATTATTTACATGCTTAGTAAATAAACATAAAAGATGCAACCAAATGAAATATAATTTATCATTCTCTCCTAGGTTCATCCTATGTTCCACATTGACTAAGTTCTTTTACTTGTCATTTACTTATGGTTTCGAAATCGCCGTCTCACCATATTTATTCCAACATTCAAGGAGTGAGCTTGTCACCTCCTAGTTCAAGTAGCGAAATCGTCGCATACTCGGGATAGCGAAATCGTCGCGTACCCCGTCTCAACACCGCCATCATATGGCATGGTAGTGAAATCGTCACATACCCGGGATAGCAAAATCGTCGCACATCCCCCTCGACACCGCCAACACGTGGCGCGGTAGCGAAATCGTCGCATACCCGGTATCGCGAAATCGTCGCCTATCCCATGTCGGCACCGCCAACTCGTGGCATGGTAGCGAAATCGTCGCATACCCGGGATAGCAAAATCGTCGCACATCCCATTCATCACATTACTTGCCAACCTAAATCTCATGATCTTAGGTTCAAGTCACTAAGTCTCGCCTATGTTTGATAACACTAGGTTTACTTTCTCATTGCCAACCTAGGTTCCATGTCTCTAGGTTCCAATCACATGTCCGACCTATGTTCAATGACACTAGGTTTCAATCTCACTTGTTCCAACCTATGTTCAATGACGCTAGGTTTAAATCTCACATGTTCCAACCTATGTTCAACAACACTAGATTTAAATCTCACATGCAACCATGCAACAAGTATAAATAATTGAATTGTACTTGAAATATCCATCATGCAATAGGAGTTCATTGTTCTACCTATCATGATTTTTCCTTTGCCAACATGCAAAATGCTAGGGTTCTCAACACATACCATTTTATTTTTAAATGGATAATTACCCTAGACATGGAAGTGACCTAATCACTTCGGTAAACACAAACCCACCTCAAGAGCTTTCAAATCCTTGTATTCTTCAAGCTCCTAAGTGTCCAAGCTTTGAGTTCTTGCTTCAACCCAAGCTTCTACAAGAAAACGGTTCGTTACTCGTTACGAACCCTAAAATCAACTCAATATATGAAATCAAGTGCTCCAACATGATTTCCTAAGCCTCAATTGCAATTATCGAAGGTCCAAATATTTTTAGAACCTCACATTGCAAAAGCCCTCATTCTACCTAGGGTTTGCATGCATGCAAGCCAAACCCTAGATTTCATGGCCAAACACCCACCATTTGTGGTTTAGGTTGCCAAGGGTTCCCAAAAACCTCATTTCAAAGGATTAAATCTAAGGTTTGAACCCAAAACGCGAGGTACTAACCTTAATCACGAAATCCCCAAGCTTCTTCTTGCACCAAGAAGCTTCTTTTCTCCTTTGGAAGCCTTTTCCAAGATCAATCCACCACTTCTCCAAGCTTTTGGAGAGATCTCTCTAGAGAGAGAAAGTGAGAGGAGAGGGAGAGGAGTAGTGGGGAAGAAGAACTCTGTGAAAGGGGAGTGTTCCCAGCCTTTCAAATACCCCCACGTATGTGAAAAGACCAAAATGCCCCTCTCCACACACAACACAACACTTAGCCCACTCTGGGCATTGTATACCGGTATGCCCATTTGCATACCGGTATACGGGTGTTTATTCCGGTATACCTCAGGGATTCCGCAGAACCCGAGAGTTGAGTTTACTGTTTCGCGCATTGTATACCGGTATGCCATTTCACATACCGGTATATCTTAGAAAATTCTGCAAACCCGAGAGCTGGGTTTCTCGGTTTCTCATGGCATTCCGGTATACCTCTCTCACATACCGGTACTAGAGCTCCGATTCCGGTATTGGAGTTCACATACCGGAATCCAGTGCAGACTTTACCAATTCTGCAGTTTTAACTTATCGAGGTCCGTTTTCACGCCTCTTTTGCGCCGAAAACACTTCGCATAAGTCCTAAACTTGGTCGAAGCCTCGCACATAGCCTCTTATGCCATTTTCTCACTGGAACTCTACAATTTGTAGAAGTTCAGTACGATGCACTGAAATTCAGTGTACTACAGCTAGTATAACAGCCGGACTATATATATATATATATATATATATATTATTATTATCTTTTCTTCTTATTCTCACTAATTCAGCCGTAAATCTCGCGGCACAATATGAAAAAGCAGAAGGACAAAAGAGAGAAGTAGAAGAAATTTTTTTTGGAAAAAATGGCTTGCATTACAATAAAACTGCTGTTACAGAAATTCTGAGTATCCCGTAAAAACTTGCCAAAAAATGAAAAAATATTTAAGTTCTGTATCTCATGGTGCAAACTAAACTGTGAATGCATATTTGGGCTTAATTCAATAGGATGAAAACAAATGAAAGTAAAACTTTTCAAATAGTACCCACAATAATAAAAAGGCTAAAATGCAGAAAACCCCTCTATAAATATCCCCTTTTCACTTTACTTCCTATCTTAAAAAACCTCTATTTTGCCCTTTTAAAATGTAGCACTTAACTAAATAATGTTTACAATTTCATCACTATATATTGTGCATAAATTATACGATATAGCAAAGAAATTTATTGAGATATCTATTATATTCTTGAAAATGGTGAGAATAATTTTATATATTCTCTTAAATTAAATAACTTTATAGAAGAGATACTCAACTATTTAATAATTTACTCTTTTTTTTTTGTCATTTTAAGGATAAAATAAGTATGCTAATAATTATCCAATTGTAGTACTACATAATTTATGTACAAAACAATGACGAAATTATAACAATGCTGAGTTCGGTGCTGTAATTTTAAATTTTAATTTACGCAAAGTATAATTTTTTAAGGACGGTAGTAATTAAGGTGCAAAAGCGGATATTGATAGTTTTTTTTTTTTTTTTTTTGTAATTTTATCTAATAAAAATAACAAAAATAAATATTTGGAGAGCGAAAGGACGGAATTTCTTCTCGGAATTACAATGATTTGCTATTAGGTCACATGGCGTCTGTCCATCTCGAAAAGCATTTTCTGGATTGGTTTTCGAACCCGAAAAGAGACCCAGACCAAAGCATCGAAATCTTGCCAAACAAGCTTCAATTAACTTTCTTCCGACCACATTTGCTCCAATTCAAGGCTTTCTATACATTCGAATGTCGGATCATCCACATTATTATGCACATTACATTATTCATTAATGGTGAAGTGTTTCAATATTACGGTTCTTTGAATCAAGATAGATCTAAGGTACTACAGCATGTCACACATCGATCCATTAGGTTGCTTGCTCCCGCGGATTGGAGGAACAGAAAGAGAAAAAAAAAAAAAAAAACCTCTAGCTTTTTAACATATGTAAATAAATATAGAACTACTTGTTCGAAGTTTATTTAAAGGCTTAAGTAGGAAGACAAAGCTGTAGCCTGTAGCCTGTAGCCTGTAGCCTGTAGGTTGATAAATGATTGTAATATAATGACGGAAGTAGTTTTACTTTTGTTTCTTGGGGAAGCAACCTATATATATATATATAGAATGAGGCTACTATACTATCTATAGTACCGGGGCTCCGGTACTATAGTTGCTTTTTCGATCTTATGGTATTCAAATCAACGATCCACACCGTTGAAACTGATCTAGGGTATGTGAAGTTCTTAGGAATAAAATTTTAGTTTTTTTCGATATCGTTTACTTAGTAAATAAATCATGTCAAAATGAACGGTGAAAATTGAATAATCCTTAAAATTTGAGTATAGGAGTTTCGAATTCAAGATCAAGGATGTTGACCTTCATCTATGTAGTTTAAAGTATTTTCTATCAAAATTTGAATAAATTTAGATTCTTCTCCACCGTTAAACTACAAACTCGCCATAATAACCATTGAAATTTGATTATTTTGAAACGGTTTGATCACAAAGTAAACTACGTCGAAAAATTATAAAATTTTATTTCTAAGAATTTCAAGTATCCTAGATCAGTTTCAACGGTGTGGATCGTTGATTTGAATACCCTAAAATCGAAAAAGCAACTATAGTACCGGAGCCCCGGTACTATAGATAGTATAGGAGACTAGCTCTATATATATATATATATATTCAACAGAAGAAAAGGGATAGATGAATGTGACTCTGATCAGCACTGAGGGAATCTCATTCCTTCATCAGCTTTTTTCTATGGTCTTAATTCGCTCAAAGTTCAAAATTAGCATGACCAAGAAAAGCCACTATTTGCATTGATTCTGCTAACTTAATTAATATATATTGTCATCTCTTAAGTTTGTGCTTTTCTCTCTTTTGTTGTTCTTTTTATTTTCAGTAGAACTAATGAGGGCTTGGCCTTGATCTCTGATGATCGATCAGCGGCACTAATTTGGAGATCCTCATCCGAGAAGCAAACCTACAACCCCAATACCAGGACCACTCTGCGTAGCCACTAGGATTCCGGTGGTTTACAAGATGAGCCTCATAAGCTTTACAAATAATTGCATTTTCATCTCAATACTGCACGAAGTTGTAAGTTTAGTAGAGAACTGTACGGTTTTAATTGTTCTACTTTATGATGTTCTATGATCTCATCATAACAGCTTTCGCAACTGACTATTAATTCATGTATTAATGCTATTAAATTCAAGAAAAAAAAAAGAACTTTTGCTATAAAAATCAACAATAAATTTGTGGGTAAATTGCACATTTGGTCTTCAAACTATGAGGTGGGTGACACTTTAGTACTCAAACGTTACTCTGTTATAATTTCTGACTCGAACTTTCAGATTTGTTACAATCAACTCGTATAACTTAATTTAGTTGAGTAAATATTGATATATTCGCTAAAGTTAAAGTGATGTAGCAGAGTTGTGATTGATAATGTGCCAAGAATTAAGATGCTACAATATTTTTATATCAGCAAAATTGGGTTGTGAGACTTAATTACAACAATTCTAAAAGGTCAAATCAGAAATTGCAACAAACTAAAGTTTAAGAGCTAAAGTGTCACCCGCCTAGTCGTTTTAGGACTAAACATGCAATTTACCCTAAATTTGTTTTCAATTGATTAAATCAGTGCATTGAATGAAGAAAAGTTTTTACTACAAAATTTTATCGAAATACTTTGACTGCAAAGACTATTTTGCCAAAAATTTTGGAGTAATCTAATATTCATTAAACAGATAGTGGTAATTTAGATTGGTGGAGAGCATTTGGCACACCAATTTTTTAACGCAATTTCTAGTTGGCCGTGGATACAGATCATAAGAATGCATATCTTTCTTAACTACAAAAAATATTTAAGGGAAAATGTGACAAGGCATGGAGACATGGAGTATGGATCACACAAGCTGGAGAGGGAGGGAGAGAGAGAGAGGTGTACCTTCCAGCGAATGTGGTTGTACAACACTAGATTTCTATATTTGTTCAATGACGAGAGATTTCCTTTCATGGCAAGAGGGGATGGGACTCTCAACTTTGAGGCCACTCATTGCGGGGCACTTTTGTGGTTCATCCTTTTTGTGTGCAAGAGAGAAGTTAGGTTTCGAACAGATTGTTTCTGATCCTTTTGCACTCCAATGACTTCATCGATCGCTACAATCATTTGCACATGGGTGAAGATTGGAGACTATGGATTGCACAGTTCATGCATAGGAGCTTTTGATTTAGCCATTTACTTAACAGAAAAATCCTTGTGCATATGTACACGGACTTGCATGAATTGGACTAGCTAGCTGAATATATACGTAGTTCAAAGTCCCCATAAAATTTGTGCTAGTAATGGATCCATTCTGTAGTTTACTAACAAAGTGAGATGCATTACTGTATATCACAAATCCTTCTCCCATGACTAAAAATACAAGGATAAGATCGAGCCGTCATCAATCTGTTTTTTAATTCTTCAAAACTTCTTTGTCAATTCTCACTCTATATATATTTGGTTCTGTCATGAGTGAGTCAAGTGAGGGGTGAGGAGAGCTTCACAAAGCCTTCTACAAATCGATGGTAATCACCTGCTAATTCCAAGAAGCTCCGTATCTCTGAGAATACTCGGCGGCCTCGACCAGTCCTGAATAGCTTCAACCTTCTTCGGGTTTACAATGACGTCAGCCACTGATATCACATATCCTAGAAATGCCACCTATCGAAAGCAGAATTCGCACTTCTTCATCTTAGCATAAAGCTTCTTCTCTCTCAGAATCTGCAATACTAATCTTAAGTTCTCTTCATGCTCAGCATAGCCCCAGGAGTAAATCAGGACATAATCAATAAATACAATCACGAACTAGTCCAAGTACGGCTTGAATACTCTATTCATCAGATCCATGAATGCGGCTAAAAAAATTTGTCAATCCAAACTCAAATCTGTACATCTTCGAACAGACACAAGATCCTTGTGTTAGAAAATTGCGTACGATAAAAACGCAGCGGAACAAAATCAAACAAATTTGATTTTTAAAATCTCAAAATCCGATCTCAAAACCACGCAATAGGATCCCTCATTTTGTTCAAGATTAAGGAGAAAGGAAGATCTAATCTTCACCTTTGCGCCGGTAGATCTTTACCGCAATCTGATGATCGTGAAATTGGTTCTCTTGAAATCGCACACATGTCTGGTCTCTATAGGTATCCACACAGCCGCGATATAGAACATTATACATATACAAGCAAGAAAGCACATATGGGAGAGGCGAAGGGATACGAGGGGCATTTTGGTTAGGAACGTGAAAATCTGGACCGAATATGCTAAATCAAAAAAGGCGGCCCAGATTTGCAAAAGCCAAAATCTAGTGGATTTTTTATGCAAAAAGGCCATTTTACATTATTATATAATATATTTGGATACTAGTTTTATTTGAAGATGTATTTCAGAAATCTAGATTTTAATATAATATGTTTGGAAATATGGTAAAGAAAAATAATTATTTTGGGTTCAGATTTTTGGTTTCAGGTTCAGGTTTCTAGTTTTTGGCCGGGTTCATATTTTATATGGATATTCAAAGTCCGTTGGATTCAGTTTTGGATTTGGCTTACGAGTTTGCCAGGTTCAGATTCAAATTTGTGAAAATCTGCCCTAAATACCACCGTTAAAATCCCTAGTGTAAATAGAGAAATGGTGTGGTCAACCAATGCACACCCAAGTTAGTAGGGCAAAAAATGTGGACTTAATGATGGTGTGGGACAGAACTAGATCAGATCCTAAACATCTTATGCCATGGACTTGAATGTATAAGGTGCCAAATGACTAGCGTATATTGTGTGCGAATACTCTATAAATGTATACATTTTGACCACTTAGTATATATGCTCAAGTAGTATCATTGAGGATGAAAAACATACATCTTAGACTGAGTCAGCTATGCTACGGCAAGTTATAATAGAATGGCATGCCGTGTATGGATGTGGAAGGTATAGTTTTTTGAGTAAAGTGGTAGCATTGTGATATTCTCTACCAATTGTTTATTGTTATAATAAATCTTGACCATATTTCATATTACATTTGATAATTATATTTATTGTTAATTATTATTGAGATAGTATCCTAATCACTTGGGACTCGTGTCCAACTTTTAGTTTTGCAAATTGAGGTTTAGTAAATGGCCATAGGAGTAGACTACTTGGCGAGCTCTCACTGATGCTACATTGGGCACTCTTTAGATGTTAGTTAGCTCCATATTTTGTAAATATGCATAATTTATTCTACAACATACTGACTTAACGACACTGATAGTCATATTAATTGTGCATTCTTTTAGCTTCCACTATTTGTATTGTTCAACGAGATTCCTCTGCTTCTGCTTAAATTTTATTTTGGATCCTTAAATTTCACATTTGTATTAATTCCAAAGCATTGCGCACCCATAAGTTTGAATTTAATATTATATGTTGTTACATTTTATTATTAATAGGTTTTAAATTTGATAACCTATATATTCATCCATGATGATTAAGTTACATGTGAATTAACCATTCACTTAACCTATATTTTTTAACTTATCCAACATACGTTTATACCTATAACTCCTTTGTTTTTAACCAATGCATTTATACCTATATCAAATGAATGAATGTAAGTTTTTTGTAAACTCCTTTGCATTTAATTTTTCTAACTTACAAGTTATGAACTTGCATTAAATGTTGTATAACATTTAGCTTGATCTCTCGTAATCTATAGGCTTGAGGTGCCTATAAATTGAGGAGGGCTTTTGTTTTGTAGAATATAACATAACAACGAAAGTAAGAAGAAAACTACTATTATCCTACTTGAGAGAGAGAAGGTCAAAGAAGGGTGTTTCTTTTGGTGGAGCTTTGGGCTCATCTACTTGTGCAGAGTTGGTGAAGCTACACGACGAGGGTCGAGCCGTTGTATCCTGGAGGGGACGAGTTAGTGTTCTGCTGCATCGGTTCAAAGGCTTTGCCAACCGCAGAGGGCTTGAATCTCCTTAAAGAGAGTGAGATATCCGTGCCTCGGCTTGATCGACTCGTCGATACTTTTTTTCATTTTATTTTGTAGCTAACCTCTATTTTTTGGATATTTACACCAACAATTTTAAGGAGATTCAAAGATGGAGGCTACACGTGAAAAGGTCAACAATACTGCCGGAGATCTCAACAAGCCCTTCCGCTTCAACGGAAACCACTTCAAGAGGTGGAAAGGAAAAGTGTTATTCTACCTCAGTCTACTTAAAGTTGCATACGTCCTTATAGAAAAGAACCCTAGGAAAATCTGTGGTGGATAAGTTCAAGATTTCCAAATGATTGCCCATGAAGTTCAATCCGAAGGAGTCAAGTTTGGAGATAACTTGATCGTACAGGGGATCATCGACAAGCTGCCACCATCATGGAGGGAATTCCAGAAGACCCTTCGACACTAACAGAAGGAGATGTCTCTCGAGACATTAATTGCACGCATTCGCGTGGAAGAGGAGGCAAGAGGGCAAGATGCACTTGAAGCAAAAGAGAATGATGCTAGCGCCACTAAGGTAAACTTAGTATCTTCTAATTCTTTACCTAATAACAATCGTTCTAGAAATGCATACTTGAAGCCTAAGAAGAAAATTGGAAAGAATAGTGGTAGACCTCATTTTAAGAGAAATGACCAGGACCTCCTTCTTATGTGAAAAATTCTATAGTATGCTATGTCTGTGGCAAAAGTGGGCATATTGCTCGAATTTGCAAATTCCGGAAACATAAAGCTTTACCACAAGCTAATGTTACCGAGGAGCCACTTGTGGCGATAATAACAGACATATGCTTAGTGGAGAATGTTGAAGGATGGTGGGCAGACTCTGGTGCCAACAGGCATGTCTGTCATGATAAAACTTGGTTCAAAATATATACTCCCTATGAACAATCAAGAAGTATAATGCTTGGTGATTCACATACTTCTGAGGTTTTAGGGAGTGGTGAGGTCGAGTTAAAATTTTCTTCTGGAAGGGTGCTTATCTTGAAAGATGTGTTGTATACACCCTCGATTAGAAAGAACTTGATGTCAAGTTTTTTTCTTAATAAAGCTGGCTTCAAACAGACCATTGAGTCTGATCAGTATGTGATTTCTAAGAATGGAAAGTTTGTGGGTAAAGGTTATGCATGCGACGGAATGTTTAAATTAAACATTGAGAATAAAGCATCTTCTACTTCTGCTTACATGCTTTCTTCAGTGAATTTTTGGCATGCTCGTTTGTGTCATATTAATAGCAGATATGTTAGCTTGATGAGTAGTTTAGGATTAATTCCCAGACTGAATAGTGATTTTGACAAATGTGAAACATGTAGTAAGTCAAAAATCACTAAACGACCTCATAGAAGTATTGAAAGAACTACCGAATTACTTGAGCTAATTCACAGTGATATTTGTGAATTTGAAGGTACTCTAACTCGTGGAGGAAATAGATATTTTATCACTTTTATCGACGATTTTTCTAAATATACTTATGTTTATTATTAAAAAATAAAAGTGATGCTTTTGACAAATTGACACGCCCCGCCGGCCCTTTGACACCAACTAGGTGGAAAGGATAACCGCACGAGCGCATGCCCCAGACCCGCCGAACGGATAGAGTCTTTTCTACCCGCCCAAGGCGTCACAACACAAGCTTTCCACAATGTTCCAACTAGGAACGGAGTACAAGAGTTGCGCAAGGAAAGCATCAACACAAAGAAGTTCTACTTCTATTACATCACAATTCACATTTATACATGCCAAATTTTTCATTTCATTCCATACACATGTCCAATATATGGAATATACAAAATTCATACTTGTATAACAAATCCCCTATGCTATCATCGTCCAAAAACAGGGGTACAATGCTATACACAACCAAAATGGAAGGGTCGCTATCTATAGAGCCAAACCCTTGCCTCGCTCCGCCGCCTCACTCGCGGAAGGACCTGAAAAACGTGGGGTGAGAACTATAAACATAGTTCCCAGTGGGTAAGGCCACCCAAGAGAGAAGCTCGACCCACCAGGTCCAAAGAAACACCATATGCATAAGTTAGATCATATATAACTATGCAACAATATTTACATGCTTTGTAAATAAACATAAAGGATGCAACCAAATGAAACATAATTTATCATTCTCTCCTAGGTTCATCCTATGTTCCACATTGACTAAGTTCTTATACTTGTCATATACTTATGGTTTCGGAATCGCCGTCTCACCATAATAGTTCCAACATTCAAGGAGTGAAATCGTCACCTCCAATTCGAGTAGCGAAATCGTCGCACACTCGGGATAGCAAAATCGTCGCACATCCCAAACATCACCGCCAACTCATGGCATAGGTAGCGAAATCGTCGCATACCCGGGATAGCAAAATCGTCGCACATCCCAAACATCACCGCCAACTCGTGGCATAGGTAGCGAAATCGTTGCATACCCGGGATAGCAAAATCGTCGCACATCCCAAACATCACCGCCAACTCGTGGCATAGGTAGCGAAATCGTCGCATACCCGGGATAGCAAAATCGTCGCACATCCCAAACATCACCTTTTCACTTGTCAACCTAAGTCTCATGACCCTAGGTTCAAGTCACTAAGTCTCACCTATGTTCAATGACACTAGGTTCAATTCTCATATCCAACCTATGTTCAATAACACTAGGTTTAATCATACATGCAACCATGCAACAAGTATCGATAATTAAAATATACTTGAGATATACATCATGCAATAGGAGTTCATTGTTCTACCTATCATGATTTCTACTTTTGCCAACATGCAAGTTCTAGGGTTCACATACATATACCATTTTGTTCTTAAATGGATAATTACCCTAGACATGGAAGTGACCTAATCACTTCGGTAAACACAAACCCACCTCAAGAGCTTCAAATTTCTTGTGTTCTTCGAGCTCCTAAGTGTCCAAGCTTTGAGTTCTTGCTTCAACCCAAGCTTCTACAAGAAAAATGGTTCGTTACTCATTACGAACCCTAAATCCATCTCAACATGCGAAATCAAGTGTTCTAACATGATTTCCTATGCCTCAATTACAATTATCGAAGGTTCAAATATTTTTAGAACCTCTAATTGCAAAAGCCCTCATTCTACCTAGGGTTTGCATGAATGCAAGCCAAACCCTAGATTTCGTGGCCAATCTACCTCCATTTGGGGTTTAGATTGCCAAGGATTCCCAAAAACCTCATTTTAAAGGATTAAATCCAAGGTTTGAACCCAAAACGTGAGGTACTAACCTTAATCACGAAATCTCCAAGCTCCTTCTTGCACCAAGAAGCTTCTTTTCTCCTTTGGAAGCCTTTTCCAAGATCAATCCACCACTTCTCCAAGCTTTTGGAGAGATCTCTAGAGAGAGAAAGTGAGAGGAGAAGGAGAGGAGAAGTAGAGAGGAAACAAATGAGGAGGGAAGAAGGCCTCAGCCATTCATACACCCCCAAGTCATGTGAAAAGACCAAAATGCCCCTCTCTACAAACAACACAACACTCAGCCAACTCTGGGCATTGTATACCGGTATGCCCATATGTATACCGGTATACGGTGTTAGTTCCGGTATACCCTCAGGGATTCCGCAGAACCCGAGAGCAGAGCTCACTGTTTCGACCATCACATACCGGTATACCATGTTTGCATACCGGTATACGCCGAAAATTCTGAAAACCCGAGAGCTGGGTTTTCGGTCACCACAGGGCATTCCGGTATCCCACTTTTGCATACCGGTATCCCCTGAAAATCTCTGAAAACTCGAGAGTTGGGTTTTCGATTTCGACGAGGTATTCCGGTATACCCAGCGCATACCGGAATAAATCACTTCTTTTCCGGTATGGGCATTGTATACCGGAATCCAATGCAGAGTTCACAAAACCTGCAGTCCAAACTTGTCGAAGTCCGTTTCCTCGCCTCTTTTTGCGCCGAAAACACTTCGCACAAGTCCCAAACAGGGCTAAAGTCTCACACATAGCCTCTCATGCTATTTTCTCACTAGAACTCTACAATTTGTAGAAGTTCAGTGCGGTGTACTGAATTTTCAGTGTACTACACAAATTTAAAGATTTTCTCCACGAAGTAGAAAATCAATTCGGTAGAAAAATTAAGAGGATAAGGAGTGATCGAGGTCGTGAGTATGAATCTACGGGATTCAACTCTTTTGTTCAGTCTTTAGGAATTATCCATGAGACTACCGCTCCATATTCGCCTGCCTCTAATGGAGTGGCTGAGAGAAAAAATAGAACATTTATAGAGCTAACAAATGCTATAATAGTTGACACTGGTGTACCCTTAATTCTTTGGGGTGAAGCCATTTTAACTGCATGTCATGTTTTGAATCGCGTGCCACATAAGAAGTCGAAAGTGACACCTTTCGAATTGTGGAAAGAGTATAAGCCAAATTTGGGATATCTTAAAGTGTGGGGTTGTCTAGCTTATGTGAGGCTATCAGACCCTAAAAGACCCAAATTGGGTGTGAGAGCTGCCACATGTGTATTTCTTGGATATGCTTTGAACAGTACAGCCTATAGATTTTTGGACATTGAAAATAATGTGATTTTTGAATCAAGAGATGCTGTTTTTCATAAAGAAAAGTTTCCTTTTAAATCGAAAAATAATGGGGGCCAAGATTTTAAAAGTGTTTCAAATAAACCGAGCTCTTCAAACTCCTTTTTGCAAAATCAAGAACAAAATATTTTTGAACCAAGAAGGAGCAAGCGGAACAGAATTGAAAAAGATTTTGGCCCTGATTATATTGTTCTGAATATTGAAGAAAATCCACTTTCTTTACAAAAAGCTTATCTTCAAATGATGCTATTTTTTGGAAAGAGGCTGTATCTGATGAGATGGAATTCCTAATTTCTAATAAAACATGAAAATTAGTGGATTTACCTCCAGGCTGTACAACAATTGGTTGTAAGTGGGTCCTCAGAAAGAAATTGAAACCGGATGGGAGTGTAGACAAGTATAAAGCAAGACTTGTCGCAAAAGGTTACAAATAAAAAGAAGATCTAGACTTCTTTGATACCTTTTCTCTGGTTACAAGAGTGACATCCATCAGAGTTCTGATTGCGATTGCTGCAATTCATGATTTATATATTCATCAGATGGATGTAAAAACTGCCTTTCTGAATGGTGACCTAGATGAGAAAATTTATATGGACCAACCTGAGGGGTTCATTGAGCCTGGGCAAGAAAATAAAGTGTGCAAGCTAAATAAATCCCTTTATGGCTTAAGACAGGCACCCAGACAGTGACATGAAAAGTTTGATTCTTGCATGATTGAGAATGGCTTTAAATAAAACGAGTGCGATAAGTGCATCTATTTCAAAACTTTTGAGAAGTTGCATGTCATTGTTAGCCTTTATGTGGATGATTTGCTAATTTTTGGCTCTAACTTAAATGTTATCAATGAGACAAAAATTATGCTAAATCATTATTTTGAAATGAAAGATCTTGGTGACGCTAACTTTATTTTGGGTATGAAAATTACCAAGACGCCAGATGGTATTTTACTTGATCAGTCGCATTATGTTGAGAAAATTTTAAGAAAGTATAACTTTCTTAATTGCAAGCATGTGACTACACCTTTTGATTCAAGTGTTCACTTATTTCCTATTGAAAGTGAAAATGAAGTTTTGAATCAAAAGGAATTTGCAAGTATGATTGGGAGCTTGCGGCATGCGACTGATTGTACCAGACCTGATATTGCATATGCAGTAGGGATACTTAGTAGATTTACAAGCAAGCCGAGTACAGAGCATTGGCATGCGATGGAACGTGTGATGAGATATCTCGTTAGTACAAAAAATTATGGCTTGTTTTATGGGAAGTATCCTGCTGTAATTGAGGGGTACAGTGATGCTGACTGGAATACCCTATCAGGTGATTCTCTCTCTACCACTGGTTATATTTTTACTTTAGCAGGCGGTGCTATATGTTGGAAATCTAAAAAGCAAACTATCATTGCTAACTCAACCATGGAAGCCGAGCTTATTGCCTTAGCTTCAGCTAGCGATGAAGCTAGTTGGTTGAGAGACTTATTGAGTGAGATTCCATTTGTGGAAAAACCAGTTCCATCTGTGTTAATCCACTGTGATAGCACTGCTGCTATTGGTAGAGTAAGAAACCGTTATTATAACGATAAATCCAGATCCGTGAGAAGAAAATACAGTACTGTGAGATCATATATGAACAATGGTATTATCAATGTAGATTATATTAAATCTACTGATAATTTGGCAGATCCATTAACCAAGGCCTTGGGAAGAGAAAGGATCTGGTGCACATCGAGGGGGATAGGGTTGAAGCCCATAACATCATGAACCACGTATGAGGATACCCAACCCGATGATCAGAGATCCTGAAAGTTGGGTTCAATGGGAAAAACGAATCATATGGTGGTCGTAAAGAATGCACAATATATAGATCTATGTGATCGCATATTTACCTATCCCTATGGTGTGGGTGCATTCATCCTGTAATGAAAAGAGGGTTGAGTTTTTACTCTTAATGAAATCTGTGGCTCTTATGAGTAGGGTGTTAGAATTACAGGAGCACCCTTGACGGATTTCACCTATGTGAGCATGGAAGTGGGGCCGCTTTCTATGAGAATGGGCTTATTCTAAAATATGCTCATGAAAACCAGGATCAGCTGTGAGAATTCGAATTTTGAAAATTTGGAATTCTGTGTTCCTCTCCCCTGATACTGTGTTTTTGATCTATATACGTATATATATAAATATACACATGTATTTATATATATATATATATATATATATATATATATATATATATTTATTATATATATATATATATATATATTATATATATATATATATATATATATATATATATATATATATATATATATATATATATATATATATATATATATATATATATTATATATATATATATATATATAAATATAAATATATATATATATATATATATATTATATATATATATATATATATATATATATATATATATATATATATATATATATATATATATAATATATATATATATATATATATATATATATATATATATATATATGTATATAAGTGAGTTTTAGTGGATTTATAGTTTTTGGTTTTTCGTCGCGGAGAGAGAACGGCTTAACGGCGCGATCCAGAGTCCGTTTCTAACGATCCAAAATGGTAGGTTCGATGTCTTGGCAGTGCTGAACGCGATGGCGCGATCCGTGTCGACGTGCGACGGACGGATTGAAAGTTATTGCATCTTTTTCGCTGAGTGCTCGAATGGTACGTTTAATGTTTCGCGATTTGGACCCCGTTTTTCGCACCGTTTCGCGCGAATTTGAATTTGGAGGGGTGTGGGGGGCTTTTTACCCTGCTGTGGGGGGGAAATCTAGGGTAGAGAGGGTACGTGAGAGTTGGTGAGGGTAGGTGAGGGTGTTTAATGAACCTCACCCACCCCCTCTCTTTTCCCTCTCACACTCAACCTCTCCCTCACTCTCCCTCTCTCTTCCTCAGCCCCAACCAGAGCCCTCTCTCCCCCTGCCTCTTGGCTCTGCCTCCAGAGCCTCTCCGG
Organism: Puya raimondii; assembly: GCA_016920855.1. Lineage (NCBI taxonomy): Eukaryota > Viridiplantae > Streptophyta > Magnoliopsida > Poales > Bromeliaceae > Puya > Puya raimondii. Next base: position 671,941 of record JABWPP010000047.1, read on the forward strand.
CCGCCGCCGACTACCGCCTGGCCGGAGCAACCCCCGGCCAAGTCTTCCTCTCCCTTTTCTTCTTCTTCTCCTTCTTCTTCTTCCTCTTCTTCTCCCTGCGGTGTGCACCCAGGGAAAACCCATGCTTGGGCTTCCCCTGAGGTGGCACGACCGCCGGAGTGGAGCGCCGCCGTCGGGAGCCGCCGCCGTGGGCCGCCGGAGCCGCAGCAGCACTGGCAGAGAGTGCTACTGGCCGAGCTTGTTGGGGCCGCGCCGCCGCCGCCTCCCGACGCCGGAGAGGGTGAGCATGGTCACCCTCGGGACCTCCGCTGCCGGACCCTGCCTCCCCGGCCATCGCAGTGTCGCCGGAGAGCCGCCGGAGCCGCCGCAAGCCTCGGCGGGGCCGCTAGGGCATCCGCGGCTGGGCCAGCTCCGCCGCCGCCACCCGCCTCTGTTTTTGTCGCGGTCACCGGCCAACCGGTGTCCGGCGGGCCCCTCTCACCGATGCTCAGTTCGCCGCCGGCTGCCGTCGCCGTTTGCTGCCGGCGCCACCGTGCCCTAGTCTCGGGTAGCCAACCCGAGAGCAACCTTGCTCCCCGCGCCGCCGCCGCCGCCGGTTCCTGCCGCCACCTGAGGTGAGCCCCCACTTCCTCACCTCCCCCGCACTCACCCCTGGCTGCCGCCGGCCTTGCATGTCGGCCGGCAGCCGACCGGAGCTAGCTGCTCCGGCCAGGGGTCCTTTTTGTGGTATTTTTTGTTTGCGCGCTTGTTTGAGCTTTCTGTTGCCTCCCGAAGCTCGGGAAGGTGAGCACGAGGATCGCAGCGACGTGCTGATCATCATGCTCACCCTGGTTTTCCATTTTGGTGGAGTATTTTGCCGCGTAGCCGTTGTCGAGCCATTTTGCCTTGTTAGCTCTGTTTTTATGCACTTTCCCGGACTGCGACTGTTCCTGTCGCAGTAAGGCTATGAGCATGGCCTCCGTTACGTCATTGCCGATCCGCTGGAGCTTGCGGAAGGTCGTGCGGATGTACGGTTTGCTCACACGGCCTTAGTTATACTTGCTTTTGTCCGCGCGCTCACTATTTTTTGGGGATTTCCCGGCTTGCGACTAGTCCTGTCGCAGTGGGGTTGTGAGCACGGTATCCGTGACGTCGTTACCAATCCGCTGGTGCTTGCGGAAGGTCGTGCGGACGTACGGTTTGCTCTAGCGGCCTCGTTTATTGCTTGTATGTTTGTATATGTTGCTTGATTGTGGGCTTTGGCTTTTGTGGCGATCTTGCGACGCTGTGGGCAGCAAGGGTATGGTCTTTGGGACCCTGTGGACTGGTTGTCCAACCCCCTCGCTCTTCGTGGAGTTTCGGATTTGTTTCCGACGCATTTTTCGATGAAATAATCGGCGAAACGCACGTTTCTAGTTGTGCGACTCACTCGCTGTTTTCGCGAGCGACTTGGCTTCATTGTGTAGCCTCGTTGGCTGTTCCTCATCGCTGTCCCGAAGTTTCGAGGGCAGCGGATGAGTGATGTGGGGTTCCGGTGCCAATTCGGATTTTTCGGGAACCCGGGAAGCCTTTTCGGGTGCGTTTGATGTTCGTGGCAGGGTTTAAGGGTTTAGGGTTAAGGGTTTAGGGTTTAGGGTTTAGGGTTTAGGGTTTAGGGTTTAGGGTTTAGGGTTTAGGGTTTAGGGTTTAGGGTTTAGGGTTTAGGGTTTAGGGGTTTAGTTTTAGGGTTTAGGTTTAGGTTTAGGTTTTTAGGGTTTAGGGTTTAGGGTTTAGGGTTTAGGGTTTTAGTTTTTTTTTTAGTTGAAAAGGGTTTAGGGTTTTAGGGGTTTAGGGTTTATTTTTTTAAAGGTTTAGGGTTTTAGGGTAAAGGGTTTAGGGTTTAGGGTTTAGGGTTTAAAGTTTAGTTAGTTTTTTTTTTAAAGGGTTTAAAGGTTTAAGGGTTTTTTTTAAAGTTTAAAGGGTTTAGGGTTTAAAGTTTAAGTTTAAAGGTTTTAAAAAGTTTTAGGGTTTAGGGTTTTAAGTTTAGGGTTTAGGGTTTAAAGGGTTTAGGGTTTAGGGTTTAGGGTTTAGTTAAAGGTTTAGGTTTAGGGTTTAGTTTAGGGTTTAGGGTTTAGGGTTTAGGGTTTAGGGTTTAGGGTAAAGGGTTTAGGTTTAAGGGTTTAAATTTTTAGGGTTAGTTTTAGGGTTTAAAGTTTAGGGTTTAAGGTTTAAAGTTTAAAGGGTAAAAGGGTTTAAAGTTTTTTTTTTAGGGTTTAAAGTTTAGGGTTTAGGGTTTAGGGTTTTAGTTTTAGTTTAAAGTTTAGGGTTTAGGGTTTAGGGTTTTTAGGGTTTAGGGTTTTTTGGGTTTAGGGTTTAGGGTTTTAGGGTTTAGGGTTTAGGGTTTAGGGTTTTAGGGTTTAGGGTTTAGGGTTTAGGGTTTGGGGTTTAGGGTTTAGGGTTTAGGGTTTAGTTTTTAGGTTTTAGGGTTTAGGGTTTAGGGTTTTTAGGGTTTTTAGGGTTTAGGGTTTAGGGTTTTAGGGTTTAGGGTTTAAAGGGTTTAGGGGTTTAGGGGGGTAAAGGGTTTTTTTAAGTTTTAGGGGTTAGGGTTTAGGGTTTAGGGTTAAGGGTTTAGGTTTAGTTTAAAGGGTTTAGGGTTTAGGGGGTAGGGTTTAAGGTTTAGGGAAGGGTTTTAAAGGGTTTAAAGGTTTTTAGGGTAAAGGGTTTTAAAGTTTAAACTTTTAGGGGGTTAAAGGGTTTAAAAGGGTTTAGGGTTTTAGGGTTTAGGTTTTAACTTTAAGGGTTTAGGGTTTAAGGTTTAGGGTTTTAAAGTTTAGGGTTTAGGGTTTAAAGTTTAGGGTTAAGGGTTTAGGGTTAGGTTTAGGGTTTTAGGGTTTTTAAGGGTTTAAACTTTTAGGGTTTTTAGGGGTTTAGGGTTTTTTAGGGTTTAAAAAGGGTTTAGGGTTTAGGGTTTTAAAGTTTAAGGGTTTTTAAGTTTTTAAGGGTTTAGGGTTTAGGGTTTTTTGGGTTTAGGGTTTTCGGTTTTAGGGTTAAGGGTTTAAAGGTTTGTTAAGGGTTTAAGTTTAGGTAAAAAGGGTTTAGGGTTAAAGGGTTTTTAAAACTTTGGGGTTTTTAACGTTTTTAAACTTTAAACTTTAAGGGTTTTTAAAGTTTAGGGTTTAAAGTTTAAACTTTAAAACTTTAAGGGGTTTAAAGTTTAAAGGGTTTAGGGTTTAAACTTTAGGGTTTTAAACTTTAAACTTTAAAAACTTTAAAAACTTTAAACTTAAAACTTTAAACTTTAAACTTTAAAAGTTTTTAAAACTAAACTTTAAACTTTAAACTTTAAACTTTAAACTTTAAACTTTAAACTTTAAACTTTAAACTTTAAACTTGTAAACTTTAAAAAAGTTTAAACTTTAAAGTTTAAACTTTAAACTTTAAACTTTAAACTTTAAACTTTAAACTTTAAAGTTTTAAACTTTAAACTTTAAACTTTAAGGTTTTAAAACTTTTAAACTTTAAAGTTTAAACTTTAAACTTTAAACTTTAAACTTTAAACTTTAAACTTTAAACTTTAAATTTAACTTTAAAACTTAAAACTTTAAACTTTAAACTTTAGGGTTTTAAACTTTAAACTTTAAACTTAAAACTTTAAACTTTAAACTTTAAACTTTAAACTTTAAACTTTAAAGTTTAAAACTTTAAACTTTTAAAAACTTTTAAACTTTAAACTTAAAAACCTTAAACTTTAAACCCTAAAACTTTAAACTTTAAAGTTTAAACTTTAAACTTTAAACTTTAAACTTTAAACTTTAAACTTTAAACTTTAAACTTTAAACTTTTTAAACTTTAAACTTTAAACTTTAAACGTTTAAACCCTTTAAACCCTTTAAACTTAAACTAAACTTTTAAACTTAAAAACTTTACTTTAAAGTTTAAAACTTTAAACTTTAAACTTTAAAAACTTTAATTTAAACCCTAAAGTTTAAACTTTAAAAACTTTAAACTTAAGGTTTAAACTTTTAAACTTTAAAACTTTTAAAGTTTAACTTTAAAACTAAACCCTGTAAAAACACTTTAAAGTTTAAACTTTAAACTAAACTTTAAACTTTAAACTTTAACCCTAAACTTTAAACCCTTTAAACTAAACCCTTAAACCTTTAAACCTAAAGTTTTAAACTTTTAAACTTTAAACTTTAAACCTTTTTTTAAACTTTAAACCTTTAAACCCTAAACCTAAACAAAACCTTTAAACTTTAAACTTTAAACTTTAAACCCTAAACTTTAAACTTTAAAAACTTTTAAACCCTTTAAACTTTAAAGTTTTAAAACCCTAAACTTTAAACTTTAAACCCTAAACTTTAAACCCTAAACCCTAAACTTTAAACCCTAAACTTTAAACCCTTTAAACTTAAACCGTTTAAAACCCTAAACTTTAAACTTTAAACTTTAAACTTTAAACCTAAAACCCTAAACTTTAAACTTTAAACTTTAAACTTTAAACTTTAAACTTTAAACTTTAAACCTTTAAACTTTAAACTTTAAACTTTAAACCTTAAACTACTTAAACTTTAAACTTTAAAACCTTTAAACTTTAAACTTTAAACTTTAAACTTTAAACTTTAAAACTTTAAACCCTAAACCTAAAACTTTAGGGTTTAAACTTTAAACCCTAAACGTTTAAACGTTTAAACCTTTAAACTTTTAAACCCTAAACTTTAAACCCTAAAACCCTAAACTTTAAACCCTTAAAACTTTAAACGTTTAAACTTTAAACCCTTTAAACCCTAAACTTTAAACCCTAAACCCTAAACCCTAAACCTTTAAACCCTTTAAAACCCTAAGTTTAAACTTTAAAGTTTTAAAGTTTAAACTTTAAACTTTAAAAAGTTTAAACCCTAACCTTTAAACCCTAAAGTTTAAACCCTAAACTTTAAACCCTAAACCTTTAAACTTTAAACTTTAAACTTTAAACCTTTAACCCTAACCCCGTTTAAACCTTTAAAGTTAAACCTAAACCCTAAACCCTAAACCCTAAACCCTAAACCCTAAACCCTAAACCCTAAACCCTAAGGGGTTTAAAGTTTAAAAACCCTAAAGTTTAAACCGTTTAAACCCTAAACCTTAAACCCTAAACCCTAAACTTTAAACCCTAAACCCTAAAACCCTAAACCCTAAAACCCTAAACCTTTAAACTTTAAAGTTTAAACCCTAAACCTTTTAACCCTAAACCCTAAACCCTAAACCCTAAACCCTAAAAAACCCTAAACTTTAAACCCTAAACCCTAAACCCTAAACCCTAAACCCTAAAACCCTAAACCCTTTTAAACCCTAAACCCTAAACCCTAAACCCTGAACCCTAAACCCTAAACCCTAAACCCTAAACCCTAAACCCTAAACCCTAAACCCTAAACCCTAAACCCTAAACCCTAAAACCCTAAACCCTAAACCCTAAACCCTAAACCCTAAACCCTAAACCCTAAACCCTAAACCCTAAACCCTAAACCCTAAACCCTAAACCCTAAACCCTAAACCCTAAACCCTAAACCCTAAACCCTAAACCCTAAACCCTAAACCCTAAACCCTAAACCCTAAACCCTAAACCCTAAACCCTAAACCCTAAACCCTAAACCCTAAACCCTAAACCCTAAACACCCTAAACCCTAAACCCTAAACCCTAAAACCCTAAACCCTAAACCCTAAACCCTAAACCCTAAACCCTAAACCCTAAACCCTAAACCCTAAACCCTAAACCCTAAACCCTAAACCCTAAACCCTAAACCCTAAACCCTAAACCCTAAACCCTAAACCCTAAACCCTAAACCCTAAACCCTAAAACCCTAAACCCTAAACCCTAAACCCTAAACCCTAAACCCTAAACCCTAAACCCTAAACCCTAAACCCTAAACCCTAAACCCTAAACCCTAAACCCTAAACCCTAAACCCTAAACCCTAAACCCTAAACCCTAAACCCTAAACCCTAAACCCTAAACCCTAAACCCTAAAACCCTAAACCCTAAACCCTAAAACCCTAAAACCCTAAACCCTAAACCCTAAACCCTAAACCCTAAACCCTAAACCCTAAACCCTAAACCCTAAACCCTAAACCCTAAAAACCCTAAACCCTAAACCCTAAACCCTAAACCCTAAACCCTAAACCCTAAACCCTAAACCCTAAACCCTAAACCCTAAACCCTAAACCCTAAACCCTAAACCCTAAACCCTAAACCCTAAACCCTAAACCCTAAACCCTAAACCCTAAACCCTAAACCCTAAACCCTAAACCCTAAACCCTAAACCCTAAACCCTAAACCCTAAACCCTAAACCCTAAACCCTAAACCCTAAACCCTAAACCCTAAACCCTAAACCCTAAACCCTAAACCCTAAACCCTAAACCCTAAACCCTAAACCCTAAACCCTAAACCCTAAACCCTAAACCCTAAACCCTAAACCCTAAACCCTAAACCCTAAAAACCCTAAACCCTAAACCCTAAACCCTAAACCCTAAACCCTAAACCCTAAACCCTAAACCCTAAACCCTAAACCCTAAACCCTAAACCCTAAACCCTAAACCCTAAACCCTAAACCCTAAACCCTAAACCCTAAACCCTAAACCCTAAACCCTAAACCCTAAACCCTAAACCCTAAACCCTAAACCCTAAACCCTAAACCCTAAAACCCTAAACCCTAAACCCTAAACCCTAAAACCCTAAACCCTAAACCCTAAACCCTAAAACCCTAAACCCTAAACCCTAAACCCTAAACCCTAAACCCTAAACCCTAAACCCTAAACCCTAAACCCTAAACCCTAAACCCTAAACCCTAAACCCTAAACCCTAAACCCTAAACCCTAAACCCTAAACCCTAAACCCTAAAACCCTAAACCCTAAACCCTAAACCCTAAACCCTAAACCCTAAACCCTAAACCCTAAACCCTAAACCCTAAACCCTAAACCCTAAACCCTAAACCCTAAACCCTAAACCCTAAAACCCTAAACCCTAAACCCTAAACCCTAAACCCTAAACCCTAAACCCTAAACCCTAAACCCTAAACCCTAAACCCTAAACCCTAAACCCTAAACCCTAAACCCCTAAACCCTAAACCCTAAACCCTAAACCCTAAACCCTAAACCCTAAACCCTAAACCCTAAACCCTAAACCCTAAACCCTAAACCCTAAACCCTAAACCCTAAACCCTAAACCCTAAACCCTAAACCCTAAACCCTAAACCCTAAACCCTAAACCCTAAACCCTAAACCCTAAACCCTAAACCCTAAACCCTAAACCCTAAACCCTAAACCCTAAACCCTAAACCCTAAACCCTAAACCCTAAACCCTAAACCCTAAACCCTAAACCCTAAACCCTAAACCCTAAACCCTAAACCCTAAACCCTAAACCCTAAACCCTAAACCCTAAACCCTAAACCCTAAACCCTAAACCCTAAACCCTAAACCCTAAAAACCCTAAACCCTAAACCCTAAACCCTAAACCCTAAAACCCTAAACCCTAAACCCTAAACCCTAAACCCTAAACCCTAAAACCCTAAACCCTAAACCCTAAAACCCTAAACCCTAAACCCTAAACCCTAAACCCTAAACCCTAAACCCTAAAACCCTAAACCCTAAACCCTAAACCCTAAACCCTAAACCCTAAACCCTAAAACCCTAAACCCTAAACCCTAAACCCTAAACCCTAAACCCTAAAACCCTAAACCCTAAACCCTAAACCCTAAACCCTAAACCCTAAACCCTAAACCCTAAACCCTAAACCCTAAACCCTAAACCCTAAACCCTAAACCCTAAACCCTAAACCCTAAACCCTAAACCCTAAACCCTAAACCCTAAACCCTAAACCCTAAACCCTAAACCCTAAACCCTAAACCCTAAACCCTAAACCCTAAACCCTAAACCCTAAACCCTAAACCCTAAACCCTAAACCCTAAACCCTAAACCCTAAACCCTAAACCCTAAACCCTAAACCCTAAACCCTAAACCCTAAACCCTAAACCCTAAACCCTAAACCCTAAACCCTAAAAACCCTAAAACTAAACCCTAAACCCCTAAACCCTAAACCCTAAACCCTAAAACCCTAAAACCCTAAACCCTAAACCCTAAACCCTAAACCCTAAACCCTAAAAACCCTAAACCCTAAACCCTAAACCCTAAACCCTAAACCCTAAACCCTAAACCCTAAACCCTAAACCCTAAACCCTAAACCCTAAACCCTAAACCCTAAACCCTAAACCCTAAACCCTAAACCCTAAACCCTAAACCCTAAACCCTAAAACCTAAACCCTAAACCCTAAACCCTAAACCCTAAACCCTAAACCCTAAACCCTAAACCCTAAACCCTAAACCCTAAACCCTAAACCCTAAACCCTAAACCCTAAACCCTAAACCCTAAACCCTAAACCCTAAACCCTAAACCCTAAACCCTAAACCCTAAACCCTAAACCCTAAACCCTAAACCCTAAACCCTAAACCCTAAACCCTAAACCCTAAAACCCTAAACCCTAAACCCTAAACCCTAAAACCCTAAACCCTAAACCCTAAACCCTAAACCCTAAAAAACCCTAAACCCTAAACCCTAAACCCTAAACCCTAAACCCTAAACCCTAAACCCTAAACCCTAAACCCTAAAACCCTAAACCCTAAAACCCTAAACCCTAAACCCTAAACCCTAAACCCTAAACCCTAAACCCTAAACCCTAAACCCTAAACCCTAAACCCTAAACCCTAAACCCTAAACCCTAAACCCTAAACCCTAAACCCTAAACCCTAAAACCCTAAACCCTAAACCCTAAACCCTAAACCCTAAACCCTAAACCCTAAACCCTAAACCCTAAACCCTAAACCCTAAACCCTAAACCCTAAACCCTAAACCCTAAACCCTAAACCCTAAACCCTAAACCCTAAACCCTAAACCCTAAACCCTAAACCCTAAACCCTAAACCCTAAACCCTAAACCCTAAACCCTAAACCCTAAACCCTAAACCCTAAACCCTAAACCCTAAACCCTAAAACCCTAAACCCTAAACCCTAAACCCTAAACCCTAAACCCTAAACCCTAAACCCTAAACCCTAAACCCTAAAAACCCTAAAACCCTAAACCCTAAACCCTAAACCCTAAACCCTAAACCCTAAACCCTAAAACCCTAAAACCCTAAACCCTAAACCCTAAACCCTAAAACCCTAAACCCTAAACCCTAAACCCTAAACCCTAAACCCTAAACCCTAAAACCCCAAACCCCAAACCCTAAACCCTAAAACCCTGAACCCTAAAACCCTGAACCCTAAAACCCTGAACCCTAAAACCCTGAACCCTAAAACCCTGAACCCTAAAAACCCTAAACCCTAAACCAAACCCTGAACCCTAAAACCCTGAACCCTAAAACCCTGAACCCTAAAACCCTGAACCCTAAAACCCTGAACCCTAAAACCCTGAACCCTAAAACCCTGAACCCTAAAACCCTAAAACCCTAAAACCTAAACCCTAAAACCCTAAAACCCTAAACCCTAAACCCTAAACCCTAAAACCCTAAAACCCTAAAACCCTAAAACCCTAAACCCTAAAAAACCCTAAAAAACCCTAAAAAACCCTAAACCCTAAAACCCTAAACCCTAAAACCCTAAAACCCTAAAACCCTAAAACCCTAAAACCCTAAAACCCTAAAACCCTAAACCCTAAAAACCCTAAACCCTAAACCCTAAACCCTAAACCCTAAACCCTAAAACCCTAAACCCTAAAACCCTAAACCCTAAACCCTAAACCCTAAACCCTAAACCCTAAACCCTAAACCCTAAAAACCCTAAACCCTAAACCCTAAACCCTAAAACCCTAAAACCCTAAAACCCTAAACCCTAAACCCTAAACCCTAAAACCCTAAACCCTAAACCCTAAACCCTAAACCCTAAACCCTAAACCCTAAACCCTAAAAACCCTAAACCCTAAACCCTAAACCCTAAAACCCTAAACCCTAAACCCTAAAACCCTAAAACCCTAAAACCCTAAAACCCTACAACCCTAAACCCTAAAACCCTAAAACCCTAAAACCTAAACCCTAAAACCCTAAAACCCTAAACCCTAAACCCTAAACCCCTAAGCCCTAAAAAGCCCTAAAAGCCCCAAGCCCTAAAAGCCCCAAGCCCTAAAGGCCCCAAGCCCTAAAGGCCCTAAAACTCCTAAGCCCTAAGCCCTAAGCCCTAAGCCCTAAAACCCTAAACCCTGAACCGAAGGCCAAAGCCCATAAGATTGAGTTGCATTCGGTTTAGAACTGGACTGCACTAGGGCCCATATGTAGCGTTGGTGAAGCCCATATGATTCAACTCAGATTTGGCTTGATTTTCACATTGGGCTGGATATGGGACTAATAAAGTCCATACGATTCATTTCTCCTTCGAGTTGGACATTGATCTGCTTTAGAGTAGCCCCCAATAAAGGTTCAAATTTTGGTTCCCTAATATACATCAAAAGAAAGAGAGAAAAACACAGAATAAAGTAAGTCTAGCATTTTGTAGAACGAACAAAATATTAGATGTAAAAAAGGAGAGAGAGAAGATTGGCTTAGTGATGATTGGCTAAAGGAGGGGATAGAGAGAAAGAAAGTTAAATAAACATAGAAAATGCAATGAAGGAAAAGAACCTACGCTGAGGGAGATACCAAGTACTGCTTTAACCATTTAGACATCAGTCAACAACTCAGAGCTTTGAGGTCATAAGAAGCTTCAGATTCAAACACACCAAGTCGAAGATGCACTGAAATTCATTAAGCAAACAAATTTGAAAACAACAAGCAGACAATAAATAAATTACACGAAATAAAGGTGCAAGATATAAAAGATGCAATCTGAATCTGAACTTAACAAGAAAAGAAAAGAAAAAACTGTAAAGCAAAATAAAAGGAAAAACAAAAGCCAAGGGATATAGCTAGGATAAAAGGATGGTAAAAAGACCAATAATAGAAATGAATGAAAGAGAAATGAAAACAGCATTAAGAGAGAAACAAATCAGATTAAGACCTTTTTTTCATTTTTCGAAAGGGAAGGTTCCGCACAAGATGAGAGATGCATCCCTTTGAATTGCTATAATATTTAGAGCTTAGGTTAGCCAGAATTGATCAAACTTTACCAAGGCCTAACTTTATAGAGCATGTGTACTTCTTTCTTTTCTATCATGTTTTTATCTACCAAAACCAATCGATCTACCAAAGCTACAAGCAACAATATAGAGATCAATGCTTACAGCCCTAGGAATAGTCTATAAAGCAAGCACCACTAAGAAAAAGAGGATGAGAAAATTATTGGTACGTTAAAACTTCCAATAGGTGGTGTCTTATCCATGCAAGCACTTCCTAGAATTCAACAGTTTATTGAATAAATATGGACATTTACAAAGTCTCCTAGCAAAATCACTACCCTTCCTAGCTCCAATTTTTCTAGTATGTGCTATATATTTATATTTAGAAGTCCCCATAAGAATATAGTCTTCACCTCCTGTAAGGCTATAATCGTAGAACCAGATCTAAGCACTATTATCAAGGATTGTTTGTTTTACAATTGACCTCTTGTATCAGGCAAAGAAGTGATCAAGGCTCTACATTTTCTCTCTTATTGCCCAAACATATCCTACCAAATTACTATTTCCTATCACTGAATATCAATATAGAAATTACCCACCCTACAAATCCATCACAAAGAATCCTCATTAATCCATATGTTTGCTGTATACATTAAGCTATTGTATTATCTCCCCTAAATTAAATCTAGCTTACACACCAAATTTTAGAATATTTCAGTTTGCCTCAATCCTTACTGTTATACAAAGGCAATGTGCACCAAATACAAACCATTGGATGGCAAAACTTGCATTTATTATAAACCAAAACCAATCTCCAGTTTGGAGCTTCGTATCTATTCCCTGGTGAACTCAAAAGGAACCCTCAGCAGATTTCAAATTGACAAGACATGACTAGTTTTCAAAGATCAATGTATGCTTGACATTCTTCATCAACTAGAAAGTAGCCCAAATAAAAAGTTGCCTAAGATAGGATTACCTCTAAAGTACTAGATGTGCGCATGATAATTAGTAAGCAGCTCGAAGTATATGCTGCCTAAAATAAGCTTGCCTCTAAGCTACCGGATCTGTAACATATAATAATAATAATAATAATTTAACCTTGACTCGAAATGTGATTCAACTTTCCTATGTTGATGCTTGCTTTTCATCTCAAGTGGGATGCTTTGATACAAAATGTCTGCAATATACAGTGTCTATAGTACAAGAAGGAAAATAAAGAAAAGGAAAACCATCCCTGCCATTATTGCTAAACTTTACTCTTATGTTTAGGGTTATGGAAAGAGAAAGAGTTATGAAAAGATACGTCCAGCAATTGGTTATGTTTAGGGTTACGGAAAGAGAAAGAGTTATGAAAAGATACATACAGCAATTGATTTCTAAAAGAGAATATGGGATTACATTACCCAAAGTAATTCGGCTCGGATCTGAGGATCACCTAATTTTGGCTTGACGAGGCAATCTCATCATGGACCTTAGATCCACCGTAATGCCGTTCAACCTTAGATCCATCTGATCTAATTGCAAAATGGTGTCTGAATCTAGAGTTTCAAGGTCTCTGGTCTCATCATTGAAACATCCTCCTCAATAAATTACTGCGAAAAGAGACAGGTATCATGTAGATTGTAGATTAAAAATAAACGAAAACAAATTTTGAAATAGCCCAACAGATCTAGGAACTAAGAACGAAATTAAAAGAATTTGAAGATCGATGAATAGGAATATATAGATTACCCCCTTTGATCAATAAATTAGAGAAAAGAGACAGGTATCAATAAATTACTGTGAAAAGAGACAGGTATCACGTAGATTGTAGATCAAGAATAAACGAAAACAAATCTTGAAATAGCCCAACAGATCTAGGAACTAAGAACGGAATTAAAAGAATTTGAAGATCGATGAACAGAGATTACCCCCTTCGATCAGAAACCCAAGCTCCAACAGCCTCCAATTAAGAAGGGGTCCATATACCGGATAGACCAATCTGGAGTGCGCCGTACGGTTTCTCCGTAGGAGGAGGGTAAAGGAGGAGCTCTCTCTAGGGTTTATCGGGCGATCGGAGGGGAGGGGCTCGCTCATGGTTTCTCGTTGGGAGGAATCGGGAGATCACAGAAGAGAGCAAGGTGCTCGCTCTAGAATCGGGCAAAACTGGAAAGAGGGGACGAAACTTTTGGCGAGGGAGAACGGCTGCAAATCAAAAAAAGACGCCAAAACTAGACATACCGGAGCCCACCTTCAATCGATGTGTCGGCCGTTCCTTGGCCCATTTAAGCCCGGCCTCAGTACGTTGCCCATTTAATGAAACTACAGCGCTTGCATCAATTGGGCCCGACATTTTGCGCGGCGGGCTAAAAGGCTAAAACAGATGCTTTGGGCCTTATTCGGAAACTTAGCCATGCTATTTCCCTGCCATGGACGAGGAAACTCTGTTGGATGGCCAATGGGCCAATGAACAACCATTTAGGCCCAGACTCTCTTTTCTTTTTCTTTTTTTGGCTTTCATTTTTTGCACGGAGCCTGTAGCCCATTTTGGAATATACCTTGCTTTTGTTTCAATCTAGAGTCTGAGGTATTTTTATATTTAGTTAAATATTTTATTAAATATAATAACTCTATTAGCTATTAGTTATTAATTAGTTTAGTAGTTATTAATTAGTATTCAAAATAATTATAGTTATTAAATTTAATATAAAATTCGAACGTATAGCACGGCCACGTGAAAATGACCTTGAGGAACCACGAAACAGGGAAAAGAAAAACTGTCTATGGAGCCTAGAGACGGATGAGCTCATCGAAGGCCCACGGCCGAATTTGGTCATATTGGGAGCCTGCAAGCCCGTTTCGCGAGCTCCGTACAATTAAATAGGCTGGGCTAGATTTAGGTATGATGTGTTTCAAGCCCGGGCCTTTCTTTCATAAGTGTGATTGAAAATTAATACATTAATGAAGATCTTCCCACTCCAGCCGTCCAGCGCCCGTTCAGTTCTACAGGTAAGAATATACTCAAATCACTTCCATTATAGGTTTGTATTGACACCATCTAAAAGTTACACCTTTTATTTTACTAGTTAAGATAAGAATAAACAATCCACAGCTATTAGCTATTAAAATATAATTTCAATTTGCTAAAAAATAATTAAGTTATTAAATTTTCAAATATTATCAATAAATTTAATAAAATCGACTAAAGTTGCGTGTGAAAAAAAAATAAAATAAAATCTGAGGGTGTATTATCTGGCAGCAAATTAATACTTCAATTAATTGGCTCAAATTAGAGTTTCATCTAAAGAAACGCCCATATCATACCATTAATCTCACTTCAAAGTACCCAAACAATTAGACTAAGCTCTTTAGAAAATGGCCAAAGCAAAACCCTAAACCCCAAAACCCCCTAACCCCTAAACCCCTAAACCCTAAAACCCTAAAACCCTAAAACCCTAAAAACCCTAGAAACCCTAGAAACCCTAGAAACCCTAGACCGCTAGACTCTAAAACCCTGAGCCCTGAGCCCTGAGCCCTGAACCCAATCAAAGCTTAGCCCAAATCCAAATTGAATTGGACTTCTTTTTGAGCTAAATATTCGGGCCCATATATAGTTGATGTAAACCACATGCTTCAATTCAGATTTGGGTTGAATAAGGCTTGCGCTTAGTTTCAACTTGCTAAGGCCTGACTTGAGTTGGACTTTTATCTAGATTTTCACTATGCTTAGGCCCATATAAAGGTTCAACCTTGTGCTCCGTAAAGATCAAAAGAAAGGAAGAAAAACACAGAAGAACAGCTTAATACAAAGATTTTAAACTTAAATATCTAATAATATTGAACAGATTTAGAACTAGAAGAAAACTAATAATATTGAACATTGGTAGAACTAGAAGAACACTACAGCAGATATAAAAACAAAGTATAAAATACAACCTAGCAAACATATAAGAGATAACAAAACTAGCAAGAAGTTTAAAGAGGTAAAGAAAATAATTAAATAAAAAAAAGAGTTAAAAACACGAAGAAAATTTTACCTGAAACAGGGAGAAACCCGGAGTACTTCCATAGTTTTGTTCTATAAAATGTTATCCAACAACAAAAAATTTGCAACAACAGAGTTGTCAAAAATCAAAAGAATAGGATTTTTCCAAACCTGACATGGAAGCAGCAACAGTGGATAACACACCATGAGCCACAGCAAAGTTAAATCATGATGTTGAAATTGAAACAAAAAAATAAAGAAAATCAATTCAAAAGAGTAACAAAAGAAAGATGACAAACAGACAAACAGAGAAGTAAAAAAAATAAAAAAGTAACGAGATGCTTCCCACAAACATCAAAATTCCAAATACAAGAATATGAAGTTATAATAATAATAATAAGAACAAGTCAGTTATGCAACAAAAAGATAGAAAAGATAGTGTAACAAAAAAACTAAGACCATAAGAGGTAAGGCCAAAATCAAAGAAGAGTAAGAAATGGAAAAGGGAGGGGTGACAGTCACCATTGAAAGGTAATATAGAAAAACTAACAAAATGTTTGTAGAAAACTACAAGAAGAACCAAAAATAGAAGAAATAGCATCTTTACTTCAAGAGTTGGAAGGCAAAAACAAACATATTTTTGTTAACCAGTGAAAACATCAATAATTGAAACTTTTAGGGTTTTAATGACAGAATTACGTGGTCAGCCAAAACCTAATGCAATTTGATTTGAGCGAAGGGAAGGCCGAACCAACTTCAATCATAGATGGTTGCCGGCCGACTGGGTCACTGGGATAAAATGGCCTTCAACCCATTTTATCCAAAATTAAGGGTTTACGTACTGTTTGGGGCACCAAGTGATCAACCAATATGCCACTTGAAAAATCACCCAACTCTTTAATCAATTTAATCCAAAATATGATTTATTTCAACACATATCTAGTTGAATTGACACAATGTAACAAACTGTGACCTCTCCGCACTCCAAAGCAGAGGTGTCATGACTCGAATTAGACCATAGGCTAAATCTAGACATGATTCAAAAAACTTTCAAGTTGCTTAATAAAATAAATAGACACTGAGACCTGATAATTGCGTCATTGTGCCTGGGCTGTCAGGGCTCACGACCACATGGAGTCAACTTAGGTTCAATGAAAATTTGCCACCAAACAAAGACAATTAGTATCTGCCTACAAAATGCATTAAGCAAACAAACTAAGATCATTAAACAACAGTAGAAAAGCCACGCATAAGAAAATGTATCAACAAAAGAATAAAGTTAAATCAGCATAACCAACAATCGGCAAAAAGAGGAACAAGAACAAATCGAAATGAAGGAAAGACATATTAAAATGAAGGAAAGATATAACAAAACACAAAAAAGAGGTCGAGAAAAGATAAGAAAAGAAACAAGATAATAGCCAAGTTGAAAGATTATATAGTAATTATGAGTAAAGAGAAGAAAATAAATTAGTGGTGCAATACAGCCTTTGTTGTAGTTATCACAATTTTGTTTTCATATGCAATTAATAAAATTAAGCCAAACCCACTAACCAGTTGAGAGAATTAGAAAAGAGGGAGAATCTGAAAATCTGGTCTAACTTACACCTCTAGTTGAGAGAAGAGAAGAGGGTAGAAAAGTAGTAACTAAAAAAAGCAATCCACAGTCTCTTTCAAAATTTTATCTCTATTGTGTTTATCAATATTCAGATTATGGCAAAAATATCATAAATCAACTTGTATTGTTTAAATTATTACAGTTTCGCTTTAATAGCGCCAGCTACAGAATATGTAGGAGAACAAACTCTAAATATAAAATATATTTTTGTACCAAAACTTTTTTCTTGAAAGATCTTATACATTTCAATTTTTACACAGATCGCATAAAAATAGATTAAAAGATACACAATATAAATTTAATTGCAATGCTAATCCAATATAGTTTATACTTCAATGAAAAATAGGCAATCAAGTAATCATACAATATGCAAATAGTTTTAATCGATGGATTAGCATTTGGTAGTTTCTTATTCACAACCAAATATCCTAAGATTGTTTAAACAACTAAATCTAAAACCAATTGTTATTAAGAAATCCAACGAATTTTAGTGATAGAAATTAATGCAAACTTACAGATTAGCTCTATGGAATCCAAAAATTGTAGAAGAGAACCTCCAAAAGTGTGCTCAATACTATCCATTGACCATTGGTGCCATTATGCTCACGTCAAATCAAGCAATAATCCGAAGATACAAACTGAAATTCTTCAACCTGCAAGCAATAAATAGAATATCAGCTTGTTCGTTGGAAGTTGTGAAGGATGATTTCGCTATGGAAATACTTCTCACCTTAACTTTTATTAGTAACAGGCTATGTGTTACTGCTGATCTGAAACTTTTTGCATTGGTTGCCCACATATCATGTCCTAGAGACCACAAGAAGAGAGAAGTGGCCACTTCCATGTGAATAATGGAAGGCAAGCAATAAATCGGTGGGGTTCTCACACCAAATGTACCTAAGCCCTGAACCACAGCTCTTTAACTCTCACACAGCCTAACTCTTGTATAGCTACTAGTCCACGAGACTGCTTGGTGCAGTAATTCCACACTTTTATGTGAGTTGTTTTGCACCAAATTAATTTTCTCCAACTAGTTCTGCAGTGAGAAGAAATGATCTATTTTAAAGAAAAATCATGGGAAAAGAGAAAATAAAAACGAAGAGATGGAGAGAGAGCATTGTTTCCTCAGCAAGTCTTTGAGATTATTACTTTACTAGCAAGATATATTACATGTAGGTAGAGTAATATAATGGTTTAATATAGGACATTAAGCTCTTATGTCGACTTCTATGGTAGAAACTCTAGAAAATCTAACATTAATCTGCAATGTATCCATGATTAACATATTACTCTTATTGAGTAGCAATACAAAATCCTGATTATATCAATAATTTACAATCAATAGATTCAAGCTAATATCTATCAATAGATATATTACTCGTCAGCTCTTGATCTAATTTAAAAGATAAAGCTCTTATATCAAATAGCAATACGAGATCCAAATTCCACATATAATCATCATGATCGATAATAGCAATATAACATTCTCCGATATTGATCTCAAATTGACATTAACCTCGAAGGAATCCGTTTCTAAGACATGAATCAACTACTACAACGCAACTGATCGAAAACCCTACCAGTAACAGAACCTGCAAAATAATGCTAGATTTAAATTATACATATATGATCCTCAAAAATACGATCATGAGACTCGAGATAATATTTCAATAGCACTCAGAGCCAACACAAGATTTAGTTAAAGCGTATGTTAAATTAATAGAAAATAAAATAAAAAGGGATCACTAATTGAGCATTCACCTGCATGTTGCACTTGAGCACATCGTCTGAGGTGATGGCGGTGTGGGTGAGGCCACAGATGAGGAGCGCTTCCGGCGGCACAGGCGGCGTAGAACTCCTGCGAAAACATCTATCCTTCTCCAGTCGAGCTCAGGCAACCTAGGAGGATGATGAGGAGGAGGTTGTGGAATTTGCGGAAGCGAAAGGAGAATTAGGGTGAGGAGGAGATGATCGGGGGGTAGGATTTTGGAGGGAAGTAGAGGCGAGGAAATCGTGGAATTGAGGACCGGAGATGATCGGATTTTGGAGGTAGAAGAGTGGTAGGCAAAGTGAAGGGAGTAGGTGTGGAACTGGGCCCTGCCTGTTGGGCCGTATATAGGCCGGACTTTCGGTATGCAAATTATAACTTCGGGCCTAAGTCTGGTTTAAACATTCAGACCAAAAACTTGAACGTCCAAGCCCATCCCGGATCCAGCCCGGATCCAGCCCAAAAGGCCTAGACACTGATTACCGTTAGCAATGAATCAGATATTTAGTTATAAATAATTATCTATATCTGTATAAGAAATTAAGAATATAATATATTATAGTAAAACGTAATCAGCATTAAGATTAAGTTAAAAAAATCAACAATTTGAAAGCGAAAAACGAAAACTTCATTCATTCTATGCTATATTGTTATATGTACTATTTTCCAAGAGAATAAGATTGCAAATGTTTCTTTAGTATGTGTAATGAAATAAAAAATTAAGGATTCGCTAAATCCACTGTTTATTCTTAGAAACAAGAAAAGTAAAATAGTACTACGTCGTTATTAATAATCAAAAATATCCATCCATTATGCAAAACAAAAAAGAGAAATCAACACATGCAAGTTGTAAACCCACTTTATGAACCACCATATTTCTTCTTTTCTTCTTATCTTAATTTTTTCTCTTTTAAAAAAAAAATAAAGAATGAAGAATGTAGAGAGCATACTCGTATGACTCCCATATTTATAGAACAAAGAAAGAAAGGATAAGTGATAACAAATTTTTAAAATTAGAGGAAGTTTGTTGCGAAATATAGGAAAACGAACAAACTATCACATGAAAATCGAGATGACAAATTTATGAAATGCGAATAAAGAAAATAAAGAGAATTAAAAAAATTTAAATAATAAGTTTGTTAGTGAACTATCATACTTTAACAATTTTTAGAGTAGATTTAGGAATATAAACGAACTACCATACGAAAAAATTGGGACACTCACATTTCTGTTTAAGGAAAAAAAATAACTATTTATTTTTTTAAAATTGAACAATCCGAGTTAGGCCCGCTTAAGATAAAAGACATAAGCCTACTTAATTTAATCAATATGTCTTATACCATAATGTACCCAAGCAATTAATACACCGTCCCATGCTGGGCTGCTCTCTGCTGGTAGGAGACCAAACGGCCCAACTAATGTTTACGGTACCAAAGCCCTGGCCCATTACAGGCTATCAGGAGTCAAAATTGACTATTTAGGGACCGGCCCAAACTAACCTCTAATACCTTGAATGGACTTCCTCATTAGAGGATTCCAGGATTGATAAGTCATGCACTTAAAATTTGACCTTTTGGGAGGAAAAAAAGGGTAAAATATAATGGTTAATTTTCCTTTTAAGTTGTTCAAAGTGAAAAATATATATATGTATTGTGCAAATAATCAATGAGAATTAACAAATTGGTATGATTTTTTAAAATATTTTATCACGTTGATAATTTTTTTATTTTATGTTTCTTTGTTGAGCCTTGGGACTTATTTCAAAATTTGAAAGATTATAGAAATAACTTCATGATTGAGTAAATAATGCTAAAAAATAAAAGAAATTTGATTTTGAGATCCCTCAAATTTCTAGATTATGACTTTTTTTCATTTCAATATTTTGTTTTGGAGAATAAGATTATCGCAACAATTTCTAGTTTTTATTGATAGTAATATACATTATTCTGTGTTTTTCAAGCAAATTTTCATATAGAGTAGTAGCCGGTGTATAAATATGCAATTCACTCTACAGTTATTAATGCAAAAAATGTTATATTGTGTACTTAGGATCATCTATTGTGCGGTCAACTTATACAATAGATACCGACTGTCCCTAGCGCAAGTAGCAAAGGATTTGGTGGTTGGTACCCGAGGTCCCAAGTTCAAATTATAGTTGATTCATATTTTCAGCTAAATTTATTTTTTAAAAATAAACAAAACGGGTAGCGTGCTTTTCTTATAAAAATATAAAAAAAACTTATACAATAGATTTGGGCAGGCTGCAGTCAACTATTAGACCATACCAAGGAGAGGTGAAAGAGTCCATATCACGCTTAGGCCAAGCCTACGGTCATTCGGCTGTATTGGGACTCCTCGTAGTAAATTCGGGCCGCGGTTTCGTTGATCTGGTCTGTGAGAGCTATGATTAATAGGCCAAGATTGGAACGAACGTTGGACACAAAGAACATAGCATATTCAAGAACATAATGGAATAGGCGAGAGGCCCTTCCTCAGTTCAGCGACCATATATTATAAATAAAGTTAAAAATATGTGAAACTTATGTGAACTATGAATTATTTGAATTTGTCTATCCAACATTTCAATTTATTTTATTTGGCTCATTTAATGGTAATTCTGAAATTTAGACTAATTACTTACTTTTAAAAATTTATAATTATGAAAATTGTATAAAATATAACTAAAATTGTAAATATAAATGACGTATTCAAAATTTAAAGTCAAAGTGCCGATAACTGACTCATATCAAATAAACTGAAAGATTAATTAGTAAAATCAATTTTTTTTAAAAAAATAAATAATCAAATTCAAGTGGTGCATAATTCAAATAGGTTCCATAACTTTGTATCATAAATAAATATATGTCTGTGAATATTGGGTAGGAAAATTGTAATAAATTTATGCTTCGGCTAAGGTCTCCCAAAAGTTGGATAGGAAATTAACTAATTTTTATTTTAGTATAAAATGAAACACTGCAACCTTAAACCTGAAATTTTAAATTCTCACTCCTAAATAAGACTGTCTAACATTATTTAAATTATTATACTATAAAAGAAAGCCTAAGGGGTTTCCTGAAAATGAATTTTTTTGGCTATTAAACAATATAATTCTTAAAATTTTCCATCCAATATATTTCTTCCTCTTTATTCACTTCTTCTTTCACATAATTTCTCTTCCAATTGTCAGCACAATACTACTACTCTTTCAGCTGAGAAATGCCCCATTTATGTCATTGTCTTATAATGTGTTATCAGTTGATATTTCAAAAGGACCCACGGGGTAGCTGGGTTGGTACATGACATCATGTAAATAAAGATCATGGGCTTTTGTAAAATAAATTTCCTGGCAGGATGTCGGATACAGCCCGGGTCACAATCAGACTCAAATGTATGTTGGGCCTCCCACTCACAGTTAGATCGTATTCTTAGTCAAATCGGGCCTATAAGATAAACTTGATTTCCACAGCCCAGCCTATTATTCACCCACATCAGAAGTTGTAGCGTAGGGCCGAAAGAGAGAGCTACAGCAAGATTTACTGAAAAATGGCCCAAAAGTAGATTTTGAATTCAAAGTGAAAAATTATTCTATTTCTAACATTTGGATTTTAAGATTAAAGATATTTATTTCATACTTAAGAGTAAACATATATTGGATGGTTGGTGTAACTTAGTTCCTACTACAAATCTACACCCTAAACCCTAAAGCCCTGATGCCCTAAAACTCTAAAAATTCTAAACTCTTAAACCCTAAATCCTAAACCCCTTTAACTCTAAACTCTAAACCCTCAACCCTAAAGGCCAAATTGTTCATTTTGTTTTAGCGCAATTACTCCAATTTTCTTTTTTTTTTACCCCCCTTGCCCTCAATTCTCAATGCATTTGGAAAAACGAGTATTTTTATCAGATTAAATATCCTATGTTTTTAGGGACAGAATTGGATCTAGACCGAGTTAGTCTGACCGGGATTGGATTTTTATTACCGAAGGCAAATACGTCTAGGCTGTGAGCACAAGCCAGCTCGTAGGCCTATAAATGGTAGATTCATGGGCCGTTCACCGAAATTGGGTGGACTGGGTGTGATTCCTACAGGCCTATAAAATGGCATTTGAGTAGGCTGGAGCCCAACTCCAACTTCTTCTGGATGACTGAAAACACTATTTTGGTCTACACAAATCAGGTCCAAATAAGGTTACTCAGCTTCGGTCCAAATACAAACTGAATGGACTGAGGAGCATTGTGATTTTTATCAGTTCAGCCTAAGAATCGGGATTGGATTTTCTTGACTGGCGGCCTACAGGCCTAAAAGAGTAAGCTGTAGGCTACAAGTCGAAGCCATGAGTATGAAGACACCACCAGGGCCCTCCGTTGGAATTTTTTTTCCACCGGATCCCCATAGGTCTGTAAGTAGTAAATTCATAGGCCATGGGCCCAAAATGGTTCGACCCGCAGTCCTAACATGGTATAAATAGATAGGTTGCGAACGAAAGCCCGATCCAATTATAAACTAACATGTTGGATTGAGCTGCAGCAACACTATAATAAATACCAATTCCGTCTTCGAAATTAGGCCGAAGTTACGCTGATCATAAAGATTTGTATAGTGTCATGGAGAGAGAGGCCATGAGTCAAGCCCAAATATGAACTGATAATATGAGACTGAAGACCCTTGTGATTTTCCAAAATTTGGCCCAAACTAGCTTAACCGTGTGGTCTTCTGCAGATCCACAAAGGAAAAAATTTAGGGTTAAGTTAGAAAATTGGTTAAGGGGGTTGATTTGAAATGGGTAAGTTGACCTACTAGGCTGATGGCTATAACAAAGAAAAATTTCTCCATTTTGTTGTCAAGCAGGGATGGAAACAGGGGCTCTGACAAATCTTTTGTGGGGTTTTTCTCGTAAAAATGGACAGTTTTTAATTTGCAATCCAACATACCCAAGCTTCTGAGGATAAAATTTATGAGAGCCGTCCATAACACAAGAATATATCTATATATAATTGTGCATCATTATTCACCAAAATTCTATTTGTGTGGCACACAAATTTCATATAATTCTGTCCGTCTTCGCTGTTGATAAAATTATTGAGCTATTTTATATTCTTTCAGCAAAAAACAAAAAAAAACGGGTGATTTTTCTCCAAATTTAACCATTTTGGATTGCTCAAGATAATATATATATATATATATATATATATATATATATATATATATATATATATATATATATATATCCCTTGCCTTAACAAAAAAAATGAGTTTAAAAAAAGAAAAAGGCAAATTGCACCTCTCAAGTGAAACTTTCCATTTTGGGCTATTCATGAGAATTACTATTTCCGACTTTACCGAAAAAGGAAAGTTCCGCAATTGTACAAAAAACGGAAGGTTAACGATCGGAGATAGGCCTGAGCAGGCCCATTGAGGTCGAAATGGTCCAATAACAGCCCACGAAATCTAAGATGGTAATGCCTTATAAATAAAATGGACCTTAACGGCCACTCCAGGGCCCACTACGGTTCTCCTCACACTTTGTTGTCTCTTTGTGCCATTTTGGATAAAATTACCGGGCCTTTCCATTTTAGGTAAAATTGAAAATAGTAACTCACGT
This sequence comes from Puya raimondii, assembly GCA_016920855.1. Lineage (NCBI taxonomy): Eukaryota > Viridiplantae > Streptophyta > Magnoliopsida > Poales > Bromeliaceae > Puya > Puya raimondii. Next base: position 695,930 of record JABWPP010000047.1, read on the forward strand.
AAATAACCCAAAATGGAAAGTTTCACTATTGGGCCGGAAATATGCACTGGTCAAATTCCCCCCCCCCCCCCTTTTTCTTAATGAAAACGCATGGGAATTTCCTTTTCTTTTTTTCTCAATTCCGGTGTAATAATAAAAGAGAGATAACGTACTAATGGAAAATTTTGAGGTAGTAATATCAAAATAGAAAGATTCACCGCAAATAAGCTCTCTAACGATCTACGAGTTCTCACTGGATTCTCTATTTATTTTTCTTTTTAATCAGATTGTACATAAAAAAAAAGAGTTAATTTTTTAAATTTTGATATTCTAATTTTACTTTAACCGTGCATTTAAATTTGATCTAAGTACCTTTTTGGTAGAATTTAATAGCGTTTCTTTGTGCCTTTTATTAATTGGGACTTTAGAAAGTAATAAAAATTTAGATGATAAATTTAAAATTTTAAATTTCAGATATCTGTTTAAAAATTATACATTTTAGTTCACATGTTTAATAGAATATGCCCTAGAATTAATTTTATTTTAAAAATTAGATATTCCACTTTTAGAAGATATTGACCTAAGCTAAGTATTGAAAAAGAAAAAGGGCCAAAATATGGCCCCGCGAGTGAAACTTTCCTATTTGGGGCTATTAACGAGAGATAATATTTCCGACTTTACCTGAAATGGAAAGCGATTTTACCGAAAACGGACAGAACCATTGGTGTAATAAGGCGAATAGGAGCTGGACCTGACCCAGCCCAATAAGGGAAAGTGTATACTTCGGCCTTCGCTAAGCCCATTTGTTACTGGGCTCAACGTGTGAGCTCGTTTAGTTAAATCCGCTATGCATGAAGCCCACCTCAAGTATTGTCCATTTTAAAATAGACCATTTAATTATTTTTATTTTTTTAATGTTAGATTCTGATATATTTAAATTTATTTGGCTAAAATAACTAGACCTCAGGAAAAAGAAAAACTAAAAGTTAAAAGGATCTCAGTCAGAAAACAAAACAAAAAAAATGAAATCAAAGTTGAGGAGTGTAGTGCACTATAATATACAATGTATACTTTACAGTGCACTATAATATACAAAGTACAGTATAATAAATACGTATATGGATAAATGGGCCTAGGAACGACCCGGCATTGGAGTGAGATGGGCTGCGATTTGAAGGGCCAGTCGACTGAAATTGCGAGCCCAACCCCACCTAGAAAGGCCTTGCCACTAGTGACTGCCACCTAATTTTCGCCCAATCTCAGTTCACAATTTAAGCAGCATTGCGTTTGCGCTCTATGTTTCCACCAATTTTAGGTCTACAGGCCTTTTTAAGACGATTTCGGGCCTACTTTACCCGTAGTTCAACATTTGTTGTAGGCTAGCTCAGCACATCCTGTGGGCAGGTGTTACACTATTCATGTCTGGCCCTTTGTAATTCTTTACGTGGACTACGTTGTCGTGAGCTAAATAGTAAGTTAATGGGCTAGATTCTGATGTACCGTGTTTAGGCCCGTCTATTCCATTGTTTAGTGCTCCCATGCGTGGATTTTAGCCCTAGCGAGATTTAACTTCTATATAGGATACTAATACCTATTTTTTAACCGTAGAATATTACATGAATAATATTAAAAAATTATATATTTATTATGTTTAATGATGCTGATTATACCGACTGTCTCCTAGTGCAAGTGGCAAAGGGCTTGGTGGTAGGTATCCGAGGTCTCGAGTTCGAATCCTTGTTGATTCACATTTCCAGCAAAGTTTATTTCTAAAAAAAATAAACGAAGCGGGTAGCGTGCTACTTTTTTCTATAAAAAAAATGATGCTGATTATCGATTCATATACTTCATCGCTGGAATTGATATACAAAAAAGCTTTCTTGTTTGTGTCCTAAAAAAATATTCTAGTCCAACTCATTATACCAAATAATGGGTTATCACCTTTCAAATATTCACAACTAATTTTTACTGTCTCGTCGTGCTTTTTAAGTTTACTTCAATATACAAAAAAAATATTCTAGTCCAACTCATTATACCAAATAATGGGTTATCACCTTTCAAATATTCACAACTAATTTTTACTGTCTCGTCGTGCTTTTTAAGTTTACTTCAATATACAAAAAAAATATTCTAGTCCGACTCATTATACCAAATAATGGGTTATCACCTTTCAAATATTCACAACTAATTTTTACTGTCTCGCTGTGCTTTTTAAGTTTACTTCAATATACAAATATTTAGTTTATTTTTCAATCAACCCTAAACCTTTTAACTTCTATAGGCGGTAAGATTTATAGACTAAGCGGTAAGATTTATACAAAGATAAAAGACCCATTTTGAAGTAGACATTCAACTTTATTTTTTTATTATTAATATTCTACAGCTCTCATTTTTCTTTATTTTTTTACTTTTATTAAATTAAAAATTGATTTTGTGAAATATAATTAGTTTGAATCGCTTTGCTGTCGTATAATAGCAAAATTGTCATCTAAGGGCGTCTCCTACCGGGCTTGGGACTATAATGAGGCTCAGATTTTCAAGCCGGTCCAGATTCGGCCGTGTAAGAATTGAAGCCGAGCTATCCTCGATTCATTGTCAGGCAGGCCGTTGTGACGCTCGAAAAGTGTAGTGTCCCAGGTTTGGGCCTCTGCAGAGGCCTGCATTTAGTGGCAGGAGTACTCAGGAGTCGGGCATATCAAAGTTTGAAAACCGACCTGAGTTAGGCCATAAGGCCCATAACCTTAATTGCAATGTACTTCGGTATATATATATATATATATATATGATGATCTCTAGGCCGAGACAAAACCTACATTGTATAGCAGTGCTAAGCAGGGCTAAAAACGTTTCTTCTATAATTTTGAAAACAAACATATTAATTAGGTTAACAAGTAAAGATATATTTTAAACATTAATGAGTACGAAGTTAGATTAGATTGTTTGTCGGGGAAACTATATCGATTGTACATTGTAGTACTAAAATACAATAATTGTGATTTTTATTTCTCTCCACTTTATTTGTATCGAGCTCTTTTTATTTATGTGAATAAAAATAATATTTGTGATGGTCGATTACATCTTTGACATTTTTACTCCTATAAAATTTTGACGGTCTAATTTTTGTAGCAATAATATTTGGACACCAACTTAGGCCAATTTGAAATTGCTCACTCATTTTTTGTTTTTATTATTGACATCTCATTAAATTTAAATTTTTATAAAAGATAAATTATTTTAGTCAAATAAACTGAGTTTTTTTTATTATTAATTGATGATTTTATAAAATTTAATGCCTCTGCTCACTTTTGAGCAAAAAAAAATTAGATGACTAGTAACTAAGAAATCATTTACATTTCTCAAAATCTTGCTTTAATTAACTATCATAACTCAAATAAACAGGTCGATTTAAAAAGCACAGGGGAAAAAGCAAAAAAAAAAAAAAAAAAAAAGTGGCGGGTTCTTCTCAGAACTATTCTAATAACAGTTGGGCTGCCATGGCCTGCCCATAAAAACCTTATAAGTACTGCAACCAGCTGAGATAGGCTCGGCCCCTGATCCGGTCTCCAATATTCGTCATAAGCACATGAAACCCGAGGCCTGTAGTCTTCCGGCCTTAGGCCTATTCCCTGGCATACGCATTGGGTAATTGATCAAAAAACTGTATAGAAACTGGACCATGAACACCCTGTTCCAACCATCATAACAGTATTGAGCCTTATATACAGAATCAGATAATATTCGTGGTTTTTTGCTGTTTTGCATTTAACAGTCCAGCCCATCCTAAGCTTAAAAAAGGACCCAACCCATACCGTTCTCCCGCAAATAAATACTGCGTAAGAAGCAAACAACGAAACAATAAAACAAAATCTTATAAATTTAGCAGAGAAAGAAACTATCGAGCGAATTTTGACGCCTTATTAAACTTCTCATATGGCACTTTTTTGCACAGCATATCCTGCAACAAGCGCAAATAGGTCAGGGTGATTTTTCCAAAATAGAATGGATAAAAAATAAGTCTTAAAATGATTTTGGAAATAACCACATGAATGAGATTACTAATATAAACATGTTTTAGACGTGATATAGAAACAAGAGAGACTACTGGTGAATCGATAACAATTGTGAAACTAAAATGCAAAAGAATGTAAGATGACTGATTACATTCTTAACACAATAACAACCATTATTTAAAATAGTTGATTACTCCGAGGATAATCCTCCCTCTAGTTAGGAGGGATAGTTAAAATTTGCATTCAAAATCTTTTTGAATTTTAAAATACATTTAACGGTTCAGACATTTATTTTAAAACTTTTATATTATATTTTAACTTGTGTGGGATTTGTGTAACTTAAAAATTATATAATTGGAATCTCAGCCAATAAATAATATATATATATATATATATATATATATATATATATATATATATATATAGTTAGGCTCCTATAATATCTATAGTATCGGACTATAGTCTCGTTTTCGATCTTAAGGTATTCAAACCAACGATCCACACCATTAAAACTGATCTAAGGTATTTGAAATATTTACAAATTTTATATTTTTTCGATATAGTTTACTCTATGATCAAATCATTTCAAACTTGTCAATTTTCAATGGCTAATATGACGAGTTTTTAATTTAACGGTGTAGAAAAATTAAAATTTATTCAAATTTGATAGAAAATACTTTAAACGTTTAAAGTATTTTCTAGGCAAATGTATTAATGTCAAATTTACCTTATCTTTGTTGGCATTTATATGATTAATATTAATTGCCGGTATAGAGTAATTTTTAGCGGCAATTATTTTATTTTTTACCAGCCGCCAATATAATTGTCGCTAGACTTTTAACGACTCCATATATAGTGGCAATTATAACAATTGTCGGTAAAAAGAGTAGCGGCGATTATAATCGCCACTAATTTATGAGATAAATGCCGCTAAAAGCTAATTTTGTTGTAGTGAACTATTTAGATTAAGGTTAGCATATTTGATTTTGAATTCAAAAATTTTATACTCAAGTTTAATTTTCACCGTTCATTTTGGCATGGTTTATTTACTAAATTAACGACGTCGAAAGAAATCAAAATTTTATTCCTAAGAACTTCATATACCCTAAATCATATTTAACGGTGTGGATCGTTGATTTGAATATTTTAAAATCGAAAACGAGACAATAGTACCGGAGCTCTGTACTATAGATAGTATAGTAGCCTCATTCTATATATAAATATATTCTAAGTCCAACTTGTTTAGACAGGAATGTAAGGAGACTGTCACACATAATGAAGGCAATTTAGTGTTTTTTTTTTCATTTATAAAATTCTTGTGGGCTAATTTCGTCGTGGACCTACCGAAAGCAACCCGAGCGAGTATCCAGCTCGGCACATCAATTGCTCATGTATGTGATTGTATCAATCACATAGATTAAATTTTATAGGTTTGAGTCTTTTATCTTAAGCAGCTCAACACAACTTTGTCGAGTCCAAACAAGTATATAGGAAAGAAATTATTGGGCCTGGATCGTACTCAGGCTTGGCTCTTAAATACTATGAGTTCAAGTCAACATTTTTAATTATACATTGTTTATACTACTAAAATTATCCGTTAAGGTTGTGGCTCGGTGGTTGATCTCTATTTCTCACCGAAGCAAACATGATAACGAAATTATAAAGTTGAGGCTTCTGAATCTGATATGGAGAAATCTATTAAGAGAAATTAGAAACTTTTACACTTTTCGTATTGCGCTTAAGGTAACTTTATAATAATACATAATAAAATTAGTAGATGTTGAAAAGCAAAAGTACGTATTAGATGTTCCCAACTATAAAAATAAGGGCTGGCTTTGTGAAATGAAATCAGGTCCGCTAGCTTGGACCACTCCAGGCCGGATCTGATAGGTCGGTGCAAACTAAAACCTAGGCCTGGAAAGGACCGAACCGGAAATATGAGCCTATTAAATACCCAAGCCATGGGTCGCTACAGGCCCCGTTCTACCCCGGCCCATAAAGGCCTGGCCCATGATCAAGTTTTCATCGGATTTACTTGTTCAAACTATGGATCCGAGCTCAACAAAGTTGGTTTAAGCTGCTTAAGATCAAGGACTCATGCTTGTTCAATTTAACCTACGTGAACTGAGCAATTGACGCGCAGGGTTGGATGCTGACCCAAGTTGCCTTTTACAGCCCAACGAAATTTTATAGCACCGCTTCCTCGGTCCCATCTAATAACTCTGTTCTAAGAACTCGAATGGGCCGTATAAACCGTGGGCCGTAAAAACTAATCGGCCTTCAGTAGACGCCTTCAAGTATAGGGACCCGTGTGAGCTAGGCCCGGTCTGCAATCTTGTCGTTAAAAATTCATAAATTTAATTGGAATGGGCCTGAGCAAGACCTGTCGCCTTCCCAACTTGGGCCTAGTTGGAGAGATGGATTTACAAGCCTGGTTGTTCGGGCCAATTAGTGCCCTGAGCTAGGCCTTAAAGAGTAATCAATTTGATTGGAATAGGCTAGCCCACTATTTATGTGTATGTTGTCTCTATGCTCAGAAAGGGCCCAACACATGCCATTATCGCACAATTTGTCAGAGCTAACACGGAAGTAAACTTTCATGTTTACTTCTCAAATATTCTACCCTAAGTCATTATATTAAATACTGAGAAATCATTTCTTTATTTTGGATCAACATTAATTATCACGGGAGAAAATGTTTACCTTAATGGAAAATCATTTTTCTTATCATTCTATAAGGTTTTGACCATGTTCAATGTATCTCATATATGAAGGATCGGCACCCTCTGTCTTTATCCTTTCTCTTACTATTTTTTTCAATCCTTTTAAGATAAGAAAAGAAAAAACAAACCAAATCGTAAAATTCATAGAAAGAGAAAAGGCCCCTTAACTTTAGCTTTTTATAGTAAACACTTCAATTTTATTATTTTTATTAAAATTATTCAGATTTTTTATTTTTTAAATTTTATCGAATTAAAAAATGATTTTGTGAAATATAAAAGTTTTAGTCCATATTTCTGAATTTTTTTCTGGCATACATAATTTAGTAAAATTGTCATCCAAGTGTGTGTAGCCTCCCGGCTTTGGACCTATAACGAGGCTCAGATTTTCGTGCCGGTCCAGATCAGGGCATGCAAGGATTGAAACCGGCCTAAGCTATGCTCGCTTCAAATTACGTGGGCCGTCCACTGTGAAGCTCGAGACCTGTAGCCTCCTGGGCTTGGGACTGTATTGAGGTCTGAAGAGCAGCGTAGTTGGGCCTGTAAAGTAAAATAAGGGTTCCTGAGCTTGGTCCCCAAAGAATAATAAATTTGACGGCAATGTTCTTACTTATACATTTGATCTCCAGACCGAGAAAGAGCCCAATACCTGCCATTTTCGGACAATGTGCACTGCGTCAGAAGTAAAAACTGTGTTATGAGATCACCAACTATAGCTCCTGAACCTGGCACAGAGAGAAACTATTAAAAAATTTCAACACTTTATTAAACTACTCATATAGCACTTTAGCAATCAACATTTTCTACAATACAACTAAATAGGTCTCAAGATAAACAGATATAAATCAAATAAATCAGAGAAACTTTACTTATGTGCCAAATAGTGAAGTGTAAATCTTACGTCTCATTCATCAAAAAATTTATACGATTATTTTTTGGATATTTAGTATATAAACATATGGGCGTGATAATATTAGCGTGATAAAGTGAGCCTTTGAATGGGAAGAGTTAAAAATTTACACCCGCTCTTATGTATACGGTTAGCATTGCCTAATTAATTACAGTTGAGGGGTTCATTTTAAAATTGCCTACAGTTGAGGGGATCTCCGAGAATTTTTACCATTGTTTTATCGGATTGGGCCTGATTCGGCCCGTACATAAAACTATACGAAGATTTGGGTCTTTAGCCCAATACGACGACGCTGCAGCTTCCATTTGATGTTCTCTCTTCCCGCTCCGTCCACTCATTTCCCCTCCGATCGCTCGATTCCCTCGCTCAATTCGTTCCCCCTATTCTTGTACTCGACAAAACCCTAGAGCGAGCCCGTCCTTCTCCTCCGATCGCTTGATTCCTCGAATGGAGAAACCCTAGGGCGTGCCCTCCCTTACTTTTCTGATCCCCGATTACCTCTCGCCATTGGTGGACGAGATATTTCCCATTGGAGTAGGGTTCTAATCGAAAGAGGTAATCGATTCATTCCTGTTTATCGATCTTCAGATCCCTTTAATGTAGTTCTTAGTTGTTATATCTATCTAGCTATTTCACGATTTGCTTTGGTTTCTTCTGATTTTATGATGGAATCCGTGATCTTCATGATTTGCTACGTATCTCTTTTCAGTATTTTCTTGCCGACGGAAAGCGATTGCAGTGAGATGAGAACGACCTTTAAGATACTGTGAATGTTTCGAGGTGAGATCAGAGAGGACACCATTGTGCAACTAGATGAATATATCAAAGGTTGAACGCCAGCATGGATAAGGTCAAATTCTCTTTTCATAATATATTATTGTTTCGTGCATCTCTGCTCTGCATACAATTTTAAGATGCAGATCAACCAATAAGTCGACAGGAAAGCTGTCGACTCTTCTTACAAAAAGGTTTATAGTAAGAACATCATAAGTTCATAGCTAAATTATACAATTAAAGGCACAGTTAGTTTTCCTCTTCTTTGTTTTCCTTTTGCTTGCTCACATCTAGTAGCTTAGAGGTAGCCTTATTTTAGATACATTTGGCTACTCCTTCGACGTTGATGAAGGTTTTAAAATGTCGATCATGCGTGGAACTTAGATAAGTAGTCATCTCTTGTCAAATTTAAATCCAACCGATGGTTTCTTTTGGGGTCACCAGGGAATAGATAGGAAGCTTCGAACTGGAGATTGGTCTTAGTTTTGAAGGAGCACATGTTTTGATGAGGGTTCATATCTGGTGCAAAATGGCTTTTTATAACATCAACAACTGAGGTGAACTGAATAAGGAGTGGAATTTCTCAATTTGGCAAATGAAAAAGGGTTACGTCTCACACACACACTTCGGGGTGGCTAGTTACGTTTCACCTGACACCTATTTATATCTTTGATTCGGGTTTGCATCATCCCAACTGAAAGTTTTTTGAGTCATGACTCATGCCTAGGTTTAGCCCATGACCTGATTTGGGTCATGGAATCTATGCTTTTGAATGAGAATGGGTCACAGTTGGTTGTACCATCAGGACTCACACAGAGATATGCGTTGAAATGAAACATTTCCGTTAAGAGAAAAGGTCATTTCGGATAAAATGGGTTGGAGACTTAGATAATGTTACTGAGCAAGTGATTGATACAGAATTTTCGAGGGACTTAGTAGACCCATTACCAGCCGGTCCCCTCACTCGAATCAAATCGGGTTGAATTTGGTTTGACCCATGTAATGCTATTAGTTGGATGCAAATCCACCATACCCAATCGAGTAACTCCGTTACTTTTTCTAACATATTGAGATTAATGTATAAAATTCAACTAGTTCTTTCCAACCTTCTCGTGTTATTTCTTTAACTAATGATTTATACTGTGATTGGTGAAGAAAATATCTTTGCGCTTCCCTTCCATCTCTTTAAGGAAGATACTCTTCCTTCTCCTTCTTCCTCTTATTGTAGTTGTTTATAAACATTTTGTTAATTGTTCCATTTCTATATTATCCATTTCTGACCACTATCCTTTATCCTTCCCTTTTCCCTTTCTTACTCTTCTTTGTTTGTGGTTTTCCTTTACATAGTCTTGTATTTCTGTTTGTTTCATTTTACATATGTTTTATTTTACCATTCCTACTCTTCCTTTGACAGAGCTCATCTTTCCTCTCTCTCATTTGACTCTTTCATATATGCTTAAAGCTGATTTCTTCCTATTTTCTTTCCTTGCTTGGATGGCTCATTTCCTCGTGTTCCTATCTTTCTATATGCTTCCTCTTCATTATTGTTCAATTTTGATATTTCAAGGGATTATTACAATTTGGGAGAAGGTAAAGATAATTTTAAAACTACTCTTATATACAGACGATCAATCTGGAAACTATATCCAAATCAGCTGATTAAAACATTTGGGTGGATTTGTTTTGCCTGCACGATCATAAGATTTCGGGTAATTTAAAACTCATTTGACAATTTGTTCCTTTGTTCATCGAAGCACACTACAGTTTTGCTGGGTGAATATCTTTTTATTGTGTATATTGCTTTCCTTTATTCTTTTATAGAGCCATTGAGTTCAAAATCTTGAATATGCTGTCTACACTAACTTTTCTAAAGAGTAATGTCACACCTCTAATGGTTGGACATTTTGCGTCGGCCACTTAAACTTTGAGTCCTTTAGTAAGAGCCTCTTACTTTTAGCTTGTCCTCTTTCTTGAAAACCTAATCATGACGGTTTCATGTACCATCATCAATCATTCTTGTTGTGCTAATTAAATGTTAGTTTTAGCCGCAAATCCACCAAAGTAGGTGGAGGACCGTAAAACCAATTAAAAAGTGGTGAAAGTACGAGTATTACCATTCAAAAAGACCTACAGTGAGAGCTTACCTATGCCTACCTCTATTTTTTTATTCTACTGCCTTGATATTGTGACTTGTGATCAAAGGAGTGTTCGTGCCGCTCCATGCCGTACTGTGTAGAGGCCGTGCTGGCACCTGGCATGGGGTTGTGCCAAGCTGTATCGAGAAAACATTTCTTTTTCATTCTTGGGTTTATTTGAGTTATTTTGAGATAAAAATCTTACATAATGGTTTTCTAAATTTAAAACATGTGGATTATATAAACTTACTAACTTTTGGAGCAAATAGGGGGGGCTATTGCATAATTTGACCAATTGGTATTGAAAAACACAAGTTTGATTATTGTTTCCAATTTCTTTCCGATATGTTTTTCTTCAATTATGACTATAATTTCGTCTTGTGAGTATACTTTCATATCAGGTTAAAATGGTATGCTTGATATGTTATGATGTTTATTATTCTATTCATGATTGGACTATTTTTAAAGGTATTAGAAACATCAAAACACTCTTACACTATAATTTCATGAAACAAAATCCTGCACAAATCAATGCCAATATGCCGGTTTCGTGCCACTAGCACAGAGGGCCTTGCTAAGATTGGCATAGGGTGAGCCGTTGTGCCGTGCCATTGGCATAGCGTCACGCCCCGTGCTGCTGCAACAATCCTTGCTTATGGTTATATTTCTAGAACTTGTTTCATGATATTAATCATCAGTCTTTTATGTATTGGTACCTTGATGACCGATAGTGGCATCCAACCGGCATTCTGATATATCATGAGAGTTTTCTCTATTCTCTGATGTAAAACCCATTTGCAGATCATCCTAGTACCTTGAAGGAAGAGCAATAACTCTTCTGATAATTAAATTTCTTTCATTTGCTTGGATTGATTGGCCTACTTGAAGTGCAACATAAGTTGATGCAAGATTCAAATAGAGAGCAACTTAGTAAAATTAGACCAAGATAAAGTGACTCATGCATTATTTTACTGAATACCAATTTTTGATTTTCTTCCATTTGCTTGAATTGATTGGCCTAATTGAAGTTGAATCGAAGAAGAGATTGTTCATAGTGAAAATGTAATGGTTGTAGTTAGGCTTTGTTGGATTCCGGATATTATTGCTAGTAAACTTCTTATGCTTTAGGCTATTGGATCCAAAATGCGTCTCAGAGAGGATCTGATCTTGGTGTTTGCCGCACCAATGGTGAGCGCCACGTATTAACAAGTTGAATTGATGCTGTCAAGTATTTGATAGTGTGTTCTTGTTTGGGTTTTTGAGTACATTGTCCTTTCATGATGGATTGACTAATATACTTTCTCGATGGGTGAATTTCTATACTTACATGATGGATTAAGTGCCGTATTATACATATATAGGATCATTATAACATGATTTGGACTTGGATAATATATGCACAATCTTCATTTGCCTTTTTCCCCTCATGATACGTATTTCTACTTACAGAATTTAACTGGCGAACAAATTCTTGTAACACTTATTGTGCTAAAATATCTTACAAATTTATAATGCTGCTACAAAATGAAACCTTCGCTAATAATGTAACACAAACATCTTTGCCATTGCATAGGATATTCTACTTTCTGACCATGGGAGCAATTATTGTTTAACTCACCCGGTGATTTTGATTGAAACAAACTGCATGACCCTTTTCTTTTAATGAAGATGACTGCCATTGAAAAACTGTGTTAGTTTACAGTTGTATTTCCCAACTTCGATTATTGTGCAGTGTATGAAACTGAGTTTACTCGCATCAGAGGATTTTGCATTTAGTGATGTCATGTATGAATTTTCTAACTTAGTGTGAAGTTGAATGGGGTACGCCCATGATACTTATATGAGTTGTAGGTCGACTTGTTTTCAACAAATTAGTTGAGGAAGTTGGCTTCTTTGGAGATCCACTGGCATATCATTATTATTTTTTACTATTAAAATTTTCTAATTTAACTTTTGTGGTGACGAGTATTCTTACATTTAAGTACGTAATACCTTATAATAGCTCATATTTGGTGTGACTTGAAATTTTACTGCCTATTTGGCAATGCCCAATTTCTAAATTGGATGGGTTCTACCATTGTTTTCCTTATATCCATTGTTCGGAAACTAGTTAGTTTACAAAATGGATTGTTGCACTGATTTTGGGTGGATTTTCATGAGTGTGCAAAAATGATTCGGAGGCTGAAATGCTGAATAAACTGTATTGTACGCATCTACTTTTAACCGGCTTCTTATTACCTCAAGCCCCTTGAGTAGGAAAACAATATGCTGATTGAAGTGTAAATACTTGAATTAGTGATAGCTCCCTCAGCCTGAATTCTTTTCGTCCATTGCATTTTCTATGTTTATTTTAACTTCTTTCTCTCTTTTTTTTTTTTATCAATCTTTGTCATTCTCAATTTTTTCCTTTATCACTGACCGTCCCTAGCGCAAGTGGCAAAGGGCTTGGTGGTTAGTACCCGAGGTCCCAAGTTCGAATCCTAGTTGATTCACATTTCCAGCTTAGTCTATTTCTAAAAGAAATAAACGAAGCGAATAGCATGCTACCTTTCTCTAAATTTTTTTTCTCCTTTATCTTTTGATTTCTTTTGATTTGAAGTCCCTAAGATGTAGTTTTCTTTATGGTTTTATTTTCTCTCTTGCTGTCCCTAATTCACATTTCATGTAAAAGTTGTCTATTTCTTTTGATTTTTTTTTATTTTTATTCTTGTAGCTCCTCCCCATTATTAGTTAAATTTCTCTATTTTTGGTTCAGACGTCTTCTCTTCCTCTACTTAGTTTTTGCAATCTTTTCTTTTCTCTTTCTTTTTCCGCTTCTTTGTTTTTGGTTGTCCTGTTTTCTCCCTATCAATGTATTTCTTATCTTCTTCTCAAAGTTTATTGGTTCTGTTTTCATCTTAATTTGGTGCCTTATGTATCTTTCTAATGTTGCTATTGATTCCCTTCCACCTTTTTAGTGAAGTTTCTCTTTTTTTTTATTCTTTGCCTTCTGGTTGTTTATAATTTCATGTAGTCATTGTTCTATTTTCTGTATCCATTCACCCTCCTTTTTCTGTTTGTACTGTCCTTTGATTTCTGATTTTACGTTTTATTGTCTTTGTATCTACTTGTTGAACAATCTAAGTTATATTTTTTTTACCCTGTCAGGATTTTTTTTTTTTTTTTGTCTTCCTTTATTTCTTGTTTACCTACTGATGTAATGATTTCGAATATCCAGGATTTCCAGCAATTTCCTTTTGAAATTTAAACCTCAATCTTTTACTGTTCATAATCCACCTTATCATCTTGAACTTGCATAACTATGTTGTTCGCTTTTCTCTTTTCATTGCTTTTCTTGCGTTGATTTTCTTTGGTCCTTGTTTTTTTTAATGTCCTAATTTGGTTACATGATATTCCATTTCCCCCTTATTTGCTATTGTTCATAGTGTAATTTTCCTAAGAGTTTCTTTCTTTTAATTCTTAAATGCAAATTGTCATTTCAAAGTAGACTTTTGGGAGTAAACTCTTTTATTTTGCTCTCTTTGGGTTCTCTTGCTTGCAATATTTTTGTTGCTTGGTGATAAAGTTAGGTTATATTTGTGTTTTTTCTTTTCCTGAATTATTTGCTATTTCTTTTGTAATTCTTTAAACTTGTTGCTACTTTATCTTGATATTTCTTAACTTATAATATGTTTATTATAGCCGTGTTTTGTTTGCTATCAAGGACTTTGAAAATTTTTTAAAACTTATTTTTGGATATATACGAAGAGGATATGTATGATGACTTCACTTTTTTTTTTTTTTTTTTTTTTTTTTTTTTTTTTGAGTGAGAGAAAGCACAATATGCAAGACAGGATAGAGAGGTATGAATTTGTCAAACCAAATGCACTCCTTTGTATGCATCAGGAGTTCATTGATGAAAAGGAGTTGGGAAAAGCTCCAACATAATTCCTACAGTGATGAGAGTTTTCTACGCTAGTTGCTGAAAGTAATGTTGTTGACTTCATCTGGGAAACTATGTTCTAGTATTTGCTATTGTTTCCTTTCGGTCTAATTTTCTTTCGTACCATTACATATTTAACCATTTAATCTTCTTCATTAAGCCATTTCTTACTTTGCTCTTTGTTTGCTTCTCCACATTGTGCGGTTCAATCATTTGTTAAAGCAAAATAAAAAAAATGCCATTACCTAGTTTTCATTTGCCAACTATGCCTTTTTTTGTGTGTCAATGATTATCATATTCTTCTTTATTCTTTTGGACGTTATGCTTGTTATCCTTTTCTTATCTGTCTTTTTTCCTCTCATTTTCATATCTTCTTCTTTGTGGATATTATCTCTTAGGCTGCATTTGGTTCGGGTATAAGTAAGAATTGCTTATTCCAGGGATAGATACAAGTTCAGGTATAAGCAGAAATTAGATCAATTTTGCATTTGAATGAAAATTGCGTTATTCTTGGGAATAAGATAAATGGTGTTTGAATGGTTAGATTGGAACATGGGGAATAAGAGTTATAATTTTAAATTAAAAATATTTTATCTAATTAATTAACATCAAAATATTAATTAAAATAATTTAATATATTCATAAATTTATTAGCTATGAATATTGTATAAGATAATGAAAATATATTAATTAACTAATTAAATATAAAAAATAATTTAAAATTTTAATTCGTTAGTAAATTATTTTAGTTAGATAATTAGTAAAGAAATTAATTAGATTAGCAAAAATATTAATAGTTGATCAATATAAATATTAGTTTATGGATAAACACATTAAATTATTAATTTTTAATTAGCTAATTGATTATAAATAATAAATAAATAAATTACTTTATTTAAGCAATAGATAATGATTTAAATATATTAATTAGATTAATTAATAATTTAATACTATAATTAAAATTAAATTTAGACTTTAATTAAGCTTGTTCATACTTAGGAACAAGCTTGTTCCAGGAAAAAGGATGGAACAACAGAGGAAAAAGGATGGAACAACAGTTCCAGACTTATACCAGCTTGTTCCAGGGAAAGGAGAATTGTTGTTCCCGTTTTCCAAAATTATGTTTGAGTATAAAGGAAGGAATAAGGGCTTATTTCCCCCCTTATACCCCAACCAAACGGGGCCTTATTGTCTTTGCTATATGTTAATATAGTCATTTTATTTTTTCTCTTATTGCCTTCGTTTCTTGTTTTTAATTTTACTCTTTATCTTTTGATGTAGTGATTTCTACGTTTATAGGGTTCCAACAATTTCTTTTTGTATGCCCTTATTGAATGCATAAATATTTTGTTAAGCTCATCTATTATATTTATTCAAGAAGCTTGTAGTATTTGGTTGTTGGGAAGGGCAATCAAATGTCTAGAAAGGCATTACCATATTCTGCCTTCAAATTATATTTTTCGAATTAGAGAATCAATTCATAGGCAAAATATGCTATTCGATCAAATTATGGATGCAAAAGTTTTTGAGAAGCGTACAATCCCCGCAAGAAAATCTTCATAGGACATAAGCTATCACTTGATAACGTGCCGACATCCAAACAGGGGCAGCGTTGCTTTCTATCTATTTTTGGGCAACCACTTGTTCGATTTTTGAAAGATCCAAGTCTCTTCTCTCTAGTTTTGTAAACTTTTCATAGTTTTCTTTCTCATTTCTGATTTCCTTTATTATTTCCATGAGTTTTCTGTGTTGATTGTCTTTCATGCTTGCTATATTTCAATGTCTTATATTGATTTCCTATGATATCCTCTTTATTCTGCTCTGTCATAATACAATTTTCTGTACTTGGTTCTTACTTTTCAGTCTAAAGTGCAACGAAGAATTCTATCAAAAGTCACATTTTAGGGTTGCGGGTTTTGATAGTTCTCACATCAAAGCTGTGGAATATTTCTCGCTTTTTATCTCTTTTTTTGTTTCTTAATTTACAATATATTCATAATTACCGGTTTATGCAATGCTACCTGGCAGAGATTTCCACAATAGTTGGATAGATCATTCGTCTTGACTCTATTTATGGAACAAATCTGTTATAATTATCTTTTGGTTTTCATTCCCCTTTTGCGCTTTTGGATCGATTACCATCTAAGGCTATAAATTATGCCAATCTCTAGCTGCTATTCCACCTTTATTTCTTGTTTCTCTTTTTTTTTTTTCCTTTGGTCCCACGTCTCTTTTCTTTCTACTTTATCCAATTGTTCTTAGGATCAAGGCCAGATATGTCATAACATAATCATAGTTTAGCCAATGATGGGCTTTGCGCCACAGATTTTTCTTCCTTCTATTTTATTCCTAGTTATTTTATTTCTTTTTATCTTGTAATCTTCCAAGTTTGCTTTTGTTTCATTAATTTATTTTCTCAATTTTTTGAAGTTTGAGATTTCTGTTCTACAATGTTTGTGTTGTCTTCGTTCTGCTATTCCTGTTTGGATGTCTGCTAGTCAGATATTGAATGGTGAATTAGGTTTTAGTTTATACAAGAGTTAAGGAATGGAGGATTGGTAAGTGGTTTGGTCAAAGATTGTCTACCCTCTTACCTCTTATAGTTGGCAATGCACTGTATACTTTATTGTTCTTTACCTTGGCTTGTTTAACGTGCTTCACTACAAGCCGAAGACATTTGTTTCTATATTTTGACGGTACACACTCGTAGAGAAGTGCAATCATCCTACAAGCCCAACTAGTGCCTTCTCAACCAGTAAAGAACATTGTGCGCCATGGATCTTTATTCTCAGTGGCCATAAAGGTTTACATTCTGCATTAGGGTGCATTTCTCCATGACTTTTGGCAAGGTTCTTTCTGATCATTCGACATTTGACAACCTAAATCCTTGAAATTGTTCTATTTTAGTTGTTACCCTTATTTACTATCCATTCATTATTTGTTCATGCATAGTGCATCAATACTTAAGCAATCTCATATTTCAATCTTAGCCTTTTGTGATCTTCATTCGAAAATTAGAACTTTCTATTCGAAATATGAGACAAAGGGCAGACAGATTCATAGTGATGAACATATGGATAAACCTAGTGCTGGCAATAATTTTTCCTCGTAATTATTCCCAAGTGAAACAAGTCTGGTAGCTCAAGGTCACGAATGTCACATTTTGGAGTTTTTATTCTCCAATCTTATGTAGGGACCCCACGGATCTTTGAAAAAATATACTAAATTAATTTTTATTTAGAATTTGAATAAATTTAATCTAATTTTAATTCAAATTAATTTAAAATTTAAAATTTATTTTTTATTTATAAATATAAATAAATTAAATTATATAAGGTAATATAAGGTAATATATTATGTAACTTTGCGGGGATCGGGAACTTCGTGGGGCAGCGAGTACTATCCCCATCCCTCCCCAGTCCCCACGAGCGGGAGATGTTTCTCACCTATCCTCATCCTGGCGGAGATAAAATCTTTTCCATTTACGTACTGTTTGGGATGGATTTCTGCTGGAAATTGGATCGACGGAAAACATTGTCATCCCTATTCTCAATAGCTCCTTAGTCCAATTCTCTCTCATACCACACAAGTAATTGTCTACATCGGGTAATATAAGCACACCTTCCTGTTAATTGATACCTACCCATGCTTTCTTGCATCCTATTAGACTAAAGATCTAATGAACTCTAAAATTTCATGGATCTTAGGTTGTGTTTGGTTCGCGTTATTTTTTAAGATTTTTAGTAATTTAATAGTAATAAAAAAATATGACGGTGTTGGTTAAACGTACTAAGTAATTTAATTGGTAATGTTGAATTTATTTGAAAAATAAAATTCATTTTAGAATATTAATCTCATTTTTTTTAGGAAGGGTGAGTATTTTCATATTAATAGATTGTGATAATTATAATATGTCTAGTTCAGCCCATCTTTTTTCTTTCTCTCCATCTGCCAACTATTTGGTATTATTTTTCTTTACTCTCTAATTTCATATCACTCTCTAACTTTATCTTTCTCTCTTTAAACAAAAAAATTTATTCTCTTTCTAAGCTAAGTTCTCTTTACCCCTCTTTTTAAAATCTCAATTCTTTCACTTCCTCTAATCTCGACTCTATCTTTCTTCCTATTTCTTTAATTATGCTCTTTCTAGCCTATTTTCTCTCTCCCTCTTTTTCTAAAATCTCAACTCTATCGCTCCCTCTAATATCAAATCTTTTTTTTTTAGCTAAGCTTTTCTTTTCTTTTTATCTCTTCTTATCTCTAACATAAAAAATTCTCTTTCTAATCTCAACTCTCTTTTTTTAGCCTCAATTTTTTCTCTCTCTAAGCTAAACTCTCTCAATTTGCCTAAAAATAAAATTTTTATTATTATTGAAAAAAATATATATTAGCTGCCTATTTTGTTTATTACTATTTGATCATTAATATCTTATTATTTTCTAAAAGAAAGTTATTGAAAATTTTGATAGTATTATCTAAAATTAATTAACGAAATAAATACATGACCGTGCAAATCAAACACCGAAATGTCGCATTCTTAGTAATAGAATGAGTAAGAATAAGATATTTGGATCTTTTTTTATTTTTAATAATTTTTTATAGTGTGAACCAAACGCGTTCTTAATTGAACCCCGAGGTAATCACGTTGTATAACTACACTCACAGAATTTAAAATTTAAAATTTGGTAAATGATAATCAATGCCTCTAGACGTACACAATCCACAACCAATCAGTCCTATGGACATCAATCATATCACCCTACATTCATTTTTCTCTTTAATATTTTTCTAATTGTTTGAATTGTCGCACGTTTCTCTTTCTTTCTCTACAAACATCGTATCCCACGTAGAATTAAATGAAAAATTGCAATATAGAAGGGTGGCTGAGACGGTGTTTATGTGTCTGAGATGATATGGGATGTGACTTGTGAGACCTAAACAGTGATAGAGAATTGTATGACGATTTTTTTTTTTTTTTATTATTATTTTTTTTTTTTTGACTTTTGGTATGTATTATAAATATTTTTCTATTTCATATGAGTTTTATAGTGTTAATTTTTTTTACAATTAATATCAATTGGTATGTCTGACATCAATTACTCGCCACCTTCTTATATTTATTCTTAATGCTCATTTTATTTATTTTTGAACTTGTCTGGACTATCGTAATTAATTACTATATGCTGTGTGAGGTTCAAATTCGAAATTATTGTTTTCTAGAATTTTCTGTGTGTAATGATTGTTTTCTAGAAATTTTAGTAACTAAAAAAACTTCTTTTGCCAGTATTAAAAGAATTAAGAATAAACATATATTTTTCCCAAAGAAAAATAGTATCTAAAATATTTTTGACTGAGAAACAATACAACTTCAGTACTACGTGCAATTATTAAATCTATTTTTTCACTAATTGTGATACTCTAATAGTCCCACATGGATGGGATTGGAATTGTGATTGGCTATATAAAATACTATAGACCTTAGTAATAATAATTAGCCGTATTGTTACATTTGGTTTTAGGATCGGTTTATTGACAGAAAGTGTGAGGTGGGTTTCACATCGGCTGGGTTACTCTATTAGATGAGAACGGAATTGTAATTTGGTACATAAAAGATTGGATAATTGGGGTTATATATTTTAGGCCGGTGGTTTGGATCTAACGAATTAGTTTGTTTTTTTTTCTAGAGAGGATTAGTCTCACATTGGATGGGGCGGGATTGTGATTGGTCATATAAGAGACCATGAATAATTGGACTTAAGTATTTTGGGTTAGTGATTTGAGTCTAATAAATTATTATTGTTATTGGGTCAGGTCGTTACATTAATTGATTTATTTTTTTCTAAAATTTAATAAATTTTAATGGAAAAACACTATAAAAAATATTTAAAAATTATAATATACACATCCAATAGAAAAAAACATGTGGTTTAAGTTTTATTTTTTGTGACATGGTTATAAATATGGTGGAAGTAGAATACTATTGATAGCGGAGGAATTTTTAATCACCGGATGTTTAGGATTTACTATTTGGCGGTGGTACTATTATAGATTTAATGAGTAAAAAATTAATAGTAAATATTATTTATTTACTATCAGGGACGAAATCAGGATTTAATAACGAGGGGGGCTAAAATATATACAAATAAAAGTTTTAGCAGATAAATAAAATTTTAACTACTCAAACTTTTAATAAAAAAATTTAGTGAGTAGATAATTAATGTTAAAAAATATTAAATTTATTTTTTTAATTTACACTTGCTTGCTTGACTTCTAATTATTTTTTTTGTATTATTCCATTCAAATGACTTAAGAATTAATTTTACTAAATCTAATAGTAATTTAGTTAGAATTTAATTTTTTAAAATTTTTATTAGTTAAATAGTAACAACCAATGATTAATATCTAACAGAGTTATTAAATTTAGCATACTATTTTATTTAGTTAAATAAATTAACTCATCAAAAATAATTAGAAAGTTAAGAATGTATAAAATAAAATTTTTAAAGTTGAAAGGACTTATTTCAAAATACACTATAATTAAGAGGTTCTTAGTATATTTTTATCTATAAACACACAAGAAGAGAGAGAAGCCTATACTAGTACTAAATTTTTTTTATAAGATAGATTCATATATTATAAAAATTTATAAAAAAATTATAAGCCATTAAAGGACTATAATGTAAATATTGAAAAGTTGAGGGGGTCATGGCTCCTTTGGGTCTCCACATAGCTCCGCCTTTGTTTACTATTAATAATATTTATATTATTGTTTTATTGTAAATATGCAAAAAAATTTTATAAATACACTTGTTTATTTAACCTGAATAAAAAATTTACAAACACACTATTATTATTATTTTTTACCGTAGGCTTAAAAATCTTGTATTCAACATGCATAAAATTATTTTATTTTTAATCAGTTTTTAATAATCACTGTTCGGGTACAATTACTTATATCCTACTTGTGAGTTTTGTTTTTTTGTTTGCAAAACGTGCACGTACGGATACATTTGCTAGAAGATTGTAAAATTATTGTGCACAAGTAACTACTAGAATAATTAGAAATTATTAAATTATAATTTTAAAAATAATTTAACCTTCAAATATGAAATGCATACCATGCTAATTACCCACAAGCAGGGCAACGCTGGTTGTTTAATTAGGTTGGAGAAATAATATGTTTAGTTGATGATGCGCACTTTTATATTTATCTTATTTCACATACACATCTATCCACATATATTTATATGTAGATATATGTTACAGGCTAAATGGAAAGCCGCCAAATCCTCTTACCTATTAAAGATATGCCGAATGATTGGGACATTACCATTGTGTAGTAGGGTCGGACTTGATGTGTTGGGTGTAATCGTGTCTAATTACCATGCCACATTTGACGTACACAGACTGAAACACTCTAGTTGGGAATTGCGATTAATTAGTGATTAGCGAAGAACTATCTGCAGCACCGATGTTTTATAAGACCATGGACTCGATTCTTTTCTTTGAGAAGATGAAAAATTCAATAGGTTGCAGGTATAAAAATAAATATATAAAATAAAACCCTCGAACCTTCCGAGCCTAAATAAGACCCACCGAGCCAGGCATCGCGCGCGCACCGAATATAGCTGCATGAATTTAGCCCGGCTGGTCTTTCTCACTATTGTAAGGCTGCGTATACATATTTGTTTTTGTTGTTTTGAGATGTGCTCATCTATATGAATTAAGGTGGAATACTTTTAGGAGTATCTACTTTTTACTTATTTCTAATTTTATAGCTCTTGGATGTCTCCAGTTTAATAGTGAGTAGTTGTACTAGCAGGAATCCAAAACTCTAAAAAGTTGGAAGCAAGTAACTAATATATGCTTTTATATTTTATAATTAACAACTTCTTTGAAGTATATGTTGAATGTATCTATAACTTCTGTAGAAGATGAAAATGTGATTAAGATATAACCTGTTTTTCAGTATGTTAATTTGTACGTCAACCATAAACTGGCCGGTGAAATTTGAGAGCATAGAATCATAGATGCCTCCTCACTTATATCTTGTTGATTCGAACATATATATCTATATATATATAAAGTCTCCATTTTTATTGATTGGTCCAATCTACTCGGGATTGGACTCTTTCTTTCAGCATGGTTAAATAATACATCCTCAAGCATCGAGAGGATCAGAGGAGGTTAGGTTAGATTTGAGTGAATTGGCGGTAGGAAACCTTTACCATCGTCGCATCACTTTCTATATATACAAACGCAAGCACTCGACAGCTGACTACTGACCAACTTACTTCAGTTTTTTTGGGCGTGTGTTCTGCTATGGTAAGTACATGGTACATAATACATTTAATGGATACTATATTCCACCTTTTAAATTTTTTTATTAATATGAATTATTTTGTATGTGAAATTTGACATTCTATCAAATTATGAATACTGAGATATTTTAAGAAGCAAAATTTAAATTTTTAGTTTCTAATCACATAAAAAAATTTCATATCAAATAATTATTGTTGGATATTCAAGTTTGACATCTAAAAATGGCTATATATATATATATATATAAATAATAATCTAGTATACTATTAATAATATATGAATAGTATTTGATATCAATTTTTTTATTCTTTTATTATTATTATTTTATTAATTCTTACTAAATATTAGACATCTAATGATAAAAAAATTAATAGTAAAAACTATTTCAATACTATCAATACTGTTCTAGCTATACTAATATATATATCACATCTCTTTGAACAAATGATACATGTATAGAGTGTTAGAATCCCATATAGATCCGCCATTGATTTTCGGTAGCCAACGGAGAAGCAACCATCTATGGCCCTAACCGGTGGAACAATAGGGGGTGAGGGAAAAGTGGCGTTGGTAGTAGGTGCGACAGGGCTTGTAGGTACGGAGCTAGTGAGGGCCCTGATTTCAGAGTCTGGGTCCAACGACTCCAACTCCGAACCCTGGAAGCTAGTTTATGGTGTAGCACGCAAGCTGCCGGAAGACGATGAGGACGATAATAACGGTGGCGGCCCTTGCAGGCGCAACGACAAATACAGGTTTGTGGAGTGCGATCTGCTGGACAGGGTGCAGACGCAGGAGAGAGTGGGCCCGCTGGCGGAGAAGGTGACGCACGTGTTCTGGGTGAGCTGGGCGAGCCAGTTCGCCCTGGACACCCCCGAGTGCTGCGACCAGAACAGGGCCATGCTCTCCAACGCTCTGGACGCTCTTCTCCTGCGGCCCCATGCGCTGTGCCACTTGTCGCTTCAGACGGGCACCAAGCACTACGTGTCCCTCAAGGCACTTGCGGCCACCAGCGGCGCCTCCTCCTTGTACGACGAGGAGAGCCCGAGGAGCGGGCCACTTAAGGGGAAGGGGAAGGCGGAGGCGGAGGCGGAGGCGGAGGCGGAGGCGGAGGAGGAGTGCAAGAGCCACAACTTCTACTACGCTGTTGAGGATGTAGTGAAAGAGAGGATGGCGGATCACAACGAGCGCATGCGCCGCAATGAGGGTATGGCGATGATCACCTGGTCGGTGCATCGGCCTGGTTTGTTGCTGGGTGCGTCGCGGCGGTCCTACTTCAACGTCATCGGCAGCCTGTGCGTGTATGGCAGCATATGCGAGTACCTCGGCCTGCCCTTTTTATTCTGCGGCAGTAGGAGGTGCTGGGAAGAGCCCTACATCGACGCCTCCGATGCCAGGCTCGTAGCTCACCAGCACGCCTGGTGGGCCGCCGAGGCCTCACACGGCCACCAGAATGGGCAGGCCTTCAACGCGGTCGACGGCACCCCTTTCACGTGGAAGGAGATTTGGCCTGCTCTTGCTGCCAAACTGGGGCTGCCGCCGCTCGCTGCTGCTGCTGCTGCTGCTGCTGCGGAGGAGGAGAATTACGGCTGGGTCGCGGTGAAATCAGAGGGGCTGAGCTACAGCAGGATAATGGAGGACAAGGGGGAAGTATGGGAAGAGATGGTGAAGAGGGAGGGGCTGCGGCCCACCCGGATGGAGGAGATGGCCAATTGGGCTTTCCTGGACACCCTGTTCCACTTCCCGGGCAAGCTGCTCGCCAGTCCGGCCAAGGCCCGCCGACTCGGCTTCACCTCCACCTACGCCGTCCCCGACTCTTTCCTCTACTGGGTGGATCGCATGAGAGCCCAGCGCCTCATACCCACCCCCCGCCTGGCTACCTAGCTAGGCTTAGCTATCTGGCCCGTCGATCACTTCTAGCTAGCTAGGCATTGGACACATGCATGCATGGTGGGCACCGGAAGTAAGCGACTGTTGCACGCTACTAGCACTACATGCGTTACCCGTATCTGAGATTTAGCTGTCTGTACGTAGTACGTACGTGTATCAAATCAAATTCTATTCCACTATTGATATCCTACATATATACAATCCCTCATCCTCGTGGATTTTGGATGGAATTAATGATCGTGAGATTACAACTTCCAAACCTAGCTAGAAATGCTCATGTGAATATATACTGTCAAAATCAACTCTAGTAAGTAGTAACTAATTAAGAGGCATAGCCAATGGAAGGCTCTCTGGATTAGAAGCCATACTTGACATGTCCGCGTAGAGTGGTAGGTTCGCATTCTTCCACCTTTAATTACACAACTACATCTTCGTACGTTAGTCATATATTTGTGGTCCAATTCGTGTCGCCAGCTCAAGTATCTGATAGCAATTAGAAGACGTACGCGCAGGCTACGTGCGCTTTTCCCTTTTTGAGTTCCCAGTTTAAAACATGGAATCGTCACCGCACGAAACAGCTCCACCCATCACTGTTGTGGGAAAAAAAAAAAGAAAAAAAAAGCCTACAAATGGAGTCGCTGACATCGGGATACGTATAATTATATCCTGTGTGTAACCTAAGCAGCTTTTATATACCTAAAATTGGTGGTGCAACTCAAGCATGCTGGCTCGGGTCGAAATTGATTGTTTTAGCTCGCATAGGAGTGGAAAGGATTCCCAAGTGCCATACAGTAAAGTTTGGAAGAAAAATGCTACATATACATTTATATATGAATGTAAATCTTACATATTATTCATTCTATAATTCACAAATTTTTTTTTCAGATTTTTACTATTAGAAAAGTTGATCACATCAGTAAAAGAATATAAATCTTTAGATGAATGAGCTATAAAATTTATAAATACTATAAGTGCACAAGTAACATTGTACAGATTGAATTATGAAAGTTCTAACTTTTAAAGAAGTTGGGGGGAGGGGGAGAGAGGTGTGATGGCATTTTTTTTATTTTTGTTAAATTAATTTTATCATTAGCAGCATGGCGTACAATAAATAGACCGATTTAGTACTACTATACTCTCATAATAAAATAAAAAAAATTAATTAATTTATGCACCTAGTCCAAAAATATCATACATATATTAACCGGCATATCAACATTAGCATTTGTTTTCACAGCTATAGATAGATTCTACTATAGATTGATTAGATGGTTCGGTGAAAGATATACAGCTATCACGGTGCAAAAGTTATATATCACTAGAAACGGTAATAAGGGGGAGTTTGAATTCAAGAATTTCCAGATCCATGGTAATTGAAGTGTGATGGTATTTGAATTTTTCTTCAGTATAGTTATTTTTTCGTTATTTATTTTGATAAAACTCATACAATTTGAAAATTAAATTCAATTACTTTCTCTGACTATTTTGGTGTGTAATTTAATGCTGGTGTAACTAATTTTTTAAGTTCTGTTGTTTGCTTTGATGCTACTAAATCTCGTTACCTCCTAAATATAATAATAAACTTATCACCATAAAATCCAACCTATTAAATAGTTAAATTTCATATAATTATTTGAAGATAATCTTAATTTATTGTAAAAAAATAACTTTAACTTATTGTAGATAAAGTAGAGTTTAAATTTTAATATTTCATAAAATTTTTAAGAGAGTTGAGTGTTATGAAATTTGAGTTCAAAATTCTAGAGGAGAAAGCCAAGAATAGATGAGGTTGAGATTTTATGCAACTTGAGTTATATTATTTTTTTAACTTATATTAAAATAAATAAGAAACTTGAGTTCTACCCCTCAAGTTACTCCAACCGAAACAGTCCCTTCGTAGGCAAAATATTTGCAATGCATTGCCAGGTAGGCGTTTGTTTTACATGCATAGGAGCTCTACGGGCCGGAAATAAAAATAATGCAAAACTTAGAAACATGCATCATGCTCAGACAAATAATTTTGATAAAAATGTCCTTACCTTTTTCTTAAGATAACATCCTTACCTTTCTTGTAACTCAAACTATGTAAAAAAAGAAAGGTGTTGGCATTCAGACGTATACACACCCCTGAATGAAGATGCAACTATAGCTGCTTGCCAAAAACTGTACACTTACAGATGCGGAGTTCAGCCACTAGCTGCTCCAACATATGTTTTACAACCAAGGTCGATCCCTCTTCGTTTTAGCTCCTCTGGATCTCTTTTCATTTTTTTTTTTAAAGCGTACAAAACAGGACAGTGGGATGCTTGTGAGCAGAACATTACAGCGGACGGCCAGAAGAAAATCTACCTGTCCAATCTTAAGTTATCACAAAGGTGGCCAAGCTCGGGCCTGGCCTCCATCCATGATGCAAATGCTGTTTCTCTTGGAGAAGAGCAGAATAGGTAGGACCTGTAAGTGATCAGAAAGAAGTATCGCCTGCAAATCAAAATAAATAATCAGTGGTATCACAAACAACATTTCCATCCACAACCAAACAGTGACTTGTGCTGTGCACCATGCTTTCAGTACACGGGGTACCAACTTGAACAAACACTTGCAAAAACATGCTTTCAGTAAGGAAATAATCAAAGTTGAACAATTTACAATCATTAATTACATTAACTAAATAGATTTTAGGCTGTAAAACCCATGAGTTCAGAGCGCTGATCGAGGTTTCTATAAAAATCCCAGGTTCAGTAAATGCAGTCGAACATGATCTACTTTAATATCTCCAACAATCCACTACAAGTTGCTTTTCAAAGCATCCATCTCTCTTGGCAGATAGAGTAAGTCTTTCATAGATGAATTTACATATCTGAATTATCAATTTTTTGGCTGAGTTGTGAGAAAAATTATGAAAACAGAATTTCATAACCATGTTAACAGATATGTAAGTCCAATTAAAATGCCGCATAACATCATATCAGCGCTTTGACTTTCAGCCACATACCACATAAGTTGGCTACTCGAGATTCTGAGAAATTTATTTCTTGTCGAATAGCTCGCAGATTTTTCCGCATAAAGGGATACATTTTGAATTTTGCACAGAATGGCACTTTCAGCCTCATATATCACAAATTTAGTCTGCTAAAACACACCACATAGATCAAGTTGTACTCAACCATGAAATAGATGCGATCAATAAGCAGAGAACAAGGAAAAACAGTGCCAGCAGCAAGATAATACAATAAGCGTTGGCCCTGTAAACTGTACTTACCGTAATGCTTTAATGCCCATATCCATTAGATAGGACCGAGTCTCATCATCATCACTTGGACAGTTTTCCAGCTCCTTCTTATGTCGCAGGATTTCATCACGCAAATGTCCAGCACCAGCACACCTTCAGAAATCAATGAAATGTGTTGTTCAAAGTATCCATGATACAGTAAGCAGGAAATAAGCGGGCCATAATATGTGTGCCATGAATAGAAAACAAAAGAATCGCATTTTGGGGACTAAGCAAAAAAAAAAATGCACATTAAAAAAAGATTTTTCTTACAATCAAGTCAGGCATGATTTCAATCAGTTGTGGTTCAGCTGTGGAAAATGTTATTACCGCCTAGCTAATAGTCTTCTTCTAAATAGGAAAAGAAAGAAGCCAAAACCAACTTTTATAACGACTTTCTGCTTCTTGTTGTTGTAGAACAACAAAACCAGGGATATAAATGACATAGATTCGGAAAATTGACTCTCAAAGCTATTTTCCATTCCATATGCCGAAACTCTTGCTTCTTTTTTTTCCTTGACACTAGGCAAAACTATTCATCTGACCTAGGATTTATTGCACCAGATCATTACAGATAACAGAAGCAGCAATAGCAAACTAAAATAAGAATGAGGAAATGATGCCGATCTTGATATTACGATCATACAACATATAATTGGTTGTTGATGCATCCTCAATTCATAGAAATAATCAACAAATCATTCTTCTATATGATGAATAGCACATAAATAGCCTATCAACAACAAGGAGACAAACAATCAATATATTACCTAAGAACAGCATTAAAAGCATATTGGAAGATAGTGCAAGCGATAAAAAAATGTAAAGCCTAATTAATTGTAAAATGGACCAAAGCAAGCTGTATCAAGCTTGCCTGCTAATATAAAATGAATGAACCGTCTAAGAACAAGTTTCCGGATGTCAGAAGCAATACCTGTCAATGACAATGTCAACTTCTTCTTTACTCTTGGGCCCACAGACCAATACTCTAGTAAGGCTTAGTATGTCACGATAATCACCCTGCTTAAGTGAATCTTCACCTGATATTTGGTAAGGTAAGCGTTCATTTATTGAAGTTGAAACATAATGTGTTTCTGCTGTTTGCTCTGACACGAATTTCGCATCTGCGCTAAGTCCAAGACAAGTGATTGCCATTGCATAAGCAACTCCCCCAAATCCAGTGTGTGATATAAAGAGATAGAACCTAGCAAATCTGCACAGCAAAACTTAGTGTTATAGTACAACTTTAAGGCAATTGAAAGTTCTACTCTACAAGAACAATTTACATTTGATGCGTACTCATCTCTACAAGACTGGATTGCATCAACATCTGCAGCAAATGCTTCTCTTTCTCTAGTAAGTGGTATCCTTCGATATTCTATGTCATAGCCCTCATCTTTCAAAGCTGCATATACCTCAGCAGGCGTCTTAACATCATTCAACCAAATATTTTCCCAATAACCTATCACGCTAGATTGGTCCGAAGCTGGGTTGAATTCTTCTCGGTGTAAAAGCATTTGACCACCAGATTGTGTTACCTCAGTAAATATATCCTCTTTCATCCTTGTCTCTATGTGCTCCACCTGCATAAACAACCAAATAGACACTGATAAAAAGCATGGCCAAAATAAATAGTTCCTAATAGTTATAACAAACTCACCAACGGCCCAGTAATTCCAACATGTTTAAGCGTATCGACTGGCTGATCTAGTTCTCTAAGAACGAAAGGTGTGCCCTTGATATAAACAACAGCTTCCTCTCTGAGATCGATTATTACCACCTTTTGAGCAGCAGTACTTCCTGTTCGGTCTTTAGCACCTAAATAAGACAGCACCTCCCTAGCGCCATCAATTGCTGGAGTTGCCATACTATACACTGGGTATCCATCCACCTGAACAGAAGTTTTTAGACACTAAAAGCAACTTCCAACAAAATGTACAAGTTTATTCTGAAAGATGAAGATGATGATCAGTGTGATAGCTGTGCAGTACTTGCATAATTAGATGACAGGTAAGCTGCACACAAAGAATCATATGAATCATCAAAACGGCATCTTTTGGAGTGAATCATGTTATGTGTCCAACATAGCTTTACTTCTATAAGTGCAGAAGCATAATACCCACTTTCAACCATTATAGAGAAAGCTTTAGATCACGATCTGTGAAAAAACCTGAATGGTAATTACTGACATTGGCCACTACTAGCATGATAAGCGATATGGGGAAAAGATAAGATAGTCATTGACCAATACCAGCAATTCCAGCATGAGGTGGAAAAAATCGGGAAATAACAGCTAGTATGCCCAGGGTGTTGTTAAATAGTGTCGCATAATTACGGTACTGTTACATCTGGACTGTAAGCAAACCAACAATGCAGGAAAAAGATCAATAGGGTGATAATATTACATTACAAGATTAACAGCAAACAGTGTATTTGGTTTTAACATGGCCAGAATATCAGCCACTCACACGTTGAAGGCATCATTGGAGCTTTTATATGACCTTCATTTACAATTATACTAGAGGTTCTTTTTTCTTAATGCAACTGTTAAGTATATCATAAAGAAGCTAGGCTCTATCATTAGAGAAATGCTAGTGAGGCAGGTCACATCAGGCACGGGTTTAGCTTGACATCAGTTCAAACTAAACAACTCCAAATCAAAGAGTTAAACCAGGAACCCGACCACTTAGTTCCTAAGATTTAATTCATATGCTTTTCGGGATCTTGTTCGTGTTAGTTTCATAGACTACTGTTTAGACTTAACTAAGTTTGTGTATGCACTGCCAAACACCTGATCGCCAGCTTAATGTCTAGTCTAAGTCAGGTCGGGCTCAGGTGAAAAATTTTTAGGTCAGTCAGACCCAAGTGCAGCCATACATCAATAATATTTCAAGCAACAGAAAATAAGTATTCAACTATCGACTAGTGTTAGTCCAAAGCTCTTTTCAATTTTTTTTCGCCCGTCTAAAGCATCAAAGCAGGCGGATTTGGGTAATGCTTTCCCAAAATTGGTCTACATCTAGAGTCTTTGGCTACTTGTCTAATACACAAGATAACTTCTATATACTTAATGTCTCATGACACTATGCACCCACTTCAAGGAAATTGAACATCAATTCACAAGGCTTTACTATCGAAGTTGAAACTCGTTATTGTGCGACAACAGCTAAAACTTCTTGCATTAGATGGGTAACATATAAAGGAAGGACACAACTGAAAACAACATGCACCTAGAATACTTTTGATGTAAAGCATGCTAATAATAGCTTTCACAAATAAAAGATACCTTGTAAACATGGGGAGCACCCTGGAAATGCATGCAGCTTGATTTTCTCTGTCCAGGAAAAAAGTACATTTTGAGTATCGATCCCTTCCCTAAGACAGAACCATTACGAGCCTTGACTATAGCCTCCATAACGACATCACCATGTCGAGATTCATATGGTGCTTTTTGCTCATCCTACAAAGTAGAAACAATAAAATCATGCTCACATTACAATTGAATACTGCCAATAATTAGCAGCTTTTTCACCAAATAGGCATACAGACAGAACCAAATGTGCAACGACATGCATGTCATACACAAACTCATAACTGAGTGTATCATATCATCAAAATATTGTGGTGGGGGGGGGGGGGATCTTACTGGTACAGTGAAACATCGCCCAGGTCGTAATCTTATGCTCCATTTCATAGTCTGGATTTCTGGCCTTTGATGTAGCCAGGTCTTAAATGAGATCTTGGTTTCGCCTTGCCCACAGAAACCATCAAATGCTTCACTTCCAACGTATGCTGAGAAAGCAATTAATTTAAAGTATCTCTCCAAGTATTCGGCACCACGATTTAATGCCACCCTCCGCACCCGTGGCTCTACATGTTGCTGATTGATCACCTTCCTGTACTGCAAAACTGCTTGGCGTATGTTCTGCATTGCAGCACATCTATCAATGATAGCATCCAAAACCTCCCTGCACTCAATTCCATTGTCAAATAATCTTGTTATCTTGCGTAATAAAAGGATGTCATTGATTCCAAAAGAACGATGCAGTTCCTTCACATTTTCAGATTTTAATGCATCTGAATCTAAAAGACCATCATCACCTATGGCTTCCTCTCCACTTGAGGAGCTGATGTCCACTTCGTCATGACAACTATTATCCAAATGCATTCTAATAGGTCTCCCATAATCCAAACGAAGTCTCAGCAGACAAGCAGTCACAGTTCCCGTGGTTGTTCTGCCCCGACCCATCTGTAAAGAATATAATATCAACTTAATGCATTTGCTGATGAGGTTTAAGTCGATGAAAAAAATATATATATATATATCAGCTGCTGAATTTTAGAATCGAAAAGGTCCCAAACAAATACAAGAGACACACACCTGGCAATTGAAAACAAAAGCTGTGTCTTTTGAGGCTGAAGCAATGTTTAATGCAATGGTGTCAAAATCGGAACTTTTGGGCGCTTTACCATCAGTAATGGGCACACGTGCATACTTGATGGGAAGGCCTTCAGACTCTAAACATTTGTAGACCTCCAAAGGAGTCTGGATAGCTTCATCTGTGACATGTTCCCACGCATCAAATATTTGGCCATCATCTGTTTCATGAATTACCATTATGGCACCACCATAGCGCTCTGCCTCCCTTAAAATGTCCTCCTTTAACCGAGCTTCCATCCTTTCTACTCTCTCTCGATCGATTCCCTATCGCCAAAGCGTCAGACTAGTGAGTTCACAGAATTCACAAGGTAATCTTGCATATTGAAGAAAAGACCAAAGTAAGGATTTAAGTACCCATCGGCATGGGCCGTATCCGCCGTGCCGTATCGTGCCAACATGATATCGGCACGATACAACCCCGTGCCGATGGCATAGCTCAAAACCCTCTTTTCTTTAAATTAGTAAGTATTTTTTTTTCAATAATATTCAAAAGATTTGATAAAGATATATAATAAGCAATTAGAATATTTTGTTGCTAAAAATAATAAATATTTCATGCCATTATGTGTCGACACATATGTATTTTTTTTGACCGGCACGCGTCAGCACGGCCCGGCACGCACCCTGCCGGCAAGTTTTCGGCACGACCTCGTGCCACGGCACTTAAATCCTTGGACCAAAGCATATTGCATTACTAATGATACACGAAGCTGCTAGTTCTAAAGATAAGCGAAGGATGTTCTAAAGCTAAGCAGAGGATGATAAAAATAATTTTCAAAAAGAAAAGGAAGAAAAGAGACTCTAAAATCTTCTCCAAATAATAGAACTATAAGTTCAAGATGCCATCCACCCTGGCTTTAGCAGACCTATTTACCTTGTCAAAGATATATTGATAAAGCATAACCAATCTAGAGTTGAGAGTATTGAAAAGCTAATTACCGTGTATTCTAGCATATTTTTGTATGGCCTTTCCACCTCCCGTAGTACAAAAGGCTTCCCATTTATATAGATAACAGGTTCTTCTCTCATATTATGCCACAAAATTGGCCGTCCTCCCTTACTACTACTTACACGCTGAATAACAGCCCGAATGCCATCGACCGTGGGGTTTGCAACACCATAAACTGGGAATCCAGGAACTTCTCGAAAATTGGGTGCACCCTCCACTCTCTCTGGTAAATTAAGATTCTGACAGCCAGGGCAATGGTCACTTTTTAAAACAGTCTGACGTCCAAGGACTTCCCCGTTCCTCATTGCAGCAACCACTCCCACCTCATATGGACGGCCATCCACAGACTCTTCAATTTTCATAAGGGAGGGCTTCAGACTTG
Organism: Puya raimondii; assembly: GCA_016920855.1. Lineage (NCBI taxonomy): Eukaryota > Viridiplantae > Streptophyta > Magnoliopsida > Poales > Bromeliaceae > Puya > Puya raimondii. Next base: position 729,629 of record JABWPP010000047.1, read on the forward strand.
AATACCCAAGAGCACCCATTGGATCTCTCCGTAGTAACCTGCACAAACATAAAAGAGCGCAATAGAGTTATAATGTTAACAGATACATTTGCCTTGTTAGCAATGAATATCTCTCATACTAAGAGAAAACCAAAAAGACAGGTCTGAAAGAGAACTAAAAGAATCATTAAAAATATATATACTGAAATAACTACCAATAGCTCAGGCTTAAAAAATGGAAACAGCATAATCTAGGAGAAATAGTCTTCATAATCCAATGGAATACACAATAATTGACTGGTTAAAAGGTAGGTTTTGAAGAGTTTCATTAAAAAGGGGATGTGATACGAACAACAAAGCACAGAACTCAAAAAATGAAATTAAAGATGCTTTGTTGCTGTATTTACTAATGAAACACTTTAGTTCACATATTACCTCCTCACTGCAACAAGGTCTAAGCAAATGATCCTATAATCTCCCGAATTATGCAATCTAAAAGCAACCCATTAATAACAAAACACTCTTGATTACAGCATTCGGAATCTGTCTATGGTAAGTTTACAGAGAACAAATATTACAGGATTGACACTGCTAGGATGGACTTGGGTCATGTGATCATATCAACGATTACCTCACCGAGGCAGGGAGATGGCGCAATGCCGACAGTCCGGAAGGTGTTTTGATGTAGACGGCACGTACTCCCACATATTGGCACAGATTGTCCATGTCATTGACACAGGGTTTTGGCCACATTTTTTTTGGGTGCTGCAATGATTATAATGGCTTCTAAAGGCATAAAACACCTAATTGGGCCTAATTTTGATTAAGATACTATGCATATTAGGTTGCATAAGTGTATGTTACATACTTGTCTAAGAAAAAAAATAAAATAAAGAATCATTCTTTACAAAAATATAGTGAGCAAATAAGGACTTTGAAGATAGCAACATAGGAGGCGGCACTAGCAACATAGGAGGCGGCACCTATTGGAAGAGTCAATCCTCAAGGGCACAGTTTGATGCATCACGGAACACCTGGATACGTGCTGGCGTGGTTCAATAAATAGTGGCGCAAGAGGTACCCCAATACAGGCCCTGTCGCACAATATTATCAAATCAAGCTGACCAGCATGGTTGGGACAGGCAATCCAGAGTCATATCGACAGTCGTAGTAGTGTCGTGAGCACGCTAACTTAATCGCTAAGGTTTAACATGTTGGTTCATTAGAATATTTCAGAAATCTCACATGGTTGGTTTACGAAGAACACCCAACCGGCCATTAGGTTTGTTCATTATAATTATTTATGTCATTCAGCATAAAGCATTAGTTTAAGCTGTAAAACTTAGAGAAATTCGAATTAAGCTCACCTGCGAAGTATGCTGTAAAGTTCAGGTCTTGCTCTCATCCAGTCAGAAAAGCTTTTCTGCTCTGAGGAAACGGAGTGTAGTGCAGAGCTCTCTGTATGGATATAGACAGCAAAGCAGATAAGAAAGTAATAACGTTCCAAATACTCAACAAAGAAGGAAAGTGATGCCTCTCTTTTCATTTCATCTGCTTGCCGAAGAATACTATTGCGGTAGGTACCAATTGCTTCTCGAAGGTTCTAGTAAGCAATAACATAGGACAAAGTCAGAGCTAAAAAATATGTATTTGCTTTTGGACTACTGATCAATGTGGAGTTTTTTGAGAGAACAGGTTAGAATGTTTTATGAATATCAATAAGTATACCTATGGAAAGCGGTGAAAGGTATACCTGCATAGAGTCACATTTATCAATAACTTTATCAACTTGCCTTTTACCTTCTACTCCTCCCTGCAAAATAGGGCTTCAAAATTTTTGAAATTAATATTGCTAACATGGTAAAATGTTAAACGGACATATGAAATTTTGTTTACCTCTAGGACACGAATTAAGCTTCTTATGACACCATATTCACCTCTGCGTATTGCTTCCTCAGAGTTTGGCATATCATCAGTCACGCCAGTTCCAGCACTAAAGATTTTTCCAATTGAATTTGTCCTTGGAATACCTATTTTGAACAGATACACATGTCCCACACTTCAAAATCAGCAGAATCCTAAGAAGAATGAACTCCTAATTTAGAGTGTCAATATCCATTGTCAGAGAGGACAGTAAGTTGCCCTATATACTAGATCATATTTCGACTGCTATTAATTGTTGGAGAATCAAGTGAATTACTTTTCCTAAAAACTTCGGCCCTTTAACATGTGACTAAGAAATACTGTTAGAGACTATTATTGCAGCTTTTGCACAGCCAAAGCACATCTCAAACCTAAAAAGCAATTTCAACAATTCTAGAAGGTTTTGTGATTTCCAAAAGACACTTTTTTGCTACCATAAAGTTTTTGTTTGGCTTTTTAGCTGAAGCTCAAATTTGTACCTTTTAAAGAGAAGCTGAATTTCATGTGCTGAGAAAAGCTGAGATCCAGTTCAATATAAAACACATACTGGACTCTTTAGACTCCCACATTATATGGTATATTAGCAATTTGCTGACAATCCAAGGCAATTTGGAACATATTGTCCTATAAGACTCATGCAGTACAATTTGAAAACGCCAAGTTTAATCTGTAACAAATATTTCTGGTAATATATGTTAAGAGTAACTAATATTTTCTTTATATTATGACAACAAATGTCAAATCAAATGTGTACTAACAGATAATGACTCATTGCTAAATTTGTAATTAAAAAAAACAACTATTGAGTAAAAACTGCAACCTTAGGACTAACAAGATGTTGTTGTGATAGTCAGGGGCAGTCGAGAAAGAAAAGTTAGGGAGGCACAACAAATATACAAAATCAGTGTACATTTAGCAAATGGTTATATTAAAGTAGAAAAGTCAACATTTTAGGAAAAGCATTTTGTGCACTTGATTCATCCTAAATCTCATGCATCTTTCCAAATCGCTCCTCTGGTAATTTCATACCATATTTCTACTCTGAATCATCAAACTTTTAACATAGAGAGAAATAAAAATGGTGCACAAAAAATGCTTATGCACCAGGTGTAGGCAATACTTCTTATCAAAATGTTGGCAATTTGGGCCAATCAAGGATGGGCACATGCTCACCGAGGCCCACCCTTGGTTCCACCCATGATGATAGCTAATACAATATAATAGCTGTCATTAAGTTATCAACTTATCATACATTACTGATTACTAGATAACAGTTGAGTTATAAACAAAGTAGACCGACAACCCCTACCTCACAAACTTGCCTGCCTCCTCTCAACCTTTCTATTCCACCAATACTAATAGCAGAGGATTGTTTCCTATGCAGTAGACGTAAGCATCGACTAAGCGTCACCTTATTTGTTTGTTTGGATGCTCAATTTAAAAGTGATTTTCAATAAAACTCACAGCTGAGCCAACCAAAGGCTGTACTTCACTTTTCAGTAAAGAAAGCTCACCTGAAGCCCCTATTCGGTTCAGATAGACCAATGTAGCTATCACCATACCAGTAGTTGTTCGTCCCCGTCCCATCTGACAGTTAAACACAATTTCTGTCTCTATATCAGCTTGAGAGATTCGATGTACCTGCAAGAGATAAAATGCAAGCACTTAGACAAATTGTCAATACGCAACCACTAATAATTCCTATCTTAACATGCAATCAAGCCAACTCCACCCTACAACCAGAACCTTCCTAGACTTGCTACAAAATTTTACTATCACAAGGCCTACAGCTTTGAACTTATCCGATAGTCGGTTCTCCATATCTTTCCAGTCAGAAATAGATATGGAAGATGTCAAACATAATTGTTCCAGCTTGTACTGTTAAAAAGCATAAGACGATCCATAACACATCCATGGTTTCATCCCATTTTTTAAGTTGATAGTTCCTGAAGAAAAGATTATCCTTGACATAAGAAGTGGCCATGCAGGTTAACAATCGAAGGTGCATTTTGACTTCGACTAGCTACGCTACGTACATGATTGTGCAAGAAAACTTAACCTAAACCTACAAGGGTAGGCACATGGAGCAATTGTTGGTTCTTGCAACATGGAATGCTCTCTACTGCAGAATACATTTATACAGGATTACAAACTTGGCCTTAATAATGAAGGGATTCAGCAAACTTTACAAAATTTACTTTCTTTGACTGTTTATACTGAAGAATTGGGAGAGGACACACAACACCAAATCACTTAGACACTGGTGAGTAAGTGTTAACAATAGCAGCTCTGAAAAGTTGTTACAATTCGGACAGATTACTCTAAAAGAGTAAGAACTATGTTCATACAACCAGGGGACGATGTTATAATTCGGACAGATTATTCTAACAGAGTAAGAACTATGTTCATACAGCCAGGGGAGGATGTTCTCAAAGAAGACAATCATGACTTGAATGAGGCTTTTAATTATGAAGAGAACTGAAACTTTTGAGAATGATGATAGTGCACAAATCCAATTAAACTAATGTGTCTTAGTTACACTCAGAAAGAAAGATGATCAAAGCTTAATTTTTCACACCAGAATCTAATGTGGTACAAAAACTGCAAGGTCATCTTTGATGGAGGTAATCCGCTACACATTAGGAAGCTTAAGTTGGAGATAATCATATGTTTCACCACATACAGCGGCACTATTTGCATCGATGTTTTACCTATGGATGCGGCCGTTCATCATAGACAATTATTAAAAATCAATAATGAGGGTGAGAACACAAAACAGCATGACTAGGGTAATCCCTCATTATCATGTACTATTCTGGTACTAGGACCTTCAGAGTTGACCATTACCGAAAGAGATACTTTCTTCCCATGCAATGAATCAGAGTTAATGGAGCTAAAACCGGAAATTAACTCTTTTGATTCGAATGTTCCACCTCCTATGGCAGAGGGCTTCAAAATGAAGAATGACCGACAAAAAGAGATGAAATTGAAAGGGAGAAAAATGGATAAGCATACCAGATTGTCAAAGTCTCTTTCTTTCGGGGATTTTTCATCCGTAATGGGAATACGCTCATAGTCAATAAGGTACCCTTCTCGTTGCAGCTCCTCATAGACCTAAATAGAATCAAGCTTATCTCCAGATTTATTTCTAAAAAATAGAGCATGTATATGATCACTAACATTGGGGACTAAAAGCTTGATGAGAACTACCTCCAAAGGAGTCTTAACAGAATCTGCCAGCACTGGCTCCCACTGATCCACCATCTGACCATCTGGCAGCTCATCAGTAACAAGGATCTTATTTCCAAACCTGTTAACCCAAATTCAAACATAAGAAAGTGTTCACATGAGTTGTTTTAGAAACACATTTAAAGATAAAATGTTGATACTAGAATACCACCTAGCTGCTTCCATAAGGATGTCTTCTTTCAAACGAAACTCCATTTGTTCAACTCTAGCTCTGTTGATTCCCTAAATTGTCATGGGAAACCTCTTTTAAGATAATATTTATTGAAGGGGGGAAAAACAGTTTAAGAAAATTGTAATAGCGTACAAAACGCAAATGTACTGGTTGCAAGATTACCACCACTTGTGGAAAGCTCTGCAAGAATCTAGAGTGGACAAATTTTACACGACGTAAAAATCTTATCTATTTCAAGATAACATATGCAGAGCTATTATCGTTTCATGTGCTTAATCACAAGCCGCATAATTTGGAAACATTAATAAAGGAATAGCAGGCTAACATGACCACTTCATGTTAAACATATGCTCATCAATATACCTTTTAAACTATTTTGATAAATCATAGGAATGATGCTCCAAAATCTAAATAGCAACAGGATGTTGTTTGAAGTGTATTGATGATAAATTTAATAGAGGGACATAATTTTAGAAAGCCTTTCCTTCCTGTCATTTCGAATGCGCCTCCTCAGTGTAATGGCTTTGTCCATGAAGCCACATCCATGAAATGTAGTACCATTTGACGTTGTAGTATCTTTAGACTTTTTAATACATTACTATTTAATAACGGTGATTTGGAAATTGTAATAGCAGGCATTTGCAAGATTTCATTCTTGTATAGGTCCACACTGAGGTGAAGGAATACTTAAATAAAGGTAAGCATGAATTTAACTACTAAAGCGAACAATGTTTTGGAAAAAATATCAGTAGGCCTAGAAGTGTTAGAGAGTTGGTTTCAAAGAAGATACATAAAGGATCTGAATTCAATAAGCCATCAAGTGCATTTAGATGGATCCAAATATATCCTGAACGCTGTACCTAGTATACTGAGTCGGGTTTTGGTAAATATATTATTTCAGATTCACAAAACAATGGGAATGTCGTAAGTAGCCAATCTGTAACTCCAAAATTAAATCAGTTCCAATAGCATTTGGATCAGGTCAGCAAGTTTTGGCGCCATTGACACCCCTAAGTGCATCAAAGATTTCCCCATTCATTTCTCCTCAAAATGGTGAATTTCACTTATCAAGCAGTATATCAAAAGATAAAGGATGATTCCTTTTTGGGAGGAGACTAAAGTTGCAGTGATGTCAAGTATTCGACATATTTCACTCAATGTCTAGTGCCAAAAACATTCTTTGCAAGTCTAAGCAACATGTGTACACAAGGAAGTTATAAACTTACTTTTTCTACTTTTGTTAATTAAAATAGAAAATATAGTACCAGTCAATAAGGAAACAGGGATGACTTTTTGTAAAGAATATTCTACAAGCAAACTAAGATATATTATAAATCAAAATTGGATACTAGGAAGTTTCTTAACAAACCGTATACTCAAGATTAGAGAAGGGTCTTTCAACATCTCGCAGAACAAATGGGCGACCATTGATGTAGATAACCTACTCAAGAATTAAAGGTACAACATAAGTTAATCAAACCCGATGATATTAGTAATAAAGAAAAGGCGTATTTCATGTTATCTAGTGGCAGGCATAATCAAATATACAAAATGAGGAATCAAATCATCTTACTGGTTCTTCTCGGAGGTTATGCCACAGAATTCGTGCTTGCTTTCCAATCTTTTGTCTTCCAATATGATTGAGTACATTTCTTATCCCATCAATGGTAGGTATTGCTACACCATGTACACGTAAGGATCCAGCCTAAGCAGTTAAGAAAGATAAATAACAACATGAAGCATGTAGAACATGTATGGAGCACATTCAAGGAGGAAGTCTGTAGAATTTAAGAAGGCACACTTTTGTAGCATAGTTGTGCAAGTCAAATAATGTGTCAGAATGCATGAAAAATGGTAAAATAGTTACAGTTTTTTTTTCCATATAGAAGTAAAAGAATAAAAGGAAAAAAATAGAGAGAGCATAGCCAGAAGGAAAGTGGGTACCACTTGAAACTGTAACTAAGAATTTAGTATATGGAAATCAATGGATGCAGATAGCTTGAGTATTTAGACTTAGTTAATGTCAACTCATTTAATGCTCAAGCTATCGACAATCGATTGAATTCGCAAATACATGCACGAATGTACTCACTGCAACATGTACCTGTAAATATTGGCCACCAACAATATAGTATTTAAAATCTATCATTAGCAACACTGTCAGTTCCTTTTCTACAGTGTAGACGAGGGATGAGCAGAAATATGGCAATAGATAGCTAGAGAGATAAGAGAAATCATCCCAACGCAAAATAACTGTGAGACTAGATTAATATTTCTGGTACACACTTAAAGAAGCAACTCAACAAGCATATCTATGCTAATCAATACCCAGTTACCCACAATTTAGGTTGCAATGCTGAGCAGTTGGATATAGCAATTATAGGCTTATCAGTGTAGCTACCGGTTCGACATACAGAAGATTCTGATCCATACTTTTGATGATCATTAGTAACTGTTGAGTAATTGCTAGTGGTGAATAAAAATATAAGGCTTGCCAAAATACACGGCAATACTAAAGGTATGTCAGGCAATAAACCACTCAGAGAGCCTGTCAGATTCATTCAGGATATCTTCTCCTGCCTCTGTTTCGCTGTCAAACCAAGATGGCGCTGAAAATACAAGTGCCATCTACTGGCCAACAGCAACAGAATAAAGGAAGCTTGGATCGAAGATCAAATATCTCGTTTAAGTTTCCAGCAGTTTAGGCGGAGATTCACCAATGTCCCGAGACAAGGAGTGGCTAGCGTCCCGAAGCAGCCGATATGTTTGGGAGAAATAGCAAGAGACGGAAAGGAAAGCAGCAGCCGGCGACTGGTGCAATTAATTCCTTGCCGAATCGGAAGCGGAGAGGAGGGGGAGATGGGAAAAGAGAGTGTAAGATATAGAGCATAGGGTCGGCGGGTTTTAACGCAGACAGACCTGCCTATAATTGGGAGCGCCGTCGATTTGCGGGGTCAAGCGCTTGTTCTGGCAGCCGGGGAAATGATCGCTCTTGAGAATGGTCTTCTTGCCGAGCACCGATCCTCCCCTGTAGTTCATCACGTGCTCCGTCTCCGCCGCGTGCGGGACGGGAGCGCACGAGGACGATGTCGGGGATGGGGCGTCCGCCTTTTTCTCACCAGACGTCATCGCGCTTCGGATTAAACAAAAAATATATATATATATATATATATATATATATATATATATATATGAGAAATTGCGGGCGGAAGGGAAAAGGCAGAAGCACCTCGCCCTCCCACTCCCACTCCCACTCCCACTGCCCGTCTCCTCTCCCTCCCTCGAATGAGTTACGCTCGTCCTTCGTTTCGGAGCTGTCTCTCGCCGGGCTGAGAGAGAGCTTCTGAGGAACGCAACTCGGCGTGGCCAGGAAGGCTGAAGCGCTTACTGAAGGAAGGAGTGGGAAGAGGAGAAGACGAGGGTACAAATCCGTTTGAGGAGAGGAGCGGAGGGAAGGGGAGGAGAGGGTGGGAAAAGGAGGGAGGGAGAGCCAATGCCAACGCCAATATCGCCAATGGACAGGTGGAGATGACTATGAGAGCGATAAGGACAAAAAGCGGACGGCATCTTTCTCATTCATTCGCACCCTCCCTTCCCTGTTCTAGCGTTTGCTTCGGCTGGTTGGTTCGGTGTGGTGGTGGACAACAATATTCGACGCGGGTGTTGCGTGGCGCGGCGTGGGCGTGTGTGGGTGCGCACTGCGCTGCATCTTTTCTCCAGCCACTTTTCCCAGGCCGGATTGAGAGAGCGCGGCTCGCGTGTGATTCACGGGACCAATCGCACGTTCACACTGCGCCGGGAGGGGGGGAACCTGACGCGGAGAGTAACTAGTAAGGCATCTTGGCATTCCGCTGGTGGATATACTACGAGTCGGGCAGTGCGTGGGACATGGGTGTTGGCCCTTAATTGTATTGGCACTATACGCGAGCCGAGGAGCACGGCAGCAGAGTTCGAAGAGGTTGCAAGTTGCAACCAGCGAGCCTTTTTCTCTTTTCTCACAATAACTATTGGTATTTAAAAATAAATTGGGATCCAATCTTCTGCAGATTTTATCAGCGAACTAATTTTCTGGTCTGTTGAGATTGTGTAGAAGCACGGAGTTTGTTGGAGTACCAAAAAAATAGTTTTGGCGCAAGAAAAAAAGTGTCAACTGATAGACGACTCGACTAACGTGACTAGTTGACGTGGACGAATGGAAGAATGATATTTGGTATGTCAAGAGCCGGAAAAAAAAAATTTCCGAATGGTGGAAACGGGTGAGAATGTCTGAGTAATTCCTGCAGTCAATAAAACTCAATTGTAGCACTCCCCAAGACGCGGTCCTCCGGTAATCATAGGCTGACAGAAATATTATAAATAGGACAAAAATGTCTATAATAAGGGTATTTCCCACAAATACAAGACCACTGTATTCTTAATTCTCTTCTTCTTCTTTTTTTTTGAGAAAAAAGTAGCAAGCTATCCATAGCTTTTTAGAAATAGAATAGTCTATAGTCTTTTCACGCCTTTTTCTAGAAGTAGATTTTAGCTTAGTCTTTTTCTGTAATCCTTGTAATCTCTTGTCACTAGTAATATATAATCGATCCGGTTCTTTCAGTTAAGTTGTTTATGTTAAGCTTCTAGTTCGCTTCCTTTTACCTATCGAGAAAGAATCTAGTTGAACCGATTTCTCCTCAACTGAATCACTTGATCTTGGCGCATTTGATGGTCAATCCAATAACCGATCTCCGTCCGAAAGTGTGTTTTAGCCGGTCACGGCTTGACCTAATCAACATTCCCGGCAATTCAGTTCGCATTCAAACAAACAGGAAATGCACAGAGTATGTTTGGGGCCGAATCTACTGGATTCCACTTTAATGCTGGTGCCTGGACGTATATCTGTACAGATAAATGCATAAATATATTTTCTTGGAATTTAATATCTAAATAAATATCTTATGATCTTTAGTAAATTTGTAAGTACACCTCTGAACTGCACCGCTAATTTTATGTGAGCAACCAAATAGTATATTTTAGCCCAAAGGCCATTTCGCAAACGGTAAAGTCAGGCCCAACACCTTAGATTGGCCGGGCCTTCTACCGTTGTAGGTGCAGGCCGTCACTGTAGTAGTCTTAGCTTTATGGTGCCAAACGGGTTGTAGGAGCGCATGCGGCGTTCTGCCCAGTAGAAGCCCAGCCTAGGGGTGAAATTCCGCTCAGCTCCGTCCGGATAAAACGACAGTATCTTCTACATCCAGGAGTAAGATTTCTCTCTGTTTCCGATTGGAAATGGAGGAAGGCGCGCGCGGCGGAACCTCCGCGCTGAAGGGTTCCTCTCACTTCACCTCCGTTCATCAATTCGTCAATCTCATGACCCCTCTCATCGATCTCGAGAAGGTTTCTCTCTCTCTCTCTCTCTCTCTCTCTCTCTCTCTCTAAACTTTGTATGCTTATCCAAGCGTTGCTCGACCAGCGAACATCTGCCTAGTCCTAGATACTCTACTGATTGTTGCGTTTAATCGATTGTGTTTCATCGCACCTGCGGCGACGCGGTTTCCTAAACTGTATCGGCAGCATCAAGTAACTAGATGTTTTGTTGTTTTTGCTATTCCAGGAGGCTGAGATATCGGCATCTATCGGCTCATCCGCATCAAAGAACCTAGAAATTGCTCAGAAGAGGGGATTTGTCATCCCTAATCTAAAATGCACTGGCGCTGAGGTCTGTCTACGTAGATATAGCCTGCTCTTGCTTCACTCACACTCTTTTAAGTGACCAGTTTCTTACCCTACTTTGACATTTTTACTTGCTAGACAGGACTGATGGGAAAAACCCTTCTTGAGTTTCAGCCTAATAAGGGTGACGTTCTTCCCGCTCACAAGGTGATGGCCGTGCAATTTTCTCACTTGTGACTACCTTCCTTCCCTATTGCATATGTTCATCAAGTGATTCTACATCTTTAACAATCCCTCTACACCTTTTATATTCACACGAATGCCTATCTAATTGCAATTGGATTTTGATACTCCAGACGAAGTATGAGCATTTTTCATGTTTAGAAACATGTTGCATTATATTGAAGATCTTATCACACTGACTGTGAATAGGCGAGTTTTTATTTGGGCTTTTTGGGCTACTAAGCTTACGGTAATTTTTAATTATAAAAATAGGCATCCAAAATTTTTATTTATAAGACGAGTTCTAAGTGGTGAATGGTTTACCGATTCACCATTTTCTGAAAGCGGTAAACTATTCACTGATTTTACGTAACTTATATGTTTTTCATATCCGAACTCCGAAAAATGTATAGTACTAAACTCTAAAAATAATTTTAATATTTTTGAAGAAAGCGGTAAATAATTTGTCGCATTTAGAAAGCGATAATTCATTCACCGCATAGGCCTAGTTTTGTAAACAATTTTTTTGCGGAACTATTTTTATAATTATAATATTTTTTTCAACCTTAAAAAAAATTTCTTTTCATTCTATAGTTCCTTAGTTGTAGAAAAGGGCAGTATGTCATGTTGCTGGCGGTGGGGTTCTCTTAATTGATCTTTATATTGTTCTACTATTGTAGGAGATTTTAAAGGTACTGATTGCTAAATCTTTGTGTGGCTATGTTCTCTCAGTTCATGCTTTTAGTTTATGTAACTTTACCTACCTCTGATTTGCTTTCAAGTGATCTCTTTCCATACCAAATCCTGCAAATACTTAGATAATTCAGTTGGGAGTCTCTTTTTTTTTTCTTTCATCCTGGTTAGTTATGAACTTCCTTTCTAAGGCTTCTAATGTTCAGTTTATTTTTATGCAGTTTGGACCACATGATGTGGTTGTTTTAAAGCAAAATAAGGCTGATTCAGGATGTACACCACTGGGGCAAGGCGTAGTTTATCGCTTGAAGGTAAGTAATTTATCTTGATCATTCTCGGACCTCTGTGTATCTTAGTTTGAAACACAACTAGAGGATAACCCAACTGTTAAATTTGACCAGGATTCTTCCATTACTGTTGCTTTTGATGATATTCCCGAGGATGGATTAAACAGTCCTCTGCGCCTTGAGAAGGTTGCGAACGAGGTACCCAGTTAGCATTATCTCATGCTGAATACTAATGTTCTTATTCGATTTCATCTCGCTATTATCACGTTCAACTTGCTCTGCTATGTTCTTCTAACAGTGTGAACTTTCATGCTATGTAGTTTAACTGCATCTAGAAAAAGATTATAATGTCTTGGCCTCGGCATTAGAGATCTGGGATAGTTCAAGTCATGCATAGAACCTATCCATCATCGGTTCTTTTATTCATCTGTTGTGACGTGAATTCTCTTTCATTTTTCCTGGAAAATTCGTCCTGCCTGCTGTTCTATTTTTCTCCTATTTTTTACCGAGATTCGAGCTAATGACCAGGATTTTGGTTTTGCAAGACTTTGGTGTTTCTTATTGCTTATGCAAACTTATTATGTAGGTAACTTATCGCAGGATGAAGGATGCACTAAATCAACTTAGTTTGACTGTACAAAAAGGACCTGCTGCTGATTTGATTCCTGTTTTATTTGGTGAGAAGCAACCTATACGTTCTAAGTCAGTTATGCAATTCGCTCCCTTTAACAAGAAACTTGATAATTCTCAGGTAATAGCTTTCTGATTATTGTTATATATGTGTTTTTTCTTTCTGTATTGAAATTATTTTTCGTTCTTACTTCCCTGTATTCCATCTTATTCAATGAAATAGCAAAAAGACACGCACAAAAGCATGTGAAGCTGATCATTAAGAATTGTTGCTCCTATAGCATGTCATAAATCCTTTTTGCTTTGGTACTTCATTTGTTTTAAATTAAAATTTCTTTTCTTTAGCTATAGTACTACTTCATTTGTTTTAAATTAAAATTTCTTTTCTTTAGCTATAGACTATAGTACAATTATGTTATTGCAATATTAGAATGTGCAAATAAATATAATCACTGTTTTACAGAGTGATTAAGGGGATCACAAATACATATTTTGATGCAGTACCTTGACCGCATAAGACAGGTTTTAATGCATCTTTAGCTAATGGGCCAAATTAGTATGTACAGAGCCAAGATGCCTATAGACTATAATTTAATGCATTCTATATATAGATTAGTGCAATAGGTGTTTGGCGTTGATGAGAGTAGTTATCAGATATTAAGTACTATATCTTATCTTTGTTACTTTTTCTTGATTACTTCATGTTATATGCTTAATTTATATGCTAGAAACTTTGTTATAATATTGGTAAGCTATAAGGTTGTTTTATATGTATTGCGTAAGTAGGTAGTTAGATAAGCTATATAATTTCCCTTTTTCTTATTAATTTTTGTGTGTTTTCCCTTTTTATCGGCTGATCTTTTTGCACCATTATTTATTAACATAATCTTTTAGTACTAAAGAAACTGAATGGCATATCCAGCTTCATAGGCACTGTACCATTGTGCCGTATCTTGACCTCTCCTCCTTTTAAAACTAAGGTTAAGAATCTTATCATCTTGTCAAGATACATATAGTGTAGCTTCGTCGAAACTTAATTCCCTGCATTCAAATGTCACTATCAAGAACAACTTTGTTGCGCAGCACTTGAAGTTTACAATGCAGATTTTTTGTACTGCTAACGGCCTATATAATAGCTTTGATATACTCATATACCTTAGCTATTAAGAACAACTTGCTTTCTTTATTTAATTTGTTGCCCAGTTTTCCTAATTGCTCTAGGGTCACAAATCTATCCCTTTAGGATTATCTAAGTCAACTCTGTATTCTTGGGAAAATGCCTGAATACTGGTGATATACACTTAGTACTTCATTTGTATTCTATATTATCATATCCTAATTTTTTGAGGTTTGATGTGTTGGTTGCATTTTCTTGGGTTTTGGCCCCTGTTTAGGACGCGGAAATTGGTAACAGTAGCTTTTAATAGCTTCTATGTATATATGTGTTAATATATATATATATATATATATATATATATATATAGAGCTTGACTGGGCTACTATCGGTAGTAAACCGCCCCGTTTACTACCGATTTGTTTTCGATGCTGGAGCTTCCAAATTGACGATCGGCACCGTTGAACATGATCTAGACCATTTAAACTATCTAGAAATCAAATTTTATGCTTTTTTGATATCATTAACCGAACGATCAAAGGGTTACAAAATCTGTAATTTTAATGGCCGATATGGTGTGTTTGCTCGTTTAACGGTATAGAAGAATTCAAATCAACTAAATTTTTGTTAGAAAATTCTTTGAACTATTTAAAATAAGATCTGTACTCTTGATCTTGATTACAAGCCTTCTATCATCACTTTTTATAGGATATTCATTTTCAGCCATTCATTTTCTGTTCACTTGATGGACAAGAGAACAATATCGAAAAAGCGTGAAATTTGATTTCCAGATAGTTTGAATGGTCTAGATCATGTTCAACGGTGCCGATCGTCGATTTGGAAGCTCCAGCATCGAAAACAAATCGGTAGTAAACCGCTCGGTTTACTACCGATAGAATTCTAGCAAAACTCTATATATATATATATATATATATATAGAATCCTATGCTACAATCAATAGTAGATGAATAGTGTTTACTATCTAATTTCTATCCCTTGGATCTATACTATTCCACCTACCACCACTAAACCCTAGGCATCCAAGGGCTAAAAAGTAGGTTGTAAACACTATTCCTCCACTATTGATAGTATTCTAGCTTTACTCTCTCTCTCTCTCTATATATATATATATATATATGTATGTATGTATGTATTTATATCATCAAGACTCCCAACTTCTCACCTGCTTACTATCATGAAGATTAAAGTTAGAAGGGGGTGGGAGGTGTTGAATACAGAATCAAATGAAATTTTTGGCCAAAAGAGTCTTTAAAGATTGTTTTAACGCTGTGTCTGTTCTGCTTAAGTTTACATCTAGTTTTAAAGTATAGCTATTTTTGTTTCCAATGGTGGCTATCTTTTTTCACTTGACACTTCTGTAAGAGTTTGTCCATTCATGCTGTATTAATATAATATGGGTAAATGCCTAGAGGAAAATAAAGGGTTACAAGTTTCAGTATGATGCCTTTTCACTATGCTTCAATTCCTTTAAACAATTGAATTATAGTTGGCATAAATTCCAATTAAAGCTTTTTAACTTTCTTACTACTGCAGAAAGATGCAATCTCAAAGGCTCTCTCATCAAGGAACGTGTTTTTGCTTCATGGTCCTCCTGGGACTGGAAAAACAACAACAATTGTGGAAATAATCTTGCAAGAAGTCAAACGAGGGACAAAAATTCTTGCATGTGCTGCTTCGAATATTGCAGTTGATAATATTGTTGAACGACTATTTCCATACAGGTATCTGGGATTGAGCAATAAAGTCATATTTACTCTTTGCGAGTCGATGCATTGTGAATCCCCGTCCAAGCCTTCGACAATTAGAAATGAGGTGGACTTTGGAGCACAACTTTAAGTTGAGAAGACTCGATGTTAAAAATCTTTAGAATACACAACCTAATGGCAAAGCAACATGAGGCCTAGTTTAGGAATGTCCTGTGCAGATGCACTGGTTTTGATGCTTTAGAAGTCCAAAAGAGCTAAAAACTATTTAGGGCTTTCCTCCTCCGATGCTTTGAAATAGTGGTAACCACCATCAGAGAAGCATCCTACCAGAGAAGGATTGAAGCATA
This sequence comes from Puya raimondii, assembly GCA_016920855.1. Taxonomy (NCBI): domain Eukaryota; kingdom Viridiplantae; phylum Streptophyta; class Magnoliopsida; order Poales; family Bromeliaceae; genus Puya; species Puya raimondii. The sequence continues at coordinate 745,624 of JABWPP010000047.1, forward strand.
TGATGCTTCTATGGAGGCTGTTTTGGCCACCATTTTAAAGCATCGGAGAAGGGAAACCCTATCGCACTTCAAAAGTTCTGGGGCTTTCTAAACCATCAAATCGGGTGAATTTGGACAATACATTCCAATACTAGGCCTAAGATGTTTCCAAGTGCTTATGTTTTTTTGAAAAGTTGTTGTTTCCAAGTTCTTTACTATATCAGAGGAGGCGTCTGTCCACAGCCTGTATATCTAGTTAGCTGGAGGACCGACCTTGTTGATCGTAGTGCAATCCAAAGATTTAAGTGCCTATCGGCACGGGCCATGCCCACTATGCTATATTGTGCTGATAAGGTATTGACAAAAATATAATCCTCTGGTGGCATGGTTCAAAACCCCTTTTTTTCAAAATTAGCGAGTAATTGCATAAATAATATAAAAGATTTGATAAAGAATATATTAAGAGCAATTAGAATATACTGGTGCTAAAGAAAATAATTTTTTTAATGCCAACGTGTCGGCACACAGGTTTGTGTCAGCGGCAAGTGCTCGACATGATCTGTGTCTCGGCACTTTAGTCCTAGATTCAATCTCATGAGAAAGAAGAGCAACCTTTCTAAAGTTTTAGAGAGACTTAGAAGTTTTAGATAAATTTTACATTTTAGTAATATATGCTGACTCAAAATTATACATCATTCATCTTCGTAGGTTCAATTCACTTTCTTGTCCTTATTACTTATGCATATTATTTATATAGTTCTGCTAATCTTTTTCGTTTTGTTTTCATGTAATAATTGTTTGCTGAAATGGAAGTAAGTTTTTGCCCCATTGTGCCATCTCAGTGCATTTTCTATTTCATTTGGCTGTTTTATGTGTGAATATTGCCTCTCTTTTCAGGGACGCTCTCTTTTTGGTAATTTAGAAGTGGGTTTCCCAGTAAATCTTCCAACATGCTAAAATGAGTCCATTCAAGACACGTACATCAGGACATATGGGTCAAACCTATTTGTAACAACATCACCTTTTAAAGCAGAAAATTTTAGTTTCTTACTCTTGAAATAAGAGAAGAACGGAGAATAAAATGAAGTGCTATGTTATAATTCTATTCTGATTAGAATGTTGAGTTACACGCTTGTCTTGCACATTGAAGAATCACTAGCCAGTTACTTCCTTGTTAACGAAATGACTACTTATTTCAATGTTAATTTACTTTCAATTATTATTCGTTCCTGGGTTTATTTAATTTACAACTGGTTTTATTGCTGTTTGCTAGAGTAAAGTTGGTGAGGGTGGGGCACCCTGCACGCTTATTACCTCAGGTCTTAGAGAGTGCCCTCGATGCACAGGTACTAAAATGTTAGGGTATGCTTTCTTGGCAGACAATATTAGGTATCGTTCTTAGGAAACATGTGTACATTATTTACACGCTTCAGCAAATGCAAGTATACCATGTTACATGTGGTTATTTTCTTTTTTTTGAGTATTTGCATAAGTATTGTTTAAGAAATCTATAAGACACTAGTTTGAAATATTTGATTTTCAAGTGGAAACTTAGGTACTAAGAGAATGGTTTACAATTTTACATCTTGATATCACTACTCAAAGAATGTTTTATAATCAGAGATCGGTTTACATTTTAATCACCTGAGCTGAACTCTATCTCACCATCTCATCATTCTTGAATAGGGGGGGGAAATCATGCTTCTATTACTGTATTATTTGCTCTGCAGTGCTTTTGCTGGATTAATAACACAATTATTCAAAATCTTGTGGAAAATATGCTGTGGGATATCATAGAACACTTGCTTTTAGTCTTGCTCTTCGCCGGCAATTACTTTAGAAATGCCTTCCTGCTGTAACCAAATGATATAAGACACTTAAGTTTGAAAAATGAATTTTAATGTAGTCAAATATTTCTGGATTTTCAACCTTCTTATAATGGAATCTTTAAAATGAAACAGCTGAATAATATGTGAGAGCATATTGCCACACTGCTTCATAGTCGACTATTATCTTATATATTTCGAGCATGATCTTTGCTTATCGGCATGTATTGGTTTGGAGTTAGCAATTTTGTTTTCACAGGTTACTAACAGATTGTCAAGACACATATATTAGGATATATGGGTCAATCCAAACCTCACAGATTTAATTAGTAGATCAAAACTTTAATTCTGAGATGAAAACGATTTACTAAACAGGTAACCAATAGACCTACAAAATCTGTATAGTTAGTCAATTTCAATTAACATGATTATATGACCTGCAGTTTACCTAATTGATCCTATGTTCTTTAATGAATGTGCCCATTTACTTTCATCTATTACATATGAAGATAAATACCATGTGTGTCATTCTTAACCTGGAAAATATAACTGTAAGCATCATCTGGAATTGGATAAATTACACCAATATTATGTGGGTTGCACTTTAGTCCTCAAATTTTGATTTGTTGCACTTTAGTCCTTATATTATCTTGTGGCATGCAATCAATCCCTACCATTTTCCCTAAAATAATATATATACAAAGGGCAGAATGGTATGGAGATGATTTCGTGGGACTTTTCCTGGTCCGCTTTACTGGTGATGAGGACACCAACTCATCTCTCTGTCAAGCCTGAGCGATGGAAAGTAATGATGAGACTTATTTGCGACTCATCTGATAGTATGAGGACTAAATTGCGGTCAATTAAAGTACGAGGGTTTAAGTTCAACTCACACAATAGTTGGAGGTCTGTTCCTTCAATTTGCTTCTCAATACAATCATCTATATTTCCATGAGGAACTTGCAAGTTTTATTGGTTGTTCAATGTTCAGTATATGAAAGATGATAAGGAAAAGATAGTAATTTCATTTCATTATCTGGTCAAACAAGTAAAACTAGGTAAGGCCAAATGTTTGTTTCAACGCAGTTGAAAAAATGTAACAAATATGGGCCAATGTTTTGGATCAGGCATGTTAAACTGAAAATTACCCATTTTGCAATCGTTTTAAACTGGTTGACCTGATTTAAGCCAAGCCCATGTGGACTAAGCTAAACCTGCTAGCTATACATACAGATTATGTTTAGGGCTTAATCATTTATATGTCTAGAAAGTAAATGTGACATCCTTATGGAAGGAGAAAAGAGATGCAGACTCTGAGATAATAGTATTTTGGAATAAGAGTATCTGGATACCTTTTGTTAAGTACTCTTTGACGACTTGAGTTGTATTGTATAGCTGTACAGATGCCAGTTTGGTTTTCATATGCAAGCAAGTTTGAATTTCAGATATGGCAGCAGTTAAGGTCACTAGGGTTACTTATACAACCGAAAAATGATGAAACTAACTGCTATCGCTATTTTAGTAAGGGTATTTGGGGTTTAAATGATGAAAAGGAAATTAATGTTCTTATTTATGATATTATCAAAAGTTTGAGACAGCTCTGTTAGTGGAAGCATCTGCAGGCCATCTAATTTTTTTGACGAAAATTCTTATTGTAAGATGGGCAAAAGAGCATACCCTCTTGGGTTCTATTGATGAAATTATATAGTACAAGAGATGAGTCTACTATAGTAACAATGCCTACTATAGTAACAATACAACCAGAATTACATACCATATAATCCTACTCTATATATCATACCATATAATCCTACTCTATATATCATACCATATAATCCTACTCTATATATGATCATAATATATAGTATTCTAATATAGCATAAGATATTAAATATGTCGTAACATTCCCCCGCAAGCTAAGCATCCGGTGGTCGGATGCGAAGATTGAGCCGCAACACCGAAAACCGAGAAGGCGACAAAGGCTTGGTGAAAATATCAGCAAGTTGCTTATCAGAAGAGATGTGAACCAAGTCCACATCACGAGACTGGACTTTTTCTCGTAAGAACTAATGGTTAAGCTCAATATGCTTCGTCCGAGCATGGAGAATAGGATTAGCCGCAAAATAAGTTGTGCCGAGATTATCACAATAGATGCTGATGAAGCGCCATAAGAAAACACCAAGGTCACGGAGTAAACGTCGAATCCAAATCGTCTCAGCAAGCGTGTATGCCATAGCACGATACTCCGCTTCAGAACTGAAGCGAGAAATAGTAGGCTGTTTCTTAGCGGACCAGGAGATAAGATTGGGCCCGAGAAAGATGCAATACCCGGAAGTAGAGCGACGTGTATCGGGACAACCAACCCAATCAGCATCGGCAAAAGCCACAAGAGAAGGATTGACACAGCAAGAGATAGGAATGCCATAAGAAATGTCCCTCGGATATACCGTAGAATACGCTTGACGGCTTGCATGTATGGTTCACGAGGTTTCTGCAAATACTGAGCAATAGAGTTGACAGCATACGAGATATCTGGTCTTGTGAAAGTGAGATACTGGAGAGTACCAACGAGCTGACGATAAGCATAGGGATCGTCAAGAGGGCGCCCCTCATGAGAAGAGAGGCGAGAGGTCGGAGAGAGAGGACTAGAAACGGGCTTACTATCAAGAAAGCCATGGCGCTGAAGTAGTTGATGCGCATATTTCTGTTGAGTTAGATGAAGACCAGAAGGAGACCGAGTAACCTCAATGCCCAAGAAATAATGAAGTGGCCCAAGATCCTTCATAGCAAATTCACGTTGTAAGGTGACAATGAGAGCCTCTAAAAGAGAGGAGGAGCTGCCGGTGATAATAATATCATCAACATATAAAAGAAGAACGAGAGTGCCAGAAAAAGAATGACAAACAAACATCGAAGGATCAGCGGTACTGCCGACAAAACCAATTTCAGAAAGAAAGAAAGTGAACAGCTGAAACTAAGCCCGAGGTGCCTGTTTAAGACCATAGATTGCTTTGCGGAGACGGCAAACGTGATGAGGAAGAGAGGGGTTCACAAAGCCAGGTGGTTGTTTCATATAAACTTCTTTAGAGAGAGTTTCATGAAGGAACGCATTCTTCACATCAAGTTGTCGGAGAGACCATCCAGAGGAGAGCCACTGAAAGAACAGTACGAATAGTGGTCGCCTTGACGACGGGAGAAAAAGTCTCATCAAAATTAGTACCTCGTTGTTGTTTGTAACTTTGAGCAACAAGCCGAGCCTTGAGACGCTCAAGAGAACCATCCGCCTTCTGCTTCATTTTGTATACCCACTTACCGCCAATGAGAATAACGGAAGAAGGAGGAGGAACAAGGTCCCAAGTAGCATTGGTCAGTAAGGCATCAAATTCTTCAGCCATGGCAGCACACCAATCTGCATCCTGAAAAGCCTTATGAAAAGAGGTAGGCTCAGTAGGAAGAGTAGAATGGGCAAAAGCGAGGAAGGAAGTAGACTCTGTGGAACCCTTAGTCATGGATCGAGTGAGCATAGAATGTGTTTGGGCAGACAAGGGAGGCACAGAAGGTGAAGGAGAGGATACAATAGCAGGCTGAGGAGAAGGTGGACGATCATAGGTGGAAGGTGGCACATTAGTAGCGGATGGGGAAGGAGCAGCAAGCCGGCTGGTGTGGCGTCTGGTATAGATCCGGAGTTCAGGTTGACCAACGTTAGCAGCATCACCCTCATGACTAACCTGTGAGACATCAGAATTCAAGGTGGAAGGAAAATGTGATAATTGCTCAGACGGTGAAACTGGTGGAGGAGAACCATCGTTAGTAATGGGGCCAGAAATTGCATCAAGGGTGGAAGGACTCTCACCCAACAAGGGGGGAGTAGAAAGAAAATTTTGGAACATTTGAAAGTTGGAAATAGAGGAAGATGAAGAAGAAGAGAATTTAGAAAGACAAGACTAAGAAAAAACATTCTCAACAAAAGTAACATGGCGAGAGATAAAAACTTTACCAGTGCTTGGATATAGACAGCGAAAACCTTTATGTTTGTCAGAAAGTCCCAAGAAGACACAAGGAAGTGATCGGGGAGAGAGTTTGTGAGCTGCAATGTCTTGAACATCGGGATAACACAAACAACAAAAAACTCTAACAAGTTGCAAGTCAGGGGTAGGGATTCAACGGGTCGGGTTTACAAAAACCCGAACCCGAACCCGACAACCAAATTGAAACCCGAACCCGGACCCGAACCCGGCGGGTTTTAAAAATCCATACCCATATCCGACCCGACCAAAAACCCGAAACCCGAACCCGAACCCGGCGAGGTGGGCGGCGAGGTCGGTGGTGGAGGGGTGGAGGTGGAGGCAGGCGAAGAGGTAGGCGGCGCGCTTGAAGGCGAGGGAGGGGGAGGCGAGGAGTTCGAGGGCGGGGAAGGCGGCGATCGAGGATGAGGAAGGGGAAGGGGAAGGGGGGAGTGGAGGGAGGCGAGGTAGGTGAGCTTCTAGAGGACGAGGGACTTGGTCGAGGGGTCGGGGGAGCGGATCTCGTGGCGGATGTCGGCGAGGGCGCGATCGGCGAGGGCGCGAGAGAGGGCGCAGACTCGTCGGCGGGGTCGGAGCGGAGAGAATCGGATGGGGATTGGGGACGACAGATGGAATAGAGGAAAAGAGAACAGACCTATTAGGGTTTGGGATTTTGGAAGATAAAGTGACTATTGTATACCGTTGGATGAAGATCCAATGGATAAAAATTATTAGGCATTTTATATATTGTATAAATAAATAAATAATATATATAAAATTTATTCGGATTCGGTTCGGAGTCGGGGTCGGGGTCGGGTACATACAAAATCCATACCCGTACTCATATCCGTCGGGTTTTTATTTTCTATACCCATAACCGAATCCATATCCATTTAGTTCGGGTAAACCCGCCTCGTTCGGGTTCGGGTTCGGATAATATTTCGGGTATCCATACCCATTGATATCCCTAGTCAGGGGAAGCACAACCATGCAGAATTTCATTTGGCGATCGTCCTTTCAAAACAGTAAGAGAAGGGAGTCGATTCACAAGAGAAACGGCAGTTTGAATGGCCTCTGCCCAGAAGCGAGGAGGCAAATTTTGATCGAGCTATGAAATATGTTTTCAACCATTGCTTTAAAATCGAGAAATTTGTCAAAAACCTCATGTTTAGATTTTAAAAGATAAAGTCAAGAAAATCGAGAGTAATCATCAATAAAAATAACATAATATTTGTAGCCAGAAATTGAGGAAACATGTGATTGCCATACATCCGAATGAACAATATGAAAGGGAGAAACATATTGAGATTTCGAAGTATGAAACGAGAGTTTAACATGTTTTTCAATATTACAAGTATTGCAGACAGATAATTTTAAAGCCGAATCAAAAATAATTTTATTATTTTTAATAAATATAGAAAGAACAGAAAAACTAGGATGACCTAACTGTCTATACCAAATATCTCCACTAAACCTAGAAGCAACCAGACCCAGTTGTTGCTTATTTCCTACATTTGCAACTTGAGAGGAAAGTGGATAAAGTGATGTTCCCGAACTAGGGCATCGTAGAAGCTTCGTCCCGGTTTCCTTGTCTTTCACAGAAAAACCAGAAGAGTCAAATTCAAAAGAAACGTACTGAAAGTAAATTTCGTTTAATAGAAGGGACAACAAGAACATTTTTAAGAGCAAAGGATTTAGAGGATGCATGCAACTGAGTTTCACATGTCTGAGTAATATCAAGTAAATTTTCATTTCCAACAAGAATTTTTTCATGTCCACTATAAGATTTAGAAGATGAGAGAATACTAGAATTTGCGGTCATATGATTAGATGCTCCGGTATCTGGATACCATACTTCCTCACCAAGTTCATGAAGATTCATAGCAGTAAAAGTTTGAGGAACATCATCTGCAACAAAGGAATGATTGAAATGTTGCCTGCACTGAAGAGCAGAATGATTGAACTTGCCACAGATCTGACATTGTGTGCCAGACTTTGGAATATAAGGTTGCTGATTCGGAGTATAAGATTGTTGAGAATTATTGGGTTGAGGATGTGAATAGGTTCCAGGAGATCCACGACCAGAATAAGAGTTGTGTCTACCGCGCTGTCCTCGTCCTCCGCGATATCTACCTCCTCGGCCTCCACAATTTCTGCGTCCACGATTGGCATAAAGAGCTTCACCATCAATAGTGGGAGTGGTAGGTGATGTCGTCAAACTAGTACGACGTTGGACCTGTGTTTCCTCTTGCATTAAGAGTGGACGAAGTTGTTCGAAGGTGTGCTTATTTCGGTGTGTATTAAGGGTACTAATAAAACCTCTATATTTTTTCGGTAGTCCTAGAAGAACGGTCATGACCAAGTTATGATCTGATTCAGTTTCACCGATCGCTTGGAGAGCATCACCAATCGATTTAATCTTTTGCATGTAATCACTCATGCTCATCGAACCTTTCTTGATGCTTCGTAATTCGGACTTTAGAGAGAAAGCCGTAGAAGCAGTTTTATGAAGAAAGTATGCTTCAATAGTTTTTCAGACATCATATGCAGTTTTGGGAGAACTAGAAATAACCATCTGTAATATACTAAGAGATAGGGTGGCATTAATCCACGAGAGTATAGTGGTGTCTTCCCTTTTCCAACTTAAATATTTCGGATTTATAATTACTTTCTTATCTGCGGTATCAATAGTCTGAGATGGTATAATACAAGTTCCGTCTACATGCGAAATAACACCAAAACTCTCCAAGACATTAAGAAAGACTTGTTTCCACACTAAATATGTGGAATCAGTAAGTTCAAGTGGTATGAGAGTTTTAATGTCAACAACTGGTAAGTTTGAAGAAGTAGACATATGTATCACCAAGGGAGATATCCACCACAAGAGATGAAAGTCAAACCGAAGAGTAGTAGATGAAAAGGAAAAATAAACCAAGTGTCAGATTGCACCAGGAAAAGCCGAATGAACCAAAGTTGAGCCTGATAGCACCAGAGAAGAACCGGACTGCACCAGGGAACCAGTACGCGTCTGAGCGGCACCAGGAAAAGAACTGAGCAACAACAGGATAGGCCAAGCGATACCACGTGCGACACCAGAACAGCAAAGAGGGATCACAAAGAGGCTGAAATTACTGTAGCGCCGGTACAGAACAACAAAGAGAAATCACAAAGAGGCTGAATTTACTGTAGCGCCGGTACTGTAGCAGTACTCTAGCGCCAGTACTGTAGCACTGGCACTGTAGCAGTACTGTAGCTTGGAGATAGAAGTTCAAGGATAAGGGGAGATAAGATACTAAATATGTCGTAACACATATATATGGAAAAACCTCACCATGTCCTGATTAACTGGCCGACTTGAACAGAGAGAGATATAATTTGAAGCAAAGGTCTCTTTCTAGATAGTAGGTACAAATTCTATGTGATATAATTGTGTAATGACGGGTTTAGTTCTGAACTATTTAGTTTGTGTTAACTTGTCGCTGTATAATTTACACTATAATTATTTTGCTAAGGAGTTCCTGCTACTCTTTCCTCATTTTCCTTTTTAGTGGCTGTAAGGTGTACGAAATTTACCGCAGTGATCATTTTCATTTTTTTACTGTTCTTTAATCTTTACTAGCAATACAACTATGTACTTACATGCATGGTGAACTGCAGAACATACATCTCACAATTTGTATCAATATTTTACCACACATTTCTGACTCCTAATGCTTCCAATTGTCTTGTGATTTTCTTTTCTTGAGTAGGTTCTACGAGGTGATAACAGTAGCTTGGCAGGTGATATCCGCAAGGAAATGAAAGTAATTACCTTTCTCAACTTACTTGCATTGTACAAAGCTTATTAGGCTACTGGAGTGCCCTTTTTACTGGACTGTTGTTCAACACACTCTAACCTACATTATATAGAACCAAGAATATTTGAATGCAAACATCAGAGAGTTTATAGTTTTACAGATTATGTATCCCAGTATTTTAGAGCATGCTTTCTATAATTTTTTTTTTTCCTCTTATGCTCTCTGTTAGGTTTTAAACGGGAAGCTGCTGAAAGTGAAAGATAGGAACACAAAAAGGGAAATAAGGAAAGAGCTTAGGACCCTTGCTAGAGAAGAGAGGAAGAGGCAGCAGCTGGCAGTTTCTGATGTTGTCAAAAATGCAGATGTTGTATTAACAACTTTGACTGGGGCATTTTCTCGGAAATTAGAAAATACTACATTTGATCTGGTCATTATTGATGAAGCTGCTCAGGCACTTGAGGTGGCATGCTGGATAGCTCTTTTGAAGGTCTGTTATCTATCATATATTATTTTACATGAATTTGTTCCGCTAATGAAATTTCTGTTGTCTATTTAGCTTTACTGTCTTTGCAAGCCAGCTTCATGTTTTTACGTCCCATTTTTCTATAAACACCACTATGTGCTCTTGTGTTCTTTGCTCATATAATTGATTTTGTGATCATCAATGTTTTGTTTGGAGAATGCAATTGAGAACCACAATTATGAACACTGGATTTGTCCTCACATGCTGTTTAGTAACTATCCAAGGGATGATCTAAACTCCTAATATGTTGGAGAAAGGAATTGATTGCCAGGACACAGATTGTATCAGTTGGTGTTAGGCACAGCAAACACTGTTTACATCCTTTCAATATTAGGCCCTTTCCATGTCCTGGCACGTGTTAGCATGGATAGCAAGGGATCGCATGTAACTAGGTGGAGTGGTACCATGTGCGGGTCCCTCCAACCTTCGCTAGAATTTAAATATATAACCCTATCTGTAACTAAGTTCTGTGCATATGTAGGGAGCAAGGTGTATGCTTGCTGGAGACCATATGCAACTTCCTCCTACAGTACAAAGTGTTCAAGCTGAGAGGAAGGGATTAGGAAAGACCCTGTTTGAACGTCTTGCGGGACTTTATGGTGAAGAGATCATGTCCATGCTCACCGTCCAATATCGAATGCATGATCTCATTATGAGGTGGTCATCAAAAGAACTCTACAATGATAAGGTGGCATGTAGTTCCTTATCGAATGCATGATCTCATTAGGGATAGATTCTTTCAAATTTAGGGCATGTAGTTCCTTTTCTTTTCTTTTTTGATAATCAAGTTCAGTTATATCTCTATGTTACAGTTCTAATAATTGATGTTTAGATAATGGCACACCCAAGTGTTTCTGGACATAAGCTTTATGATCTTGAGGATGTGAAAAGGTCATCTTCCACAGAGCCCACTCTTCTTCTCATCGACACAACAGGGTATGTGTTTTTCTCTCTGTCAAACTGTTATATGGCATGTTAATTATAGGTAAGTTATATGGCATGTTAATTATAGGTAAGCTATTTACAAATTGACTAACAGACCCAGAGCTTGGGAATGGACATAAAATTTTTATGCTACCCAAACATCAACATACTCATTGACGGTCAGGAAACATAAATATAGTGATATACTAGCTGTGCCCTTGTCAGACATTCAGCATTGTTATTCATTAGATGCAGCATTATTACATGGTGGTATTTTCTGACAATTGAGTCGTAAACAATAGAAGATATTAGTGAGACACCGATACATGTTGATATTTTCAATACATGGGAGGAAGAGGCTCTCTACCTTCTTTTGAAGGTTATGCTAATGATGGGCTTAGCCGCTGGAGTTGGAGGGTTCTTTATTATTATTATTATTATTATTATTTTAGGACTTGTAATCTTGATTTTGTTGTCCGGCTATTCCTTGCAGGTACAGATGTGCCTAATTTTCAAAACGATTGGCTAGGGGCAATATTGATTTTGGATGCCTTTATCTTTGCTTCCATCAATATTGTCTATATGACTTTCTTCTATGCCGCATAGAGAATGATTACCTCTTTCTTGATAATTAGAATAGGAATTCTTGCTCCGTTAATTTCTACTATAGTTAATTGCCGCAATTGATTTTGTAAAATGTGAAACCAAAATAATGCATTTCACGTCTATTCTGAGCAAATAACCACAATATTGTTTTTTACAATTATGTTAGTACCAAGTTGATGTTTAAAATGCACCACAACTATGATGTGTTGGGTGCAGGAGGTCAACACACATATCTCAAGTAATATTTGTATAGACATTGCTGTCGAGCAGTAGACAACCTACCTATCTTGGTCTGGGGTTCATATTGCTTTTTCTCTGCATTTTAGTTTATTAAAATTTTGTTCATTTGTTATGTTTTACTCTGGAAAGCATTGACTCTCGTATGTAGTTTAGGTGTGACATGGAAGAAAAAAAAGATGAAGAAGATAGCACCATGAATGAGGGTGAGGCTGCAGTATCTACTGCTCATGCGAAGCAACTTGTTGAAAGTGGTGTTCGTGCAACAGATATTGGAATCATCACTCCTTATGCTGCACAGGTTTAGTCATGTGCACACTTAATGCTGTTCTGCCTGCTACTCTCTGTTCTAAAGCTGACATCATTTTATTCATTTGGATGAATAGGTACTTTGCCTTAAAATACTGAGAAGCAAAGAAGACAAACTAAAAGATGTGGAGATTTCTACAGTAGATGGGTTTCAGGGTCGGGAGAAAGAGGCCATTATCATTTCGATGGTCAGATCTAACTCGAAGAGAGAGGTATTTTGGGTCTCCAAACACTGGCTAATTTACACATACTCAGTTCTTGATTTCTTGATTTGGTGAATTCCCCTGACATTTTATTGATAGGATATAGCATGCTACAGCTGTTGCATCTTCATCTCAGTTTATATACCTTTCAGGTTGGTTTTCTGAGTGACCATAGGCGAATGAACGTTGCTGTGACACGTGCTAGGAGACAGTGCTGTCTTGTGTGTGATGTCGAGACTGTCAGTCAGGACAGTTTCTTAAAACGTTTGGTTGAGTACTTCGAGGAGCGTGGTGAATATTTAAGCGCATCTGAGTATGCACATGAGTAATTTCTAAATAGAGTTTGAAACTATGATGCTGTTGCATTCATTTGACTATGTACATTGCGCAAAGGACAGAACACTGCATGATTTCTGATTCCTCGTGGTGGCCTCTGGAGGTTCAGAAATCAGTTAAGCTGTAGGCTGCTAGCATGGTGAATGTCATGGTTGTGCTGTGGTTTAGGTTGATAAGCCATACGCCTATACCTTAACTGGTGCGATTTGTAAGTGGCTATTGTGATGTCTACAATTCAGCATTATCTTAACTTGTATCAAAGTTTGGAGTGAGATTACAGAGGCCGGTTGACAATGATTTAGTACTAGAACATATCACCCTTTTTGAAACTTGGCTTCAAAATAAGTTTGAGATAATTGTGAGCTGCACGGATTAGTTCATTGAGAATTATGAGGCCATAATACTGTGAAAAGCTTTAAATGAATGGGGCCGCAACTGGACCGATACCGTAAACGGCGGAGCAGTAGGCCCAGACCCACCCCGTAGTCTCTCAAAGGCAAGCGCGCCCGGGGCCCAACCAGCCCCGAGGACATAAAAGCAACGAATAACCACGGAATATTCGCCTATTTGGGGACTACAACGAATTTTCTTTCCAAACCAAACCAACCACACACACCAACCCCACCCCCCCGCCCCTCTCTCTCTGGCCCTCTCTTCGTCTTCCTGTTGTGTTGCGGTGCGGGAGGCACGTCATATTGCTGTTACTTGGTCAAGATCGCCGCCCACCTCTCGCAAATCTCCTCCCTCCGCTCGCACCCTTCCTTACCTCAGTTCAGTTCTATTCACTACAAGGTAGCTTAATCATTTGATCTGATGAAATATTAATTAATTTGATAAAATCTTTAGTTTATTTAATTAAATATTTAATTTATAAAATAAAAATTTTACGTGGGCCTCTTTTAACCATATCTTAAAAAAAATAAATAAAAATAATAAAATTGAGTGGGCATTTTCAAAATGGCCTGTATAGTTCAGGGTTCTCCTATGAATCTTATATTTGTTTATCTAAAAATAAAAATGTAGTTATTTTTTTAATTTTTATTATTAAAAAATAATAAGATTACTACTCCTTTTAATAAATAAAATAAAATTTAAAATTTACATTCACTGTTTTTTGGTTGCGTACGGAGAGCATCAATAATATGCAATGCGGCTGTGGGACGGCAGCACTGCTGTTCGGCCCCGTTGTATGGTTTATTCCGATTTGCAGCCTAATTCTCTCCTCTACTTTTCTCTTTGCTTTTTTTTTTTTTTTTTTTTTTTTTTTTTCCATTGTCCATATATAGTTTGTTGTAGAGAGAGGGAAAGGGACGAGTTCGGGTGACTGAAATTAGCGGCTCCAGACAAAGGAATTGGAATGGGTGAGAGAGTTTTGTGCGAAATCGTCTCTGGATTCCCCGGTTGCTCGTCCGATTGTTGTTTCTCCTGTTGATTTCTTACGGCCTTATATTTCTGCGCAGCTTCGCCTTCGGAGTTGCTGGCCGTAGCGGTGGAGGCTGCAAAGAGCGCCGGAGATGTAAGTGTGAAAAGGAAAGCTACAGCGATGTGCTGCTCTCTCTCTCTCTCTCTCTTGTTTCTCTTATTTCTGGAACTTACTCTTCTCTTCCATTTTGCTTTTTAAAATTTTTTCTTCTTCCACGTCCTTTTGAACGGTTCTATCTTCTCAAACCAGATTATTCGGAAAGGGTTCTACCAGACGAAGCATGTGGAGCACAAAGGCCAAGTATTCTCTCTCTTTCACACCCCCTTAGGCACTAAATGATTTTAGTTGTTGTTGTTGTTTGTTGTTGTTGTAAAAAGTGTACATTTAGGGACTTAACGATCTGCCATGGTTTTGTTGTTGGTTTACCTCATGGTTTTGTTGTTGGTTCATTGACATGATGCAAATGCAGGTCGATCTGGTGACTGAAACAGATAAAACATGTGAAGACCTCATCTTCAATTACCTCAGGAAGCACTACCCCGATCACAAGGTCTCGAGTTCGTTTATCACCCCACGACTTAAAAAGGATCTGTGGCTCTTTATTTATTTATTTATTATTATTATTATTATTATTATTACTATTATTATTGTTGTCTTCTTCTTCGACAAGCAGCTCTGTCTGGCATTTTAACATACATGCACCGCTTCAGCCCAGTAGCCGACTCCCTTATCTTTTTTTTGCATGAGAAAAAATAAAACAAAATAAAATCTGTCTTTCAGTTCATTGGGGAGGAGACGTCTGCTGTGCATGGTACTTCCGAGCTCACAGACCATCCTACCTGGATTGTCGATCCCCTCGATGGAACCACTAACTTCGTCCATGGGTATGCAATGAGGAGTTCTTTTTATCAAATATTCTCTTGTCCTTGCTTCTTCTCTCACGGCAATCTTCACATGCCCTGCAGCTTCCCGTTTGTCTGTGTATCTATTGGTCTTACTATTGGGAAAGTTCCTACTATTGGCGTTGTATACAACCCAATAATGAATGAGGTAAGCAGGTGAACAAGCTCTCTCCCCCTTTGTTTCCTTTGTTTCCAGTGTGGTTCTCAATGAACGATCTGGTTACCTTTTTTCAAGCCGTACGTTCAAACCGTACCAGTACGGTTTGTGCAGTGTCTAGATCTATGATGCCTACAAAAGAACTGTGCCTTTCCTCTCTCTTCTTCTCTAAAATATGGGGGGTTATTACTATCTACTAAGCAAAACATAATCTTAGTCATCCAAATTTTAAGTTGTTCCGCATGTGTCTTTCTTGCCTAATCTGTAAGCTAGAATATGGTGTAATAATATCTACGGCTTCTAAATTCACGCTCTGTTGTCCAATGTAGAAATTCCCACTTTATCCTGAATGCCACACGGGACAGAAGCGAAGACATTTGTGTAGGAGGGGCACGATTGATAGCAGAAATATTTTAAGTATTCTTATTTCCAATGCATTTAAGATAATATATGTGTATGAGCGTACATCTCCGTCTATCTATCTAGCTTTACATACGTATAATATAATATTATATAAAGTGTATTATTTGAGTCTTGTTCTAAACATGCATATAATCTAAGAACATTTCAACTTAGAAGCATAATGCCTAGTTGTCATCAAATAAATTGGAAATCAAAGACAAGTCATCTTCCAGAAAGGGAGCAATAGTTTGTGCAGTTGTGGTGGTTGCAAGGGGCAGTGGTGGTGCAGTGGTATAGGGTTGAAGCAATATCTCATGATGTATATAAATACTGAAATTTTATCTTTTTTTCTTACTAATCTGAACTTTTAAAGAGTTACTTTGGCTGTTTTACCCACATAATATGTAGCTTTGCTGTCTTGTTCACTAATTTTTCATCACTGAATATATATATATATATATATATATATATATATAAGGAATTGAAATCTTTCTTATACAGTTTTATTTGAAAAGGGGGGCACAAGTGCACAACGCCCCCCACAAAAAGTGCACTACAACCCCTACACTTACTTGGTTCTTTGAGTCTATGATCCTATAACTTACCAACTCCAGGAAGCAGAATGTGCCCCCCCCCCACCCTTTATTCATCTCTGATATCAAATGCCTGTTAGCTCATTTGCAGTAAACACGTTCGTTTTTCCTTGTCAGTGTGGTTGTATTGCAATGTATTGGTTTCCTCTTCATGAAATCTAAAAGGTGAATGTTCTCTGCTTTAGCCATGCATAACTACTCTGAAATGGAATATTCAAGGTTAGGCAATGCTAGCAATAGCTTCCTCTACGAACTTGGATACCTTATCTGTTGATTTGCATCTGTAAGCAAGCATTGCTTGCAGTATATACCTAGTACTTTGGGTTGGCGTTAAGGTAAACTTTCTTGGTCAGAAAATTTGGTAGTCACAGAAAATTAGATGATATCTTGATTGTTAGTCGAAGTCCCTTTTAGAAGTTAAGCAGAAGGAATAGCAGTTTTCTGTTTATTTGGACTGCGTCTCGCTTTCAGATTGATGATTATGCATTATTATTAGTGTTAAAGAATGTGGAACGATCGTTATTCTCGAAAATCTTAAGCTAATAGTGAACGGTATTTTTAATATCTATATTCAACACTCCTCATGCTTGGGCTCAAGACTTTTGGATAGGCCCAAGATGTGGATTTGAATTAAATGGAAAAAATTAATTATGCTAGGAGCCTGGTGGGACTCGAACTCAGGACCTCCCGCTTTGATACCATGTTAAAGAATGTGGAATGACCATTGTTCTCTAAAGCCTTAAGCTATTCGAGAATGGTGTTTTTAATACTTATATTCAACAATAAGACAACTTTTGTATGCCTGTTCTTTTTAATTTTTCTTTTACTTCTCTTGCTATCTTTGTCCTGAAAATGAAAGTGGTTATGGTGGTCTCTTGTGTCAATTCCTACTTGTAGCTCTTTACTGGTGTTCGTGGACAAGGTGCTTTCCTCAATGGTTCTCCAATTAAGGGTAAGAGTATTCTCCTGGTCTCAAAATTGATACAATGCATTTTCTTGAACTTGATGATTGGGTTGAATGAAGATACGGTGATAAGCTATCATTCTATTATTTTGATGGTCTGATGATAAAACTCGAAAAAGTTTTGCAACTTGTGCAGCTTCATCTCAAACTGAACTGGTGAAATCTCTCCTCGTAACAGAGGTATGTGGTTTCTTTCGTCAATCTCGTTTCGGTTATGTCTTTGCTGAAATTATCCAGTTTGATTTTATTCTTTTTACTGCTGCTTAAGTTTAGTAGCATATGGGCATTTTTTTCCCCTTCTTTATTCCCCCTGAAAAGTAGCATTCTAGTGATTTTTTTTTTTCTTCAGTAATTAATATGATTAGATTGGAATATAAGTATTTTACTCTTCTAGTCAATTATCAAGTGATACTTGCAAGCTATAACCTCAAATGTGATACCTGCGTAGAAAATGATTTGGATATGATTCCTCAAACCAAGTAACTAATAGAATGTCCTCCACGAAACTAGGTTCTTATCGAACTCAATTTTTATACGTCATTCCATCAATGAAATAATCTAAAGTCTTGTAAGTTATCTATGAAATGAAGTTTTGTCAAGTCCCACTTCAACTGAATAAAACATCTTCTCTAATTCTAAATCTTTAGAGTTATTGAATTGAATGGGTCTTGTTAGTTCAAAGAGTGATACTTAGATTGGTATATGTAAAATTGTTTTATCCTCCCCAAGAGCCTGCTTGCCCTTCCTCACCAAGAGGATATGTAAATTTCAAGATGGACATGAGAGCATATGTGTCATACCGACTGTTGTCAAGTTGTTCTGCCAGCAGTGATCAACCTGTCAATTACAGTAAAGCAGTACGGCGAGCGGACGAAAGAAGATCCGACATGCTGTGCTTATATTTGTATGTTGTTATAGGGATGTCTTTGCCATACCTAATAGTTAATAGTGGTGTACACTTTAGTATGCTGTTCTTTTATCGGAGAACTTTTGGTATGTAAATATAGATGCTTTGGGGTACGTAAATATATATGCTCTGGATAATTCCGAGAGCTATCCAGTTTGGAGATATTATATCAGCTTTGATCGATAGTGCTAGAATTTGAGCAGGCTGGGACAAACCGGGACGTATCAACTGTTGATGCTACTACAAACAGAATCAACAATTTACTCTTCAAGGTAGCTTTCTATATACTGTACATCATTTACCCTATCATGGTAATAATATCATTGATATTCAGGTGAGATCAATCAGAATGTGTGGTTCTTTAGCTTTGAACCTTTGCGGTATCGCATGTGGTAGGCTGGATCTGTGTTACGAGATAGGTTTCGGTGGCCCATGGTAGGTTTGTTTTAATACCTCCTGTTATGAATTAGGACTTGATTATCAATTACAGTGAGTGTTATTTGCTTCCCTTAGGGATGTGGCAGGTGGAGCTGTGATTGTTCAAGAGGCAGGGGGTCTCGTTTTTGATCCGTGAGTGATAAGAACTTGTAAAGAGCTGCATTTATCTCTAGTCGTTCTAATATGCACTGCACTGAAGATCTGTTATTTTGTTTTGCACCAGAGATGGAGGAGAATTTGACATAATGTCTAGGAGGGTCGCTGCATCAAACATTCATCTTAAGGATGCATTTGTCAAGGAGTTGAAAGGGAACTAAATGAGTCCTAAAGGATGCATTCCTTAAGGAGTTGATGGGAACTAAATAAAGTTCTTTCTCCTGAAGAAAATATGAAACCTGACATCATGGATGTCGCCTTTACAGTTTCCTTATAATCGATCTATTTTAAACTTATTGTTCAGGCCGCCAGTCATTAGTGCACTGCAGATAATTTAATTCAAATCGGCAATCAGCTTGTGTCTTTATGTACTATCATTTTTGCATGGTATGAATTCTCTATTTAGAAAGCAAGTACAAAATTGTGTTGCTGCTTGCTTGCCCCTGATCCGATGCGTCCAACAAAATCCAGTTTCTGGAAGCTGTAGGACTAGAAATTATAGTAAAACTAGTGTTGTAATGTATGAATTATCCCTTGTCAGGCTGTCACTGGCAAGTGTTAGGGATATCTGCAGTTTGAGCAGCATCTATCAATTAGAGGGAAAAAATGGAGTGTCATGTTAGTTTTTGTGGTTTGAAATGACGTCTTATTATCTCGCAAATCTTAAACTCATAGGCTCAGTAAGTTGTACCTCTGTTTGTAATGCAGAGTTCATGTTGTTTAATTTTATTTTTTTTTCTCTGGCATAATGGAAAAGGCGTGCTTCCATTTGGGGCTCTTTGGTTTTACGCGAAAGAGTTCTTTTTTGGTTCGATTAGAGCAGTTGTTTTAATTCTTTTCGCAGTCATTCACGGTGGGCAGATAGAGGGGTGGATCAACATAGTGGGGCAGAGGAAGAAGCAAGTCAGAAGAGAGGAGTAAAATAGGCATGGATGATGGGCCCCCGTTACTGGTGCTCATTTGGTTTAGCCTTCTCTAACTGAAGTTTTAGTAATTAAATTTTTAGTATTCAATAAATAAATATTTCAAAATTTCTGCTGTGATGGAAGGCTCAAGTAGAATATTTCATTTGATGAAGTTTTATTCTTCTGCTTCAAGGATATACTGTTAGGACATTTCAATGAAAGATTATTATACTTCTCTGCAAAAATTCCTGCGTGGAATTCAATCCAAAGAAGGATCCGACTTGGTGTAACCGGCAGTTTGGACGAGGAACTAAGCGGTTTGGATGTCGGATAAAATGAACCGGGACTGATCCCATATATTAGAAAATGAGACGGGTTATTTGCGCTCCGACTGTGTTTCGGGTCCAGACTCCGGAGTGAGTGGGCTCGAGTATCTGTTCTGCCGGCTGAAAAGCGAGAATGGGAATTGGATCGGATCCCTGCTGCTTTTGTTTTGTTTGGGTAACTCGCCCCGAGAGGCGGAGGCGAATAGGCGATGCCCCCCCCTCCCTTCCCCTCCCCCTAGAGAGGTGACGCAGCAGGGATCATCATCAGTCCCACTCCAAGCCTCTAACCCCCACCATCGTTCAGTTCATTTTATCTCTGAAAGTCGACAGAAAGAAAGAAAGAAAGAAAGGTGGAAAATGGGAAGGATTGGTGCGGTGAGCTGCTCCTCCGCGGCATGGTGCCGTCCCCCGAAGCAGCAGCAGTCCTTCCCCGCGCGCGGCCGAGGAGGAGGGGAGTTGGTCGGCGGCGCCCGGGGATCTCCTCGTTGCAGGCAAACCAAACCCATTCACACTCACACGGTCGGACGGACAAGAGCAGGAAGCCGCGGCACCTCCTCCTCGTTCTGTGAATTCTCTCAGAGGACCAGTCCCGACGAGGTGTGCTCGTTTTCCACGGATTATTACAAGAATCTTTCCTTCTTTATGTGCGTTTGCAATCTGATCCCCCCTTTGATTACGGCCCATCCTTGGCACCCACAAAAAAAGGCACTTTCTTGCCTGCTCAGCATACTCGGCATCGTCATCCGTCCACTACTTAATAAAAGTAATCCACCGATTATCAGAAAGTTATTCCCTGTCTTTCCTACTCGTTTAACTACCTTAAAAACTTCGCTATGGCCCCTCATAGGTCATAGCCATATGCATTGTTCTGTTGTGGCAGATCGAATTTGTCTCAGTTAACTATCTCCCTAATATATCTGTTGGTGTGTGTGTGTATATATATATCTGTGAAGGAAAAGGATATGGTGGTGTCCTCCACATGCCGGCTTGCAGCTTTCGTCAATTAAGCTATCTCCTGCTGTTAATTTAGACTTTATCCATCCATTGCTTACCCAGCTGATTCGAATATCCAGAGAAATCTTTGGTCAAGCATAGTCAATTTTCTTTTCCATGCTTTTAAAGATATGCATAATCTCTGGTAGTAGTTATCTTAAGAATGTCAAACTTGTTGCAAATTAAAGTGCTAACGTGACACAAGTGGTGAGCCTAAGTGCAACCTTCCACGATCTTCACTAGAATGTGGCTAGCATTGTGCACTTCATTTGTTTCACAAATATGTTAACAATCAAGGCGTAATTATTCACCATGAACATTCCGAACTCCCAACCTGATGGGATTCTAGATACAGTTCTTCTAAGCAAATTGAAGGTTAGCTTGATTGTTAATACTTCTCGATTAGTGGAAGTTCATTTGCTTGCATATTTGTTAACACAGAATGTATTTTCTCTGCTGAAGGTGAGGAAAGAAATTCAGAGATGCTATGCTCTTGTACAGAAACTTGGGAGGGGAGTAATTTACTTGGGGTCTTCTCGAGTAAAGACAGACCATCCACAATACCTGCAAGCGTTAGAATTGGCAAGAGAGGCAAGTTCTGAAGAAATAGGGACTTCAATCTTGTTTTTTAAAGTATCATCATATCTTTGGTAGTGTCGAGTAATTGTGTTAGTATGTGTGTTCTATATTTACTTAGCCAGCATCTCTTAGAAAGGCCTTCAGGAAGTCTCTTGGTTTAATGTTGTCATTTTTGTTACAATTACCATTGCGATACCGTAAACAGATGCTTCAATTGATTGTGAAGAAATATCTTTCCTATTTGCTTGCAACTTTAGGATTTTTGTCTAGACCGGCAATGGGATGCATAATCATGCTTGCGAATGTGTAGCTAATGGTACTTGCCACACAAACGAGTATTTCGTAGCCCATGAGTTCTTAATGTAGTCTCTACTTGTAGATGTGCTGAAATGGTTAAGGCTTAGCTTTGTATCTGAATGCTTAAATTTACAGTCTGACGGCAGTTGACTACTAAGCGGGCATCTTTATGATGACAGGCTGCAAAAATGTTGGACTGCACCACATGGACAGGAGCAGGTCCTGGTTTCATGGATGCTGCCATCAGAGGTGCTATCGAGGCGAAGAAGCCTGTTGGCGGATTCAAGATAGCCAGAGAATCAGGTGAATGGACTTCTTCAAACTTCCATCCTTACCTGCCTCCCGATACATACCTTACATGCAGGTAAATTTAGCAATTAGCTCTCTAAAAGACTTTTATTTGCAAACATATGGGAATTCTCATTACTGCATGGCAAACAGGTTCTTCTCAGCTCGGAAACATGGGTTGGTCGATGCTGCAGTAAGGAATGATCCTACTGACAAGACTGCGGTGATTGCGTTCCCTGGTGGAATCGGGACTCTAGATGAGGTTTTTGAGATCCTGGCCTTGATTCAGCTGGAGAGGATTGGATCTAAGCTTCCAGTCCCTTTCTTACTTGTGAATTATGATAGTTATTACTCAAAGCTCGTAGATTTTATGGATGAATGCGAGAAATGGGGGGCAGTTGCTGAAGGAGAGGTTGCTTCTCTGTGGAAGGTCTGCAGTGGAAACGTTGAAGCTTTGGAATACTTAGCGGAGTTCTATGATCTCCCTACAACCAAAATAACTTATGATCCTATGGATGGTGTTCAGAAGGTGTAATTTCGTAGTTGACCAGCTCATTACCTTTAACAAGATATTAAGTCCAACTAAACTCTGGTTTAAGAGGAGAAGGTGTAATTTTGTAGTTGACCAGCTCATTACCTTTAACAAGATATTAAGTCCAACTAAACTCTGGTTCAAGAGGGTGAGGTGGAACTTTTTGTCAAGAGATCCTCTCTCTCTCTCTCTGCCTTTTTTTGCGAAGAAGGCAAATATTACAGAGCAATTAAAAATTAAACTGGAAAATAATTTACCGGCACATAAATCTTGGCCAAGTTGTCTGTAGTCTAGTATTTTAGGCATGTAACACATTTGAGTGTGCTATGAAGCCGCTTGAGGATGAGCAAGTCTACTTTTGCTAAGCTCTATGTAAAATTTTCTCATGAACATTCGGTCATTGGGAGCAGTCACTTCGGTGTTCAGCCCCATTATTTTTTTTAGTATTTATTGAAACCTGGATCTTGTAAATTAAGGCTTGCGTGGATGACTTCATTATTGCGCTGTTTAAACTTAAAAGAGTTTAGTTTGCTGCAAGACGAAAGTGCATTGTAGCACCATGGCAGACCAATCTTTGCTCTTTGGTGGAAATGCCTTTGTTTGACGATATAATTGGCTGCAGTTAGCAATGTAATAACTAATAACCCCTCAGGTCGTAATATAGGCCATGCTCTTTGCTGTAATCCAGAGTGATACAGGAATTGAAGATATTACTGCAGTCCTGTGCGCTGCTCACGGCACCATTGTAAGTCTAATTGCATGGCAGCTCTCTTGACTGCACCAGCAGCAACGCAGTAGGCGGCAAATTTTTCTGGAACTTTTCATATAAAGGATTAATACAATAGGTCGACAGCCCATGCATGCTACATGGTGCCGTGCCTCGCCAGCTGCTACTGCATATCTTTCCTCTTAGGTAACTACACCTGCGTTCAGCACTACAAATCCTGCTACAACTTAAGCTTATGTGTTGTGTTCAAAGGCAATGCATTAAAGAATTGGAACGATCAGAGCAAACAAGGGAAGGCAGCCAATATGGAAATCAAATATGTGGCAGACTGCTAGACTCTAATTCATCAGAAAGTCATTAAATAAAAAAATATAGAATAATATTGTAAGGAATTTCAGGCGGGTTTAGCTTATGTACTAACAGTAGACTTTGATGTTACAACTTACAACATACAAGCCCAAGGCACAATCCTCAAATAACAAAGAATACATGTCTTGTTCTTCCCTACGGATATGATTATATCATCCATCATATATCATTAGACAAATCAAGGCAGCGCTGAATTATGGATTCTGATAGCTTAGAGGCTAGGC
The DNA here is from genome assembly GCA_016920855.1 of Puya raimondii. Taxonomy (NCBI): domain Eukaryota; kingdom Viridiplantae; phylum Streptophyta; class Magnoliopsida; order Poales; family Bromeliaceae; genus Puya; species Puya raimondii. The sequence goes on from JABWPP010000047.1 coordinate 769,550, forward strand.
TAGATTTGCAGTCAACCAGATTGAGTCGGCATCATTTAGCCCTGCACCAGTACCAGACACAGGCTGAATTTGATCTCCCACTCCTAGCTAAGACAACTTTTTTGTTCAGGTTCATCATCAGCGAATGTTTTATGCTTCATTGTAGGCAGGTCTGAACGCAGCTCTCCATGATTGATCCTCTTCGCACATTGGAGCTCTGGAATGATCTTCTTCAATCTCAGACTCATGGCGGTAGAAGGGCTCCAATGCAGATTCTGGAAGTCGGCTCTCTGCTAGATAATGCTTCATGGTCACCATCTCCATTGCATGCTTTTTCTTCATCTTCTCAGTTTGCTTCTTCAGTTTCTCGATCTCCTGTTGGGCTGCAGCATGCTTACCCTGCGCAATTTATTGCCGAAAAAAGAAGAAGAAAGAGCACGAAATAGAAAAATATAAGATCACAATAACACGCCAAACAATGTTACTCAAAAAATGAGTGCTTAAAATATAACCTCTGCTCGTGAGATTGCTTCCTCAGCTTCTCTCAACCGCACAAGGAGTTCGCCAGCAGCCTGTACAGCCTCAGCAGTGTCACGCAGCTGAATTCGAAGCCTCCGGTTCTGCTCCTTCAGATAGGCCCTCTCTTTTTCTCGGTCGATCCTCAGAGTAGAGAGCTCTGCAGAAAGAGCTGCAGCAAAAGCCGAGCCACAGCCCTTCCGTCCAGCTTTTAATGCTGCTTTCTTCACCTCTGCAATCCCTTCCATGACCTGGCGATGCTTCTCAAAAAGGTCATTGTACTTCTCCTGAAGTTCTGCATAGTGTTCTACAATCCTAGTTTGCCCATGGATGGCTCGCTGCAGAGCGTCATCCAACTCTGCGGTGCACCTCTTCTCCAGGCTCAGCTCCATCTCCTTCTTCTCTGCAAGCCTACGATTTGATTCAAGATCAAGTCTCAGCTCTTCAGTTAGAGATATCCACCTGCTCTCTGACTCTGTCCACTTTTGTCTTTCCTTCTCAAGATTTTCCTCTCCCTTGTCTGAAGATGGGATGCCACCATTCCTAATATGATCAAGAAGAGAATCTTCCTGTGTACAGCCTCGAGCATAGGGCAGTAGCTGATTCCTGAGGCTCTGAATTTCATTAAGAAGAGCTTCTCTCTCATTCATGTTAAATGGTTCATTCTGAGTATCTTTTAATGAATTCTCCATATTTGAGACCCCAGAGTTGTTCTTGATACTGTCAACTGAATGCTGCAAGACTTTAATATTAGAAACAAAAAGAAAAAAGGAGCAGAATGTGAAACAACAAGACGATATTCTGAGGGACACCAACCATGTGTTCAGCATCCTGAGTACGACCTGTAATTGAACTTTGACCATCCCTCTGCTTGTATAGTTCAACCTGCAAAGATTTAAACAAGAAATATAAGAGGTGAATCTCAAAGAGCATTGGGGCCTAAAATAGTGAATGCACAAGATAAAAAGTACCTGAGTGGTCAAATGCTCAATTCTATCTGCCTGTTCTGCACAAAGGACTTCCAGTTCCATCTCTCTCTTTGAAGCATATGTGGAAACATCATCCTGCTCGATTAAGGAAAATAGCTTTAACTCAGGGCAGAGCTAAAATAATCAAATAAATAATATATCAGTAGCACACCTTAGGTAATGGTTTCTGCAATGTATCAGCACCACATGTCTTACTGCTTAGCACAATTTGCATATGTGAGTCATCATTGATTAGATTGCATCCATTTGCATCCATCACCTTTTTGCAAGATGAACACAGGAATGAAGTAGATGTTGCTTTCTCCTCTGGTAATGTTTGCATGCCAGAGTTAACCTTTTCAAGTGACTGGTAAGAATTTAAGGCCAAGTGCTCAAAGGAAAGGCCAATAAATGATTCTTGCGTATCTGAATTGCGCTGATGATAATCGATAATCTGCAAACCGCGCTGAAGACTCACAGCTAAGGACTCAGTGGGGCTAAGCTTGGTCGACTTTAAGGAGGAACGAACAACATCACCCGTTCTGGAGGACTCCACATTCAAGTTGGATATTAGGCACTCTGACGCATTCTCCTCTCCCACCGACAGACCCAACGACATGATACTTTTCTTAGTTTTATTATCAATCTTTGGAGAAGAGCACAAAGGTGGATCTTGGAGCACTGGAAAGTTTTGGCATGGTATGATTGAAAGGCTAGATTTCCTTGCGGAATCATAGATTTGATCATGTTTCATGTCTTTGGAAATATCTTGGCCTTCTAAGCGACTCTCGATAGACAGAGCAATGCTATTACAGGGTGAAGGTTCAATTACATTGCAGTGCTCTTCTTTAAGGCTATCTTCCTTTTGCGACGATTTGATTGCAACTTCTTTACTAGCAGCACCCACTTGTGAGTCTATTTTCTTGTCCTTGTTAATTCTTGAACTCTCTTCTGTGAAAAATACATTGCATTTCACATCCTGATTCTCCAAAACATCCTTCAAGTTATCTTCAGAGGTAGAATGCAGGCTGCTTATTTGATCACAGAATTCTCTTACATCCTCCTCATCAACATCCATCTCTTCCTCTGAATTGCTGTCAATATGTGGTAAAATCAATGAGCGGTTGAGACTCACTCTCAAAAGGTTTAAGCTTTCACGAGCACTGTGCCCTTTAAAATGGCCACCAGTATTAGCGCCAGCAGGGATGCCTTTATACATCTTTGCTCTTATAAGCTCTTCCTGTTCCATGGAACATAAAACTGCATTATTCTGATTATTCATAGCCTTTCAAGGTTTATTGATCATTCAGAGGGAGCTTACCTTCAATTGCCGTATCTGATCACTCAAGCCATTAACATCATCTTCTGTTATTTCATTGACGACTGGCTTGTTCTGTATATATTTTGCTCGTTCAGCAAATCTCAGTGTGCTAAAAGTGCCTGCCTTGCATCTAGATTTGCCATGTACCAAGATCATTTTAGGAAAATCACATATGGACTGACAAGACAAAATTAAATCTGGCAGTAAAAGTACCTATCATCTGAAGAAATGGCACACAAAAATGTAACCTTTGAATTGCCACCAAGTGTATCCTGCAATAGATGTGTCAGACAGGACTCCACATACGAGACTTTGTGATCTTTTCCAGAACTTGTGACATCTGCAAGAATATTGACCAGCTTCCTGTGTTCATCCAAAAGAAGAAACTACATGGTTCAGAATCATCATTCAACATTTAAAGTGTGATGTGGAATGCATAAAAGCCTAGATGTATGCCTATAGAGAGATGTATGGCTACTTACAAATGTCTGGGCACCCTAAAATTGGTCTGTGCGCTCATCAGAGATAAATGAGAACAAGTAACCTATTGATATGACTAGGCACTACCAAGTTGGTTCATTCAGTGGAGCTGAAAAAGGAAGATTATACACTGGCTTTCTAAACAAGTATTCAACAAAATCCAGGTATAAGTTTGATGTTAAAGCTAATTTTAGAAACATCTATCATATAAGCAGATCACACTAAGTATCAACCATGACATTGCACAAGCAAAAAGAAATGCATTTACAAATAAATGACTAAATCAATTGGCAACAGTAATCATACCCAAGCCTTGCGAGAGACTTCTTAACATGTCTCGCTTCTTTAATGCAATGCTTGCCAGCACCATCGAGTTCATCCCAATCCGATCCGGCAAGATCAACAAGGCTGATTCTGCTAGATTTTGAACTGGTAAAGCAGGTTGCCGACTGTCCCTAAAGCATTAAAGGAGTGGTGTTACATTTTTCAACAGTTAAGTGGCATGTCTTTAAGCTTAATCATTTCTCACATGAAGAGTTATTCATCTTTGTTTGCATTGTGACTTTTTCCCATTATGTAGTTCCTAGTCAGAGTTCGATTGTGGCAGAGGCCAGAAAGATTATCCACTCTTAATAAAAGTATAACAACTTTTCAGGGAAAGAAAATACTTGATAAGAGAAGATTACCTTGCACCAAGATTCAATTATGCAAGTAAATATGACATGAGATCGTGAGCTTTTGGAGTTCATACTGGTCGCACCAACTTTTCTATTTGAAAGACCCTGTGACATAAATAAAAGTAAAAAAAAGGAAACTAATCAATAGCTAGAATGCTAAGCAAAAAACTACACTAACTAGCTGTTGGTGGTGCTATTCAATTTTTGCATTCTTTTGTCATCTTGAGATATTGGGTCCTGTCTGCATTGCATCTTTAGTGCAGCTATTCCATACAGTTTTTTTGTCTTAATTTCTTCGTTTTTTTTTCTTTTTCAGGGGCCTCGGCTCTGTTTCCTCTCTTGTAGAAAAGAGGGAAGTAGAATTTGCACTCATTCTTGATATTCTTGATATCTAGTGGTCGCTATCTTATTTAATGGTGTTTTCTTCTTTTACAGTCTGAAAACTGATACCTATTGGGTGCTTTCTTGAGATATTGATGTTTTCTTGTTTAACAGTGTAGTACAATTCAAATCAAATGAATTTTTGATAGAAAATCCTCCAACTATTTAAATAAAAATCTACAACGCCGATCTTAAATTAAAAAATTCTATAAATTGTCCAACATTGACTGTTAATTTTTGTAGCAACTTGATGAGCTCAAAAATGATTTTCAAAATCACGAAATCTGATTCCTAGAATGTTTGAATACCCCAGATCACGTTTAACGGTGTCGATAATCGAATTGGATGGCCTATCACTGAAAACTCATAGTAAATATGGAGGAATAACAGCGGTTTAGTGATTAGAGTGATCTACCATAATTGGCATTGTAAAGGGATTTCTCAGGTCTGTATGGTCATCAAACAAACTAAAAAAAATGTCAACAAGAAAGACTTCTTTATGTATTATAGAACAATTATATGTGCAGGCAGAGCAATTGATGTAAAGTCTCATCTTTCGAAGTACAGAGCATTACTTGCTTTCGTGAGCTAATTTCTCTGAGCTTTTGAGAAACCTCAAGTTGACGTTCATCAACAAATAATATATTCTTTATGGGGAAAATGAAGCAACTTCTTCGCTAAAATGCTATTCACCATCAGTGCATGTCCACCAAGAGCTTATGCAAAATGGTCTCTAAGTACCTTAAGTAAAATCTGAACAACATCCTCCACTGTTGTGACGTACTCATCAGTCAGATTCTCGATATGAACACCAATCCTTGAATCATCCCTTATCTACAAATAAGAGAACCAACTACGCTATTGAGCAAAATATGCGGAGTAGATATTTTTTCAGACACCAAATAAAGACTTTAAAATGCTATACCTGAAGATTCCTTTGAGTTGGATCCATCAGGTCATTGATCTGTTCATTATATATCTACAGATGGACAACACAAACCAAATAAGACCGAAGACAACGGGTTCAATTGCTAGTCCAGCAAGAGAGTCATATATATATAGAGAGAGAGAGAGAGAGATCTCAGATTTTGTAATACGAAAGGATCACCTCAAGAAAGGAGCACCGACATTGATAGCTTATTTGTTTTTCTTCTAAACGCTCCTGCCTCTGCATAGGACAATTCTTTCTGAAGTTAAGATAAAACTCGAAATAGCTAACAATGGTTACATGTGGAGCCACAGATAGTCTCCAATGGCGAGAGATACTGAAAACTAATATGAGAAGAAATATAGCCTTCCTAGCAAGCTAGCGCATGCCATGAAGATGACCACCTCCTCTCTAAGCTGAGCAGGTAATCATAACAACAACAGTTTTCAAAATTCAAATGACAAGAACAAACCCGTTGAATCTCCGAAAATAGCCTCTGGAAGATACGAGGCACAATACCCTGGTTGCTATCAATGGAGTGGCTGTCAACCATGGCACTAGGAGGACCCCACATAGTGTAGGTTTTCCCACTCCCGGTCTATCAGTAACGAAAACATTATTATAATCATGAAATCATGATCAAACTAGAGAAGTTCAAGAAAAAATTGATGAATAAATGAAAGCAGAGCAGAATAATGAACAGTACCTGGCCATAAGATACTATGGAAGTGTTGAAACCAGCCAAAGAATTCTCCACCAAAGGTTCGCCAACCAACTTGAAGACATCGTCCTGAACATGAGTGATTTAGTATGTAGAGCAACTGATCCAATAGTCTCCGCAAACCAGAGCTTTAGAAATTAATTGAAAAGGCATGAAAAAAGGAAGCACTCTACCTGAGTAGACTCCGGACCAAGAACAGTGTGGAACGTAAAACTACGATCTCCAATTGCTAAGGAATCAGGGGAAACCTTCTGCACAATTCGACTATTTTCTTTCTCCTGACAATTTGGCGGCTTTATTCTCACGACAACCTACAGAAACATCAAACAATTGTCAATGAATTAGGGGAGACCTTACGCACAATTCGACTATTTTATTTCTCCTAACAATTTGGCGGCCTTATTCTCACAACAACCTGCAGAAGCATCAAAAGGAAGAGCGCAAATGAAATCCAAAGCTACAGTTAAGGCTCTGTTTGGCAGAGCGTTTCAGTGCACAAACCCATGACGTGTGTGATGTGGAATGCTCCCATCATTGGATGTTCTTCTTTGGTGAGACACGGAACTTCCGTTTCGTTAAACACTCTTCAGTTAATTGAAGGATAAATTGGCTTAATTTCTGTTTCCGGTTATGTCCGTGAAAAGGGTGGGGGGGAGAGAAATCTAGCAAGATGCTTTCAAATGAGCAGTGCTGCGCAAAAAAGCACCACACTGCAACGCGAGCAAACTCAACCCCCGAACGAGCCCGAAGTCTAAAATGAGTAGTTCTTCCGTAGTAAAAATCATTTTTTTTTTAAAAAAAAAAATTTCTTTTTCTGGTGGATGCATCGTTTATTTAGGTTAGACAGGGCAAAAGGGAGATAAGACTCGGGCTAAGAAATGAACATTAAGGCTACAAGACAAGACAGCATTCTGATCCTCCTGAGTTTTTAACTCTCGAGACCACTGGAAATCGTTTATGGAGTTGGAAAAGAGAAAGAAACTTCAGTTCAAGAAATCTTATAGAAATGGCAGTTCAGAGGATACTGAAGTTTAATCCGTGAATGTCTGGTTGGGGAAATTATTTCCTGGGGAGGAGTTAGGGTGGGGCAAAAGCAAAAGAGAGACCTTAACAGAAGGATCGGGAAGATCGGCGGGCGCATCCCTGGCAAGCGCCTCGTCCGATCTAGTGGTCGGTATCTGTCTGGGCGGAAGAGCCGATGTAGCCTTCTTCTTTGGAAGCGAGGGCGAGGCGATCTGGACATTGGGATGGACGGGAGGCGTGTTCTCCTGCTCGGATCGGGGCGCAGAATTCATCTTGCGAGCGGAGGCGGACGCAGGAAGAAGAGGAGAGAACGATCTGGAAGAGCCGGGCTTCAGGGTTCTGAGGATCTCCATCGCAACGGGAAGAAGAACGGATGCAGGCCGGTGATGGAGACGGAGAGACGGAGGAGCGACTAGCGTTATCTTGGAAAAGGGAATGAGGGGGGGGGTTGGGGGAGGATTAGGAAGAGGGGGGGGGTTGGGGGAGGATTAGGAAGAGGGGCGCGGCCCCAAACGCAATTCAAAAACTGGGAGGCATCCGGTACAATGACCCGCCGGATCTGACGACGAGAGCCGAAGAGTGCTGCTGCTCACTGCTCACTGCTCACATGTCAACGTCGGCCCAGAAAACTGACACGTAGTTGGAACTTTCCCTTTGGTTGCGGTCCGCTGGCGGATTCGCGTATTCTCCTTCGCGAAAAATAGCCGTTGAGGCTGTGTGGGGCTCACGCCCTAAATAATATTCGATTCGTGCCAGGTTTGAATTACCGCTCCACGGGATCTCTGCCTCTGTCTTTTAAATATTTTTTTTTTTTTGTAATCACATTACGAATGTTTCCTAATTATTTTAATTACTTTTTTTTATTAATACATATATATCCATCCATTATTATACTGGAAGCTGGATGGAAATTGATACGTAGGTAGGGAACCATGTGGGAAAATTCTTTTTGACAAAAGTAATTTGATCGAGATACATAATAAATAAATAAATGTTTGAGATAAATTACTTTTTTTTTTCCCTTTCAAAATGATTGTTCAAATGCTAAAAATAAAGCTACACAGTGAGTAGAGTTGAGAATGGGCCGGGTCTGCGCATGTGACTCACAAAAACCTATATAGATCCAGCTCGTATTCCGTACAGAGGCCGGCCAGTGGCCCATTTTTCATCCGTGGCAAATTAGTAGTCCTGTTAATTTAAACTATTCTGGCTTGCGGAAATACGAGAGGTAAAAAAATGTCATATTATTGTTGGACTTGAACATGCCAGAGCAAAATGTGAACTTTTATTCTATATTACTCTGCTCTGTTGAAATGTATAAAGTTTTGTTCCTAATTGCTTCGACTTTTATCCAGGGGGAGGATGATGACATCACAGGGAAACGTGCGATCTTGATCAGGTTGCTGGAAGGGTCACTGTTGTTCCTTGATACTATATCTCGTTGGTGTTCTTGCCATGTTTTGACCTTGAAAACACTCTGCTCAATGACTTCACATCCATTTTGGGTATTGGGGGTTTCCACTTTCCATTAGAGTGCTTAACAGTCTATTATTTCTTATTTAAATTAGTTAGTTTTATTATTATTTGATCTGAACATTTTCTATGCTAATTTGCTATCCTTATTCTGGGTAGACATGGAGGTTGTCATCATATTACAATTTTTCGGGATGGTCAGGGTTTTCACAATCACAGGCGGCGATCGCAGTTTGTTATTTGTGTATTCACACGCGACTATCGCATGTGACGCTGTCTTGTGGTCAGCCAGTTCATATTGGGCTGGGCCCGTAGGCCATTTTCAAACGGGGCTCTCAACTCAACTCATCAAGTTTATTTGAGCTGGTTAAGTTAATAGTTCATTAAACTCAATAGCTTTAATAACTCTTAGCCGCTAATTATGTAAACTTAATTTTATTTGATGATTGAAGTCCTTAAATTTGATGGGATCACCATAAATTTAATGAAGTCTACATTTCAATTGGCTAAAACTACTCATATGAGACAGAATCGAAAGTTAAGAAAGCTTCGAGGGCCAATCTAATAATGACCATACATTTTTCATCCTTTTCATATCGCCAGGGCATGAATACTTTTTGTCTTTTCTTTTTTTTTTTTTCTTTTAAAAAAAATCTCTTCTACCGGTGGGGGAAGTTTTTAAAATCGATTGAGTGTAGAAAATTAATGGGAATATCTTAAGCCAATGTGGAAGGAGATGGGAGAGGTTGGGTTCAGAGTTTTGATAGCCAAAAGGTTGATCTTGCTAGAATGATTCACAATTAGTTAATTCTAACAGTATACACTCTAAAAAAAAAAGTTTGTGAGTCTTACACTCCATCATCCTAAAGTATAATCTTTTTAATATTTAATATTTAGAAAAAATCTTGAAAAGAGAAGAGCCAATTATTATTGGTCTTTGATGAGGATGTGTAAGATGTACAGCATACAGAAGAATCACAGATAGCAGGCTATTTTAATAATTGGGACTATGAACACAGAGAAAAAATAAAAAATAAAAACTTTTGTTCGCACATGGGCTCATTAGTTTCTTCATATTGGGCCGGGCCCAACAGCGCGGATGGAACGGGAAACCAGAAAAACCCCGTAACGCCACTCCGACAAATCGTAAAAAAAAAAAAAAACAACTTTTGTTCGCACATGGGCTCATTAATTCTTCATATTGGGCCGGGCCCAACAGCGCGGCTGGAACGGGAAACCAGAAAAACCCCGTAACGCCACTCCGAGAAACCGTAAAAAAAAAAAAAAAAAAAAAAACTTTTGTTCGCACATGGGCTCATTAATTTCTTCATATTGGGCCGGTCACAACAGCGCGGCTGGAACGGGAAACCAGAAAAACCCCGTAACGCCACTCCGAGAAATCGTAACCTCTTTCCCGTTTGTAGCCGGCAGAAACGGTCCACACACTGCCAAATCCGCTTTGACCGCTTCTCCCTACTTACACACGCACGAACACCATCACCACCACCACCACCACACTACCCCCTCCTCACTCTTTAGGAGGCACTCAACGCAAATACAAACACAACACAAACACAACACAACACTGTGTGAGAGAGATGTAAAGAGAGTGAGTGTGCGAAGGAGCAGCGGGCGACAAGAAGAAACAAAAGGAAGGTTTGCAGTGAGAATCCTTACTGATTTTCTTTTCTGCCTATAGAAGGGGAGAAAGAAAAAGACCAAAAAAAACCAAAAGAAAAAAGAAGACAGTTTATTCTCTTTTCTTCCATTTCTGCAGTTCTGGGAAGGAATGCTTTTCTTTTATTTTTATTTTTATTTTCGTTAGCCCTCTTTTCCAATGACCGGACAGGGACAGCTCTACCTCCACCAATTTATGGTTTTGGGCGTGGCCTTGATATAGGCATTAATGATTTTCGTATTATTCTATAATGTGCTCGCCTGTTCTGGGCCTAAACCTCTTACCATCTCGGTATGTCCCTGAATAATCACTTATTGCAATTCTTCTATAACACGGTTTTGGAAAAATGTAGGAAACACATTGGGCAGATGTAAGTTTTCTCGGTATGCATTTACTCTTAAAGCCTCCATTTTTTTGGGTCCCCCTTGCTTCAAATATCAATACCTGTGCCCTCTGTTTCTACTTAAAGTTAAAATTGATGTTTCACGAATCGTTATAGAATTTCTCTGCGGTGACCATCTATACTGACGCTTCTTTGTATATTGTGGGCTACAATGGCCATGCGCAGGTACTGTGAATCTGTGATGCTGTAAATGGATTTCTCTGAGCTGACGAAGGTTATATTCAACAGAATTAAGAAGGTGGAGTCCGAGAATGCTATAAAGATTCTAGGATGTCTGTTTCTGACTACACCAGATGAGGAAAAAATGATTCAGTTAGCCCTCGGGCCCGACGAGGATTTCCTCTCTGCTGTTAATGAAGCAAAGATGACGCTCAAGATATTCTTATCCTCCAAGGTCCCAGCTTTTCCGGCTGAGTCTGTGACCGATTATGGCATTGGCCGCCAATTCGTTTCTTTTTCTAATAGTATCGGGCAACGCTATTTATCTACTCCAACTGTATCAGCAGGGGTTCAAGCCCCCACTTCTAATCAGTTTGGCCCTATTTTGTATTCAGACTCTATTAGTAGTGACGAATCCAATCTTCCTAGCCACTCTCAGTTCTTGAGCTTGGAGGATCATGAGTTCAATGCCGTGCGCACCGTGGGGCACGACACATTTGGCAGTAATCATTACCACCAAGAAGACGGTCTGGGTAGTTGCAGCCCTACTTCCAGGACTACCAGGAGAACGGTGAGCCTAGGTGAATTACCTTTCAAGGCTTGCCATTATTTTCACAAAGGATACTGTAAGCACGGCGCCAGCTGCAGCTATTATCATGGCCATCTCTCTCTAAATGACTATTCCTTGATGAGTAGCAGCTCAAACATGAATGAGATGACCATTGAAGACCATGACATCTTACCTGGCTCACTTGAGAAGCTAGAAATTGAACTTGCAGAGCTTCTGAAGGAGAGGAGGGGAATCCCTGTTTCAATTGCTTCACTGCCCATGCTTTACTTCGAAAAGTATGGTAGAAATCTGCAGGCAGAAGGGTACCTAACAGAAAGCCAAAGACACGGAAAGGCTGGTTTCAGCTTGACGAAGTTGCTGGCCCGCTTAAATAAAAGTATATGGCTCATAGATAGGTACTTTTGCATTTCTCCTGATCTTCTACTTATATTTTTTTAAATTTAGTTTTCAGACATTTTCTATATTCTTGACATATATAGGTGAAACATTTTGTTAAATAACAATGTCTATTAATATGAAAATACTGCAGTAGCTACCATCTATAAAAAGAAGTTGGGTATGCACACACACATAAACTTAAATATAAAGAATGGTAGACGTCGAATGGTTGACTATCATTTCATCCACAGGCCTCACGGACAACACTCGGTGATACTAGCAGAAGATGCTCCAAAGTACATGGAATATAGGAATGATGGAATAAATACTGGAGCAAGCTCGCGTCAGATTTATTTAACTTTTCCAGCAGATAGCACTTTTACTGAGGATGATGTCTCCAACTACTTCAAGTCAGTGACTATTTGATGGTTCTTTATTTATATGTATGATTATCAAAAAAAAAATTGCTTTCCTCATTGCATGCCCATTTTCTCTTTTTTCAGGCAGTATGGGCCAGTAAGTGATGTGAGAATTCCTTGTCAAGATAAGCGCATGTTTGGATTTGTAAGCTTTGATCATCCAGAGACTGTAAAGTTAATATTATCAAAGCGAAATCCCCATTATATATCTGGTGCTCGGGTTCTTGTTAAACAGTATAAGGAGAAGTCGAGGATCATCAATAATAGGTAAAGTAATCCTCACCAACATACCTTTCCTACCTGAATTTTTTTCTGTATTTGCATTAGTTGTGTTCTAGGATTTCTATCTCTTTATCTATATCTATCTGTCTGAATAAGATTATTCTTTCATTATTTTCAATCAAGTTGGAGCTCAAAAAGTTCAGCAAATTACTAATATCATTGCACTTCCAAAAAAAAAATCATCATCATTACCGCAGGCGGGAAGCAAACATTAAGTTGCAGTTATCTAAAATGGCTACATGAAGCTTCCTAACTAAGCTTTGTCAAGATCTGTGTCCTAATTTTGGTTAGTCTAAGGCAGCAATTCCGGGGTTAAATATTGAAGTTGGACAGTATTTGTGGCATTACAAAATTTCTAGTTTGATCTGTTATGTTTACTTCTATGTTCAGATTAAGCTGGAATTGTTGTTTGAGCTAGTTAAAGAGACGTATCCAAACAAAAGCTAGTAGGTCGGATTGCAATTGGGAAAAGCTAATGGGTTTTATGGTTCTAAAGTCTAAACCTTTAACATCTCTGTCTCGACATGAACAATAACTTGAAGTGCCATGGCTATATGTATGCTTTCATGAATTCTTATTTGCTAAATTGCAGATACAAATTTATTTGCTTTCATATTATATTAGATTAAATGCTATAAGATTGCCATTCTTTTTCAGCATCATTTATATGTTTTGGTTAACCTGTTGATTGTCTTGAACAGTTTTGCTCTACCGCTGGACACGTTAATTGCATTATAGTTCACACTCTGGAAGTCGATTATTTAGAACATTAAATTGTAGTCTTCTTTGATTGAAAACTTCAAAGCTATGAAGTTGTTGCTTTATTAGCTATTCTTGCTTTTGACTTTGTTTTTTTCCAAAAAAATAAAAGTTCCTTTTCCAAGCAAATTTTTTATTATATTTGAGACTTAAGTTTATCTGTTGGGCAGAAGTTATATGGACAAAATGGAGCCTGCAATGTATCCTTATTACCTTAGAATGGACCCTGTAATGCATGCAAGTGAGTTGGTCTTTATGAGATTCAGATATGGTTTAGTTATTGTTTTTTTTTTTTCCAAATATATGCCTTACATTATTTTTGTGGGGGCCTTGTAGTGCAAAGAGAATCAGGTAGATCGAGGGTAATCAGGAGGCAACAACTAGAGGAACAAGAAAAGTTGGCTGAACTTGAGCAAAGGAGACTATCGGAACTAAACTTGACTTCAAAGCCGCTTTCTCGACCTTCCTATTTCGTTAATAGTATGGAAGCTGTAGTAACAGAAGGTCTGTTTTGTAACTTTGTTTTATATAACAACAATTTACTGTTTTCTTGGCCGTGCCCTGTGCAACCTATGGGACATCATTTTTATGTTTATTTAGGTGGAATCAAATTTTCTATGGCAGATCATTTCAGTCATGCTTTTGATGCCTCAAATAATGTGAGTCCAAATAATAATAAATCCAGACACTGTAGCAACAGTCACGGCGGCCAAGAGAGGTACAGTTTTCAGAATAAGCTAGATGTTTGCTCATTTTGAAAGTTATTCTTATTGCTGAAAAACGGTAATGCAATGAAAGACTAACTAACAAGCTTTTTTTGTTTTTTGTTTTTTTGTGCAGTGGACAAATTGATTTGCCAGATAGTCCCTTTGCATCTCATCCGGTTGGAAGCAGTATCTCAGCTGTCATCTAAAAGCAGAATTTTGAGAAGGAAGGCATGGCAGTCCACTTCTGACAGTCTCAGATGTATATGGTTTTCATATAAACTATTTAGTTGTACACCTAACAGCCAGAGTGAGCAAATGTTTCTCTAGTAAGTTTAACAAGAAAAGGGGGAAGTATATGATAGAACTTGACATAGGAGGTGGTAATAGCTGAAGCAAATATTAGAATTGATGTTCCTAAATAGATACATGAGTGGTTTAATGGTTGGCAAGTGTGCAGGGTTCAGAGGGAAATTACGGTGTGTTAGATTAGTTAAACTGAAAAGAGGAAGATGACCAGCGGTCCTCATATAAAGATGAAAGACAGTACTTACTACTTGGTTGGTTGGTTTGGAAATAAACTCGTGTGTTAGTGGGCATTAAGGTAACAGTGACCATCTCGTGCTATTACAAAGAAAAATTTCCCACGCCACTCTGATGTTTATGAGCAATCAAAATTTATGTGTAATGGTTCTTACACTTCAGATATCGTTTTCTTTGTGGCTATTGATTGGATGGATTTCTTTGCTTGTCCACTCGAAACTCCCCATAACTCTTTCTGGCCAAAATCTAAGATTGTATGACATGTGCAAGTATCTGTTGTGTACAAGGTCACATTTCTGTAATTTTCTACTTCATGTGTCTTGACTGCTTTTGATTTCTATTTCTGTTTGTTTTCCCGGTGAAAATGTAATAACAAGCTAACAGCAGCTTGCTTCAGTGTGATATGATTGTTGCCCGCTTGGTGGAAGGAACGACCTTGCATAAGTTGTCCCTTTATAGCAAAATATATTCCACGTAACGGAACGAGTGATTCATGTTTCAGAACACTGATATGGTTGCCCTCAGTTCTATCGAATGACCACTGTCAACTATTATGTCTGCATAAATCTGCATATTTGGCCGGTTGTCATCAGAAGAGCTTGTTATGTGATCGTGGCATTTATAAGAAACTGCGTACTGTACACAATAGACTTTAGTATCAAGCTTTGGCTTTAGGTATTGCAGTATATGCTATAGATTTGCTTTCTGCCAAGATTTGTTGGGTGTTCTTTCAGTAATTAATCGTCATTGCTTGTTGATATACTGCAACCCTTTGTTCCTGTCTGTCATAGAAACGCTGTCGTCGTACAGGTTTCTCTAACAAATTTATTTAAACCTTTCATATGGAATGCCTGATTAATGGCCTTTTTTTTTTTTTTTTTTTTCCCCCCCTCTTCAAGTAGTGAAGTTATACTAAAAGCTAGGCTAAGTAGACGTCCGGTAAAAGGCGTAATGAAGAGGTGCTTCTTATGCTGCTCCGGCCGAGCGCCACAGTAGCAGCGGGCTCACTCTTGCGCATCGTAACATCAGTCAATGCACATAAGGCATTTTCTCTTCTTTATTAGGAGATAAGGTATCGTCTTTCATTTTTTTCGTACGATATGATGAGAAGTAGGAAATATCTCCACATCCGGATGGGGATGGGAAGTGGCGCCTGATTCGCGGCCCTCGGCATCCAGGAGATCTCCGCTCGGACCACGTGGCAACAGGCGGTTGGTTTCGGCCTGGAGAATCAGCTGGGGGAAATCTGGGCGCGGATGGAGAGCCAATAGGGTGGCGCGGACGTGGCAGCATCCTCATCCGCAATCATCCCGCTCCGCATGCTATTAATGCCCGCCACCGCCACCGCCCCCATCAGGAAAGCAAATCAATCGCCTCCTCCTCCTCCTCCTCCGGAAGGGCAAAAAAGAAAAAAAAGAAAGAAAGAAGGGAAACAATCAGAGATGGCGACGTCAGCAGTACTGCAGAGGTCCGCATTCGCCGGGCAGAGAGCGCTGAAGCCGCGGGATGAGCTCGTCCGCAAGGTCGGCGTCTCGGAGGGCCGCATCTCCATGCGCAGGACTGTCAAGAGCGCCCCCCAGAGCATCTGGTCAGTACTAGAATAAGGATGCACGCAAATTAAGCAGGTTTAGTTAATTAATTAATTGGTTATATATTCTAATTAATAATAATAATAATTAGAAGAAGAAGAAGAATAATAATAATAATGAGTGAGTGAGTGACTGATTCTGATTCTGATTCTGATTCGTAATTCCCCCAACAACAACAAGAACAGGTACGGCCCCGACCGTCCCAAGTACCTGGGCCCCTTCTCGGAGCAGACGCCTTCGTACCTGACGGGGGAGTTCCCGGGCGACTACGGGTGGGACACGGCGGGGCTGTCGGCGGACCCGGAGACGTTCGCGAAGAACCGGGAGCTGGAGGTGATCCACTGCCGGTGGGCGATGCTGGGGGCGCTGGGGTGCGTGTTCCCGGAGATCCTGGCGAAGAACGGGGTGAAGTTCGGGGAGGCGGTGTGGTTCAAGGCCGGGGCGCAGATCTTCTCGGAGGGGGGCCTGGACTACCTGGGCAACCCCAACCTCATCCACGCCCAGAGCATCCTCGCCATCTGGGCCTGCCAGGTCGTCCTCATGGGCTTCGTCGAGGGCTACCGCGTCGGCGGCGGGCCCCTCGGCGAGGGCCTCGACCCCATCTACCCGGGGGGCGCCTTCGACCCCCTCGGCCTCGCCGACGACCCCGACGCCTTCGCCGAGCTCAAGGTCAAGGAGATCAAGAACGGCCGCCTCGCCATGTTCTCCATGTTCGGATTCTTCGTCCAGGCCATCGTCACCGGCAAGGGCCCCATCGAGAACCTCTTCGATCACCTCGCCGACCCCGCCGCCAACAACGCCTGGGCCTACGCCACCAACTTCGTCCCGGGCAAGTGAAAAACACAAGTCCACCACCACTACCACCAGCAGCACCAATGATACCAGCAACGTACACGCGCCGTCCGACCCGACCGAGAGAAAAGACTAGTCCTCCTCCTCCTCCTCCTCCCCAGTTCCTCCGCTCTGTTCCTCCTCCTCTGTCTGTTCTTGCGTGCCGCGGCCCACGGTGGTGGCGGCGGCGCGCAAGTGTAGCACTACTACCGATTATTAAGTGTTTTCAATTAATCAATTAATTAATTAATTAATGTTAATGAAGTGCAGTTAAATTTATTTCCTCTGCATGTTTTCCGAAGCGGAAGAGTGCCTGCGTTCGGTCAGTAATTGCCGATTGTTAAAATTCACTCACAAACTCCGCTTGCTAGCCCTCTTAGTAATTCACTCAGTAATTGCCGATTGTTAGTATCTAACTACGTCGTCAAAAGGCCCGCTACAAGTCTACCGCACGAAGCCCAGGCAACGCAGTAAGTGATGTCCTAAATAAACTAACAGATCCTTACCTATCTCCTGCACTGAATTTCTGCTCTGCATAAGACTGTTATTCTTGAGAGGAAAGGAGAGGGCACGGTAGAAATAAGAGACCCAAAAAAAGGAAAATAAAAAATAAAAAAATCCTACGGTCAATTGAATTTTAGCCGTGATGGCAAGAAGCTTAGCTAAAAAAAGCAGCGGCTTACCAGATTATCTCCAGTTTAACCTTCCTACCAAGATAGTATGTAAGACTCCTGCTTGCCAAGACGTAAGATTGTTTATGCTTTTTATATGAAGCTGGACAAAGCTCGTATAAATGTAATCTAAAATCTAATTCATCTTTAACAAGAAGTTGCGCATTCAGATCTTAATCTTGAAGAGTTCTTTTTAGCTAAACCAAACTTTAAGCTACGAGAGGTTTTTTGGGTCAATTTAAACTTATCAAGACTCTGCAGGTCTTGTCCAGCAAATGGGCAAGGCCTGCGGTAGAGCCAAAACCAACAACGAACTCTGAAAATAGATGACGAGAGAATCTAAACAGTAAAACTTATGATACTTATATATTAATATAAATCACGAGATAGTAATTTTACGTATATCGGTGAGAGCTAGTCACTTCTGGCCATATTCTACTCTTCCTTCCCTGCTTCTCAATGTGGACAGAACATTGCTATTGTAATAACGAGCCTGTGACTAACTCTTTAGCTCGAAACTGTGTCACAAGAAAAGCACCCGCGATATGTGCCGAATTGTGGCATGACTCTCGATTCGTGCTGAATTGTGATGTGACTCCGGTATCGGTATCCATTTAAAGATGGGCATGACAGAGATGACTAAACCTAGTGATCAGCTTGTCGTTCAGGTCATGGTTGAGGCAAAACCAAGACCTCTCCAAGGAGCCAACACAGAGCGGTGTACTGCAGAGTTAATATTTGTTCGTGCTCGCGCCACATGCATATTGAAGGTTGCATTCATATCACTGTATTACAATTTTAATTGCGTGGAGCGTTTGAATCGTTTACTTGAATGTACATCACTTGGCTCACGTATTGGAAGCCGCTCAGGGCTTCCGATAATACAGACTACAGTATAGATTATGTTTCCTTTTCCTAGGTTGTGGTTGGTCAAAAAGAGCCATATCGAGGAACTCAAATAAGGTTGTATTAACATACGGCAACCAACAATGCCACGCCCAAAAATTCTATACACGCCATGTACTAGAGGTCACATCTGCTTCCTAAATCTCGGTCGGCCACAGAGTGTCGGAAGTCATAATATCCGTCCCACAATGATATTTATAATAATAATAATAATAATGTGGAGCAGTACCACACTTATCCAATTGGTTGTGTTTACCTCTGCCTGATTAGTTTAAGGCAGCCTCCATTAGTCAGACAGTACAGTACAACAAGCGGCCAAATCTAGAGGCGTTATCTCTTGAGATTGGCGGAGAGGCAGAAAAGAAGCAAAGGAATAGAGGCGGGGGGGGGGGGTGGAAGGAAAAGGGCCACTAACTTGCTCTTCTTTCACAGCCCACAATGGCATTGGCACATCAAAAGCCATTTGCGTACCGCACGCCATTTGCATCCACCCAAGCCAGGACAAAATAAAGTGGGAACTAGACTAGTCTAGTCATCAACAAAGGAGGAGAAGAAAATTAAAGAAAATTAAAAAAGAAAGAAAGAAATGATGAGAGGAGGAATAAGTTAACCAACCAAAAGTCCCCAGCATCCACCAAACCCCGAGATCAACCCCCTCCCTGAGTCCCTTCCCTGCCACACACACACGAACCCACCGTTGTCCTCTCACGTTTCCCAAGGCAGCCACAGAGGAATAGAAGAAAGAGAGCATAGAAAGATTAGGTGAGATTGTGGCCGGGCCGGAGGGGGTGGACCACCGAGCCTACTAGATTTTAGGCTCGGTTGTCAGTCAGCACAGTAGACTGCTGTCGGGGAATCCAGGCCATCCAAATCCGGATGAACGGCTGCTAGGAAAAGAGCACAAGAAGCTAATTGCATGTAACACTCCGAGCCGACGCAGGGAGCGGGGCGAGGGGGGGCACCGACGCAGCCCTTTATTCCCCCGCTGAAATAACCACCAAGAGCTACGGCCACAAGCCTCGTTTGGACTGTCCCTCCCACCCTTATTCTCCCACGAGCGGCAACTTACTTCTTAGACAGCCACAAAAGTTTCTCCCTCCTCGGACTCGGTGCCACCCCGGCCGCTTACTCCCATTCCCCTTTCCTCATCTTTCACTCTCCCTCTCTCTCTCTCTCTCTCTCCCCACTCCCTCTTTTACGTCAAAGGCAGGCGAATCAATCAAACTGCGCAAGACAGTGTAGGATAAAAGCAAGAAGACAAAAACACCTATCCCTTTATTTAGGAATACCCACAGCCACCCTTCAACGGACAGGCTACCACTACTACTGCTGTGCGCATGCATTTCTCACACTATATACCCCAGCCCATGCACCTACCTCATTCGGAGGCGGAGCACCATCTGCGAGAGGGGGCGATGGCGAGGGAGAGATGCAATGACTCCACCGCGATCCACTCCTCCATCGCCTTGTTGCGCGAGAGGTTCAGACAGCTGCAAAGGATCAAAGAGATGAGAGAAGAAAAAGAGCTACTGCGATTAATAACGCTCGCGAAAGCCGAACAACCGAGACCCGTTACGAGTACAACTACTCCCTACGACAAGCCCACATGGTTCTTCCACCCTGAACTACTACACCCTTCAAGACCCCTACGCCACCCTACATCCTACCTTCACCTCGACTCTCATGGCGGCAGATACCCAAGCATCCGCTGCTTCGAGGACAAATCGCTCTCGCGGGCGGATAAGGCCAACATGCATGCGCCCAGGTATTCCGACGAGGCGGTCGACATAGACACTTCCCTGCACCTGTAGAAGAAATGTTTGCAATGTCCGTCCACCGGCCTTCCATATGTTCTCCCTTCTTGAGCATTCTGATCTTTTCAGGTGACTCAAACCCTTTTTTCGATCTACGTTTTCTTTTTGTGTGGTGTACCAAGAAATGGAATGGAATGGAAAGAGTTGGAGGTGTAGTGTGCGGTGTAGTGTGCTTATTGTCCGGTATTACAACGGTGGTCATCCGTTTTCTCATCAGTAGCATAGCTGGCAGGGTCTTTTAGGTTGCCATGAGCTATTAGTAACTCAGTTGAGCATTCATCTTGCAATTCCTCTGCGGTCTCTCCATCGTCAAGCCTGTCTGGATCGGTTTCCGTCTTCTTCTTCCTTTTGATCACTTTGGTGGAGACCAAACGGTTCATCCCCTTGTTTTCCATGTCAACACATTCACTGCTTATCGGTTTAAACCACACTTTGTTCACCTTCCTTTCATTAGCTTCCAATATCTGCATGTAAAAGCACACAGCAAATGAGATGCACGAGAAACCTCAATAGGGTAGCTCAGGTTAAAACTCGAGCCTCCCGTGAATGCATGATATGTAATTTCTTATCAGAATGTTTCCACGGAATATTTAAACTACCGGATGAAATTCTATACGGAAATGGCACAGCCTTTTATTTACAAAAATGACGTGAAAATAGAACTGCAGCTCGTGGAAAAAAATACATAAAATGAGAAAGAGCATATCAGTTACAGTAGTCTATAACACGGCCAATCAGAGAACAAGAACCCAGTGACTTCACCAAAGAACCGTAGAAACATGCCAAAGCATCATAGTTTAGTACACAAAACAATCAAACAAAGCGGAGTTCAAAACATCTTGATGTATAGTCTATAAGATCTATGACAGTAAGAGATTATTACTGAATCACACGACATGTATATGCATTTATATATTTACATGTTAGCTGCATCTATTATTATGCAATATCAAGTTCTTTGCAGTTTGTCTAATTATATAATATCATGCGAGTGTCAAACAGCTAATAGTGTCGAAGAACCATAGGAATGTAGCACAATAATTGACAAATAAAACTACAAGACACTACTGGAGCTCGTAACCAAGATTGGTAGCAGAATGTATCCCCCCCTAGAGCTGGGGCCGTAACATTTTGGGCCAGAATAATTAATGGGCCTGGCCAGTTATTTCAAATGGGAGTTCATCTAAATATTCTTGTTAGGTACAAATAGTAGAATCAAATTTAATGAGATTTCAAGAATCATCACAACTAGCAATATTGATTATCACTTCATAGAATGCCTAGAAAAATGTTCGAAGTCAGACATGCTTGTTGTTTATGTATGGTGAGGTAACAATTAAATGAAGCTTCCATGCTTAAACAATAAATTTTGTAAAAGAAGCCTAACAATAATTTCATCACAAGTAACACAGTATTTGATCAAATGTAAGAACTACAATAAGATGCTATACAATATGCGGCGGGGTATTTATAATTAATTAAATGCTTCTTTCCAAAATTTACCTCCAGTTCAAAAGCTTGATGCTTTTCCTTCTCATCTTGGTGATCTGATGCTTGCTCAGTGTATTCAGTATTCTCTTCTTGGTTTGCCTTCTCAAGTACCACTACCATCTTTCCACCTTCTTCTGGTATATATCCAAAGGACTCGCAGACAAAACCAGATACAGTCTCATATTGATGACCCTAAATGATAGAGTAGATATGTTTAGGCAGGGCTCTAAAATTGCAAACAAAATTTCTTAACTAGTAGAGAACACTGAAAAATGAATGGGTGCCAAAGTATGATAAAATAAAAACGACTCAAGCTGATATAACAACAGCCAAATTTACTGAAACAAACTTCAACCTTCTGTCAAACAGAGCTCTCCTTCCTCTGAAGGATACATTTTTAACTTATTCTCTATCTCCTCTCCTCATGACTTTCAAGGTTGAGTCTATCTTCTATCTAATGTAATGCAATAGGAAGCTCATAAAACAGACTAAACCAGAGATTTGAGAATCTTACATACTACCATCTTAGGTGTGCCTATGTACACACTCATCCTTCCAAGTAGAAAATAGATATACTGTGCCCCAAAAGTCCTAATTACCAGAAGTAGATAATTTACATGTATTTTAATCCCTGGCAACTAATAGGTGTGGCGTCTCTAATCTATATAGGAAAACTAAGAACACAAACAAGAGGGGAAAAAAAGGTTAACTACAAAGAAAATATCTTATAGCATTACAAACCTCTGGTATTTTGATATTCAGCTCTTCGGAAAGCTGGTCAATTGATGTATTTGCATCGACATCAAATGTCCCATCCTCCCGCATCACTATATAACCTGTTTTCTTCTGGATCTCCTCCTATACATAATTAAATGAAGAAGAAATTACAAGAGGAAATAAATATATAGTAATAATGGAGAACACTCAAGTATTACTGCTATTATGCCTATCATATCTCTGCTTGCCCGCTAAGTAAACTTAAATTGCTGTTTTACTAAAGGTTCCATGCTGATTTTACTTGGCACAAAGTTCCAGAATATTATGAGCACTTCGACAAGAAGAATAAAAAATATGAGTATACAACCGACCATCACTAATGAAAGTGACAAAGGGCTTGATGGCTGGTACCCGAGGTCCCAAGTTTAAAACCTAGCTGCTTCACATTTTCAGCTAAATTCATTTCTAGAAAAAATGAATGATGCAGTAGCATGCTACCATTCTCTTAAAAATAAGTATATATGTATATATGAGTATACAACCTAAGTACATCAGAGCTGCTAGAATGACATTCACCGCGTGCTGACCGAAAGAATAATAAGCATGCACATGTACAAACAAGTAATAATAACTATGCAGATGGTATTAGTTAACACAAACAAGAATGCTATCAGACATCAACTTTCTACCAACCGCTTGGGAGTATATATTTGACATGCTTTTTTCAGCTTTATGTTTTTTTCCATCTTTGAAGTTCTCCATCTGTGGCACTTTTAGCTTTCTATCTACAGGGGAGGAATAATAAAGACATAAACCAAGAAGATTTCACATGTATTTTACCACATTTTCAACCACCAGTTCGACAATGAGGTCCATGGCATATGTAAAAATAAAATGAAAATACAAGCTCGACCAGTTCTAAATGTTCGCTGTACCAGGAATATCCTTATTTCAACCTTGTTTGGTTAACACTGATTCTAACTTCGTTCTTTTTTATCAGCAGACCATTAAGAAAAACCATAAAAATCTTAGAAAGAATGATCACACAAGAAAAATGTGGGATGATATCCATCAAGCGCACAAATTCAGAAAAGGAAAAGCGAGACGTCAACATGAAAAAATTTATATCATGCAAACCAGAAAATGTAAGTACCACTACACTAATTAAGAGCAAGAAATTTCATGCGTAAAAGATAACAATTGGTTACCAACCATCATTATTGATATTCCACTAGAGTGAAGATGGATGCAAACGAAAATAAAATTTTGATCAGGTGGAAAATGTGAAATCAGCAAAATGAGATACAATCATAAATAATAATGCCAAATTGTTAAATCAAGTAAGTGAGGTTTCAGACGTTTTTCTCTACCTTTGAGTCATTCTCATCAAATATTTCACCAACAATTTCTTCGACAACATCTTCCAATGTCACAATCTGTTCCACCAGAAGCTCCGCAGGTCAGCGAGAACTGATATCAAACATAAAGGGGGTACAAATATACAGAAAATGAGAAATATTACAGACCATGCAGAGGTAGTGATTTGGCATGCTAGAGCTGTGGGATCAATAAATACTTAAAATACGCATCATGAGATGCAACTGGAGGACGTCAAAATGTTGGAACTTATTTAGACAGAGTTGACTAAGGTTTGAACTTAAAAATTGTTATGCATTCTGAATCATTTTCATGTAATTCTCGAAAGTCAAAAAAAGAAATAAAGAAAGGGGAATTTTTAGGCGTTTGCAATAAGGAGCTGAAAGTCCTAACTATTTCAGAATATCAAAATCTGAGTTGTGTTAAAGTTTTATCTAGGCCAGAAGTCCCTTTTCTGTGTCAAACTCTGCCTTCTGGTAATAATAGGTGAGATGAGAGTATCATTACATCACATGTACCAGTCTTTGATTTGGATTCTAGTAAGTGTCTATAGGAAGTGGCAAAGCTTGTATAACAACAGAAAACTATTAGGCTATCGATCATGGGTTTATGTTTTCTTCAAAGGTTTATGTTTTCTTCAATATATACTCTTCTCCTAATATTCCCCTAATCCCTTCTGATATCCACTGTGAACTAAATTATTGATATAATACTATGCTTTCGCAATCTCTAATCAGTTTTGATTTGATCTCTATCTCAGAGCACCTCTAGCATCACCCATCATTTCCCAGCTTACATTAAAAAGCCAATAACAACTAAAGACAGCATTGGCTCCTCTCATACTATAATACTTAAACAGATAAAAAGGCTTCTCAACAGGATTTTAACTAAGCTTGGCTTTGGAATTAAATCGATCTATAGTAATGAGTCACTGAGCTAGAAAATCAAGTTTTGAATAGCATGCAAGTCTTCCCAAGACTTTGATTGAAGGATATTGAAATAATTTTGAAACATTTATGTCCAGACATGAGAAGTGTTAGATGTGACTCAAAATTGATAATCGACTTCAATTCGGGACTTCGACTCGCCGACGGTTTCGCGGTGCGACCAAATTTGAAAATCAAGTTGTGAAGGAAAAATGAATGTCTGTGGTGGGTAGCGGAGGGCTCGGGCCGCCCGTAGCCCACCACTGACATTCGCCAGGGGGTGTTAGGGGCTCCGTCCCCCGCTGTACGGATCAGATCCAAAATCCGTTAAGAGTTTCCTTTTCGTTTTTGCCCTAGAGGCGACAAATCGAACATTGTACTACGAACTTTGTGTTCCCTTTTTCGATAGTGAAATTCTCTCCTCCCTCGCCCGTGGTTTTTTCCCTGCAAAGGGTTTTCCACGTAAATCTGTGTTCTTCTTTTTCTGTTTGTGGTTTGTCTAACTTCGTGTTCGCCATCTTCCGTTTCTGTTTGTGCGTTTGTCGTAACAAGAAGACGTGCTACATAATTTCTTAAAAAGCACTTGCAAATGTCTCCAGAAAAAGATACGCATACTCAATTGGTGCAAGGATGTTACATTCAGATATCATATAATACACCTCAGCAAGGTCAGAGGTTTCGAGTGTTTCTGTGATATTTGTAGAAATTCAGAAGAGAAGAAACATGACGACCAAAAAAGCAGCACATATAATGTGTAATGGCCGAGAAAAAATTGAAATGAAGCTGCATGAGTGAAAAACATGTCAATAAACATGATGCAGATCAACAGTCAATTAAATACAAAGAGAAGAAAATGTAAACACAATGACTCTCATGTATAAGGTTCCTAATTACGCTGATGGTTTAAATGCATTTGAAATAGCAGTGTCTAAGAATTTGGTTTCGCAAAAGTAAGATGGATGTATACATACACCAACGGTTCCACCATATTCATTCAGGACAACAGCCATGTGAACCTGCCTGATGCGAAACTCTCTCAAAAGGTTCCAGACAGACATTGAATCTGCAAGTTATTTGATAGAAAAGTTCCATTCTCATTCTTTATCCATCGACTTAATATAGGAAGAAAACCACAGAATAAGAAAAAAAATAACGAAGTTGCAGATGTATAGGTAGTAGAAGGAACCAATAAGATTTTAGAAATTAAAGGACCAAAAAAGGCACAATTCTCACTTATTATTCTGTACAAATAAATGTTAAATCATTAGCTACAGGTATCAGCAGTTAGTTCAGTGAATCATCCACAAAACTCAAAAGGAACAATCCGTGGACTTAAATTACCTGGCACAAAGTATGTTGGCTTGTGTGCGATCTCTTTCACACTGACTTCTTTTAACTTCTCAACCTTTAAAAGTTAATAAACAATTAGTTAACCAAAATAATAATAATATAAATGAATTCTAGTATAAAACAAGTAAATGAAAAAAAAAAAAAAAAAACTGCAGGTTAGAATAAACCTTTTCAACAAATTCAAGCATGTCCATTGCATATGCAATTCCAACTATATTATCAATCCGTTCCTCAAACACAGGTACTCTAGAAACGAACCATGAAATTATAAGGAAAAAAACATAAAATCAAATGTTATTGACAGCATAATCATACAAAAAGTACCTAGAGTACTGATGAGTTTCCCATAAGTTTTGGAAATCAATCAGTGTTGCACTAGCATCAATTGCAACTACATCCACCAAAGGCGTCATTACTTCCCTCACATGTGTATCTTTAATCTCTAGCACATTTTCAATCATGTCCTGTTGAAAGAGTAAAAGCATTTAAAAGTATGAATAGCTACAGTCCAGTATGAAATGTAATATGTAGACTATATGCAAAAGACATGCATATAAATCATAATATAATAAATGAAAGTTGTCAGAAATCCGACCGCTGCCATCTACATAGTGCACAAGAACAAGAATAGAGCCTTTATTTATTTAAGTTAAAAAAAAGATACCACCAACCATCTATATCTATAGCATTGTACCCGAATAACTAGAGCCCACTCATCTCAAAGACCGAAAGAGTAGTTTGTAAACACAGTTATAGAAGAAAATAAATGCAATGGCTGTTGAAAACCATTAAAGCAGAAGCAAGACTAACATATGAATTCAGTCTCCTATTTTTATGAAGAGAGGATCTGGAACCTAAACAGTATAAGCAGATAGGATAAAATATGCCAGTACAGTTTTTCACCTGTTCTTCTTCTTCTATTGCCCCACTCAGCTCTGCTCCTCGTAACATCAATTTTAGTTCATCTTCAGTGACATATGGTTCACTACACGGACAAACAGGAATATTAAAGGATATAAAGATGAGATTTGCTCTACATCTTCCAATTTACAATCTGCCCATCCAGAAGAGCAGCTAGGTAGTTTTAGAACCTTTAGTACCCTGCATTGTGAAGTTTTATATAACAAGAAGAAATGGATTAAAAGAACACATGCTAGAGTTTATTATTAATAGTATAATATTATCTTACAAAGAACCAGGTAATGTACTTATGTACATTGAATGTGGTGAACAAACCAAAAGAGTACTGTACAATTTTCTCAGGATGGTGTTAAGAGCGGTTCACTTTTGCATACTAGCACCAGCGTAAATGTATATGAAATAGTGGCATGTGATTTCATGTCGCCCGAATGAGTTAGAAATTGCATTCTAATGTATATCAAAATGCCTTAAATCCTTACTCTCCCCTACATGCACATATTCCCTCTAGAACAGTGTTTGTCTATGACCTGTAAAGTAACAATTAATTCCCTACTTAATCATCAAAGAAAAATACAAGCGTGCTATAGGAGTAGTGTATAGAATGACTACAAGAAGAACATAGGCATTTAAGAAGAAGATCAATATAAAATGCGATCAAATATAGTCTAATTTCTCAAGATATCAGAAGTTCACTAGTCAGTATTACCACAAAGTAGGAAAAAGATGTAATTAGGGAAACAACTATAATTTCAGTCAGGCTGTTGAACTTGCGACCTACCTTCGACCTTTTAGACCTAGCATCTTCAGCATTCCCATTGACAGGAAAGTGACTACTCTCCCAACAGGATACAGTACCACCGAAAGCCATGCAACCGGCCTGACCTAATTGTATCAGATGCAATACTTTAGAAACCATAAGAAACAATATATATAACAGCATAGTTTCACTTCTCACATAGGTTAGTCTCACCTTACAACAAATCGAGCAACTTCTGTAGCATTGTGAACAGCTACACTTTTTGGTGTAATTTCCGTTAGGAGTAAAATAGCAACCTGATAAGTTTAGATAGAAAAAAAGTTAGTTGTCCTGCAGGGGTGCTCTCAGAACCACTTTACATAGTAATAGAGTTTTTATTAGCAGCACGTTAAACAAACGAATTGTAATTAGCATAACTCTCCAAAATCATATTTGTCAAGAGATCTTTCCTTTCCTAGTGTGTAGTCTCAAAATCATCTTTCCAAATTTCTAAGGGCCCTTAGAGAGAGTAGAATAATAAAACATTATACTGCAAGTCCATGAGATTTTTCTGAACAGTGAACATTGAAATTATGAGCTTATAGTATTAGTGGACTCGCATAGTATACAAATATAAATTAAAAAACCCATACAGTGCAGTTAGATATCAAAGCTACAGTACATTAATCAGACATGGGGACAGTTGATATATAAATTCAAATTCCATTACAAGAAGAGATAAGGCCCTACAGTCATGACACCAGTAGCTGCACTAACACCTGCTTCACCAAAAATAGTTGTTGCTGCTTCTGTGACAAGCGCTGTCGCAGCAATATTGACCACACTGCGGATAGATTAAAAAAAAAGGAAACAGCATGCCATCAGTGGAAACACTAAGAGAACTGAGTAGTGGATATTTGATCATGAAGATGAATAAATGCATCTAAACAATACGTTGTGCCAATAAGAATTGTAGTCAGGAATCGAGTGACATCACTACGAAGCATTCTGAAGACACCATTCTCAGGCTCTTTTTCAGCAAGCTCAGAAACCTGATCAAGGAGAGAACACTGCTAAATCTTACCAAAAAGAAAAGAAAAGAAAAGAGAAGGGGAAAAAAAGGACAAAAGAACAAAATCCCACTAACCGAAAATTTATCCGTATCTAGAGATAACAGAATAAGTAAACACAAAAGATCCCTGATAAATTCAGATACAACAATTTTATTCACTAGTTATTACATGATGTGCGGACTACAAAGGAAACTCCCTAGAAAATGAGGAAAAAAATAAAAGGCAGAACCACGAAAGCTTTGGAGGATAGCCCTAAATGCTCAGTAACTTAATATGCCCTTTTGGCATTGTTAGATTAAGTCGCCACAGATCATCCAACATTTCCCCATTGCAACTCTTATTACAGAGTTTGCCAGAACGCAAAATTATCTAAAGGAGAAATTCTGAAAGAACTAGGAATATTTACAATATGCTATCAACTTAGATACAAGCCTAATTAACATTTGATTAGAAAAAAAACCGCTCCAAGGTTCAGCCAAAGCAAAGGCCACAAAGAATCGGGGTCACCATAAAAGTTATGCGATTGGGCAGATCTAACTACAACTGAAATGGCATCAGGAGGCCATTGCGGTATGATCAAACTCGACAACCATGCACGCAGCACCCTAACTACACCAGACTAAGATAGCCAAGTTAAGTGGAATGGTGATTACGCGCCATAGGCAGGTCGGAATAATTTAGACGGTTAGAACAACCAAATTGCAGCTCAGTAAAATGCGAAATTATCGTACGCAACTATGCAATCGCATAGAATATCATCGGCCGATCTGAAACCAGAAAGGCAAAAACCACAGAGGATGAATTAAGAAGGAAGAACTGGGGGGGACCTTCCACGGCCACAGCGTGGTAATCGAGGTCTCTGCCATGGAGAAGAACGCAGAGAGACCCAGCAGAGCGGCCAGAATAAAGCCCTGCTCCTTTAGAACCTGCAGGACCTGCACTATCTTGGGCCATGCCCCGCCGAGAGCCGCTCCCCCCGACCTCAACACCGCGAGCCCACCGTTCGCAGCCCCACCGACCGCCAGAGCACTCCGCCGCGTCGACAGCAGCAGCACACACGCAACCGCAGCAGCTACGACCCCAGTTCCGGAGATGCCCGCCGTCCTCCGATCGTTGGCATCGGACCGCGCGGGCGAGTCGGCGCCCGCATCGCCTTCGCGCGAGCACGAAATCGCGCGGCACTTCGCCGCGAGCGCCCCTGCGGGGAATTGAGCGACGAATCGACGAGCGCGCAGGCACTCCGATGCGAGGACGAAGGGAAATCCCGACGGTCGTCGAGGGAGGAGGAACGGATGGACGGGGCTGGGGGACTCGGTCGGAGCTCGGGGGAGTCGCAGGAGAAGAGCGTAGGAGGAGAGGGAGCTGCTCAGAGCCATTTTTGGTTGGTGGCTCTGCAGCAGCAGCAGCAGTAGCTAGCTCGTTTTGCGCAGGCTTTTAATTTTGCTCTTTTTTTTTTTTTTTTTTTAATCTTCTTCGATTTAATTCGAATCGATTCGATTCCTTTGAAGAGGAACGCACGCTGTGGCCGGTGAACAGCGCGAGCCCACGACGAGCCGCGTAGCTTTTTTGCGGATTAGACCTCCAACAAACTTATCTGTCGAAATAGACTCGTCCAAAATTCATTTTCTTCTTTATAATATTATTTTTATTTTTATTTCTCCGAGTAATCCGGAGAGTGGTGCAGCCTTTTCATTGATGCACCATATTTGTAAACATACTGATTCAAATATCATGCTCCTGGTCAAAAAGCCTTGCCTGGTCTAGATGCAGGGAGATTTTGATTGGGGGTACGAGAAAAATGTTTCTTTAAATGAATGTTAAGGTGCTATTAGAACTGTAGGATGAGATCTGAACAAATAGTACGTATTTATTTATAAGTTTATGAATTGGGAACCTGGGAAGGCTCGGAGGCCTCTCCGCATCCGGCGGGTCCTTTAGGACCTTTGGGCTCGGCAATCAAAGCGCCCATTAATTGGCCTTGGAGGCCTCTCCGTATCCCGCGGGCCGTCGACGACTTTTGGGCGCAGTGTCTTCTCGGCGTCCCCGTATCCCGCGGGCCGTCTACGACTTTTGGGCGCGGCGTCTTTTCGGCCATCGACGGCCATTAATGCGCCTCCCCGTATCCCGCGGGCCGTCTACGACTTTTGGGCGCGGCGTCTTTTCGGCCATCGACGGCCATTAATGCGGAACTAAACTCCGCCGTTCCGAGTCACTGTTCCGCCTTCGGTTCGCCCTCTCCTGCGCCGTCGCCGCTATGGGCAGTCGCCGTTACTGCCGTGTTTGCCATGACGATTGCAGAGTAGGGTGCCTGGGGAGTGGTGACGGCGCCTCCGGCAACACGCCGGGCTGGCCGTATCCCGCGGGTCCTTTACGACTTTTGGGGTTGGCGTCTTTTCGGCAATCAATGCGGGATTAACCCCGTTGGAGCTTCCGCCATCTCGATTTGCCTTTCCGTCCTGGGTTCGGCCTCTCCTGCGCCGTCGTCGCTATGGGCAGCCGCCGTTACTTCCATGTTTGCCAGGACGGTGGCATAGTGGGTGGCTGTTGTGGTGACGCCGCCTCCAGCAACACGCCGGTCGTGCGTGAGATGTTCTCCCCATGTAAACTGGTCGCCTCCATGTCCTCCATGACGTGGCCTCCAGCAACTCGCCATGGCGGCGCGCAATGCGGCTGCTGGTGTAGACGGCTGCGGGGTTTGGCCGGATTTGATGGGGTGAGTGCATTTTCGATTTGGTCATTGGGGCCTCTCCTTTTTCTCCCCTTCTTCTGCCCTTAAACTGGCCTCCTCCCTCTGCTATAAATACCGCCTCTGCTCTTTGTTTCCTCCTCATGTTTTTCTACGCTTTTGTACTGTTCTTCTCGGTTGGATCTTTGTTGTTTTGTTCCTACCGCTGGCTGGGTTTGCCGAGCCTGGTGTCGTGAGGTTTGTGCTTGGCGCTGTGCTGCTGCCCGCATCCGCCTTTGTTCCCTGCCCGGAGAAAAAATAGATATAGGTGCGTCTATTTGCTGTTGTTTAGTTCCTCGGGATGTTCGTCGTGCTATGTGCTGATTTCTTGCTGTTTGCCTATGCATGTTTACTTTTTTTTTTATCCGGAATGGCGGTGTTGGATTGGTGGGAGCTCTCCTATTCCTGTTATGCCGGCTTATGGTTTACTAGATTACAAGGTACCTACCTGCTCCCTATTTGTTGCGTTTCTGATGTGCTTCTCTGTGTATTGATTGCATGCTTTTGATGTATAGTGCCCGGTTTGGAATCTGTTATGGCGCCAGTGGTTGTTACTATTTGTTTCCGTGAATTGCTGCGTGATATATGCCAGCAATATTCTCTACCGACACCGGTATACGGTGTCCCTGTTGAGGATGAAAAAGGCATGATTAGTGTTTACTCTGAAGTTGACTTCGTTAGAGTTGGCGGTGGGGCAGAGGCTGTGAGGTCTTGGAGTAAGCCGTGTTGTAATATCGATCGGGCCGAAGAAGATGCTGCACGCCGGTCTGTTGGAAAGCTGCGCGATGAGCTTTCTTTTGAAGTTAATGACTTCAACTTTGAAGATAAAATTTTTTTCGAAAGTCTATACGCCCGGCTTTCCACAGATCGTGTCGTGGCTAGAAAAAAATTCAGGCGCCTGAAAAATGATTACAACCTTATTCGTGGGTGCTATAATGACCTCTTGGCTGAGAATGAGCGCTATGTTGCTGAGCGCGCCGAACTCAAAAAGTTAGCTGCTGAGTTCCGCGATCTGCTTGATCGCTCGCATGCTGTGGCGCCAGCTGAAAATAGTAGTGCTGCCAAATCAGATGAGGATCCCGTGGCGCCGCCTGGCTATGGCACCTGATACTTTGTTGGGCTTTGGTTGCATGCCTTAGCTTTTTTGGGGGGGCTTGCGTACTTAAATAGTGTAGATAGATTTGGCTTTAGTTAGCAACTGTGCATATTGTAAGTACGGAGAATAGTGTTCCGGTAGGATGCAAATAGTAGTGCGCATTATAGCTTTGCTGTTTAGTTAACAATAGTAATATGTAAGTGTTGGTAGCTGCTTTTGGATGTTACTGTTGCCGGGCGTTGGTGCCGGTGTTGCACGCCTATAGAATACTACCCTTCGCTGTTGCATATTTCTCGCTGTCTGCTGCTATTTCGCTGCTTCTTGCCTGTTATTGTTGGTTGGGGTTTTATGCAGATTCGAGTTCCTTTTGCCTTTGTTTGCAATTTCCTATGGATTTGGTGAATCATTTACAAACAAAATTGATTTCTGCTTTGCAAAAAAAAAAATTTAATTGGTTTTGTGGTGGCAATGATGTTGGCTCTCTTCCTGGGCTTATTTTAAAATATTTTTTTTAGTTTGCGACGTTCATTTATGTTTAGAAATATGCGGTAACTAAGCTTTGAATTTGGATTCTCGAATATGAGCCATCAAGTCTTTAACCGCTTACAGTAGGGACGGTTTGGGCACAGCATTACTTTGTTAACTGAGGCATGGCAGATTGCCTGGCCTGATGGCGATCTCTGCAGCCTGCGCAGACTGCCGAATATTTGGCCCTGTTTTGCGATATGTTGCTACCGGATTACAGTAAATATGCAGATACAACGAGCCAAACTGAGCCGATATTTCTGCGCCTGTATTTTGCATTTTTTTTCCCAGTTTTTTCTTCGCATCTTTTTGGCCTGCTCTTTTCTGTCATGTTTGTCTTTTGTTTGTGTCATGTGGGTTTGTTATGAATACTGGACTATTTTCCCCGCGCTTTAAAAAGAAACTTCTATTATCCTCTTTTTCTTACATTGGTGCGGGTGTTGCTCGATTGTGAAATTCTAGCTGTTACTGTTTTAATTCTTTCCTGGCTGCTGCTATTTTAAAATGGATTCCCCTTTCCCGCTTTATTTTCTGCTCTCTTTTCTGAAAGCCGTTTTCTAAGTGTACGAGCAATCTTGCTTATTTTAAAATGGATTCCCAGTTTGCGACATACATGTTTTGCGGTGGCAATGATGTCGGCTCTCCTCCTATAGTGCCGGCTTGCATCCAGTGAATAAAATCGGCCCTTTTTTTTTAGGCGTGGCAGATTTATTGGCCTTGCGCCAATCCCTGCAGCCTATAAAAGTTTACGTTTTTGTGGGACTTTTGTGCGGTTGCTTCTTTGGTTTGTTTTCCCCTTTGCCGCTTTATTTTCTGCTCTCTTTTCTGAAAGCCGTTTTCTAAGTGTACAAGCAATATTGTTTATTTTAAAATGGATTCCCGGTTTGTGACATTCATGGATTTTCGGATAGTAGGGGCAGTTTGGCCCAACACTACTTTGTTAAATTTGATTTGTTAGGCGTGGCAGAATGACTGGCCTGATGGCAATCTCTGCAGCCTGCGCAAGCTGTCAAATATTTGGCCGTGTTTTGCAATAGATTGCTACCGGATTATTGTGAATGTGCGGATACAACGAGCCAAACTGAGCCAATTCTTCTTCGCTTATATTTCCAAAATATTTCCCTATTTTTTCTTAGTAGGTTTTTACCCTGCTCTTTTCTGCTATGTGTAGCGTCCTGCTTTTGATAGTGTCCTAGGAGTTCATTATGAATACTGGGTTATGTTTTCTGTGCTTCAAAAAAAAATTTACTTCTATTATGCTACTTTTCTTACGTTGGTGCCGGTGTTGTTCTGTTGCGGAATTCCTAGCTGTTGCTGTTTTGGTTCTTCCCTGTCTGCTGCTATTTCGGTGTCTTTCGCCTCTTGCTGCCTACTGCAGTTTTACACAGGCTTTTGCCTGGCAGGAATGGAAATGTTGGAAACCTAAACAGAGTGGGTTTGCATTGATTGCCGAGGTTGGCATTCGGAGGCGTTACATT
The DNA here is from genome assembly GCA_016920855.1 of Puya raimondii. Classification (NCBI taxonomy): domain Eukaryota; kingdom Viridiplantae; phylum Streptophyta; class Magnoliopsida; order Poales; family Bromeliaceae; genus Puya; species Puya raimondii. The sequence goes on from JABWPP010000047.1 coordinate 804,139, forward strand.
AAGGTCCTAAAGGCTCTATGGTTTCTTAAGTTTGTCGAGTCATCGGATTTATATGTTTATAAATAATATCTCTTGGTATTGCTGAGGCTATGATGTTGGGGCTTCTCTATAGTAGGTTGGGTACCGCAAAAAAATGGCGCACAAAAAAAAAAAAACGGTGGAACCCCCCCCACTAGGGTTGGTTTCGCATTGACGACTGCATTGATGTCTGCTTTGCATTGCCGAAAAGGTGCCGCGGCTAAAAGTCCTAAAGGATCTGAGGGATATGGAGAGTCTTCCGAGGCTTTGCAGGTTCTTAATTCATAAGCTGTTTTTGGGGTTTGTCTAAGCTTTTCCTCTTCGAGGTTACTTTTTTGCTGCAATTTTCGCAAAATAATTATCGCTTTACTAAGGCATGGCGTTGGCTATTCTTATGGCAGTACTCGCAGCCTTTCTACTTTGAAAATTGTTAGCGGTTCTTTATTTTTGCTCTGTGGAATATTGGGTATTTTTTCCCTACTAAATTAGCCGAATGATTATGGAGTTTGGAGAAGCCATGCTGAGCCCTTTTTTTCGCCTTTGTTTTGCTGGTCTTTTGCTTTTCCCTTTTTTTTTCCCATTGTTGGCCTGCTATTTCCTTCCCTGCTCTGCCTGCTTTTCCTCGATATTTAGTTATTGCAATTCCCTTCGCATTGCTGAAATTGTTTCGGAACAAATTTGTTTTCGGTATTTTCCTTTGTTTCCCGTATATTTATGTTTGGCATATTTTAAACCTGCCCCTTAGTTGATTTTTTTTTTTTTACTGAATTATATAGTAGACCCTTAGCACTTTGTGCAATATTCCAAGCCCATAGGAGGCTAAGCTTATAAAAATTGCAAGTGTAGATAGAAGTTCCAATGCTATTATGATAGTGTGGCTGTACATTACACTATATAGACGCTAGGGGTGAGTAATTTAGTTGGTCAATTCTTTTAGTATGTCTGCATGCATGCCTTCTGCTGCTTCATCATTTTAATCTCTGTTGTGCTCGCTTGACCTCTATCATTTCGTATACTTATATTGTTTCAACATGGTGCATCCGATGGTTGTGTCTCTTATGAGTTCCATTGTTGAGTCAATATTCTTTCTGCCTGCCAAGCCTGTAGCACACGTTTAGATTTCTTATTAGATCTTTTAAATTTTGGATTCATCCTATATGTTTGTTATTTGGTGGGTATTGGAGATTACCATATTATATTTATCAAAATTGATATTTTATTGTTGAGTTCCCCTCCAGGTGATTATGTGGCATTTGTGGCACTGCTTTCCTTACATTGAATCTCGGTGCTTCTTGCCTGCCATTGTTGGTTGAAGCTTTGTGCTTTTTTTTTTGTTTCTGCGGGGTTTTGCTTGCAATTTCTGTTGAATTTAGTAAGGTCTTCACAAACAAATTGCTTTTAAAAAGCGGGGGGATAAATATACTTTTATGCAATTATTAACCAGGGGCTTCCCAGGTTCTCAATTCATAAGCTTATAAATTGTTTTTTTTTTTTCTTGGTTTTGCGATGGCGATGATGTTGGCTCTCCTCCTATAGCATTGGTTTGCATTCGATGTGTTTTTTTTGCTTTCCAAGATTTTCCCCTACTCTTTTCTGGCATGTGTGGCTTTTGTTTGAGCCCTGTGAGTTTGTTATGAATATTGGACTATGTTTTCTATGCTTAAAAAAAAAAAGCTTCTATAATCCTATATGTATATTTTTATTATTTATTATTTTATTTATATTTTTTATATGTTTTTTTTATTTTTATATATGTATTTATATATGTGTATGTATATATATATATGTATAGAAGTTTACGTTTTTGTTTTTTTTTTTTTTTTTTCTTTGGTCTGTTTTTCCCCTTTTTTTTTTTTTTTCTGCTCACTTTTCTGAAAGCCGTTTTCTAAGTGTACAAGCAATATTGCTTATTTTAAAATGGATTTTTTTTTTGTGACATTCATTTTTTTCGGATAGTAGGGGCAGTTTGGGGCAACACTACTTTGTTAAATTTGATCTGTAGGGCCTTACGCCAATCCCTGCAGCCTATAAAAGTTTACGTTTTTGTGGGGCTTCTGTGCGGTTGCTTTTTGGTTTTTTTTTTTTTTTGCCGCTTTTTTTCTGCTCTCTTTTCTGAAAGCTGTTTTCTAAGTGTACAAGCAATATTGCTTATTTTAAAATGGATTCCCAGTTTGTGACATTCATTTTTTTTTGGATAGTTTTTTTTTTTTTTGGGCCAACACTACTTTGTTAAATTTGATCTGTTAGGCTTGGCAGAACGACTGGCCTGATGGCAATCTCTGCAGCCTGCGCAAGCTGTCAAATATTTTGGCCGTGTTTTGCAATAGATTGCTACCGGATTATTGTGAATGTGCGGATACAACGAGCCAAACTTTTTTTCTTCTTTTTTTATATTTTCAAAATATTTCCCTATTTTTTTTCCTTAGTTTTTTTTTTTACCCTGCTCTTTTTGCTTTGTGTAGCGTCCTGTTTTTGATAGTATCCTGGGAGTTCATTATGAATACTGGGTTATGTTTTCTGTGATTTTTTTTTTTTTACTTCTATTATGCTTTTTTTTCTTACATTGGTGCCGGTGTTTTTCTGTTGCGGAATTCCTAGCTTTGCTGTTTTGGTTCTTCCCTGTCTGCTTTTATTTCGGTGTCTTTCGCCTCTTGCTGTCTGCTGCAGTTTTACGCAGGCTTTTGCCTGGCAGGAATGGAAATATTAGAAACCTAAACAGAGTGGGTTTGCATTGATTGCCAAGGTTGGCATTCGGAGGTGTTACATTAAGGTCCTAAAGGCTCTATGGTTTCTTTTTTTTTGTCGAGTCATCGGATTCATATGTTTATAAATAATATCTCTTGGTATTGCTAGGTTGGCATTCGGAGGTTTTACATTAAGGTCCTAAAGGCTCTATTTTTCTTTTTTTGTTTGTCGAGTCATCGGATTCATATGTTTATAAATAATATCTCTTGGTATTGCTGAGGATATTTTTTTGTGTTGGGGCTTCTCTATAGTAGGTTGGGTACCCCAGAAAATTTGCAATAGATTGCTGCCGGATTATTGTGAATGTGCAGATTTTTTTTTTTTTTTTAGCCAATTCTTCTTCGCTTATTTTTTTTTTCAAAATATTTTCCTGTTTTTCCTTAGTTTTTTTTTACCCTACTCTTTTCTGCTATGTGTAGCGTCCTTTTTTTTTTTGATAGTGTCCTGGGAGTTCACCGGGCGTTGGTGCCGGTGTTGCACGCCTATGGAATACTACCCTTTGCTGTTACATATTTCTTGCTATCTGCTGCTTTTTTCGCTGCTTCTTGCCTGTTATTTTTTTGGTTTTTTTTTATGCAGATTCGAGTTCCTTCTTTTTTTTTTTTTTGTTTGCAATTTCCTATTGATTTGGTAACTCATTTACAAACAAAATTGATTTTTTTCTTCTTTGCAAAAAAAATAATAATAATTGGTTTTTTGGTGGCAATGATGTTGGCTCTCTTCCTGGGCTTATTTTAAAATATTTTTTTTTTTTTTTTTTTTGCGACGTTCATTTATGTTTAGAAATATGCGGCAACTAAGCTTTTTTTTTTTCTCGAATTATACTGCTTTTCTTATGTTGGTGTCGGTGTTGCTCTGTTGCGGAATTCCTAGCTGTTGCTGTTTTGGTTCTTCCCTGTCTGCTGCTATTTCGGTGTCTTTTGCCTCTTGCTGCCTACTGCAGTTTTACACAGGCTTTTGCCTGGCAGGAATGGAAATGTTAGAAACCTAAACAGAGTAGGTTTGCATTGGTTGCCGAGGTTGGCATTCGGAGGCGTTACATTAAAGTCCTGAAGGCTCTATGGTTTCTTAAGTTTGTCGAGTCATCGGATTCATATGTTTATAAATAATATCTCTTGGTATTGCTGAGGCTATGATGTTGGGGCTTCTCTATAGTAGGTTGGGTACTCCAAAAAAATGCCGCACAAAAAAAGAAACGGTGGAACCCCCCCCACTAGGGTTGGTTTCGCATTGACGACTGCATTGATGTCCGCTTTGCGTTGCCGAAAAGGTACCGCGGCTAAAAGTCCTAAAGGACCTGAGGAATATGGAGAGTCTTCCGAGACTTTGCAGGCTCTTAATTCATAAGCTGTTTTTGGGGTTTGTCTAAGCTTTTCCTCTTCGAGGTTACCTTTTTGCTGCGCTTTTCGCAAAATAATTATCACTTTACTAAGGCATGGCGTTGGCCATTCTTATGGCAATACTCGCAGCCTTTCTACTTTGAAAATTGTTAGTGGTTCTTTATTTTTGCTCTGTGGAATATTGAGTATTTTTTCCCTACTAAATTGGCTGAATGATTATGGAGTTTGGAGAAGCCATGCTTTTTTTTTTTTTTTTTTTTTTTTTTTTTTTTTTTTCGCCTTTGTTTTCCTGGTTTTTTTTTTTTTCCTATTTTTTTCCCATTGTTGGCCTGCTTTTTTCCTCCCCTGCTTTTTTGCTTTTTTTCCTCGATATTTAGTTATTTTTTTTTTTTTTTCGCATTGCTGAAATTGTTTCGGAACAAATTTATTTTTCGGTGTTTTTTTTTTTTTTTTATATTTATGTTTGGCATATTTTAAACCTGCCCCTTAGTTGATTTTTTTTTTTTTTACTGAATTATATAGTTGACGCTTAGCACTTTGTGCAATATTCCAAGCCCATAGGAGGCTAAGCTTATAAAAATTGCAAGTGCAGATAGAAGTTCCAATGCTATTATGATAGTGTGGCTGTACATTACACTGTATAGGCCCTAGCGTTAAGTAATTTAGTTGGTCAATTCTTTTAGTATGTCTGCATGCATGCCTTCTGTTCTTGATGCCTTATAATAGAATGTGTCTCCTTCCTTTATCATATAAGCTCGCATGCTTCATCATTTTTTTTTCTCTCTTTGTTGTGGTCGCTTGGCCTCTATTTTTTTTCCTATACTTATATTTTTTTAGCATGGTGCATCCGATTTTTGTGTCTCTTATGAGTTCCATTGTTAAGTCGATATTCTTTCTGCTTGCCAATCCTGTAGCCCACGTTTAGATTTCTTATTAGATCTTTTAAATTTCAGATTCATCCTATATGTTTGTTATTTGATGGGCATTGGAAATTACCATATTATATTTATCAAAATTGATGTTTTATTGTTGACTCCCCCTTTAGGCGATTACGTGGCATTTGTGGCATTGCTTTCCTTACATTGAATCTCGGTGCCTCTTGCCTGCCATTGTTGATTGAACCTTTGTGCCTTTTTTTTTTGTTTCTTCGGGGTTTTGCTTGCAATTTCTGTTGGATTTAGTAAAGTCTTCACAAACAAAATTGCTTTTAAAAAGCGGGGGGAAAAATATGCTTTTATGCAATTATTAACCAAGGACTTCCCAGGTTCTCAATTCATAAGCTTATAAATTGTTTTTTTTTTTTTCTTGGTTTTGCGACGGCGATGATGTTGGCTCTCCTCCTATAGTGTTGATTTGCATTTGATTTTTTTTTTTTTTTTTTTTTTTTTTTTTTTCCCTACTTTTTTCTGACATATGTGCCTTTTTTTGAGCCCTGTGAGTTTTTTTATGAATATTGGACTATTTTTTTTCTATGCTTAAAAAAAAAAAAAAACTTCGATAATCCTTTTTATGTATATATGTATTTATATATTTTTATTTATATATATGTTATGTATGTATATTTTGCATGTGTATATGTGTATTTTATATATATATATGTTTGTATATATTTTTTATATATATAAAATATTTTTATATATATATTATATATATTTTTAATATATTTTATATTATTGTATATATTTTTTTTATTTATATATATTTTTTTTTTTATTTTTTATTTTTTTTTATTATTTTTTTTTTTTTTTTTTTTATTTTATGTTTTATATATATGTGTGTATATATATGTATGTATATATATGTATGTATATATATGTGTATATATGTATGTAACTAATCTGCATTACGACCATAAATGTCGCCTTTTGATACGAAGCGAAATATCGGGTCTGCCGGTATGTATATATGTATATGACCATAAATGTAGGGAAAAAAAAAAAAAATCAAATGAATCTCAATCATGCTGTTGTACTTTTGCTTCTTTTTCTTTTTTCTCTTTTTTTTTCTTTTTTTTTTTGGAGGGTTTTTCGAATGTGCTTACTCTTTTGCTTCGGCTTCTTTACTGATCGATTTGTGCAAATCAATTTGTTTATAGAGGTATTTTCTTTTACTTACAAGTAGAAGTTAGAGCTATCAAAATTGTCAGTTTAATAGACAATTTACATAATTTACGTGATTGTACTCTAGATTTATATATGTAATGCACCGTTGTTCTCCGGTAGCTTAAGCTTTCAGAGAAAAGCCGCTGTTTCATATTAGTTAACATGGTATGGTATCGGAACCGGAAGTTCTAAATTCGTTGTGTCGAATATAAATATTAAAAATTCCTTCTTTTTTTTTTTACATCTTAATAAATCCGAGCTGAATCTAAGGCAGATAGTTTTGTATTTGGCCCTTTCTTATTTTGTGTCTTTATTTTTTTATACTATTTCTTTTTTGTCATTGTGTGTTTGTTTTGGCTTAATTTATACAGTTTCTTTCTCGGGGGAATGGGGCTGTGATGATCTTGCTCTCAAACAAAGTGGGCTTTTCTGCTCTCTAAGAAAAAAGAGTTGAGTCTATTCATTAAATGTGTGTGAGAACTTCTACTATCTCTGTCGTTTACTGTGACTGTTTCGTACAGTTGTCTTGCTTATTAACTTGGATTAGTGCCGATTTGCCCTGTGATGCCGCAAATACGTTTCGCGATGTAACTTCGATGTCTCCCTCTTGGTTCTTGCTATGCATATCTGCTGCTATGCACATCTTTTGCAGAAAAGGTGCAGACTAGGACAGTTATCTCTGTTGTCGGATGTTGCGTAGCCTCCTGCGACTGATCAGTGTTTTGCGGAAGTGCGGTGATGGTGTAGAGTTGGGATTTGCGGTGGTCTTTTTGCATATGAGCAAGTCTGAGCTAAAGTATTTCTTTCTCAATATCTTTCGGATATGTTTATATTCTGTTTTATTTTCTAATGACACTATGAATATTTTATGCTATTTAGTAGTTAATCTGTTTTAATATGCGAGCTACTTTTAGGCTCCGCTATTTTTTAAACGGGTTGTTTATTTTTTCTTTGGACTTTATTCGAACAGCTTTTTCCCCCCATTATCTTTAGCTGTGATGATAGCGTTTGTCAGATGGGCCGGCATTTTGTCGCAGTCCAAAAGTTCGCGCTCAATGTGTTTGAATCTGTATATGATCTTGGCAATATTTGGACGGCTTGCTTGGCAAGCAACCATTTGCCACCAAAATATTCCTGTGATATGTAAACAAATCGAAACCAAATCTGAGCCGAATAATTTGGTATTTATATTTATTATTTTTTGCGATTTGCTTTTCGTGGGCTATTTCGCTATTGAAAAATAAATATATTAAATAAGTTTTTCGGTCTTGCTTTCCAAAACATACAGAAATTGCTTTGTTCTGTTTTAATATATGAGCTACTTTTAGGTTCCGCTATTTTTGAAATAGATTGTTTATTTTTTCCTTTGGACTTTATTAGAACAATTTTTGTTTCCCTTATCTTTGGCTGTGATTATAGCGTTTGACAGATGGGGCGGCGTTTTGCTGCGGTCGAAAAGGTCGTGCCCAATTTTTTTGAACATGTATCTGATCTTGCCAATATTTGGACGGCTTGCTTGGCAAGCAACCATTTGCCACCAAAATATTCTTGCGATATGTAAACAAATCGAAACCAAATCTGAGCCAAATAATTTGGTATTTATATTTATCCTTTTTTTGCAATTTGTTTTTTTGGGGCTATTTGACTATTGAAAAATAAATGTGTTAAATCAGTTTTCCGATCTTGCTTTCCAAAACATACAGAAATTGCTTTGGAATTTCCTATCTGCCTTATAGTTATACAAACACTAAGTTATATGGCTATAGTTGCTAGAGGTAAAAATATGCGATTGTTTTGTTGCCTTTTTAAATTGCTGTTTCGTATGGCATCCACTCTTTTCTTGAGAATCTATACATTGCTATGTAGCAGTTAAACTAATTCTTTAATATTTTCCGTCACGTTATAGTTTTAATAATGTTAATTTATTCATAACTTTAATGCTCCGTATGTACATATATGTATCTATGTATGTATATATGCATATGTACATATATGTATCTATGTATGTATATATGCACACTCATATATATGCATGTATATATGTATTATATTCATTATTTTGTATATTTTTATTAATTAAACTATTATTTTTTGCGAATCAAGAGGAAGCCTCTACTGCTTCCATGTCGCGAAGTGAATTGGAAGCCTCTTCTGGGCGGTGGGTTCTGCTAAGCCTTTCTTTCTGTGTGCCGATATAATATGCTTCGTATCTCTCATATAATTTGTGCACTACCTTATTATCTTTGTTGCTTATAATAATAATAATGATATGCATTGAAAAATCTCAACCGACTCCATGCCTCATATAGATGCATGATGCATGTGGTCTTAATTTTTCCTTTCATGCTACAAGTTTTTTACACTTGCAAGCAATATTAAGGTTTTGTTGCACGTGCTCTTCATGGGGCAGTGCAAGGCTTGACTGTATAAGAAATAACAAGTCATGGGAATGTGATCTTAGGATTTAAATATAATTTCTATTGATGCATTCTTTTTATTGCATAATAAATATCTATCTATATATATATGTGTGTGTATGTAAGTATGTATATATATATACAAATGCATACATATATATACAAAGGGAGAGAGAGAGAGAGAGATGGTAGCTTAGTAATCATAGGCATATAGTTCAAACTGAAGAAATAGTTATTTGGAAAACCTTCTGGCATATAGGTAGATAGTTCTGTTAATAAAAGCAATATAACAAATAGAAGGGAAAAAAAAGAACAGATGTATTGTTTAGATATAGCATGCCAACTGTGGAAACTCTTCTTTTGGTTGGTTATTGCTTTATTTCCAACGTTTCCTATGGTTGGGGTGGTATAAGAAATTGTTGTAGAAATTTCTAGGTGAAATACGGGAAAAGAAATATAAAAATTGTATTTTGCAACTATATTTTTTTGATGAGATGTGCCTTCAAATTGTTACTTAATTGTGGTGGTTAACTATGAGTTGCTTTGTTACGCCCCAGAGCTGCTTTAGATATAATGGAAACTTGGCTTAAATAATGAGATAAAAATATATCTGCATGCAATTTTGATATAAAAATATATTTGCATGCAATCATTTAATATAAATAGCAAAACCGTGCTCTGGTTATAATGTGATTAATTATAGAAGGAATTTATGGCTTATGTGTCTATGAAACTTTATAGTAGGAATTTATGACGTATACTTTTTTCCCCCTTTTTTTCCATTATTATGCTTTTCTTTCTTAGCTTTTTTTTTGCATTATGCCCAACATATATGTATTTCGCACATATGAATCTTATTTGTGTTATGGTAGAATATATAGCCGGATCTTTTTCCCTGGTGATTTCATAAATTGCAGGTATTTATTTTGGATATATGCATATTTATATTTAATGAAAAAAATTGGCTAAAAATATGTATGATTTTTCTTTTACATTGTCAAAGACTATCAAGTTAGCTATCGTTTTTTTTAATAAAGAGCTGGTTTTTATATCGGTATCAAATTTTTTTTTTCTTTGCATCAAGCAGATCTGAAGTAGCGCTTTTTTTTTTTTTGCTTACTATTCGATTTGTAGAACAGCGAAAAAAAAGTAAGTTAGAAAGTCTATTTGGAGCAAAAAAAAAAAAATTATTTCTAACAATTTTTCTATTAAATGTTTTGTACAAATTGTCAAAAAAAATATTGAATACTACTTTTTACTGTGTTCTATAATTTTTATACTAATGCTCAGCTATGGAATTGCTCTGTATTATTAAAAACGACATCTAACTTAATAGTCTTTGACAGTATCAAAGAGAACCTATATATATTTTTTTGAAATTTTTCTGTATATATAAATATGTATATTTCTGATTTACACATGTGCAATCGATGAAATAACAAAGAAATAAAATCCAGTCAAATACTGTGCCATGATAAAGACATGAGTAGAGACAGGATGATATGAAGGCGAGACATGGGACAGATGTCATTTTCAACTAGCATTGTGCAAGGTGCATCGAGGGTAAGGTAGAGGCCGTAACGAGTGCGATTGAGTCAAGGCGAGGTTGATTTAAACTTGATCTAATAAACTAGCGGGTCAAATCTACCATATAAATAAGTCAACCTAACTCACCGTCATAAGACTAATAATTCAAATTTGGAACAGACTGATGCACCTCAAAATGACTGCTTCATAGATGATCGGAGTCAAGCAATCCGAAGCAAAAAAAATACTAAAAAAAGGAAATATGTAATAAGTGAAAAATTATTAATTGAGAGGAAAAATATATGGGCCTTTTTGCATAAAAAATCCACTAGTTTTGGGCTTTTGCAAAATTGGGCCGCATTTTTCGATTTTACAGATTCGGTCCGGATTTTCAGCAAACTGACCAAAATACCCTTCTTACTTTTTCTCACTCCTCTTTTTTTCTCTATCCTCTCTTTTTCTCTCTCCTTTTTTTTTCTCTCTCATCTTTTTTTCTCTCTCTTTTTTTTTATCGCTATTTTTTTTTCCTCTCCGAAGAAGGCGGCGGAGGCGGAGGCGGAGGCGGAAATGGCCCGCCTCGCCTTTGCCCCTCACGCCCTCACCCTCGCCCGCGCACCCCCGCCCTCCTCGCCTCCTACCCCACCGAGGCCGCACCGCGCCGCAATTTTTTTTTCTCCCTCTCCGATCCTCCTCCACCCGCCGTCCCCACCGCCGTCGCCGGCGACGAAAAAGAAGTGCTTCTTGGGGCCGAAAAGCACGCCGGCGAGAGATGGGAAAAAAATATAATTTCACTCCGGCGAGGGATGGATCGTGAAAAAAAAAATTATAGAGAAAAAAAAAATAAAATATAAAAAAAATATTTTTTCCTACAAGAAAGATCAAAAATTATAAAAAAAGGAAGAAGATATGAAATTGCATTGTTAAAATAAAATTACACTGTTTTTAAAAAAAATTGCACTGTTTTAACAAAATTTGCACTATTTGAGATAGAAATTATATTTTTTTAGGGTGAGATTTACACTTTTTATGCCAAAGTTGCACTTTTTAGCCAAATTTACACTATTTCTTCTTCTCTTCTTCTTCCTCCTTCCCCTCATCCTCATCCACACATACACACACCCACAATGTCGGCCTCCTCCTCCGCGGCCGCGGCACCGATGCCGGCGCCGGCGTGGCGGCCATAGTAGCAGCGGCGCTGGCGGCGCACGCGGCGCGGCGGGAGCAGGCGACGGCGCGGGAGTGTGTGTGTGTGAGATAATTAATTATCTCACACTCCCACTCGGGTAGGGTGTGAGATAATTAATTATCTCCAAAAATTAATTGAGAGGGGATGAGGAGCTGGACTCCACAAATTAATTGGGCTTTTGCATAAAATTCCACTAATTAATTGAGAGGGGAGGAAGAAGGAAGAAGAAGAGGAAGAGAAAAAAATTGTACAAATTTTTTTTAAAGAGTGTAATTTTATTTAAAAAGTATAAATTTTATTTTAAAAGAGTATAATATTTTTTTCAAATAGTGTAATTTTTATTAAAACAGTGTAAAATGGTGCAATTTTGATTTTTAGTTGCACTATTTTTCATTTTTTTACGGGCTTTTTTTGCATTTAACCCCTTAACAAAATTTTTTTTTACAAATAGCCCTATAAAATTTTAATTTGCAAAATTGGCCCTATCTCTGCCACGTGAGCGCCACGTAAGCGCCAAGAGAAGTTTAAGTTGAACACGATGAATCATTCACCGTATTCAAACACGGTGAATGATTCACCGTGTTCCCCTTCTATCCTTAGGTTGCCGTGAATGTGTGGTGATGATGATGATGATGATGAAGGAGGAGGAGGGAGGGAACGAGGAGGGAGGAGAGGGATGCGGCGGAGGTGGGAGGGAAGGAGGAGGGAGGAGGAGAGGGGATGCGGTGGCGGCGGGCGACGGCGGAGAGCTCGAGGAGGGAACCGAGAGAGAAATAGGGAAAGCTCGGGGGAGAGAGAGGAAGGGAAGTCGTGCGGGACATTGAACACGGGGAATCATTCACCGTGTTTGAACACGGTGAATAATTCACCGTGTTTCAACCTAAACATTCATTCCAACATGGCGCTTATGTGGCGCTTGCGTGGCGGGTATAGGGCTAATTTTGTAATTATAAATTTGATTGGGCTATTTGTGATTTTTTTTTTTTTTGAAAGGGCCAAATGCAAAAAAAGCCCTTTTTTTACACTTCATTGCACTTCATTACACCATGTGTAAAATGGTGCGAGGCGCGAGGTGCGGGGGCCGGCGGTGAGGGCGTCTGCGGCGAGGGCGCGGGGCGCGAGGCGCGGGGGACGCGCCCCCTGCGTCCCCTGGAGGCGCGGGGCGCGGGGCGCAGGGGGCGCAGGCCCCCTGCGCCCCCCGCGCCCGCGCCCCCTGCGCCCGCCCGCCCGGGCCCGAGCCCCCGCCCCTGCGCTCGCCCGCCCGGGCCCGGGCCTGGGCCCCCCCCGCCCGCCCCCCCCGGTGGGCGCAGGGGGCGCGGGCCCTGCGCCCCGCGCCTCCAGGGGACGCAGGGGGCGCGTCCCCTGCGCCCCCCGCCCCCCGCGCCTCGCGCCTCGCCGCGCCCTCGCCGCCGACGCCCTCACGCCCTCACCGCCCCCCCCCCGCACCTCGCGCCTCGCGCCTCGCTCCTCGCTCCTCGCGCCTCGCCGCGCCCTCGCCGCCGACGCCCTCACCGCCGGCCCCCGCGCTTCGCGCCCCGCGCCCTGCCGCGCCCTCGCCGCCGACGCCCTCACCTAACAACCCGGCCCCCCCGCACCTCGCGCCTCTCGCCTCGCGCCTAGGGGGTAATGAAGTGTAACGAAGTGTAAAAATAGTGTAATGAAGTGTAAAAAAATGAAAAATAGTGCAACGAAAATTAAAATGGTGCAACTAGGGTGTAAAATAGTGCAACGCAGCGGCCGAGCTTAGTTGCACACTTAGTTGCACCATTACACATTAGTTGCACTATGTTACACCCTAATTGCACCATTTTGATTTTCGTTGCACTATTTTTTATTTTTTTACACTTCATTACACCATGTGTAAAATGGTGCGAGGCGCGAGGTGCGGGGGCCAGCGGTGAGGGCGTCGGCGGCGAGGGCGCGGCAGGGCGCGGGGCGCGGGCGGGGCGCGGGGGCCGGCGGTGAGGGCGTCGGCGGCGAGGGCGCGGCGAGGCGCGAGGCGCGGGGGGCGCAGGGGACGCGCCCCCTGCGTCCCCTGGAGGCGCGGGGGGCGCAGGGGACGCGCCCGCCCGCCCGCCCGGGCCCGGGCCCCCCCCGCCCTGCGCCGCGCCCCCGCCCGGGTCCGGGCCTGGGCCCCCGCCCGCCCCCCCCCCCCCCGGTGGGCGCAGGGGGGCGCTCCATGCGCCCCCCCTGCGCCGCGCACGCGCGCGCCCCCAGGGGGCGCAGGGGGCGCCCCCTGCGCCCGCGCACGCGCCCCCAGGGGGCGCGTCCCGGGGGGAGAGGGGCGCAGGGGGACCGCGCCTGCGCTCCCACCCGCGCCCGCGCCCCCTGCGCTCGCCGCGCCCTCTGCGCGCGCGCCCACCACCCCCCCGCGCGCCACCTCCGACGCCCCCTCCCTTCCTCCTTTCCGTTTATCTCTTCGACCCCACGACTATGGCCGCTCCTCCTCCTCCGGCTTCGACCGCATCGGTTTAAAATTATTTTGGAGTGCGAGGAAAGAGAGAGAACGGGGATGAGGATGGAGAGCGGAGGAAGAAGGAAAAAGTAGAGAAAAAAATGGTGCAACATTATTCTAAATAGTGTAATTTGGTCTAAAGAGTGTAAATTTCATCTCAAAAGAGTGTAATTTCTTTTTTAAATAGTGCAACATTCATTAAAACAGTGTAAATATTTTTTAAAACAGTGTAATTTTTTTTAACAGTGTAATTTCATCATATTCTTTATTTTTCTCTATTTTTTGTTCTTTTCAGAAACAATTTTTATTTTTTATTTTTTTCTTTACAATTTTTTTTGTCACGACACATTGCCCTCGCCGGAGTGTAACTATATTTTTTCTCTCCCTCGCCGGCGTGCTTTTCGGCCCCAAGAAGCACTTCTTCTTCGTCGCCGGTGGTGGCGGCGTGGACGGCGGGTGGAGGAGGATCAGAGAGGAAAAAAAAAAAGAGTTGCGGCGAGGCGCGGCCTCGGCGGGGTCGGAGGCGAGGAGGGTGGGGGTGCGCGTGCGAGGTCGAGGGCGTGAGGAGCGAGGGGGGAGGCGTGCCGTTTCCACCTCCGCCTCTGCCGTTCGGAGAGAAAAAAAAAGAGTGAGAGAAAAAAAAAAGGAGAGAGAAAAAAAAAGAGGAGAGAGAAAAAAAGAGGAGTGAGAAAAAGTAAGAAGGGTATTTTGGTCAGTTTGCTGAAAATTCGGACCGAATCTGTAAAATCGAAAAATGCGGTCCAATTTTGCAAAAGCCCAAAACTAGTGGATTTTTTATGCAAAAAGGCCAAATATATGTAAGAAAGAGAAAATTTGTTAATTGTCAACATTGGATAAAATGTCAGGCTGCCATGGTCGATTGGGCTAAGGCCCCTTGATCTGACTTGAGCTGAGTTATTGCGAACTTGATCCCTTATACTCAACAAACTAAGTAAACTGTCAGGTCGGGTTTGTCCAAGCAAATTTCAATCCGAATTGCTACCCTTAGCTAGGATGAGTAAAAAGTGCAACTTTTTGTGATCATGGTGCTCCAACATCCACAGTTTGTTTTTCTAATACTTAGATTAGCCGGCCCAAATTCAAAAATTATTTATAATTAAAATTATAGTTTTTTTAAATTTAATTGTCTGTAACTGCTGGCTACCGTAATTTTAAAATTCGGAAGTTGTGAAAGGTTCTTAACTTATATTTGCCAATTCTGAATCTGATTCGACCCACATTCTAATCTTGGAAGGCTAGCTGGGCCGACCCGGGCCGACCCATCAAGTATGCATCAGATCGGAGTGGTTTGGATGGTAGCGGATCGGATCGAATTGGTTCGGGTCGAAACCCACCAAGTTGCCGCCAGGATAACAACACCTCAAAACCGACTGTGGGCATAACCTCTGCACTGTATCGACCAATAGCTCGCCTTCGGTTGACGTAACTCGGAGCACCATTGAGGCGGGTGCGATTTAGGGGTTCTTTCTTGGTGTCCTTAGAATGCTATACTACATATAGCACTATAAAAGGCCGACACCGGCGCATGGTGCAGCGCCTCGGCGACCTGCGCTCCTTTCGAGGCGTTTTTTCTGGTGGGCGACGCGTTCTTCTACGCTGCTGATCTCTCTCCGTCCAGCAAAAATGGTAAGAGATTCATCAAGCACCGCTTTCAATTTTTCGCAAAATTCAATTCTCCCCGATGGAAATCACGGCGTGCGCTGAGGATCTCTCGATAAATAGATCGTCGGGCATCTTTACTTGTAGGGATCGGCAGTGTTTTGATGCGTGAAAGCTAATTAGGTTTAGATGGTTTTATCATTTTAGATCTCTCGATCCGGAGGCTTTGGTGAAAGCTAATTAGGTTTCTCTAGCTTCGAATTGGGGCCTTGGTTGATTTGTGTCGAGTCATATGCCTATTCCTCGGATCTGAGTGTATCCGGTAGATATTCTCGAGGATATAGGGATGTGGATAACATATTTGAAGGCCTGTTTTGATGCCATTATTCCGAGAAACTCCTCCGGCTCATTATTTCAGTACTTGTTTGTTCATTTTTCATTAATTATAGCTGTTACTGACGCTAGCTCGATCTTAGTTTTAGTTTTTTTCGCTAGATGGCTTACGAAATTTTCGAATCTTCACTTTACAGATACCTTATGCTGTTTTCGTTGTCAATATTTAGATTTCGGCAACTTCAGTTATTGATATGCGGTTGATTAAAGCACGCTTTGTTAATGTTAAGAGTGTTCTGTAAAAAGAAATTAGTGTGCTGTTCTATCCACTTAAAACGATCATTGGATTGGTGCTTGTTGCATTGGCACGTGAACTGTCTTGATCATAACCATTTTCTATACGTATATCGGTTCTGCTCATTCACTGGTTTTCATAAGTACTTCACTTACTGGGATGAATCGAACCTTTTTTTTTGTTTTTTTGTTTTTTTTTTTTGTTGGGAGCAGACAACCTCAAGGAGGCTTGCAGACAAGAAAATTGCAAAGTTTCAGAAGAATATCACGAAGAGGGGATCCGTTCCTGAAACAACAGTCAAGAAAGGCTACGACTATCCTGTCGGGCCTATTGTGCTTGGCTTCTTTATCTTCGTTGTCATTGGATCATGTATGTCCTTCTATATCTGATTATAGGCTATCTGATACTTTGGACTGCGTTGCTTCATTAGTCATTTTTATAACTAAAACATTAAAAGAGTTGGTATAAAAAAAGGGTGCTACAGTGGTGACACTGTAATACTCATCGATGCTCTTGGTTTTTGCCTTTAAGTCTGTGCTTCTCGTTACTTTGTACCTTCTATCTTCTTAGTTTTGTGCTCATTAGTTCTGTCAATACAACGAAATTTGTTGCTTCAATCCTTATGAAAATACATGCATCCCTTGCTTGACTTGGCATTTATAGAATGCTGCTGAGGCTTGTAGCGTGATTGACCTAGCAGATCACTCTGTGGACCTCAACTGTATGAACAATGTAAATGTTATTTTTAGTGTTCATGGTTGAGATAAAAGTGAATAATTACGGATTTCGTGTTTTTCAACAATTCTTTAATTTGATTTTATGTTTTGTGCTTAGTCAACTTATTCCTAGTGGTCAGCTTTTAGGTTATGTTTTGTTACAGTTTGTGTGTTTATAATTGTATCTGCTTGTCTCAATGACACTTCGCTGAATCACTTTCTACATCTTTTTGCCAAACTCTCCATTGCACCTAAGTTTCTTGTTATACATGTATTCCATTTTTAGACAGTTATGAGCATCACTTGCGATTGTCGGCAATTTGAAATTTGGTTTTAATGTTTCTATCAAGAATTTTCTTGAAAAACAAATATTTTCAACTTTTAGTCGTCATTTGGTGGAGAAAGCTGAAAAGCAAATATTATTATCCATTTTTAGTTTCGGATTTAGGAACTATTAGTCAAGGACATCTCTTAGATATTTCTTTTTCTGGGAGATGGCATCATGGCAGCTTGTTGTTTGCCAACAAAGGTAGTGTTGAGCGAAAATGAAGATGAACTCATTGTTCCTCAGTTCAATGTGTAGATATGTTCGCGTTGCTCTGTTTAATGTGACATTAGCTTGGTCTGTTCGCGTTGCTCTTGGAGTGCTTTGGGGTTGGGGGGGCGACCCAGCTCGGACTAGCAGGTGCCCGGAACCTTCTGTTGTTGTCAACCTCCCTGTTAAATAGGGTACACCCCTGTTTCTTCAAAAAAAAAAAAAAAAAGTGTAGATATGTTTACTTCTTGGTTCTTCGATCCCACTATGGATGTAAGGTTCAGGTGAAGGGATTCAATTTGCTGATGAATCTTAACTATTTAAATGTTGCTGTTTAGAATGGATTATTGTTTTATAGTTCGAACTAGTGTATTGTGAAGGGAAATATTACTATTTTCTTTTTTGCAATAACTCTGAAGAGCTTATATACATAAATATTTTTATAATTGTGCGTGACAAATGACTATCATAAGACTTGAACACCATAGAAACAGTGCCTTCAGTGGAAACAAAGCCAACTCTTGTCTACAACTTATCTATTTTGTCTTATTATATAAAAGTGTGAATATTCACGATAGATCAAGTGAATCTTAAAATCCCCTTTTTTTCCCCCTCGAAAAGAAAAGAATCTTAGAATTCCTTTTACAAAATTAAGTTGCAATTGTTGGCGCATTTTTTTCTTTGTATGGCTGTATTCAATCGAATTGTACTAGCTACTGTTTATTTAAAGCCTTCATTAGCAGCCTGAACCGAAGTATACTTTTCCACCAGCATGTGAATTGACTGTTGTGAATGCTTGTCCTGTTCGTTAAGAATACTGTACTTCTTGAAAATGCCATCTGCTCCTTTAGGCCTTTACAGGATTCAGTATTTACTTCTAGCATGTGAGCATTTACTTCTGATATGTTGTACTTGTTCAAGAAGTGGAAGCGAAAAGAAGTATGCCTACAATGAGTTACTAGAGCATCTTATTTCTTGTGGTAGAAAATCAATATTTTTGCATTGTTTTATGATGTGCTTTCAGCAGGAATGTACTTGTGCAGAAGAAATCCAATATATTTGGCAAGTATATCATTTTTTACCTTGAAATGCCAAGCTCTTTCTGGGTCTAACCTGATTTGGAAACTGATTATTCCATTGAAAAAGGAAACTGATTATTCTATTGAAAAACCTTGTATGTTGTGGCAGGAGTTATTATTTTTTTATTTCTCTTCTGCTGATTTATGAGTTGGTTGTTAATCAATTATCTGTTGCTGCTTTAAGATGCTGTCATCTGTGTTAGAAATCTGTCCGGGCTGTCGCTGTTCTTAATACCTTTCCTTTTCTTTTTTTCGTCTGTTGTGTTTGCAGCTCTCTTCCAGATCATTAGGACGGCCGCAAGTGGTGGTGTGGCTTGAAGGCTGATGACAAAGAAAGTTCGGTCGTGCATAGGGCTTTGAGAAGTCTTAGTTATCTGTGAACTGACATATATTTTAGGAGAGATGTTGTGCGGGAGATGATGTCAATCATCACTAAATTTGATTTAATACAATAAATGGTGCGTTCCAGTGAACTCTAGTGCATATCTGTTTACCTATATCTTTGAACGTAGTTAATGCCAGACATACTTATAATTCTACTTGATGATAATGGTTACTTGGTATGTTATGCGGATCGAGATAAAACAGAGATTGATTGGAATGCAGTAAGATTTTGTGTGGATACATGTTAGAAATTGATCTTTCACAGGTAAAAATGCTCTCATTTCGCAGAAAAAGTGACCATAACCCCCCTCCCTGAATCGTATACATATATACGGCAAAAGAGAGCTCAAATGTCTAGAAACTTCTCCAGGGACACCTTTCTGTTCTTGATTTATTCTACTTTCTTGGAAACAAACAGCCCTGCAAGAAAAAAGATGAGAATTTTTCATGGACTTTGCTGCTACAAACGGCCCTTACTCGGAATCCAGAGTTTACAAAGAACCAGCAGCCTCTTCGTGACGTGGAACAGTTTATTTAGGTTGCGGAGGGGCTTGCAGGTAGCGGGACCATGGATTTCACAAGCGTGGGCTCCGAGTTGGTTCCGCTTGGCCTGCCGGCGCCACTTTGCCGGTCTCTCCTCTTATGACATAGACTGATGCATGTGTTGGCAGTTTTCGGAGGCAGGCCATTTGGATTCATTAAGAATTTACAGATTTACAGATTTTACAGGGCCGGGCCATCTGGATTCATTAAGGATTTACAGATTTTTGCTTATGATTTAGGCGTCAGATTCCTGGACCCCAGGTTCCTGGCTAAGGACATGGTGTTACGCTGCTTATTATTATTTGCCTTGTTTTTAGTATCTGTTTGTTTGGTTAACACTTGATTAGGTATAGCATTATTCAGATACTCGTGCAGTAGAGACAAAAGCTTTCTCCACAAGCATCCGTGCTTGCCGGCTGGCTGGTTGGACGGTCGGATAGGTGCGCGCTCAACTCATCCTGATCGTTGAACAAAAATTTGGTGGGTACCATTAGTTTGGGGATGGTGCCGATGGGCGCCGTGTGGCACATCCCACGACGCCCATCCCACCAAAAAAAAAAAATGTACCCCTGCGTTTTAGAGAGAGAGAGAGAGAAAGTACAAGGGGAAAGGGGATGGGCGCCGTGGGATGTACCACACGGCGCCCATCGGCACCATGCCCAAACTATGGTGCCTACCAAATTTTTGTACCAAATTTTTGTCCCTGATCGTTGTAATGCACAGTCACGGTTCGGAAATAGGAATTAAATATCGAACTGCCGTAAGATGATGTCACTGTCCCAATTGTTTGGAGAGGTCGTCCGTCCTCTCCTTCCTGCAATCCTGCCTTCTATTGTTTTTCCGTAACTAGCCTACAATAAGATAGGCTTAAGCTGCTATTTAAGGTAAAAATTATAAAACTTACACTATAAATCATTTTGATTCAATTCCCCAAACTTTCAAAATTTTAATTTTAGTATTCAATTTTTTTAATTTTTTTAATTTAAGTAATTTGATGACTTTTCGGATACAAAATTTAAACTAATTGTTTACTTCAATAAATTTATAGTTACGTAAATTATATAAAATATATTAATTAAATCTGTAAAGATAAATGATGTATTTAAATTTTAAAGTTAAAAAGTCACAAATTGACTCAAATCAAATAAATTAGAAGATTAGTTAATAAAATCAAAAAATTTAAAGATTTGTTGGTCTGATCTAAAGATCATCTGAGGTAAATTTTATAAATTTGTACCTCTATTTAAATAAGCTGATACTATTAAGGAAATTTCTTCAATCAGTGAGAATAGAATAAATAGGAAAAAAAAAAAAACATTTATTAAAAAAAATTACTAACAGAAAGAAATGTTACACTAGTTTAATTCCAAGCCCTCTTTTAAAATCCCGCGCCCTACTAAGTGGTTTGTCAATTGGTGACCAGTATCATTGAAGTTAATCTACTATTTAATATATTTAAAATTTAATTTTTTTAATTTTAAAAATTACTGACTTAATGATCAAAGAGTTTTAAAGTCGATTTTTTTTGGATAATTTATACGAGACTTTTGGTAGCTGAACAACGTATAATAGTTATTTTAAATTTAGATCTATTGAAAGACTCACTTTTGAGCGAGATTTTATTAACTTTCATCTTAAATAATATTTGTGACGCTGGAAAAATAGGATTTGTACGAATCCTCTACCATCTCTCTTCTCTCTCACATGATTCTGTACTAAGGGGGAATTGAACCTTATCCTATTACCCCGTTAAATTAGTTGTGTTTGTGCAGTCATCTCATTTGACAACCAAAAAAAAAAGAAAAAAGAAAAAAGAAGAAGAAGAAGAAGATAGAGTGGCTTCATCCACTGGGACCACAATTATACATTTATATAAATTATTAATACGATGTGATTTCTCATCATTTGCATAATTCATGTACGGAGCTCAACACGCTGAGCCATCCTCCATCCACGAAGAACGAACATATAAATTCAAATTACAAATTTTAATTTTGATTTATAGATTTAAATTTAATTTGTAATTTAAATTTAAATTCTGAATTTAATTTTGAAGTTACCATGAAATTTTTAGTTCAATACTTTAACAGTTTTTTGTTAGATATTCCAAATTATTTTAATAGTTTTAATAAAAATTGAAGTTTGATTTTTAAATTAAAAATTTGATATCTTTAGTTTAAATTTAAGTTTGATTTTGAAATTTGGACTTCAACTTGATTGTGATTTGTATTATGAATTTAATAATTGTAAAACTATCTATATATACATACATATATTTAACTATCTAGATAATGTTTGAGGACTCTGATTGGCAATTGAGTCACAACATTATTTATTTTGCTGCTCTTTAATGGATATTATAATGATTTTTTAAATTTGTGAAATTTAATTTTTGTATATTTTAAATACTCTAAATTAATTTCAACGGTATAAATTATCACTTTGGAGCCAGATAAACCAAAAACAGTTGGTAGGGGAAGGCCTCTGTTCACTTAACATGATATTAATTTGCTGGATATTTAGTGTGCTTTTTTTTTGGGATTAAACAGGAATAGATATATTCTTTATGAACGGGGAATACCCTATTTAGTGTGCATCTTAATTGGGGGAGAAGAGACATATAGTTTCTCTTCCCCTTTCTTTCTTTTCCTAGTCACTCTAACAATTAATGAGCTGCACCTAATTAAATAGAGTAATGCTTCAATACACCGGGTCATTTAAATCTAACCGTTTATTTTTTAAGGGTATGATTGACTTTTAAATATTAGTGACATACTCAACAGGTTACCAATTAAAATCAATTATAAGGATAATGTTGGAAAAAAACATGCTAACAAAGTACCAAATTAATAGTTTCCAATATTTTGTTTCCTTATTTAATTTTTTTTTACTTACCAAATTAGATAGTGGCTAATTTTGTAAGTAACTAATCCCAAATTCGAAATTAAAACTTAACTTGAGTTAAACCTTATACTTATTATAGTATAAATTAAATTTTAAATGGGTAACAAATTTCAAATTCAAATTATTAATTCACTATTAAAGTAACATAAAAGTTCGAAAATATTAATCTATTTTAAATTCGAGTTTAATTTATACTGTACTTATAAACCCAACTTTTATTTTTTATTTAAATAAAAAATTTCTATTTTTGAAAATAAAATTTAAATTATTAATTCAATATTGAAACAGCATTAAATATTAATCAATTTAAATTGTAAATTTGGATCTAATTTAAATCTTGATGGCTCTATTAGCTCTATTGGTTTGATTTTTCAGAATTGAATTATTCTTGTTATATTGGTTAAAATTTTATTAAATTTAATAACTCCATTGATTGTGAATTATTCTAATTCAATTTTCTCAAAATTATTAAATTTGATAAAAAGTTTATAAATTCAATCAAATCTCTTTTTTTAACAAAACTATTTTGAAGCATAGCCGAATAAGGGTGAGAGTTGTGGACTAATACTAGACTAGATATCATAAACGGCCAAAAGTCCAAAATTGTCCAAACAAATATAGCTAAAGTGAATTTCTTAATGACCGAAAGGCCCTCAATAGGGTACCGGTTAATGGGTACCGGAGAAAATATAGCAGGTCAATAGCTTTGCTTTAGTAAATTATAGCCGTTCATTGTAATAAAATTAACGAACAGGATTAAAGTGGTGTATAGAAGAATCTCTCAATTAAATAACCCAAATGTATTATCACCACACGAGAAAATGACAGCATAGAAGTGGTCCCTCCACAACACTACGCCGTGAAATGTAGATAGACGTGAATGCATGATAAAATAATTAAGCGTTGCTTCGAGTATGATCAATTTTTTGGCGATTCTCTCATTTGGCAACATTTATAAGACCTTTTCAGTAAATAAAAAAAGTAGTATAAGAAAAAGTAAACGCTTGTAAGAGAGGACAAAGGAAAAAAGATACCACTGCAGCGGTCGGAGATGCCCTGTCATGTATTTAATATTACCTATAATACAGTTGACATTTTAATAATATATATACATATATATATATATATAAGCAATCAATCTGCAGGAGTTAATTACTTAGACGAAGTCTCTACAGTTATTCTTGATTGTAATTCTATAAAATTATCATTGAGGAACAAGTCTTATTATATCTTTTTAATTACTAAGATTTATATAAAAATTTGAAATCTTAAGGAATAAGATTTGTAATTCTATAAATATTTTTAGACTGTAGACTGTAGACTTAGCATTTTACGATGGAAAAAATTACTAAATGTCGGTCTCATATAGTTAGCCCAAGCATGGACGGAATTATCAGACAGGCAGCTAAAGCGGCATTGTGGGTTGCATAGGTTACATTTTTTTTTTTTTTTTTTTTTTTATTTAAAGTTAAAAAGAGTGGGTTGGGTAGGTAGATTATTTTTTTCTATTTTTATCCAGAGTTAAAGAAGTTATTAGGCATCCTATATTTTATTCGAGCAATATAATATTTGATATATATCTTAAAAGTATTTATAAATTTTATATTTTATGCGTCTAAAGACTAATAATTTTACACTGATATTATTATTATTATTATTAGTATTATTATTATTATTATTATTATTAAAATTTAAAAAGAAAAGGGTAAATGTTTGAGTTGGGGGATATATCATATATATATAGGTACCATTTCTCTACCCTATATAAGCTAGCTGTATCCCTTTCGTTTCTTTCTCGCCCCACAAGTCGCCCCCATCTTATATAGTTAGTTACCTCTCTCTTTAATTAATTCTCAAGTAAAGAAATTTGCAACGTTAATTGATTCGACCATCGGTCATGGAGTTTGTGTACCTGTTTCTGCTGCTGACTTTGCTGCTGCTGCTGCTGCTGCGGCTGGTGCTCCGCGGGCGAGGCCTCAGCGGCGGCGGCGGCAGGAAGAAAGCGGTGGTGCCGCCGGGGCCGTGGGAGCTCCCCGTCGTGGGCAGCCTCCACCACCTGGCGGGGAAGCTGCCGCACCACTCCCTCCGCGACCTGTCGAAGCGGTACGGGCAGCTCATGCTGCTGAGGTTCGGGGAGGTGCCGACCCTGGTGGCGTCCTCCCCCGAGGCCGCGCGGGAGATCATGAAGACCCACGACATCGCCTTCGCCGACAGGCCCCTCATCCTCGCCGCCCAGATCATGTCCTACGGCAACAAGGCCATCATCTTCGCTCCCTACGGCCACTACTGGCGGGAGCTGCGCAAGCTCTGCATCCTGGAGCTGCTCAGCGCCAAGCGCGTCCTCTCCTTTCGCTCCATCAGGGAGGAGGAGGTGCGCAGCCTCGTGCGCTCCATTAATCAAGTTACCGACCACTCCGTCGTCAACCTCAGCAGCAGATTGTTCGCGCTCATGAACGACATCACCATAAGGTCGATCGTCGGCGACAAGTGCAAGCAGCAGGACGTCTTCTTGGACGCTCTGTCCAAGTCGGTAGAAGCCGCGGGGGGGTTCAATATGGTGGACCTGTTCCCGTCTTCCACCCTCGCCAGGCTGTTCTGCGGGATCGCCGCCGAGCTGAAGAAGTGCCACCACAGGCTCGACGCCATCCTGGACGACATCATCCGGGACCACGTAGAGACCACGAGGCACAAAGAACGCGGATCGGAGGAGGACTTGCTGGATGTTCTCCTAAGAATCCGAGACGAAGGGTTCCTTCAGTTTCCTCTGCCGATCGAATCCATCAAGGCCATCATCTTGGTATAAATTTTTCTTTCTTTCTTCTTTTTTTTTATTCTTTTCCAAACAAACTTAAAAAATCAAAACAAACTAAAAAAACAAAAAGTTTTCCTTCCTTAATTAATTTACTTCAATTATGTGTATATATATATATATATAGTAGAGATATATATATATATAGTAGAGATATATATATCGATGAATTAGTCTTGCGCGCGTTCGATCTCTAATTATGTATGTTAATCGATGCGATATGATCGGCGCCCGTCTCTTAATTACTGATCATCCAAGGACCTCTTCGGGGCCGGAAGCGAGACGTCGTCCACCACCGTAGAGTGGGCCATGTCCGAACTGGTGAGAAATCCGAGCGTGATGAAGAAGGCGCAGTCCGAGGTGAGGGAGGTCTTCGGAGCGAGAGGGAAGGTGGCGGAGGCGGATCTCAAGGAACTGAGCTACCTGAGATTGGTCGTCAAGGAGGCACTGCGGCTGCACCCTCCGGTCCCGCTGCTGCTGCCCCGGGAGTGCCGAGAGCCGTGTCGCGTGCTCGGCTACGACATACCGGAGAAGACGAGGGTGCTCGTCAACGTGTGGGCGATGGGGAGGGATCCGCAGATCTGGGACCATGCCGAAGAGTTCAAGCCGGAGAGATTCGACGAGAGCGCCGTGGATTTCAAGGGGACGGACTTCGAGTACCTGCCGTTCGGGGCGGGAAGGAGGATATGCCCGGGGATGTCGTACGGGCTAGCCAATGCGGAGATCGCGCTCGCTGGCCTGCTCTTCTATTTTGACTGGGAGATCCCCGACGGAGCACAGCCCAGCCAGTTTGATATGACGGAAGCCTTCGGAGTCACCGCACGGAGGAAATCGGACCTACGTTTGCTTGCCATCCCACGTTTCCCTTGTCCCGACGCCGACAAATAGATTAGATGATGATGCACTTACAGATGCACACATCACATGCATGTATGAATATGAATATATATATATATATATATGTGGTACATTTTATATATATTGAGTTTATCGATCGAACTGTAATTTTCTGCCAAATCAACTTGTTCAGCGATATATATATGGTTGCACAGCCAGTCTTAAGACCGTACGTAGAAACGTTTTCAACTTAAATTTTAATCAACTTGACTTGGATAAGTTGTTTTTTTTTACGTTTTGCTTTTTCTTTTTCTTTTTTTTTGAGTGAAAAGAAGAGGAAACGGAAGACCCACACTTTTATCGTCCATTACTCTTACGGTTATTCCGAAGAATAATATTATATGTACACTTATAAAATTGGTATGAATTTTAACACTCATCATCCAAAAAAAATTATTTCACACTTCAGTCGTTAGGAAGTTGTTGATTTGTTGTCGCATTTTAATTTTACCTTAATTCAAGGATAAATTAAGGTAAATCTTCGGCCCAACTACTTGCTGAAACGGGCTGTCAAGGAGGCCCGATTTCTGCCCTTCTCTGGAAGAAGAAAAGTCACGAAACTGTTGCCCTCAATAGAACTGTCAGAAAAAATTTAAGGGTTATGAGTAACGCTTGAGTTCACCTTACATTTATATGGGCTTATTACTATGTGATGTGGCTGACTTAATGTACGGTTAGTGGGTGAGTTATGGTGGACTAGATTTATTGCATCTTAAACCTATAAATTGTGGGAATCGCTAAGGCCAAACACACAATAGAAAGTGTGCTTTAATCATATTTTTCTAAAAAATTAAGAGTATTTAATATTTTTGGGTAACCTCTTTCTCTTTTTTTTCTCTCTTTTGCACACTTAATCGTAAGACGCGAAGATTCGGGCTAACAATAGAGAGCAAGACTTGCCCTTTCTCGTAGAGGAATGTGGGTACCGCACAGGCTTTGTGAGCAAACTTACTAAGTTTGTGACACTTCGCTCTAAATAGTGACAAAATCAATTAAACAGAGAAAGAGATGCAAAAATAATAAAAAATTGACTACTATAACTTTTATACTTTTATGTGCTAGTACGAAATTTTTCTATAATTTTAAATTTGTTAACTTTTTAACAAACAAACAGTGATGAAAACAAATAATTTTCCTGCCAATTTTATTTAAGATAAAAACTATCTTCTAACACAAAATCAATTATGAAAAAGCAAACAGCGCCGCATGGCGAAGCAAGCAAAAACTCCCTGGCTTACGATTAATAAGCCAATTATCTTTTCCCTATATTTTTTTTTTCTGTTGCTCACTTGTACTTAGGCGTTTGATTCGGCATAAGACGAACCGAAAAATTATTTTCGGTATGAAAAATACTTTTTCACTTGTTTGTTTCGATGTAAAAATATTTTACCATAAAAATAACTTTACGAATTTGAAAAAAAATAAAGTTTTCATTTTTCACTATTTTTTTTTCCTACAAACCAAACACTATAAAAAGTAAATTTTTATTCCACCGAAAACTTTTTTCTACGAAAAATTATTTTTTGTTGTTTTACGTTGAACCAAACGGACCCTTAACTTCGATTATAGTCATAGCCGATCAAAAAGGGCTAATTGCTCTACAAAAAATCTACACATACTTGTAAGAGCACTTTTGAGATTTTCTGTCATGACTTCCGATAATTAATTAAGTGTTAACTTCACGATCCAAAATGTTGTTGGATTACACCCTTAATCTAAGATTTATAATCCTGTCGTTTAAGATTTAAAAACTTCTTTAATTTTTAATAACACAAAAAAGAGGAGTTATAAGGTTAGTAGAGAAATATAGATTATTGGATGAAAGATTTCAAACAAAAATGATTGTAGGACTAGCATTACTCTTAACTGAAAACCTTTTTCTTTTAAGATGGACCACATAGTGGGAAAAAATTATGGGTTTGAATGGAGGGACAAATCCTAATGGGGAGTATCATGGGGTGTAAAACGGGCCGGGCGGGCCGCCCGGCTCGGCCCGGCACGAGAATGGGCCGAGCCGAGGCACGGCACAAGCACTATAGCACTCATGCCGGCCCGGCCCGGCCCGATAAACCGGGTCGTGCTGGGCCTCTTTCTTGTGGCTCATTGGCCCGGCAAGGCCCGGCAAAAGACGGGCGTGGACCGTGCCGGGTCTGAGGGAAGGCCCCGGCCCGGTACGGCACGGCCCGTATGGGCCGTTTCTACCGAGCTGGCACGGCCCGGCCACTAGGAGTTGGGTACAACCCAACTCGCAAGGCCTCCCAACTCCCAAAGCGCCCAGTGCTTTGGGAGTTGGGAGCCAGGCCTGTGCCGCCTTGGGGCTCTCCCAAGGGTCTGCGCAGACCCTTGGGAGTTGGGCATTTTGGTCCTCTTTGGACCAAAAATACCCTGGACCCCAACAGTCAAAAATTTGACTGTTGGGGAGGGTATTTTGGTCCAAAAAGTATTTAAAGAATTTTATTATTTTTATAAATATATTTTAAATTTTGAAACCTTTTCACTCATATATTATTTTCTAAAAAATAGTATATTTAAATTTTAATTTTTTTAAAATTTTATATACTTTTAAATAAAATTAATAAATAAAAAAGAACTTGCCCGCAGCCCGGCCCGGCCCGGCACGGCTCGTGTCGTCCGGGCCGGGGGGCCGTGCTGGGCTGAGGGTCAAAGAACTTCGGCCCGGCACGGCACGGCCCGACTTTGGGGCCGGGCTGGTCTCCGGCCCATTTTGGCGCGGCTTAATGTGGGCCGTGCCGGCCCGGCACGGCCCACATTACACCCCTACTATCACTTATATGGATATGAATTATGAAAAAGATGGCTGGATATCCACGTAGCTTTCCTATAGAGTCGACACAATCAATTCTTCACTTGCTTCGGACCGTCCCTAGCGCAAGTGGCAAAGGGCTTGATGGTTGATATCCGATGTTTCAAATTCGAAGCCTAGTTGCTTCACATTTTCAGCTAAGTTTATTTCTAAAAAAAATAAATGAAATAAGTAGCATGCTATCTTTCTCTTAAAAAAAAATTCTTCACTTAATTGCTGCATCAGTTCATATTGGATGGCCACCGGTTTAAAAATGAGTGGGTCTGAGTTGGGGAGATAAGATAAGAAAGCCTTGTGAAGTCCTTGCAAGTTGGACTTTTGTGGGTTACTAAGTTTACGCCGTACATACACAGTAGAGTATATAGTTTCTTCTACATTGTTTGTGATTAGAGGGAAGTACTTTGGAAGGAAATAGGGAGGGAAAATTAAGTCAACCACTCATTCTAATTCAATTAATAATTGGTTAGACCCCTTCTAGCTTTCAGAAGACAGGAAGAGAGAAAATCGGATATCAGTGTGTTTCTGTTGTATAATAAATATTTATTGTAATATATAAATCAGACTCCTTCAAAAACAAAAATTTTACCACTCATCTTGCTTAGGTTGCCTTAGATTAAATAACAATAATAAACTAACAATATTATTTTTACCATAAATCTCCGAAATATTTATATTGTAAAATTTTTGGCAAGATATATATATTATAATAAATTGATGACTTATTGGTATACATACTGTGAAAAATTTAGTGCACTTGGTTTAAAATGTTGAATAAATTTGTCAAACATCAATAAGACAGAAGATTCTTATGAGAAAGTAAAATATTTTTCATTGAAATAAGGATTTTTTTTTTCTCCGCAATTTCTCAAAAAACTCATAAAATGAAAAGATAACTCTCTCACTCTCTCTCCCTCTCTATTTTTTTTTTCTTTTTTGGGGGAAAAAAAACTCAGCACGTGCACGATTTATGTGGAACCTGCAAAAGGAGAATAGTACTAAACTTCAGAATTAAGTTTATTTGGTATAGAAAGATGACATCAATACCTCAAATCTTAATTAAGACTTAAGGAAAACATGAGACAGCAAGCAATTGCAGCTCCTCTTTCCTCCGAGCGGTCAGTCCAAAGGCCTCGCTCATGTCCAACTCACTTTGCTTTACTCCTGGCGGAAGTTTCCAATCAAAGTGAAAGAGCAGGGCAGCAAGGGTCAGTTCCACATTTGCTAGCCCGGATGATATTCCCGGGCACATTCTCCTCCCAGCTCCAAATGGTATGTACTCAAAGTCCATCCCTTTGTAATCCACCACGCTACCGTCGAATCTCTCCGGTACGAAATCTTCGGCATTGTCCCAGACGTGTCGATCTCTCCCGATCGCCCACACGTTGACGACTACCCTCGTCCTCTCGGGTATCTTGTAGCCCAGCACTCGACATGCCTCTCGGCACTCGCGAGGCAGCACTTTCCCCTTTTCCACGAAGACCTCTCTCGCCTCCGACTGCGCCTTCTTCA
This sequence comes from Puya raimondii, assembly GCA_016920855.1. Lineage (NCBI taxonomy): Eukaryota > Viridiplantae > Streptophyta > Magnoliopsida > Poales > Bromeliaceae > Puya > Puya raimondii. The sequence continues at coordinate 834,377 of JABWPP010000047.1, forward strand.
TCACTCTCGGATTCCTCATCAGCTCTGACATGGCCCAATCTATGGCGGTGGCTGCCGTCTCACTCCCCGCCGAGAATAGCTCCTGCAAAATTAAAAAAGAGCTAGCTAGCGTCTTATATATCGATCATGAGCAGATTAGAATTTTGGTAAGAAAACTAATTAGAGATGATATACATGTAGCTCATACATGTACTATATATGCAGAGAAAGTTTAAGAAAGGTAATTAATTACATTGACGAGAGTTTTGATCGACTCGACGGGCAGAGGGAATTGAAGGTTGCCTTCTTCTTGAATTCTTAGAAGGACATCCAACAAGTTTTTCTCTCCGGCGTATTCTCCACTTCTCTGTTGATCAGTGCGCTCTCGGATGATTCCGTCCAAGATGCTGTCAACCTTCTGCTGGCACTTTTCCATCTTCGCTGCGACTCCACCGAACAAGCGGACGAGCGTCGAAGACGGGAATAGATCCACCAAATTGAAACCTCCGGAGACCTGTACTGCTTCACTCAACACGTCTAGTAGAGCATCTTGGTTCGCGCTCTTGTCTCCGACAATCGACCTTATGGTGATATATATCATTCATCGCCACAAATAGTCGTCTGCTGAGATTAACGACGGAAGCATCAGGTATAGATCGTACGAGATTGTGCACCTCCTCTTCCCGTATCGGGCGGAACGATTGAACGCGCTTACTGCTCAGCAGCTCCAAGACGGAGATCTTTCGCAGCTCTCTCCAGTAGTCGCCGTAGGGAGCAAAGGCGAGGCTTTTGCTTCCGTACGACATGATCTGGACGGCTGCTATCATCGGCCTGGAGGCAAAGGTGATGTCGCAAGTCTTCATGATCTCTCTAGCGGCTTCGGGAGAGGAGACGACGAGCGTGGGAACATCACCGAGATTGAGGAACATGAGCGGGCCGTATTTCTTCGACAGATCTCGGAAGGAGTTGTGGGGTAGTTTGCCCACGAGATGGTGGATGCTTCCGATGATGGGGAGCTCCCAAGGCCCAGGGGGAAGTTCGGCATGGCTACGGCCAGAATTTTTTAAGGCAAAAAAGAGGAGGAGAAAGAAAGGCAAGAGGAAACATAGGTACATGATGAGCTCCATGATCGATCACTTGGGATGGAGAATACGTACGTACTGGAGAAAGTAAGTGTTAATTAACTTATAGATAGATCTCAACACCATTTTGTAATAAAAAATTTATCCACGCGGCTCGCGACACACAAGCTATATGATATTGAATTTAATTAGCACACTCAATCCTCACAGTAAGTCAACGTTCAACATTGGGAGATAAATGCTTGGGGGCTACTACAGAGTACAGATAGCAACTTCAGAAAACTCTCGCGTACCGGCGAAAGTGACTGCGAGTCAGACGTGAATTGATTTGCTACCAGAGAAAATTTATGCATCTAAAAGATGATACACAACACAGGATTATATCAAATCATGCATCCTTCGTTAATTTTCCATCCTATCTTACTTTACACAAAGGACAACATCAAAGGGCCTATAATTGCCAAGAATAATTATATATATATATATATATATATATATATATATATATATATATATATATATATATTTTTTTTTTTTTTTGAAAAATAGGTAGCGAGCTACCTGCTTCATTCATTAAGCACAATGAACTAGGCTTACAAAAGTGGAAGCAGTTAGGGCCTCCGCATAATTAAGCATAATTAAATATTTTCAATAATGTTTAGCTAACACTAGTTGAATAATAGTAATAAATTGACCTTGGAACAAGATAATCCGTGAGTTGTTCTACATTCGAAGAAGGCCTTTGAAGGAGGGCAGACTCTTTAGACCGTCATCCTTTTGGTGGAAGGGAGTTCTAAGTCAGAAAGATATTTTTAAATGGGGAGCACACTAAAACTGGGCAATGGGTGTAGAATAGACTTTTGGTCCGATCGGTGGTGCGAAAAAATCACTCTACTTTCGTCATTCCCCGAGGTGTATCTCTTATCGGCTCGCAAAAATTTGATAATTAGTGACTGCTTTAACAGTAACGGATGGTGCTGGCATAAGATTCTAAGCAGCGTCAACATTACAGACCACAGGGTAAACTTGAGCATTGCGGACCTCAAGGCAAGGATCTCCAATTTCATAACTGGGCAAGGAACAGACTGTGTGCAGTGGCGGTGGACCCCAGACGGGCGATTTACCGTGAAATCAACGTATGCTGCATTGTGCGACGGGGGCACGAGAGACGCCCGTACATGCATGATTTGGAGGCTTCGTATCCCCCTAAAAGTGAAAGTGTTTTGCTGGCTCGTACTCAAGAAGAGGCATCTTACTGTAGATATATAGTTTGTTAAAAAGAGGATGGATGGGCAACACGACCTGCGTGTTGTGTGGGTCTGAAGCGAAAACTGTTGATCACTTTTTTTCTCGATGCGTGTTCTCCAGATTTCTCATGGCGATGGCTCTTGAGGATGTCCAATTAAGAGATTTGGGAGAAGATGTGCATCTAGTTTGGGATCGATGGAAAGGTCGGAAGGGGACGCAATCAATGCGCAACGGTTTAATTAGAGTAATAGCCTGCTGGTGGGTCATATGAGAGACCAGAAATGGAGTGATTTTTAGGAAGACCCAGACAGATCCAATATGTGGAATCTACAAGATTAATCAGCTGATGTCTCTATGGGGAAACTATGCCACGCAAAGAGACCCCGCTAAAGTGATCAGTTTTTTTTTTTTTTTTTTACCTTGAGGCCCTGCTGCCTCACCCATGTAGCTTAGTTTACCGTCTAAATGAATGAAGCGGGTAGCGTGCTATATTTTTCTTAAAAAAAATATATAATAAATTGGCCTAATATTGCGTTAGCTAGATGTCATTTTTTTATTTGGTGTATTTTATTTTTTACTAATACATTATTTTATAAATATGCAAATCTTGCAGCAGGTTAATTTTTTTTACACATATGTACAAGAAATGTAATAATTACATCATGTAAAATATACCTTAATTTAAGTTCAGTATCTTCATAGGACGGCAAAGCCCAAAGGGTTCGATCAAAATTAATATAGAAATTGTATATTAAAATAATATCTAAAATAAATTATATTTTCACATGTTATACAGTATATAAAGTTTTAATTAACTATTTATTATTTCTAATGTAAAATAATTATAATATAAGGGGAAAAAAAGGGAAAAACTTTATCCTCGCGTGCACCTATGCACGACGGTGCACGCACGATAAGGCTAAAAACGTCTGGCGGAACACGACATGCCAAATTTTGAATTTCGTTGCCGCTCCTTTAGCGAAGGAGGAGCGTAGGGTCCCTTCGCCTGCCACTGCAGACTGCAGTCCCCTTTCCTCTCGCAAAATCCCGCACAATCCGATCCGAATCCGATACTCGTTCACCTTCTCAGAAACCTTGAAATCCTTAGCGGAACCCTCGTAGAAGAAATCGCTTCTGAATCCCACCATTAATTATTAATTCGTCCCTTTCTAATTCTCCCCAGATGGCTTCTTCCAAGCCCTCGTCTCGCTACGCCTCCGTCGATTCCCACTCCTCCACTTCATCCTCCCGCCACTCGTCAAATCCCTCTCCCTCCTTATCCGACCATAAAATCCCCAGTAAAAACCTCTCCTCTCTGAGACGCCTTCTCGGCAACTCCAGCCGCAGACCGTCCGATCCGGTCGCCGCCGCGATGGAGAATCCCTGCCGTGCCGTCGCCCGGACGAGATCAGGGAACGCCGTCGCTCTTACGAAAGCCGCCAGCGGCCACAATTTGGGGTCAATGGTGAAGAAGATGATGGAGAGGAGGCCGGATTCGAAGGCGGGGTCTGCGGCGCTGGTTGTTCCGGCTGATCTTATGGCGGACGACACGAAGAAGACCGCCAAGGGGTCGAACCTTTCGGCCTTGTCTCGGAAGCTGTTTCAGAAGGGGGGGTCCGGAGATCGGACGGCGACCAAGGCACTGACGGAGGCGAAGGCGAACACGCGCACACTGGCGCAGGTGCTTCGCAGCGAGAGGGAGCTTCTGAGCCAAAATAAGGAGTACGAGGCCGAGATGTCGGAGCTGCGGCTGCTGCTTGAAGAGAGGAACCGCGAAGTAACCCCATTTCATGCTTGTAGATTTGTGTATTACTGTATATTACTGTATATTACTGTATACTAAAGGAACCTTTCGGCTTCTTTAGATTTCCCCCTTTTTCTTTATTTTTGCTTCTGGTATTTATTGGTTGTTCAATTCTCTTCCGGCCGTCATTAAAGAACTAGTATGTTCATGGCAGGTGGAGAAATTGAAGGATTTGTGCCTAAAGCAGAGGGAGGAGATAAAGGCATTGAAGGATGCGGTACTCTTCCCTGATGTCATGAACTCCCAGCTGCAGGAGCTGCTGCAGCGGCAAGGGTCCGAGCTGAAGCATGCGAAGCAAGTCATTCCAAATCTCCAGAGACAGGTCTCTTCTCTCACCGGACAGATTCAGTGCCTCGTGGAGGATCTCGCAGAGGTATTTCTCCATTCATTTGTGCTCGGCTCATGTTTCTTCTAACATCAATTTTAATTTGGCCAGTGTTAAGCTCGGTTGTATCACGGGGATTAGCACCTTTTCTTTTACTGTTTGTTTCATTTTATGTCCTGTTTAGTTTTGTTCCTTGACCTTAGTTAATTCTTTTTCATGAATTTGTTGGTATTTAAGGTCGAATAGATGGTAGAATACCTGGAGGTTCTCTTTTTCTATTCTACTGCACCACTTTTTTTCCTTTTTATGTCATTGTCTGAATGTCCATAGCACTCATATAGTCATATGTGGGGGTTTCAGGCCGTTAAGCATGGAAATCGTGTTTTTCGATATATTAAAATGTTTGAGGAACCAGTTGTTTAACAGTTTATTCCCTTCTTAGATCTTGAGAGCCAACTTCCACTATAAGCCAAGCTATATCATTTTTTTGGTTATTAGTACTGGTTTACCTGAGCATTTCCCCCCCCCCCCCCTCTTATATTAGGAGTTAGGACTTGGTACCTCACTTCTCTTAATCTTAGTAAAGGTATCAAATTAAAGTGCCCTTTTATGTCTCACGTGTAAATAATTTTATCTATTTCTAGTTGTATTCCCTGTTGAGTTATATTAACAAAAGCTAGACATGCAAAGCCTGAACATGTATACTATCCATGCCTGTTTGATTTCATGTCAACTGGAACTTCCGTTCAACCTGATAAAGTTCCACTTTCTTGTTGAGTATATTGTGAGAATAGTATTTTCCAGGTGATATTAGCTTTTAAACTGAACAAACTGAAGTCTTTTCATTTGTTTATATGAGCTATTGAGATCATTCTTGAAAGTTTTCAATCTTTAACTCGCTTTTACCCTTTCACTGAATACTTAGGAGGTCAATCATTGAGTGTGAATTATATAAATATGCCAAATACACAATTCCAGTCTTTTATTATGCTTATCTATTTGAAAACTGTGGTGTACTTTCACTTCTGATTAATCAGTGAAAGAGAAAATAGGAGTGAAAGACATTATAAAACGACACTAGAACAAGATATATATATATATATATTGAAGAATCCTCCCTGTAGGCCCATGCGACGCATATGATACAAGCAGGATGGAACCCACAACCTGTCCGTGATATGGGACATGCCTTATCAGCAATCTCTTATGTTATTAGTTCCTAGTAGCTGATTTACCCTGTGATCCAGAACTTTCAATGAAATTTCAAATAGAAAATCTGCTTTTGCATGTTCGCGTGCATTTGCAACAATTTGTTATTTGATGATTTATCTTTTGCTTATGTTGTTTGGATAGATTCTAAGATTAATACAACATTGACAGGTGAAATCAGATAAATATGCTGCAAAGGCATGCTTCGATGGAGAATATAGCTTTTCAAGATCGCCGATATTTGATCAGGAGACAGCTAATCCTTTGGTATGTTTAGTTAGACATGAGCATGACTTATGCATATAATTTATTCTGAAAGGGTTTATTTATATTAGTGAATGCATATTTTTCTTCATAGGATTATTGTGTATGATTGCTTGAGTTGTTGCCGCTAGAAAATTCACGTTGGCTACTCTTTGAATTTTCTATAGTTTTATTTTTAATATCTTCAAAGTTCTTTCTTGATTTATGCCTGACAGCCTTTGCAGGAGTACAGCTCCAGTGACCCTGTGAGTTCTGAATATGGTAGCCCAGATGAAATGTTCCTTAAGGATTTAAATCCTTGTTTGACCCCATGCTTTCCAAAGAACAAATCTAAGGTAATTGAGATAAAAGTGAAAATCTGGCTTAGATTGTGATTGTTGTACTGATTGAACTTACTTCTTAAGAAGATTTCATATGATGTTGCAAATCAGATATCTATGTGAAGATGAATGTCAGTTTCTAACTTGTACAAATACCTTCTTACTAGGAGTGTGACGAGGCATCAAGTTGCATTTCTCCAAACGAAGATAGACTGTTCTGCAAGAACACCGGAGTTGGTCGAGATATATTTCCCAAGTCTCGTGGATGTCTAAAATCGAAGAGTTCAGAGCATTGTCAGAGGCCTAACTTGGGCAAAAGCAGTGCCCAAAAAGTATGTAAATCTGATGAAAACAAGTGGCCCGGGGGAAAATCAACCTACCAAAATCTCTTTTAAGTTTCGCAAGAGCTAAACATTTGGGTGTTGTAATTTTAGGGCTTGTGGCCTTTCTTTTATTGTATCTTCACTTTTAAGCACTTGAATGCTTGTATGTCAAGTAGAAAGGGCTACATGACTACACTTTGCATTGGCATATTACAGTAAGTTGTCTTGAGCTGTTGAAGGTGTGCTATGAAAATCTACTTGATACTTCAGCATATAAGAGCTTCTGATGGGCTGTGCTATGGATGCACTTAACATGCTTAACTTTTCTAATGGTTTTCAACATAGGGGCATATAGTTTTCCTGGAATATGGTTTTCAATCTATGGTTGCGTATAAGGTTGTGGTAGTATTGTGATGACAACATATATGTACTAGGTGTGTAAATGTGGTGTGCTGGGTTAAGAATCATAATAGTTCTTGTTGTGAGGTTTGGATGAACATGTAATATTCCAAAAACCTAAAATGGGTTGCATAGGGGCGTTCTTTAGCTAGCTTCGGAACATTTCATCTCTGCCATCCATCCTATTATCTCTTTCACTGCTTGTTTTTTATTTGTTTTTGTTCCTTGTCATTTACTTTGAAGTTTTGTGAATTTGTCACATGCAAAGTTCTTCATAAAAAATACAAAAAAAAGGAAGTGTAAATGCAAATAAAAATAAGTGAAGATAGTTTTTTTGTTTCCTTAAATGTGTACTCATTATGTTTTAAATGGCAATATTCAAGGGTGTGATTTGTGGTGGGATTAGATGCGGTTGTTCTATCTCTTGAAGTATGCTGATCATTCACCATGCGTGTCAAAGGTTGATAAGTTTAGCATTTTCTATGAGGAGAATATCATTTTTAAGTGGCAATTTGTAAACAAGGGAATAAGAGAACAATCAGAATCTTGAGAAAGGAGGGAAAAAAAGAAAAGAAAAACAAAACTAGAACTTAAAGAGGCTAAAATACAGATAATATATTGAGTATATTGTAATCAGTATTTCTGTCGAAAAGTTTTTTTTTTTGCCCCCTGAGAATAATGTATACAAATTCTTCTTTCGATTATAACTATATCCTTCTTATAACTATTAGACTTAAAAAGAGGTGCAGTGCATACGCATGACTAAACTCAGAGGGAGTAAAGTGCAAATTACGACAACGTTAGGGTTACCTACAATTAGGGGAAATATAATAAAGGGAACTTCGAGGGGGCAATGTGAAAAAAAAATACGAGGCTGGGCGGATCGACTTCCCGAGCGTAGGTGATACCGGGTGCTAGACTCGGGACGGATCCGTAGATCTGCCGAAGATTACAGCAAACCCATATTCCATATACCGCCCGGTTGCGGGAATCTAGGGTTCCTGTTCATCCTCCCACACCCCCCCCCCCTCCCCACCCGGCGACCACCTCCACCTCCACCTCCACCTCCGACGTCCACCCGTCAATTAGGGTTTCTGATTCTCCTCCCTTCTCCCTCCTTCCTTCTCCCTTCGGGGAACGATGGGTCGCTCCCGCGCGGTGCCCAACTCTGGAGACGATGAAGCCAACCAGAGGTCTCTCTCTCTCTCTCTCTCTCTCTCTCTCTCTCTATAGCATACGCACACATACACTCGCACAGAGACTCAATTGTGCTCCGTGTTTGTTAATTTTGGAGTGGTAGAATTTGATGAGGTTTAGTACTATTTGGACTCGCTATTCGACAAAATTTGGTGAGTGTTCAGTTAATGAAGAGCTTGGTGTTGATGGGATTAAGTTAATTCGCCTCCAGGGTTTTACAGAGGAAGTGTGGAGTATAATTGGATGCCTGAGCTAGTTAATTAGTATAGGTTTTCGTGCCTTGTAGGCGTCACTTGTAGGCTTGTAGCAATGCCTAGGACGATGCACGTACTAATATCTAATCGAAAGAAGAGGATGATTAATCTTTATATGGCTTCTTAATCCATCACCCATTGTGTCTCTTTGGTATTTTCATAATCTTATTATAATTCTAGAATTTACGTTGGTTTTCTGCGTTAAGCATTGCATATTGCCATATACAGATCTTGTGTTAACATGCAGATTGTTTGTCCCGAAAGGCTTTGTTTCCGCTGGCTGCATGCCAACCATATTTTTCACGTATATTATCCTTTATAACTTAATTTGGCTGTCACTTAGGTGCTTCGTCCTTACATTCCTTGTTGGAGTTGCATATTTCTGTTTTTCTTGGTCATTCATACATTTTCTTCTTTTTTAGGTCGAAGAGAAGGAGGGTTGCTTCAAGTGGAGAAACACTGGAGACAATAACCTCAGGTTTTTTCCCCCATTTTTTCTCAGATCTCAGAACTATATGTACCTGTGGGATTAATTTGGGAAATTTCCAACCGAATAGTTTCTACGATATTCGGCGTATCAAGATGTGTCATAATGATTTTATTGTTTTGCCTGTTCAAGAGCCATTAATTTAGCTGATATTTGTACATTTTGACATGGGTTATTCGACTACCATGCTGAAAAAAATATCGATAGGTGCTACATGCGTGCATTGAAAATTACAATGTGTCCGTTAAACTTCCTAGTTCTAGTCACTGAATTGATAAATTACAAGCATAAAATTATTACACCTATGAAATAATTGTCTTATTTGCTGTGCTGCCTTGTACTTTATGAAATTAATGCTAATGCCCTTCACTTTAATACTTTATTTGAGCGATGAAACTCATAGTAGCTGTTGTACTGTTAATCCAGGTTCAGGAACAAATGACGGGAAGAAGGCTCTATATCACTGTAATTATTGTAATAAGGACATATCTGGGAAGATTAGGATCAAATGCAGTAAATGCCCTGATTTTGATCTATGTGTTGAGTGCTTCTCTGTAGGTGCAGAAGTCACTCCACACAAAAGCAACCATCCTTACAGGGTCATGGTTGGTGAAGCTCTTGATACCTCTTCCCTTCTCCATTTCTCGCATTTTATCTGTAATAATATTGCTACTGTTTAGGATAGTGTCAATTCTTGGATTTTAGAATGTTTTGTAAGTTGCTTTTATAGTGTGTTTCTGTTACTTGTGGAAGTGTTGCATTCTAATCAAGAAACTCTAGCAATGACATCTTGTAATTTTTACATTTCGTGGTCTTTATTTAACCACTGACATAATATATATACCCTGTTTTAGTTTGACTTGCCTTTTGATGCTTGGTGCCTTGGAGAGAATTCATCTTGTAATTCTAACCAAGAACTTTTCTGAATCTTAGTGCTTTCATTGGGTCTTACATTGAATAATTAGCACACAGTTGTTGGGCCATTTATTTGTTTGAATGTTTATTTTACCTCCTTTCCTTGCATTTAGATATGATGCTTTCCCTGAATTGAAGAGGGGGGCTATCTTTCTTTTTAAGTACTGAATAAGAATTCCTCCAACAGGACAACCTGTCTTTTCCCCTTATTTGTCCAGATTGGAATGCTGATGAGGAAATACTACTTCTAGAGGTAATAACTCCCCCTGTCTCACATAATTTGGCTATCAGGTCTTTAATTTAACAACTTTGAGCTTAATCTCAAAAGGTTTATCATTGTTAGGGAATTGAGATGTATGGACTGGGGAACTGGGCTGAAGTTGCTGAGCATGTTGGCACCAAGAGTAAGGCACAATGTATTGATCACTATACAACAGCATACATGAACTCACCTTGCTATCCTCTTCCGGTATTGTACTGTTTGCATCATTGATTTGTATATTTGATCATTCAAAAGTGTGACCCTTCTAGCTTTCTTATTACTGCTTCTTTCATAGGACATGTCTCGTGTTAACGGTAAGAACAGAAAGGAACTCCTTGCTATGGCTAAAGTGCAAGGGGAGGGCAAGAAAGGTTTGTTTTTGCTTCTCATCTAGTATAATAATATCTTGTATTAACACAAACTATCATCGTTTATGCTGATTTATCATCCAAGGTGCAATGACTTTGTATCTGATAGAGGAAACATGTTCTGTGTCTTGAATTTTTGCGAAATAGAAAGATCAAGCCACAAAAATTTTTCCTTAATATGAGAGGATTGAAACTAAAGTTAAAGACTCTTTAGAAACCTTCATATTGGATATACAGGTTCTTTACCTCCTTGAGATTCAATTGGATCAGCGGGATTCAAAGGCCCTCCCACACCGATATTTTGTTATATAGATACCTTATTCCATAAATAACTTGTGAGACACCCATATTCTGTGGTTAGAGTAACTGCTTTCAGTAGTACCTATCTTTTGCTGTTGTATTTATCCACTTTAGTTGGGTCATCTACTAGTCTATCAGACAATCAATCACAACAAATCCAGTTTTGTTTAATTTATCTTGGTTTTCATTCTCATAGAGGAATGAGCCATAATTTGTTTGGAGCTCCTGCATATTAATTCGGTTGTATTAAATTTTTTTAGGCATCCAAGCTTGATTAGCTTCTTTAATTTTCTTCCTAATATTTTATATGATAGGAAATTCAATGCTTGGGGATGTGACGGTTAAAGAAGAATCTCCATTCTCGCCATCAAGAGTCAAGTATGTTGTCTGCTGCATTGCCCCTCTTTCTCTTAGAAGCTGGTCTTTCGCTTACTGTTTTTCATTTTCTTGTATAGGGTTGAAGATTCAGGTGGGGAGGCTCCAGCTGGCCGATCGCCATCAACCTTATCTGCTGGTAATGCTAGGTGTCCTGTAAGTCAACTGATTTGTATAAAAAATAACATTGATGGAGAAGCTGTAAATATGATGCTGCTTGATGTCTTGCATCAGTTAGATTGGAAAGTTCTGCAGTTCAATATTGTTTTGCTTGTTTTGAACTTCATACTTTGCAAGTGTGAATGCGATTCTTTTCAGCCATAGACTAGTTGAAAGATGGTTATACTTGAAGTAAACTAAAGATCAGCTATCCGCTGAAGATGGGAAGCTAGAATGAATATAGTCCCCAGTCTTCCATTTACACTAATTCCTCCAATGAACGTTATCTTAGATATTATTTGCCAATAATTTCCTTACCTTCTAGAACGCATTCTCCTCAGGGAAACAGCTAAGTTGATGCTACAACCTACTTAGATAGTTGCAATAGTTGTATGTTGGGATTTTTGCACTGTTTGAAGTTCTAGTTTTTAAGGATTTTAGTTTGCTTAAAAATTGATTGTTAACAGCATGGCCTTACACTTTTTCCGTTATCAAAATAGAATACTAGTTATACTGGCATCTTTAACATTAGATCTGTTAGTTGTGAGAGGAGTTATCTTTGTTAGAGTTTTGAACTTAGTTTTTTCTGATGCGTTGATCCCTTAATATTTGTATTAATTGACAGACAAGCACATGGATAGAAGTGTTGGTGTGAAAAAGCCTAAATATTCAGGAGAAGAAGGTCCTTCTGTGGCAGAGTTAAGTGGTTACAACCCGAAGAGGCAGGAATTTGACCCTGAATATGATAATGATGCTGAAAAATCACTTGCTGAGATGGAATTCAAGGAGAATGACTCTGAAACTGATCGTGAATTGAAGCTGCGTGTATTACGTATTTACTTGTCGAGGTTTGTTCTGCATAATTACTATTGTTTGTTTAATGATATTTAGTTGAAAAGCTTTTGTCATAGTTTAGTAAATAGTTTTTCTTTGGTTCATCCATGAACTGTGCGTAAATAGTATATATCTGTTTTTCTGTGAATCCGTTTTTTAGCTTAAGCTGGCTTAAGAAGTGCAACACCAGGAGAATTTGTCTCTCTTGACTGAAAACTGATCTTCCCTATGTCTCTACTGATTAGTCATTTTGCAACTGCATTACACCAATGAAAACATGGATAGAAGTTATGAGAAATAATTTACACATTAATTTGGCGGGAACCTGGACCAAGGCTTTTGAGTCTTCCATGTAAAAGAATTGTAATTGTGGGCTTATTTTAACTCTTTAATACTTCTCTCTCTGTTATAAATAGAAGCTTTCTTAACACCTGGTGCTTTCCACACAAATCATTTAGTAACTGTCATAATTTGGAGAGTGTCGTTTTGGTAGTTGGCAAGAACAACCGGTGATATTTATCGGCAAAGATATGCATCCTAGAGCTCAACGTGCTAAGAACTCTTGGCAACCTTGCAATTCAGGGATATCAATTATGTGAACATCTTACGCCATATGAAGGATATACGTGAAGGGTGATCAGTTGTGACTCAGATAGTTAAGAATGAAAAGTTTATTTTAAATTTACAGAGGTTTCTATGAGTTGAATATCACTATTTTTTGAGCTGAAGAGTATATCCTAATTTCTGTGATAGGTACTTTATTGACTTTCTGTCATCTTAAAACATTTGTATCGTTGTTGAGTGTTCTCAACTCTCAACCACTAAAGTATATAGTCCACTTGTCAACTCCCTTTAACTATATATAAGTCTGGATAGAGGAAAACAAGATTGTGTATTATGCTTTTCGCAAAATTCTCTTTGTGCCCTGTCGTGATACTCAACCAACTTGAAAGCATTATTTCATGATATTGAGATTCAAAAATATTGACATCGTCGCATTAACTTTAGAAGTTTTTGGATAGGCTTGATGAGAGGAAAAGGAGGAAGGAATTCATCTTAGAAAGGAAGTTACTGTTCCCTAATCCGCTGGAGAAGGAACTCTCTAATGAGGACAAAGAAATATATCACCGTTTCAAAGTTTTCATGCGCTTCCTTTCTCAAGAAGAACATGAAACCTTAGTCAGGAGTGTTATTGAGGAGAAAAAAATTCGAAGGAGAATTCAAGAGCTTCAGGTATAATGTTTTCTATGGATATACTGTACTTAATCAATTATTTGCAACCTAATTCTTGCTTATTGTTCTTTCGTTGGTCTACATCAAATTTTCATTATTTTGACTAAAATTTGCACTAGAATGTTTCTTCATGTCAATTACTTTTCATGACTCTCGATAGTGAACAGATTGCATGGCTATTTCGAAACTACTTCAAATGTTTACGGTTCACATGATCTTGTGTGTGCATGATCATTATTTTGAACTTTCAACTCTGAGATTTCTTTGTGTTAGATTTGTCATTTATTATTGAACCTCTTTTATCTGAAACTTGTATTTTAATATTAACTACCATCAAAGTTTGGCAAATTAGCAGCTGATAAGGCTACAGCTTCATATAAATGGTCACATTACGATTGCAGTTGTCACATTTGCTTATGGTTCGGTGTGCAATGAGCAAAGCCTATATCCTATCTAAATTAAGTTTCAGTAATCCGTTAATTCCTATTTGGAGAACTCCTACCAGTCTTTTCTCAATTATCTAAATAAAAGCTTCTCTACAGAAATAAACAAGCAGATAAACGTAACTACTCCGTTACATTCTCTACTCATTACAACTTCCCATATTATTTTGCTTTATACAGTTGTCTTCCTACTTCTTGACAACTGACAAAGTATTATGTAACATTCTTAAAGATGGTTGGATACACTTCTTACTGTTATCAAATTCATATGTTTGCTTGCGTTTGATTTTCAGGAATGTCGTGCTGCTGGTTGTCGTACGTTAGCTGAAGCAAAAACATACATTGAGCAGAAGCGGAAGAAGGAAATAGAGGCAAATGCACAAAAAGCTAAGGAAAGTGGCCAGGCTCTACCGAGCATAAAAGGTGTACAAAAAACTGGCCGCCCAGCAAAAGTTGAATCCGATGGGAGCCCAAGAAACAGTGTTGACCCCAAAATAAAAGGTAGTGTTGGGTTAGATTCTGGTGACAAGGACTCTCCGACAGTGATGGGCCTGATAAATACAAAATCGTGGGATGATTGGGATATTACTGGTCTTCCTGGAGCAGAATTGTTAAGCGAAACTGTAAGAACCTTCGGTCTCTGCCATTGATTCAAACTTTGTTCCTAAGGCATGAAATTTCAATATAGAACACTATGACTCCTAGGGTTGAACGCCATCTCTTAGGGGTTAAGTGTTTCACCATTTAGAAGCATCATGGTAGTACAACCAGCAGTACCGCCTGCCTATTGCCACTGTTTAGTGAGCTGGTAATATTCAATGGGATGGACTTTTTTCATTTGTTTGAGGTTTTACTTTGCCTTAACCTAAGGGGAGGAAAAAAAAGAAAGTAAAGGTTGGTAGCTTTATCATTTGTTTAGAGTGTTTCAATGTCTCAGAACTTTGGAGGCTTGTATTCAATTGTGTGAGCCTAGATGCCTGACTGTTGCCTTGTTCCTTTCATTCTTGTCCATCAAAATTTGGATTTTTCTTTGTCCGTGTATTCATCTCCGGTTTATAGAGGATTGGAGGAATAGCTGCAGAGTTGATTTTGAGTTTCATTTCATCTTAATAGCTATAATACCTTTTCTTTAGCTGATTGGATAAAACTTTTATTGTTTAATATTTGGGAAAAACATATAACCCAGTTTTACTGTCCTGTTTACAGGAGCATCGTCTCTGCTGCCAGAATAGATTGCTCCCCAGTCATTATCTTAAGATGCAGGAGGTATTGGTGCAGGAAATCTTTAAAGGCACTGTTATGAAGAAATCTGATGCCCATGGACTGTTCAAGGTCGATCCTATCAAACTGGATCGTATATACGAAATGGTGACCAAAAAGTTAGGTCATCACGAGGAGTCTCCCATTGCTTGATTCATTCTTTCAAGCACGTTGTTGTGAATTCACACCATTCCTTCATAATCTGAGTTCCACCATAGCTTTACATCTAATGTCAGAAAATGTACACTCTTTGGAACCATCCTTACTTGTTCTGTATGTATGTATCCTTAGGACATGCTGAGAACAGTCTTCATAAATTAACTCAATAGCAGCTTCCTTTGAAGTTGGAGCCCTGAAATAAAAGAGTCATAGAGTATGGGATAAAAGTTTGTAAATCAGGTATTATTTATAAGATGGTGATGCAAAATGATGCGTTAGTGTGTAACTGCTGCCATTGCGTCTTCCATATGTTGTACTAACCGGCTGTGGAGAAAAGGACTTGCTTTGTCCAAGTTCTTTTCAGAAACCGATGGCTTTAGGTATTTAGATTGCATTGAGCGTGAGCTACCCTTTTTGTATGGTATTTGCTACTTTTGTTTACATAAATAAGGGGATTGCTGCGTAATTTTGTGGAAAGTTAATAAAGATAAATACTGAAGCAGAGGATTTTGTATTCTCTCGGGTTAGTATTGTTGGCTATTTATTATTGGGCTAAAATAGGTCCAGCTTCCTGCCCCGTGACAATAGGCCCAGGAGACAAATAAGTTGAGTTGGGTGAGCCTAATAAGTTGAGTGGGGGTGTGATCCACAAGAGACCCAACGGCAAGAGGCCCAACAATAGACCCAACGTCCAGGTGGGTTGAGTCAGGTCGAAGCCCGCGAGCGCTATGGCTGAGCCCTTAAGTGCGATGGGTGCGCCCTTCCTAACAGCACGTGCTTTTGGGATAGTTGGTTAGCGCTTACGATCCTACAATTGGTATCAGAGCCAGTGGCGCGGGTTCGATTCCCACATGCTGCATTAACGGTGCAGGTGTTGGGGGGGGGATTGTTGGCTATTTATTATTGGGCTAAAATAGGTCTAACTTCCTGCCCTGTGACAATAGGCCCAGGAGACAAATAAGTTGAGTTGGGTGAGCCTAATAAGTTGAGTGGGGGTGTGATCCACAAGAGATCCAACGGCAAGAGGCCCAACAATAGACCCAACGTCCAGGTGGGTTGAGTCAGGTCGAAGCCCGCGAGCGCTATGGCTGAGCCCTTAAGTGCGATGGGTGCGCCCTTCCTAACAGCACGTGCTTTTGGGATAGTTGGTTAGCGCTTACGATCCTACAAGTATGCTTTGTTCAGATGGGGGGAACGGAGAAGAGAAGAGAACATCAAGGAGAGGAAAGAAGAATATCCCGAGAGGCTCCTTTAGGCTCGTTTTTATGTTTGCTTTGTTCAAGCTTGGTGGTGGGCGGGAAGGGTGTTGGGTACCTGCGAAAGACTTGAAACTGGGAGAGAAATTCCAGAGGAAAAGATGATTCAGATGTTAAGACTTTAAAAGAGCAAAATGCGAGCTTTTCATTGCATCAACCCAGAGTGTACTGCAATTTTAACGGAACATGGAACAGCTCAATAAAAACTAAAAATACCACCGGACATGGAACAGCTCGATAAGAACTAGAAAGTAGTACTGGATGTTATCCCTATTTCCTGGCATTTTGCCGACCTTCCTAAAGAGGATGTACTCAAGCATTGCACTGATTTCCCCAAAACGAAGTTTGATTATTGCACAGCAAGGGAATGTCACAGCTCGATCTGCTTCCGCTTCATTTCATCAGCTGTCTGATGAGAATAACACTACTGAAAATGCTACTGAAAACCGACAATCTACAAACCCAATACCTCCTGTCTACAAAGACGAACCTTCTGATGAATATGTAGATAGATCATGCTTACTGATGATCTCATATCCTGCAGTATGATAGCTAAAAACCCGGACAGCCCGTAACTGAAATACCAGGTGCGGTGGGGCATGACGCCAAAGGACAGTGATCAATCTCGGTGCCCCACCATGCGAGATTTCGGTTCTCATTCTGAAGAGCAAAGAACAGGAGCACACCCATGAATGCCGTCCCTGCATCAAGCGCCGCCGACAGCACATAATTGTATTTCTGCCACCACCCTTTTCGGTACTTGAACACAAAGTAGTTGAAGATAGTGCCAGTAATGAGCCAGCTAGCAATGTTGGTCGGAGTTGCGGGCGGCATCCCGGCGAACCCATAAGAAATAACTGGAATATTGATTAGAGGGATCCACTTCTTCTCCGGGAACATCTTGCTAAGAACCCAGATAGGAACAGGCAAGAAAGCTCCCACAAGGAAGAGCCACACCATGTTCCGGTATAGGCCGTGATGGCCAAAGAGTCGGCCCGGACCGATGAGGCCCCATATCACCGAAGCATCGAATGTCACTCGATATTTTGGGCAAGTCCATGGGCTGTCGGGGTGCAACGAGTCCACGTCACAGATGTTCTCTATGCTCTCCAGCATCCACCATGCTACCGCGAGGTTCACAACTCCGGCAACCAGAGTCCCCACAAGCTGCAAGAAGAGAACACATCATAATTTTAAAGGATTGGCATTGGTGGGCATTTGCATATAGTGTTTAATGAATATAATATAAATTACCTGAGCGGTGTACATGCATCTGGGTGGGATTTTCATGTAGTGGCCGAGCTTGAGATCAGCGAGAAAGGATAAAGCATGGATGGTGCTGATGCGCCCGTATATCTTGAACAGCAGATTGGCGATGGGCTTCCCTGGCAGAACATACCCAATCATGAACTGCGCTATTATATCAAATCCAGGTTGCTGCATTGGCCATAAAAAAGAAGAGAGAAAAAGGACATAAATTTTAATTTTGAATTTTAATCTCCTGCTGTGAGGAGTCGAATAAAAGTTAAGAATAACAAGGAAATGAAGAGATATTGTGCTATTTAATTACCTGATTGGTTGTAGCTTGAATGACACCGATAGGGAGGGTGACAATGAAGGCCAATCCGAAGGCGAAGACCATCCCCCACCAAGGGAGCTGCACCTCCTCTTTCCAGATAAAGGACATCATGAGCGAAAGAACAATGCTCCCCACAAGGAGGAGGAGAAACCACCACTGCGGCACCTGCTTGTACCTCTTCATCAGCTTTGCATGTATGTCCTCTTTCACCGAGCTCATCGCCGACTTGCTCTGCCTCCATATGTCACTGCAGCACATATAAAGGCACCAAGCAAGCTGTACTATTGTTAACAGTTTCACTTCTGGAAATTGAGGGGTTAAACGAAAGAAGTTGATCTGCAGCTTGTAAACATTTCCTTTACGCGTACCTTCCATGAAAGAGGAAAACATGGGTGAGTGTCGCAGTAAATCTGGCGAATCCTGAACCGATGGAGAGTGCGAAGAGCGGGCTGAGGTAAAGCTTTCCGTAACTGTCATACGCAGCTACGTTGAGATCAAAATCCGGCGTCAAAATCTTGGTAGTATCATACTTGAGCCCCGCCGAGGTGAAGAGTTGATTCGAAAAGATGGGGAACTTGCGAGCATCGAATGTGTTGAACTTCCAGTAACAGATGGGAACAATGATGTAGACGAACATGATGAATCCAACAGCTATGTTGACGATGGAGAACCACGGAGTCACCAGTGGGCTGCCGTGATAGGCCGAGATCCCGGCCCAATCGAGCGTGAAGGCTCCCACGCCGAGCCCGTGGTAGCCCGACCCTATCTGCTGGGCGGTGATGCTGTTCGGCCAGGCCCAGCAGACCCACGAGAAGAATGTTAGGATGGGGAAGAGATAGCCTGGCAGCGCATAGTAGGCAAAGCTCGCAACGAAGAATGTCAGAAAGAACTGCATCCTCGTCAGCCCTTTCGATCGCGAGTCCTTTTCATGCAGTGCTCTGCAATACATTACTACTTGTTCAACTCATTGAGATGAGAAAGTGGAAGAACTCCCAACTCCCAACAACTCCGTCCGTCTTGACGAGAAAAAATGAAGAGAAAAAAAAAAGCAGAAGAGCATGCACCGTATTTGATTCCTATGCATTTTAATTGGAAGAGAATTGTTGTTCCACGAAGAATAACAAAATAATTGAATAACGGGTGACGACTATCATACAACGATCGTATATTACTCATTAACCTAAGAAAGGTGCTTTATCTTAATTAATTATATTCCATTCAGAAGGAAATTCCCTCTCTTAATTGACATATTGGAAAAAAAACAAAAAACAAAAAACAAAAAGCAGCTAGCAGAGTTGAACTTGGAAAAAGCATAGTTGCCAAATTAAACATGTCTCTGCAGCAAGAGAACCTTTTAATGTGTTTTTTTCTACCAAAGATGCCAAAAAGAAAAGCCTTTATGCTTTTTTATTGTGCATGATGCTCACTTTTCGTGTGAAAAATACAATTCAGCAGCCTTAACATCTCATTAAACTATTTGATGATACCACTTGTTTTGTTCTGTTTGTCGCAAATTCATTTATTTTCACTAATTTAGTCTTGAAAATCTTTCAGGAAAATAATTGGGAAGAAAAAGGAAATTCTTTAAGAATAAGAAGAAATGGTCACCGAGTGCAACAAGAAACTGATGGAGAAAACTAGACCTGAATAGGGAGACCTGAGCAAGGTTAGAAGGCCACCACATCTCAGCGGGCTCAACCAAATACCTCCTCAACATCCCCGCCCACCCATAACCCAGTATCTGGACATAAAAAACAGCAGAAATTAATTAGAGAGAGAGGTAAACAGTAAAAAAATAAAATAAAAAAAAAACCTTGGAAAATACCAAAGTAAACTTTATTTTTTATGTACAAGATCTGGAATTTCCTTGTGTGATCAAACCAGAACAGATAACTAACCATGTTAATTTTCAAAAGAAAAAGATAATTAACCATGTTCAACATTATTAGCTTATTTAGATTTTTTTTTCTTTTTTTTTGGAGAATCAAATTATATGGGAAGAAAAGAAAAACCAAAACTGTGATGTCATTTAAAATGTTTTTGAGTTATTACCTACACTCAAGTTCCAAAGATTCTTAAAATTGTTACTAACCGTGAAGCATCATTTCTTTCTCATAAAAGTCCTCCCAGACTATTTTGTAAGCAATCTCGATCGGACTACCTCTGTAACAGGTGGCCTCTCCCACTTATTTCTTTTTGGTATTTCTTTCTAATCCTCTACATCCTGTTCCATCCCTTACTCTTACCTCCCCCACCTACGCCCCCACTTGTAATTTAATTAAGCTCCAAATTTCAAGTCATGCAAAGCTATCAGCTTTCAATTGTGAGATGTTAACAAAAAGGACTTGCGTGAAATAAAATTTGCTTCCAAGGACCCGGTTACCAAAGAAGGGCAGCTCAACATGTATTTAAGACAAATACACAATACTTTTAGAAAAAGAAAAAAAAAAGAAAAAAAAAAGGAGAAAGATTTTTTTTTTTTTGTTGAGAGAAAGGTAGCACGCTACCGCTTCGTTTATTTTAAATAAACTTAGCTAAAAATATGAATCAACTAGGATTCGAACTCGAAACCTCGGATACCAACCACCAAGCCATTTTCCACTTGCGCTAGGGACGGTCGGTGAAAGATTTAAGTTTGAGAAGTGCAGACAGAGGTGGGCAGGCAAAACAACAAAAGCGCGCACTTCCCCAGCAAACTGAAAAAAGCAAGAAAGAGAAAGCGAAGAAGGGGAGGAGGAAGAGCAGAAGAGATTCTCACTACATTGAAAAGCAACCCGTAACACAAAAACCCCGGGACCACCCCCCACCACATTGTCGGATCGTTGGCGCTAACTATTAATCTAAAAAACTCGAGCTATTAAAAATACGCAATTAATTCACTTAAAACGTACAGACACAGCGCCCATGAATTTCGATTGTGATTCGGTCCAATCAGCCTTACGCCATTTCGAACATGATTTGACCCATCCTAACCTCTCGTCATTTCGAACGTAATTCGACCCAGCCTAACCTCCCGTCATAAGGCAGGATGCTGGCTCATTTAAGCCAACACCCATGACCCCCCGTGATTACCCATGATTCCATGACTAGTCATGACCCATGACCCATAAACCATGACCAGAGAGACCCATATGCACATATATGCCTGGATGCATGTCTC
The DNA here is from genome assembly GCA_016920855.1 of Puya raimondii. Lineage (NCBI taxonomy): Eukaryota > Viridiplantae > Streptophyta > Magnoliopsida > Poales > Bromeliaceae > Puya > Puya raimondii. The sequence continues at coordinate 855,571 of JABWPP010000047.1, forward strand.
CTCTGCCTCTCTTCATAGTACTTGTCCACATTATAATAATCGCACCCACCAAACACTGAGAATAAATAAATTGCATGTAAATAGCATACCATTAGACAAAGTTTTTAATGTCCTCTACTAAATCGATCCTAACGTCTTTTTGAATTGCCTACCGGTCGATCACCTCAAAAAAAAAAAAAAAAAAAAAAAAAAAAAAAAACTATTATTTAATGAGCACTGATAAATATCAGACATAGATGCTTTTAGGTAAACAGTGCAGGTGTGGTAGAGTTCAGTAATTAAGTATGGTCAATATCAGTCAACAAACAGCTGAAATTTGGTCCGATAAATTTAATAACACAATTCATTTTAGTGTAGGTGTGATGTAGTTATCAGATGTAATTGTAGAATGCGCTTTCTTAAAATTAAAGCAACTCAAGGGCTCTACAAAGTTCAAACTGGTACTATATATCTACCCATCCGTACATGCCGACTAGCTAGCTAGTAAGCATTCGAATCGAAGAAGAAGGAAGTGATCGGGGAGGTAGCTAGGGTAGGGTAAGGTGGAAAAACAAGGGAAGGGGATACATACCTGGGTGGTGAGGACGATGAGGAGGGCGCAGAGGAAGGAGAGGGACTGCTTGTAGTAGGCCTTCATGACGGTGATGGCGCCGATGGAGTAGGCGTCGCCGCCGCCGTAGGAGACGCCGCAGTTGGCGAAGATGGTGATGACGACGTGCTCCTTGATGTTGAAGGGCCCCGGGTTGAGGCTGAAGGAGCCCAGGCCCCAGGGCAGGCGCACGTCGCGGCGGGGGAGGGCGGAGGCCATGAAGCGCCCGAGGGGGAGCACCGCGATCTGCATCAGGATGCCCGAGATCGTCAGCGGCTGCGTCCGGAACGTGAAGAACGTGTTCAGGAAGATCAGCAGCGTGCACGACGCCAGCCCCAGCACCCACGCCCGGAACGTCATCACCGGAAGCGACGGATCGTCCGTCTCCGGCACCACCAGCGCCACCTCCTCCACGGGGCACTGCTGCTGCTCCTCCCCCTGCCCCTCCCCCTGCTGCTCCTGCTGCCCCTTCCCCCTCCTCATCTCCCCTTCCTCATCGCCGCCCCCCTTGAACGCCATCACCACCGCTCCCGCCGCCGATCGATCGATCGAGAGAGAGAGAGAGAGAGTTGTAGATGAGCAGCGCGGAGGGACGCTAGAGAGAGCCAATATATATAGACGGAAGAAACACCGAATCGCTTTTATTTATTTATTTATTTATTTTTTGCGGGGGTGTATTTTACTCAATTTGAAAAGCGCACAGACCGTGGCAGTGAGGGAAATGAAATTTTTATTATGGTTTGGAGGGGCAGTAAACTTTTCTATTCATTGGACAAGGATTGAAAACCGGGATGTGATGACCATACTACCCCTGACTGACGGGGCTGGTGCCGCACTGTCGGGTCCGCTGCCCCGCGCGCTTTGGCGCATGGGCCCCACGTGGCCCCATCCCCTCCAGTCTAAGAGTCTAAGCCAGTGGACGAGGTGGAGCGTTTACGAACAGGGACCGGTAAATTCCGAATTTTGGCCGCCACCAGCCCGCCACCACCTGGGCTGGGCAGATATATAGAAAAAAAAGAAGGGATTAAGGAAGGAGGAGAAGGGCGTAACGGTCATTAGACGCTGCGGAAGGAGGGGGCATTGGGGTCATTCGGCCAGCCTGTTACCTGCCTTTTTGGGTTTCGGGGGAGGGGCGCGTGGGAGTCGCGAGCAGCACACCGGGGGCACATGTTTGTCGTGGTGCGGAACACTCAGACGGTGTGGTGGGACTGACACCGGCCCCACCCTCCGCTCGCACTCATCGCTGACGTGTCTCTCCACGTGGCGTGCCGTTTCGTCCCGTCCGCGCCCCTTGCGCTCACAAGTCACACCACACGAGCACCGTGACGGCACGGCGAGACCCTTCACGAGAGCTGCCGTCACCGTGACGCCCCGCGCGCATATGCCGACGTGGCAGAATCTGCAGGGACCTCTGGTGGCGTGGAGGTGATATATATCCCTACAAGATAAAGGCAAAGGTGTGGACCTCGCGCTGACCAAAATAGTCGTCTCTGCTGCAGGTGGGACCCCAGCTCATCACAAAGGAGCCAATGATTGGATTGGGTTGGGTACGAAGTTGATAAATTCGACACGCCATTTAATCCCATGTGAATCCAGTAGTTATAATAATACTTTAGTACATCAGTTTTTACTCTACCAAATCTCTGGTGCTCCAATTAGGGAGGAAGTCTACTGTGTCACGTTTGCACCACGTCATTAATAACAAGTTAATTATATTTTATTTTAAAAAAAAAAAAAATAAAAATATTTTTTTATAATTATGACGGGATATATATATCTAAAAGAAAAAATTTGATTGGTTTGGAACGCCACGTCAGCATATGCATCCGTTGCATTTTAGAATTTTTTCCAATTACGAGGTAGGTACCTAAGAGACGACTTCTCAAATGTTGTGAAAGTTCCAACTTAACCTTTTTCTTCAGAGTTACCGACGCTAACTTTCTTTACTAATTTTATTAATTTTTATTTTTTTAGTACTAAAGTTAAAAGCAAAAAATAAATCCTAGAAGAGAGAGTTTACAATCTTAAGGATTATAATCTTGCAGTTCCTTTTGGATCCTTCGACGTAGCCTTTTTTTCCCCCTCAAATGGAAATCAAACCCTAAGCAAAATACACCGTGTGCTTTATCACTGATATTCTTATCCCTGAGATCCTATTTATTTGTCATTAAAAAAAATTTAATAGTTTGTTTAGGGTATTTGCTGACTGATTTGAGTCTTGCACCCCTTGTAATATAGATGTTCAATTGGTATTGTTGGCATTCGGTTAAACCGAATCGGGTGCGTCTATGATCGTGCTCGATCCGATGATTATTATGTTGTCTAATTGGACTAGGATTATTCTCATTTTTAAATTGAAAAATTAATTAGAGATAAATCCTAACCTATGGTTAGGATAACAATTATAAACTAATTTGGCCTTATCTCTTAAAGTTTTGAAATTCCTTATAAATATACGAACTATATCTCATATGATATAGGACAAAAAAAATAAAGAGAAATCACATACTCCAGTAACCTATTGTTCTAGAGGGTTTTGAACGGTGGATTAAAGATCGCACTCGTTTGTAAAATCAACCTCTACGATCCGGACTTATTGCGTTCTAGTGCGAATCGCTTCCGCAAAATGTACGAATGAACCGAACCATATTTTTGCTGTGTTCTACAGGTATAAATTCTCTCATGCTAAGGAGAGAGGAGAGAGAGAGAGAGCAAGAGAGATACGGATTAGGTTTAATGATTGATACTTCTAAGTTACTAAAAAAAAGGAAGAAAATGAAAAGGTTGTTTGCAATTTGTAACGTACTTTTGCCGATTCCTTAAATATTAGGAAGTATACCTTTGAGTTGGAAGAGCTTTCAAGGATATATATATATTTGTAGGATACCTGAAGGGTGTTGCCACACGAAATGTTAATAGGTAAGTTTTGTATATTTGTTTATTTAGTTTTAGATTTTTTAAACACAGCGCCTGACATAAAGTTGAATTTGAGAAGTTAAATCACTTGTTAGCTAGCATGTATATATAATTGAATTATCATCTATATGTAAGAGTACATTCAGAGACAAGTAATGCATTACTGAAAACAACGGAATACATGTTAATAAGTGAATTTCTACAACCTATAGTTATCGCGAGAGTACTCAGACCTGTAATTGATGAAATATATATATATATGTATATATATGTGGGGTCAATTTGCTCCCTCTTATTTGAAAGAATAATTGAGTAGGAATCTGTCATAACCGTGAATAGATAATCAGACCTACTTTTTAGAACTATATATATTTACGACATATATATTTCCTTTAGGGGCAATTGCTTATATACTTCTGAAAAATTTTCGACTTTTTGATTTATCTCTCTTAGAAGGCTAATATTGAAAATAACCTTCTTACGTTCAAAGTTCTTTCTAATATCCTTGAAGTTAAACTCTGTTAGTGAACTGTTAGAGCCGCCGTTATCTATGTAAAATTATCATTTTGCCCTTTCAAATATACTCTTTTATCATAACCAATTTTTCTTATATACCCTTCAAATTGTAAGTACTTTTCTCATGTGCTCTTAAAATATCAAATCTTTTCTTATTTGCCATCCAATGGTAAAATATTTAACTCTGATAAATATTTAACTCTTGTTTAACCCTATATAACTTAACAAGGGATAACAGCGGGAGTATTTTGAATAACTGTGGAACGTATGAGGGGCATATTAGAAAGAAAAAAATAGCAAAAATAAATTAAATATTTTTAAAGTTTTGAAGGGTACGTAGGTAATTATCCCTTTCCTTTAGTCATCTCATGATCACTTTTTCTATGTATATAGTTGTTTCGTAATTAATATTACAAAGTACAAATGTTTTGATAATTGTGAACAAATTGTTGATGATTCATGACCCATGATTTCTCATGAAGGAATGTATGCATGCCAACATTTTCACTCCCAAGTTGAAACTCATGAGCATGCCAATAATTAGCTGTCTCTACGCAAAATAATGATGGAGACATTATATTATTAGATAAATTTCATGCTGAGGAAAAATCAATGTAGGACGGACTTTACTTATCATGTCGACTATTCTATTGACATAATATCACATCAATCAAATGTGCACCTATTTCAAATTTAAGTGATACAAGTAAATTAAGTCTATAAGTATTAGATTCACTACAAAGATAATTAAAAAAAAATATTGATCACAGAGAGGCATCTTCATCAGAATATATATATATATATATATACAACAAGGCTGCTGTTAATATAGAAAATTAAGCACATATATACATATATATACTATTTTATAGTCTTAAGCTAGCTAGTATATAATATGACCAAACCCACGAATGCATATGGCCTTGACATATCTGAGGCGCCGACCTGGGGGAGTTGTTATCTCGACAGCAACTAATCGTCTTCTGATCCACCTCGCTTAGTTTAATCTCAGATAGAGCCTTCACCCCGAGCAATAATAAAATGATCGAACTCAGGGATAATTTAAATATCGAGCTAGATAATTTGTCAGTACTGCTGGTTACTTCTGACAATACATTTTCTATGCAATCATGTTCTTATATTTCAAGCATTCACAACAATGATTTTTAAGAAGAATAGGGAGCAACAACGAAGCTCTTGCGGATAATAATGTGCATCAGGGCCACAATGCCAGTAAGCAACAGCTATATCTAGACAATATGCGTGCCTTCTTTAATTTAGAACCTCTTTGGTTCGACTTGGTGTAGGTTCTATTTAAGCGGAACTATACGTATGAAATAGCAACATAGGTTTTATTAAAATCGTCCCAAGTAGTTACTTGCTGCAATATAAGGACATGCTTCAATTTATTTATTATATTTTTATATCAACTAAAAGATTACTTCTGATTTGCTAAACTCTTTGGTGTTGCTTTTGAGTCAGAAATTTCAGAAATTAGGCCAAACTGTATAATATGGTAATGTGAGGAAAATATTGTAATTTCTCGACAGTGAACAAATATCGTCAAATCTCCAACGTGTTGAAATCCATGGACGAAGCCTTCTTCTTCTGCAATCACGTCCGACTCTGTTATAAAAAAACAGAGCTACAAATTAGGAGGCTTGTGATCCTAAAGGGGTTGCATGCATACGGAAAACATTTCGTAGATGTTCCAACCATGCATGTTCTCTCGTCAGGTGGGGTAATCACAGAGAGGTTTCTCCGTGTTGGAGGCATAAGATCGGTCTACATAATATAATGTAGTACATATATATATATATATATAGTACCTTCCCCATATATAATAATATATAACTAGAGAAAATATCTACATTTAGTTAGAGCAATAATAATAATAGGACAACAAATTGGAAAGACTTTTGAGGGGCGCGCATGCAGAGAGTCGTTTCACACTGGTGGGGCGCGTGAAAAGGAAGAGATAAGCATTTGTAGGTCTGCGTGGAGATGACGGGTTCGTTTTTCTTGGACACCAGCGTTTGCTAGTCTTAGTAAGCAGTAGTCGATTGATGATGGCACGGGAAGAATTTAAAAGTACTTATTCTCCTCGTTGCTAGATACGAGCAAAAAGCGACGAACAAGGCATCCATCGCTAGTGTCTTATTCTGAGGAATGCAACATGGCTCACGTAAGCTAGCTAGCGCTCTTTATTTCTATATTTATTCGTTTATTTACTCTTATGTTTTAGCCCACCACTTGAGGATACATTTGGACTCCAAGCAAAGCGAAAAGTGGTGCTCCTCTCAGGAAGCATCAACAAGAGTACTTTTACGATCTCTCGTATGCCCATCGCCTCCCAAAATTAATATATATATGCCATGCCATGGATTGAAGTTAATTATAAAAGATAACTCATCCATCTGCTATTAATTACCAAATATCTTCCCGTGTGTATCTTTGCCTTAATAATCGGTATGGCAATCCAATGCTACCGTACTAGCTATATAGCCTTCGAAACTCGACTAGGCGAATCAAACAAATAGCTTAATTATATCAGGAAAAATAACTAACTAAGTGACGGGACGCCATGAGCGACACCTGGCCGCGCATGACCATCATACTTTCCGACCCGACCCGACCCGACCCGATCAGTCCCACTCAACTAAATTGCACTCCCCAAAACTAGAAAGAAAGTTAGGGTAGTCTTTTTTTTCTCAGCCTGCATTAACGTGGACCACTCGTTGGTGCCACGCATCCGAGACTAGGGGTGGGGGGCCAGAGCACAAAGGAACCGCAGCCTAAAAGGGTAAAAGGTTAAGCACCAACAGTGGCCTAGCTGGTCCCGACCCAATCCGATCAAATCTTCAGCCCACACACCCCAAGTAACACACGGTTGACCACTATACGAATCTTCTTACTAGACTATAGGTGATATTATGAAGCGTGGGTAAAGAAACAAAGGCGTGGCCACACCCCAGGGCCCAGGGGAAAATGTCAAACCGAGATCACGAGTCAGATATCCAGTAGGGTCCAACCGATCAAATTTTCGGGATAGGATACTATTAGAAAGAAACTGCTCCTCAAAAATATTAGCTACTTTGGGGCTTACTGTACAGCCCAATCTCCATCCACAGTGGGCTTTCAACGGGCCACATGTTCATTTCCCTTTTGCTTCAGTTCTTCTGAGACCGTAGGGACATCGAACGGGCTTTGTTGTTAGCGGAACGGCCCACCAAAAAGCCCAGTAAGGTCTAACGCGGATCTCTCTCTCTCTCTCTCTTCCTCTCTTCCTCTCTTCCTCGCGAGCAGCGCCAGGGACTCGCACTTTCTCACCGCTGTCTCCTCGGCGATTGATTCCCTCCCGCGGCTTCGCCCACGGACGCCTCCTCCTCTTTGAGGACGAGTGGGGGTAAGAATCCCATCTACCCACCCCATCCTCCTCGTTTCGCTTATTCGATCGCAAGGTGGATCGATTTGATACGTTCACCGGAGGAGAATCTCCTTGTAAGTTTAGCGGATTAGGCTATCTTGGCTTAATAATAGTTCAGTGGTGGTTCATTTCAGCTGTCGTACAGTATTGAAGGATTTGGAACTATTTTAAGTCATAACATTTTGATTGGTTTAGAATCATATGCCCCTTTACTCCCATTTATTTGCATTTGCTTCTCGAATTTCCAGTCTAAGCTAGCAATTCTGTTAGATGGATCATACTTTCATTTATAATGCTGCTTCGGAGCTAAGATTACTGGAAATGTTAAACTTTAATTTATAATGCTGCTTCAGAGCTGTAAAAAGGATTTACTAATGCACTCCTCACGAAATATCTTCTCTTTTTTTCTTTTTTTTTTCTTTTTTGTGCGTGTGTGTGTGTGTGTGTGTGGCATTCCTCTGTACATCGTAGAATTGGGGTATGGAATGGAAAAAGTGGCTCACTTTCTGCTTCCTGTCCTACTTCCAGTTGGCTCACTCTGGAGACCTTAATTGCAATTAAATCTGCCTATATTCTGTTCTGTTTCATTTCGCGTTGGTGTGCCTTAAGGCTTTGAGCATTGAAGCTGAAGACTTGAAGATTTACTGCAAAACTATAATTGATCCCGGGGCATCATTATTTCGTATTTGTGTATAATATGTATCGATTGTTGATATAGCTTTGTATCTTGTATTTTGCATCCTTTTTCTCATCTGCATACTGTCTTTCCTATATTTCTAGGACATATATAACGAATAATCTTTTCTCCAATTCTTTTTGTTCTCTATTTCGTTGTGTTGGTAAATAGGTATATAGGTTCCTAGCATTAGTTGAATGCCCATACTCTTGTTGTGCTTTAAGAGCAAAATCACCATGCTAACAGGTGATAGTAACAATAACTCGCAAGTTTCATTGTTCTAAGTTTCTTCGTTATTTACCTTACAATTTATTTCGATATTTAGATTTATCAATTTTGCAAAGAACCTGGTGTGGCTCTGTTGTTCCCGACCATCATGAAATTGCTTGTTTCTCATCTCTTACTAGTTCCTCGAAATAGTGCTGATTTTATATTCGTGCATTCTCATAATGTGATTTGCACCATGGAGCCAATTGGTGTATAATGTGGCATTACTGCAATTCTGGAGCAGAAATCTGCAGACTCCATGTTGGCCGTAAATTCGTTTTTAAAATTGATTAAATAACAATCGGAAGAGGTTAATGTTACGCTTCCATTCGTTGGCATACTGAAGGTCGACTCTACTTATTGTTTGTGTTAAATTCATGACCACCAGGCTATTTAAAACTCATTAAACAGAATGATATACCTAATATATCTCAATACAGTCTTCCTTTATGGAAGATCTTATTTCATCTGTACAGTTTCTTGGCCTGCCTGTGAAGAAAAATTACAGTATTATTTCCCCTTCTCTTTCTATTCTACCAGCCACAAGGTCTGTTGGGCTTGAGAGCAAGTCTATATTCGTGATTGCATTAAGAACTCTTGACTAACCAATCATTTTGTTACAGATACCAAAGGATTTGTGATACCTAGATTGACCGTTGGTAACTCTGATCTTGTTAATCCTAATGCCCTGGGAGTAACAGATCTCAACACTCCAAAGGTTAGTATGAATACATTTTCCTTGCACGTCTAGCATTCACCAATGCGGTAATTTTTCCTGGAGGTGTAACGTTTACACTTAAAATTAACCCATATGGTCATATAATTAACATAAGCTTTGAATAGGTGAACAAGACAGAGGAAAGGATCTACTTTGGACCGCACGAAGCTCCTTTGTCTCAAGGGAGGCAGCAAGAGCTGAATTCGGCAGGCCGTAAGCAGTGGTTCAACCATAAGCTGAAGGAAGCAGATCGCAAATTTGGAGGAACTGCTCGTGAAAATGAGGTGGAAAGTCTGAGAGAGCTCATGGGTGGTTAGGATAAACAATACCATTGTGCTGAAGGGCTCTTCCCGACGACTGGGTTGATCCTCACTGATTGAGCCCATCTTCAGAGATTGCTTAAAATTTTGTAACACTGTTGAAAGTACACATAATAGACTCTGTCAGATTTGCTGTGCTTTGCCCTTTATATCATCTAAGGTTGCTACTTAATAATGTAGAGGGATTCTCACAATCAATCCTCATATATTTTATCCCTATTTCAAAATTTAGCTGAATTTTGCTCATTAGATTACATATATTTCATCAGATCGTGGCTCAAAGATACAATTATCGTGACAATAAAAATTCCCAACTAATTGATTGGGACACTTGAGGCTGGATTGGCCCAAAGCTGTGCCAACCAGCCGTAGTATTTTTTTTTGAGAAATAGGTAGCAAGCTACCTGCTTCATTCAGCAGAGTCTTTATACGATCAAGAGCTCGGTGCGCATTCGGTATTGTTAGTGCGGTACCTCAGTTGCAAACTTGCCCTGCAGTGGATCCCGGATTGCATGGATCTTTGGGGGTTAAGAGAGCTTCCAAGCTTCTTTACCCAGGAAACAAACAGAAAAAAAGCTATAGTCATCACTAGTTTCAGGGTAATCAAACTTTTAATCAATTCATATCCAAATAATACTCGTACTCAAAGAATTCATGTTAAAAGGTACTAAGTATAAATAGTGAGTTGAGCCCCATGGTTTTTTAATAAATAATTAAATTGGTCCAATTTATCGACTGACTTCACATTTATCACCAGAAAAATGTTGCGGATACCACCTCAGCAATAGCAAAATGTTTTTTTTTTTTGGATGAAGACTTTGTGCCAAAGAGAAAATTCTTGAAGCACTCTCTTGTTAAAAATGTTAAAGCTATAATCTATGCCTTTTGGTGCATACACGGATACCAAAACGTGCAACGAGTATCGATTCTAACTTTTCTTCAGCAAGCTTAATAACTAATAAATAAGCTAATTTGATCTAGATGAAAATTGTTAAAGTTATTTTAAAATAATAGGGGCTAAAATGAATCACCGGAGCTACCTGTGCAGTTCGCTCTTTGTTAATATATTATTATTGTGAATTAATTTACTAACAACCATCATCAGTGAAAAGAAAAGAAATTTAGAAAAAAGGAAAATAGCACTGTGTAAGACTTGGTCGTTGACGTTGGGGAGGTTGAATACTGAGTAATCCCTTGGGAGGTTGAATACTGAGTAATCAGGGAGGCATTCAACTGGCCCGGCCGGGGACGAGTTGTTGGTTGTTTTCCCTTCTCGGTCGTTCGTCCGTCCGTCCGTCCGTCCGTTCGTTCGTCGGTTACTATCGGGGGGTCGGATCGGGTCGGGTGGGTTTTGGGCTTAGGCTCCGAACAGAAGGAAAGCAAAGCCCCCAGGCCGGCAACCTGGTCAACAGACGAAATCCCAACTGGATCGCAGCCGCAGGGAGTCCATGGGAGGCGGCGCTGATCTTTCCGATACGACTGGGAGGACTCCCCGTCGTCGTCTCCATCCCATCCCATCCGATTCCCATTCCCACTCCCACGTCTAGGTCGGTCTCCTTTCCCCTTCCCCTCCTCCCTCTTCTTCTTGCTGCTTGTTTCTTGGACTCTGATTTTTTTTCTTTCTTTCTTTGTTTGGATTTTATTTGTTTATTTTGTTTGTTTAAGGCGTTTCTCCGCTTGGGCATACTGTTTGATTTTGCCCTCCTCGCACTGATGAAAGATAGCATTTTGATTCATGGGCTTATTATACTTTCCGGTTTTCATTTCTCTTTTAAGATCTGAAAGATTAGTGTTGTCTTTTGGGGGTGAATAAGGGGGGGTTTGTTCCGCCCCCTGCCCACTTCGAGAACTCAAAAAGTGAGACCCGAGAATAGATAGATTTATTTATGGCTTCGTACAAGAGATCCCGAGTGAAGGATCCCGCCGTGTTCCGGCGAGCGGTTCCGCTTGTTCTGGCGGTAGTTTTCGCGGTCCTGGTGCTCGTATCTTTCCTCAGAAGTCGAACAGTCTCTCGCGCCACGATGATTTCGCCTTCCTACGAGAGAAGAGAGAGTCTTCTTCTTTCCGGAGCAGCGGCAGAAGAGGATGATGAACAACAACAACAAGGAGGAGAAGAAGATGTGGGCCTAGTCTTGGATCCCGACTTCAAGCCCTCGCTGCCGAAGCAGATCGAGTTGTCCCTCTCTCTGGAGCAAAGGAACCGACTACCCCCTCGAAACCGGGATCTCTTCCCGAAGTTAGCTAAGGATCACATAAAGATCGTCCTCTACGTCCACAATAGACCTCAGTACCTGCAAGTTGTGATTCGGAGCTTATCGAGCGTCCAAGGAATCGGAGAAACGCTGCTGATAGTTAGTCACGACGGCTTCTACCCGGAGATGGATAGCATCGTCCAGAGCATCAGATTTTGCCAGGTGAAGCAGATCTTTGCGCCCTACTCCCCGCATCTTTTTCCGGATAGTTTTCCTGGGGTCTCGCCGGGGGATTGTCACGATAAAGATAACGCCACAGCAAAGAGGTGTAGGGGTTCTCCGGATCAGTACGGCAACCACCGCTCTCCAAAGATTGTGTCTTTGAAGCATCACTGGTGGTGGATGATGAATACTATCTGGGACGGTTTGGGAGAGACGAAGCGATTCGGCGGTCATATTCTTTTCATCGAGGAAGACCATCTCATCTATCCTAATGCTTATAGGAATATCCAGCTACTCACTGCAATGAAGCCCCGGAAGTGTCCTGAGTGTTATGCGGTGAACTTGGCACCTTCGGATGTGACTTCGAAAGGGGAAGGCGGGGAGTTTTTGGTCGCTGAGAAGGTTGGCAACATTGGTTACGCATTTAATCGGACAGTTTGGAGAAAGATCCACGCAAAGGCGAGGGAGTTTTGCTCGTTCGATGACTATAATTGGGACATAACGATGTGGGCTACCGTTTATCCGTCGTTCGGAACTCCCGTGTACACTTTGAGAGGGCCGAGGAGAAGCGCCGCCCACTTTGGGAAGTGTGGGCTGCATCAAGGGCAAGGCCCGAGCAGTGTGTGCGTTGATGATGGCAATGCAAAGTTTGAGATTGATGAAATTGATAAGGTTGCTAACATCAAATCTGATTGGCCGGTGCAAGTGTATAAGAAGCAGGGCGGCTATCAAGCTGGTTTCAGGGGATGGGGAGGATGGGGAGATGAGAGAGACCGCGAGCTTTGTTTGAGCTTTGCATACATGTATCACGTTCAGGGAGCATCATCCGGCTGAGCATGGATTTCTACGACTATTACATTTGTAAGCCATTTTGGATTTGTTTTCACTTTTCAGCTTGTTTATCTGATTTATACACGACTAGGCCCACACGAATGGGTAAATATCACTTCTCCTAATTATTTTTTAAATACAATGGCACTAGTATGTACGTATGAGGTTTTATAGCTGAGTTCTCTCTGAAGCTGCATATGTGGTATTTGATTTTGATCTTTTTGCTGTTTAGTTAAAGTGACACTTAAACGGCCTTTTTTATCTCCTTTGATTTCATCTCAGTTTGATTATAATTATCTGTCAGAGAACTAGCAGGAACAAAGATTCGAGGTGCAAAAAGTTGGCTTTAGATATTAACATCAGATGTTAGTTAGTTACTCTCTTAATTGTTTAGTGGTGTTTATCTTTTTCCGGGGACAAAAATCATGAAGTAAAATAAAATTTATGATCTCATCATCTTGTTTGAGTAGGAGCTATAATGAAGAACAATTGCTGCATCTTGCTGGGCAACTTTACATGGGTCACTATAGCATTCTATCTTGAGTTGCAAGAACATTTGAACTGGATCCAAACGGACTTGATTTTTGTCTTTATTAGAGTATAGTGTATGGATTGGTAGTTGCTACGTTACATACAAGAAGCCTGGCATTTTCTTGTCTTGCTGTATTATTTAATTTCTAGTTCTTTATACCCAGTGATTTTAATGATCGACTAACTTCGATGATCATCATACATACAAATGGGCTGTTGATTGGGACGATTCAAGAAACTAATTAACTTACAACTTGCGTGCATATTTACGAACGATTCCGAGGATTTTATTTTGTCTTTTATTTTATTTTATTTTTACTGGAAGGCTCTTCCTCCATCTCCTTATTCTTCACCAAGTTTACTGTTAAGGATATAGAGAAGCTTAAAACAGAGGGAATAAATCATCCTTCATTGGTTATCGTCTTGGTGGCGTTCATGTCGGTTTGGTTAAGGAAGATGTCATTTCCTTTAATGAGATTTGCATCAGTAGTTTCCGGGAGTACCTATCCATATCTTTTGTCGTCAGCCATGAATTAACAATTAATAGCTATTCTCTCTCAGATATTCTGCTCAGGTTAATTTTAGGCAGTGAATTCCACATAATGATATGCGTCAAATCTCTGGTCGTGGCATATATTGTCTTCCATCCTGTATGATCTGATCGATCCTCTGCAGTTCACCGGGAGCGGGCTATGTATAGTATTCTCTCTTAATGCTCCTGCTGCTGCTTCAGATTGCATGAACTTTGAGATGGCTTACATTATCGCTTCTTCGTTATAGCCAGCTTATTTATGATTGCACATGTTAAAACCTTCGTTTGTTTGTTTAATGTTTGAACAATTGTTATAAAACGCGGTGAATACTTGCGCATATGTGGGATAGTTATCTCCATAGGGTGGTCGGTGGGCTCACCTCTCATGGAGAAACTAAGGTGGTCGGTGCGCATATGTTTTGTGATCTTCTGCGATAGCACCGATGTTCTAGGCCCTTGGATGGAGAAACTAAAGAGCATGAATTGAGTAGTGGGAATTATAGCCACTAGATCTGCTGCGAATTTAACCTTTCCAAAAACGAAAGCAAAAAGGGAAAGAAAAGGAAAAACTAAGATTAATGTTATATATTTCAAGGATCAAGATGCATTGGAGGAGGAACTAGGGGCGGCTGCAATGGAGTGGCTGGCTCAGCAGGCAGCAGCTCTACGGAAGTAAGAGCGACAAAGGGGGCATGTTGAGTGCGATTCCAACCACACGTCAATGCACTCCACATGAAATAGATACTTGCATGCAGTCAATTGCCTCACCATCTCGCCACCTGCACCATATTGAGGCATATAGCGCACTGCAGCCAACCGCCCCCACCGCCGCTTCCGGTGTGGCTATCTTCTGTTCTTCTTTGGAAAGTGAATGTGGGAAGGGCCCGTATCAAAGATAAACGATACTCATGCACTCCTAAGCGGACGTGATCCTGGTGCAGTGGCAGTGGCTGTGGCTGTAGCTGCGATCGGGAAGTGTCAGTCCTTTGCTGAATCCTTCTCTTGCAGAAATAGAATATGATAGGCGGGGCCGCTATGAAGAAGCAGAGCATTGAAACGCCAACGACGTGCGAACCGCCCATGATAATGGTGATAGGAAAACCCAGCAACAGCGCCCATAACACCACGGCCAGTACCCCCATGGTGGTGCCGTGTAGAACGTCAGAATATTGCTAGTGCAAGTCCCTGTTGGGTGTCACGCCTCACGCTTGATTTGTAAAATCTGGTGCCCTGCAGTGGATCACACGCCTGCAGGAGAGAGAATTTAGCCCTTTGAATAATACTCCATAATTATGCTATACATATAGTATAGAACTCGTTACTCGATCCCTCCCACAATCCTGTTGTTATGGTTTTCACCCCAAACAAGCCCATGAACGGTCCAACTACTTCAATTTCTTAGTATGCTCTTACATTAAAGTTTTATAAGGCTTCCAAGGGTGGTGTTTGGTTTCGAGTTCTCCAAAAAGCATGAAAAGTTACGTTTGGAAAAAAAAAAAAAAAAAAAAAAAAAGGAAAAATTCTCTTTTCCAATTTTTCACCCATTTATTTTTGAGGAAGATTAGTTTTTTAAAATTTTACGAGAAACTAGTTTTTTAGTTTTTTCACATAAAAATTTGAAAAACGTACTAGTCTTTCATGAAATATGATGATTGTTTATGAAAATTATTTTTTTTGGAAAAAGGTTTTCATGCTTTCACCTCCGAAGTATGTGCTTGTTTCGCCCAATCTCCAGCATAGAAGTCTCTCATGTTGTCTAACCACAAGTACAGATATTTAGAGGAGACCGGCCAAGTAGGAGATCCAACGGGAGCGATTAGTCACCGGCACTAATTTCATGTACCGCGTGGAAGCACGATCTCATCCCCTACCATGGCGAAGTCGAAATCAATCATAAGGCTAAAACTGATAAGTTCCGTTGTCTTCCAATCTGGGCAAAACAAATATGCCCTGTGCCTTACGTAAGTAGAATCCATAATTTAACTAAGAACCTGCATCATTATCTGTTGACTATTAAATTAAAGAATGGAAATAAGAATTAGACGCTAACCTTTGCGCGAAGCAATATTTGCTTTGATACCATTTGTTGAATATAAAAGAGTATGCAACAAAGAAAATAAAGAAAACTTAATTTATTAACCAAGTCTTAAGGGCAGAGTGAAGTCCCTCTGCCGAGTTCACCGTCATACCAATACAGTTTGCATAATTCAACAGGATAAAGACGAATCCCCTAAGATGGCATCTACTACAAATAGAACAAAATTGCTAGCAAGCTTTGGATCCTTCGAGTACCTCTTAAAATAAAAATATTTTTCTGACTTATCCTTAAGAAGAGGGTCCCGACAGCAGATAACCTACTAAAGAGAGGCTGGACAAGCAACATGGCATGCGTGCTATGTGGGACCGAAGAGTAATATCACTTATTTATTCAGTGCGTTTTTACTAGATTCCTAATGGTGACGACTTGGGAGGGCGTCCTAATTAGAGATTTGGGAGACGACGAGAAGCGGGTCTGGGATAGATGGTTAGATAGGAATGCAAAGCTGAATACGAGCAACAAACTGACTATACTTGTAGCTTGTTGGTGGATCACTTGGAAGGTCAGAAACAGTGTGATCTTTAGGCTGACCCCGTCAGACCCCTCCCTAGCAGTTCATGAGATCAAACAGTTGGTAAACCTTTGGGAGCTGTATCTCTAGCTGTATCTCTAGTTTTTTTTTTTTTTTTTTGCCTTCCAGAGGCTGTGCTATTTTATTCCTGTAGCTTAGTTTATCTTATCAATGAATGAAGCGGATAGCTTGCTACCTTTTTCTCAAAAAATAAATAGAACAAAATTTAAAAAGAGTTTTGATTACATATATATATATATATATATATATATATATATATATATATATATATATATATATATATATATATATATATATATATATATATATATTACTATTATTTAAAATTTTTAAATTTACCCTTCAAATTACAAAATACCGTTCTATATCCCAAATTTTATTAGTAAACCTAGGAACCGGAATATATTTGGAAAAAAAATATATATAGTCAATAAGAATATTTTAGCCCAACTAGGAAATATTAGATTTTTTTTTATATAAGTTTTGGACGTATTACATATTATATCCCAAAGATTCTCTATCGTAAATAACTTGTATAGATAAATAGATAAATTCCTACCACAAGAAATCAGTTTGCTTAAATCTACGTGAATATTTTTGCGCAATCTCAGCCGCGCTCGGCCCCCAGGCGCCTTTGTTCGCACATGCAGGATAATTACCTGATTCTGATCTTTCGTTGTGGTAGAAATTATGGCAAATGTTTGGATTAGGTTAACTCCAATTTTAATTTATCTCAGAATATTTTTTAATTTCATTCCGAGTCGGGATAATTTAACTTCTTACACGGATCGATAGTCTAAAATTATAATGAAAATTTATTTTACAATTACGTTGCTTTCTATATTATTATTTCTCAATTTGACCATGATAAAATCATATTCAAGAATTTAGATCAATTTGCCAATTTATCTTGGTAAATGAGGGAATATCGGCCCATATTTGTTTGTCATCATTTATGTGATAAAATCATAAAATTCGTTCTCCACTTATTGCTTAGGCAAAAGTCTTAGACAGTGGATAATTCAGCAAAATGATAACATTATCAAATCTCTAGAAATTAATTGGTGCTAAGATTGTTTTCGGTCCTGTATTGTACTTCTCGTTTAATTAAAGGTAAATTGGCCTATCTACCTTTAACTTTTTGTTCTTCTTGTCGCTGCAGCTTTTTTGAACTGACATCAACTGCCGTATTGAAGATAGTCTGAAACAATGACAGGACAAGATTCTTAGCAGATGCCTTGAATACTTATTCACCTAATTCTCTTTACATATAAAAGTTTTTCTATCTTAATTATTGACGATTAATGTTTGGTACTAACCGTAAGTACCTGTGCTTGTTGATAGGTAACCTTCTTAATGCGCCGACTGTTTAGGCGCTGAAGATGGATGGTATGTAGTTACCTACTTGTTTTTCCTTGACAAAAGAATGAACAGGTATGCATGAACATGGTCCATGCTTTTGTTTTGATAGATTATGGTTTCATAGAGAGCAACGGATTGTGCACATGCACAGAAATTTTGCTAGCTCGGTGCGCACCTACAGAAATTTTTGGGTGTAGAAGAACGAATAAACTGTTTAAAGTAGAATTGTTGTATTATTTATTCTCTTGAGTGTCAACAAAAGAAGTTAGGGATTGGCTGAATATTGAGAAAACTACTGTTGGCATCAAATCGGTCTTTCCGTTAGGCAAACATCTTCAGAATCTTCAAAGTTTAGACAGCTACAGCCCAATCCAGTGAAGAATAGAGCAGTGCCCTATGTACTCTTCTGATGCTAATCATGTGCATTGTCACTTCATAGCTAAAAGAAGGTTACCAAACTTTCCTGGAATTGTTTGAGAAGTTCGGGAATGTATGCATAACCTTTTCTATTAGTTCACACCATTTTATGCAAATTTGAAGTTAACACTCCTGAATTTCAAATTTTGAGTTTTTCAAATTTCCCGTATCGGCTCAGGAAATCTGAGAATCCAGATAATGCAATCTGGAAGGATGTAACTGTCAGCGGCCCTACGGGACGCACAATGGGTATGAGATGACAAACAACACCTTGGGGCCACAGTGTCCTTCCCATGCTCCCTCCTTGCTTGCAACATGTGGAGCCATAATAGTAAGATTAGAGCCACAACACAGCGTGGTTTTTCCCTACTAGTGAGAGTAAAATTTTACATCGTTTGATCTCTTATATGTCTCTGCACTATTTAGTTACATTAACGCACTTGAGTTTTCGCTACTTCTCTCATTTTTATATTGTTGGGGGGGAGAATAGAAGCATGGTCGCTTACTCCCTTGTCTGCTATGAAGCTTCTTATATATGCATTTTTTCAAGATTCATTTCAAAATCACTCACCAAGTAAACCTCAAAACCAAAACCAATACCAATCGATCGCCTCGTTCATTATTTTGTGCGCATGTAGGGTCAGCGTGGATGAAGCTCTATCTTATAGTTATCTTATTGAATATATATATTTTTGTGTTCAGAAAGGGGCAAAGATTCGAATGGACCAGATTAATGACCGTAAGGGTCAAACTAATGAGCAATTATGCTGCAGAAAAACAGTTAATTTGCGGACGAGGAAGGCCGTCTCTTTCTGGTACAACAAATTGGTGAGTACATTTGCTTTTAGAGTGATGTTATAAGATTTTTCCATCATATTCCCTTGTTGGTTGTTGATATCCAAAATGTCAAAAAATTTAATTGATTTCTACGCATCTGTTAATGATGATGCCGCATAATTTCTAAGAGCATCTTGTCATACTTGTCAACAAGACATCCACTGTGTTTTTAGAAAAGGATTATTAAAACCAAGCTGCTCTGTTTGGCGGACTGAAACAACGAGAGAAACCAAATCCTCTCTTTGAATTCTTATCTTTCTAGGGAGCAATCAAACGCTCGAGCTTCATCTCCCCCCCCCCACTACATAAGGGATGGGATATAAACAAAGGGAACAAGCACGACACTGGATGGTATGGTTAAGCTTAACTTCGATGCGGATAAACTATGTAGTTGAACATTGTGAGATAGAGATAGAGAGGAATATGGAAGGTTTGGGATTGAGACCTTGTTCGGTCCCCTGTCCGTTCTTTCCGTTTTAGAACGGGGATGGGCGAGTGGCATGTGAGCTGACCACACTCACTGCGAATGGGATTCATTCACGTGTGCGGTTCTGCTACCGCTCCCCCTCCATACTTCACCGTCTTCTGTTTTCTTTTGCTTTGCCAATCCCCTTTTCTTCTTCTTTTCTTCTTCTACTGCTGCTTGTTTTAGGAAGGTTGAGGAGTACTTTGGAACTAGCATTGCTCTTACTTTATTCCCCTGTGGATATCTGATGTACAAAGATTTTGAATTGATTTAATTAGGGCAAGGTTTTCCCTGATTCTCGAATTTCCTCTCTTCGATAGGGTTTCTAAGAGGTTGGCGGGGGTTTATAGAGTGAGTTAGTATCACGGAAACATAGATTTCTTTTTCTCTTATCTAGAATCTATTTCTGAGGCATCCTGTGGTCGCTTTCGTGTTTACTTTACCCGGCTGATATCTTCATTCTCCGAGCATCCAAATTTGCTCCGTCAGTGTTTGGTGCTTTTGCGCTTCAAAGCCGGTGGTCCGTGATTCCCAAGTTCCTTTTTTCTTTTTAACTTTTTTTTTTCTTTTTCTTCTTTTCCTTTTTTTCTTTATTTTCATTGTATTACCTAATCTTACTGTACTGCAGGACTTTCTCCTTGTAGCGGAAGTTGAATCTCGGTTTAGACATTCTGTGTAGGCGGTGGCAGCAGCCCGAAATCTCTAGTCTCTGGAAGAAGCACTACTTAAGGTTGTATAGCAAGAAAGAAGAAGAGATGTCGTCGAGGTCGAACAGAGAGGGGACGTGCTCTCGGAGCGGCTCGGCGCGGTCCAAGCACGGCGCCCGTGTGGTCGCGCAGACCTCCCTTGATGCCAAGCTCCACGCAGACTTCGAACGCTCCGCGCAGCGTTTCGACTACTCCACCTCCATGGGCGCGGCCAACCGCTTGAGCGGCGGCGGAGGCGTCGGCGGTGGCGCCGCCGCCGAGAGCAGCAGCGGCGTTCCCTCGACCACCACCCTCGTCTCCCTCTACCTCCAGCGATTGCAGCGCGGCAAGTTCATCCAGCCCTTCGGATGCATGCTGGCCGTGGAGGCCGACACCTTTCGCATCATCGCGTACAGCGAGAACGCCCCCGAGATGCTCGACCTCACGCCTCACGCCGTCCCCAGCATCGAACAGCAGGATGCCCTAACCGTCGGGACGGACGTCCGGACGCTCTTCCGCTCCCCGAGCTCCGCCGCCCTTCAGAAGGCCGCAAGCTTCTCCGAAGTCAACCTCCTCAATCCGATTCTAGTCCACTGCAGAAGCTCGGGGAAGCCCTTCTACGCCATCGTGCACCGGATCGATGTCGGATTGGTCATAGACTTGGAGCCTGTAAACCCGTCCGATGTGCCCGTGACTGCGGCTGGAGCCCTCAAATCCTACAAGCTAGCCGCCAAAGCCATCTCAAGGTTACAGTCCTTACCCAGTGGGAATATTCCTTTACTGTGCGATGTTTTGGTTCGGGAGGTGAGCGAGCTTACGGGGTACGATCGGGTGATGGCTTACATGTTCCACGAAGACGAGCATGGCGAAGTTATAGCCGAGTGTAGGAGATCGGATCTGGAGCCTTATCTCGGCTTGCACTATCCTGCTACTGATATCCCGCAAGCTTCGAGGTTTCTTTTTATGAAGAACAAAGTGAGGATGATTTGCGATTGCACTGCTCCGCCGGTCAAGGTAATACAGGATAAGAGACTAGCTGAGCCGCTGATCCTGTCGGGCTCGACGTTAAGAGCTCCTCACGGTTGCCACGCTCAGTATATGGTTAATATGGGCTCTATTGCCTCCCTTGTCATGTCCGTTACCATTAACGAGGATGAGGAAGAAACCGGCAGTGACCAACAACAGCACATGGGGAGGAAGCTTTGGGGTTTGGTGGTTTGCCATCATACGAGCCCAAGGTTTGTCCCTTTTCCACTCAGATATGCTTGTGAGTTCCTGTTGCAAGTGTTCAGCATTCAGCTGAACAAAGAGGTAGAGTTAGAGGCTCAAGCAAAGGAGAAGCATATCCTCCAGACCCAGACCCTTCTTTGTGATATGCTTCTGCGAGATGCTCCTATTGGTATTTTCACTCAGTCGCCTAATGTTATGGATCTTGTTAAGTGCCACGGTGCGGCACTTTATTACAAAAATCAATTTTGGCTTCTTGGAACTACACCTTCTGAGTCGCAGATAAAGGATATTGTGGCGTGGCTTTTAGAGTATCATGATGGGTCTACCGGGTTGAGCACCGACAGCTTGGCAGAAGCCGGTTATCCCGGCGCTTCTGCTTTGGGAGACGCAGTCTGTGGCATGGCTGCAATTAAGATTACTTCAAAGGATTTTATGTTTTGGTTCCGATCCCACACTGCAAAGGAGATTAAATGGGGTGGAGCTAAAAATGAGCCGGCTGATAGGGATGATGAGGGACGGAAAATGCATCCGCGGTCTTCGTTCAAGGCATTCCTGGAGGTGGTGAAATGGAGGAGTCTCCCATGGGAAGACGTTGAAATGGACGCTATCCATTCCTTGCAGCTCATATTACGGGGTTCTTTGCAAGATGAGCTTGTCAATGATAATGCAAGGAGTATTGTGAAAGCACCGTCAGATGATGTGAAGAAGATACAAGGGCTGGATGAACTACGTACTGTTACAAATGAGATGGTTCGGCTTATTGAAACAGCAACGGTGCCCATTTTGGCCGTTGATGTGTCTGGGAACATAAATGGCTGGAATACAAAAGCAGTAGAATTGACTGGATTGCCTGTTCAGAATGCAATTGGTATGCCACTGGCTGATCTTGTTAAGGATGAGTCAGTCGAAGTGGTCAAAAACACCCTAAGCTTGGCTCTGCAAGGTGAGACTATTCAATTCTTTATTTAAATATTTTTTTCCATCTGATTATTTTGTATGCTACAAATTTGTGTGCTGTTCTTCCGTCTATATTCTCCTTTTCTACCATTAATTTGGAACTCAGTATACAGAATGTTTTTTTTTTTTTCTCCTTTTTATCTGTATGACAGGAAAAGAGGAGCAGAATGTGGAAATTAAACTGAAGACCTTCAATCATCAAGAAGATAACGGGCCTGTAATTTTGGTGGTCAATGCATGCTGTAGTCATGGCATAAAGGATAAAGTTGTAGGAGTTTGCTTTGTTGCGCAAGATGTGACAGGGCAGAAGATGGTAATGGATAAATTTACCCGCATTCAGGGCGACTACACTGCAATTGTAAGAAATCCAAGCGAACTCATCCCCCCTATATTCATAATTGATGAATATGGTTGCTGTTCTGAATGGAACGCAGCTATGCAAAAGCTCTCTGGTATGAAGAGGGAGTATGCAATAGATAAAATGCTTGTTGGAGAAGTGTTTGCTGTTCACAATTTTGGCTGTAGAGTGAAAGACCATGACAGTCTCACAAAGCTCAGGATTGTGCTGAACAATGTAATTGCTGGTCAAGAAGCAGATAAGCTTTCATTTGGATTCTTTGATATGAATGGAAAGTATGTGGAAGCAATACTTTCAGCAAGCAAGAGAACCAACTCCGAGGGTAAAATAACAGGGGTTTTGTGCTTTTTACATGTAGCCAGTCCAGAGCTTCAGCATGCTCTGCAGGTGCAGAAGATGTCTGAGCAAGCTGCAATGAACAGCCTCAAGGAATTAACCTATCTTCGTCAAGAGATAAGGAATCCTCTAAATGGAATCTTATTTACTCGTAGTTCAATAGACTCTTCTGATTTGACCAAGGAGCAGAGGCAGCTTCTGAGAACAAGTTTTTTCTGTCAAGAGCAGTTGTCAAAAATATTAAATGATATGGATCTAGAAAGCATCGAGCAGTGGTATGAACGTCCTCTTCAGTTCATTTCTTTTTCTCATGGTAGTAGTGCCGTGCATTTGTTATTGTTATCACTAGTTAATATTTTCCGGGCCAGTGTCTTCAAGTATAAAAGAACTATCATTAGAAAAACAAAGAACTGATTAAGTAATTTAATTACTTTATGTGAATTCTTGTGGTAATGAAATTTGTAGCCCCAAACAAAGAATCTTCAGTTTTTCATAGTTCTTACAATGGTTAATGTTTGATATCTGGTCTCAAAATCCAGTAGAAAATTATATCTCCATTACCTTCTTCTAGTAAACAGTTATTGATACCTATAACTATCCATCATATGATCCATGCATGTCATATTTGGACTCTGTAAAACGCTCTTTATTGAGTGCACTGGTCAATCTTGTATTCATTGTAACATTATTTGTGTGACATTTTTGAACAGCTACATGGAGCTCAACACGGTGGAATTCAACCTTGGAGAAGTTCTGGATGCAGTTGTAATCCAGGGGATGGCTTTAAGCGAGGATAGACAAGTGCCTCTGGGCCGTGATTGGCCTGCAGAAGTATCTAATCTGTACTTATATGGGGACAACTTGAGGCTGCAGCAGGTTCTAACAAACTTCTTATCTAGCGCACTCCAATTCACACGACCTTCCGAAGGCTCAATTCTACTTCGGGTCATTCCTCGAGAGGAACAAATAGGAACTCGGGTGCAAATTGTCCATCTTGAGTTCAGGTAATGTACCCTCCAAGACTTCACTTTGTACTAATTCACTTTGTCAAGTCTGATTTCCTAACTATGCATAATAGTATAGTAGATACCCTGCAACCATAAACATGTTACCTTTTCATCTATAGATTTGCTAATGCAAAAATGTGGATTGAGTGTGCGCCTCTTTTCATTATGCCTTTAACTGAATACATATGTATTTCTATATGTAAGAAAATATGAAGCATCACCAGACTTGTACAAATGCGAAAAAAAAGTGATTTATTTAATCCTGTTGAATGGTTCTCTTGTTTATTATTAGATCTTAAACGAGTACTTGTGTGAGTTACTCTTTAGCTATCACTAGGACGCTAAATAAAATAAAGGCTTAGGATTTAGAAACAAAAGGAAGTGCTTGTAAATGGAAACTTGATTCCTCTGATTGAAATATTCATGTTTCTAAAATGCAATTTCACTTTTACTATAAAAGGCACAGGCCCTTGAGGTTATCCGCCATGATACGTTTCGCAGTACTACTACCACTGCAAATCTGGGATATTCATTAGAAGTGTATTTATATATTTGCAGCATTGTCTATGGTCATTGACAATTATACTCCAAAACTGATACCAAATTGCAGGATAATTCATCCTGCACCTGGTATACCTGCGGCTTTGGTACGAGAGATGTTTCACCACAGCCAGGGTGTATCGAGAGAAGGCTTGGTCTTGTTCATCAGCCAGAAGCTCATAAGAATCATGAATGGCACCGTGCAGTATCTGAGAGAAGCAGAAAGATCTTCTTTCATCATTCTAGTGGAGTTTCCATTGGTCCACCGTAAGCAAAGAAGACTATGAGGTTTGTTACTGAGTGGCAGGAATAGATAACAATCTTGGTACCTTGACTTTGCTTATTTATATGGCCCATTCAACGCCGGGTTTAGAACATCCACTGTCAAAGTCAATCAGAAAGCTAACATGGAAAAAAGCGTACTACCTTAATTTCATTTGAAGTTGCTATATTGGTGATTGATGGATGAATATAACAGTTGTTGTTGGCTTTTGTATATCTCTACGGCCTTTGTATCAGAGGCGGGGAAATAAAATCCCAGCGCTCCTCCTAGTCTCAAGGTTTCCCTTGAAATTTATTAGCAGAGAGTTGCCTACGGCCTTTCCTTTGAAAAAGAAATTGTTAGGGGAGGATATTTGTATGTAAATTTTCAATCGCTTGAAATAGTGTTTTATTTTATTTTAGGGTAAACTTTAATATATCCCACTGTGGTTTTATATTATGAGCAGTAGCTGGGAGGCTGTAATAAGAAGGGAAGGAGTTGAGGAGGAGAACGAAGCTGGAGGTGGAGGAAGTCTACTGTGTCACGCTTGCACCACGTCATCAATAACAAACCAATTACATATCTCCTTTTCAAAAAAGAATACAATAAAAATATTTTTTTATAATTATGATGGGACATATATACCTAAAAGAAAAGATTTGATTGGTTTGGGACGTCACGTCAGCATATGCACCCGTTGTATTTTAGAATTTTTTCTGAAGGTGAGCTCCATTATAAAACAACTTCTAAACTAGATTGTGCATTGTGAATCAATATAAATTATCTATATTAGTTCTCATTCCGTCCCAGTACTAAATTATCGGTACAATGTGATAAGATTTGTTGATGAACCCAAATTCTTTACTTACCTTTTAGTATTCAGTGGGTTACTATATTTTTTTGTGTGCTAGTTTCAGTATATTGGCTAATGATTTTTTTTTTTGGATGATAATGCGTGCCTCTTCAGAGTTCTGCATTTGCTCTCAACTCCGAACAAAGCACCAAAACTTACAAAGATGAACAAGAAAAAAGAAAAGTACAAGTTTTTTATAGCATTACTATTCCTTGTATTATTTGTAATTATCAGGGCGATAGCTATACGGATAAGTGGAAAGCTTGGATTTAAAAATTCTATATATGTTGTATGTATTACTATAAAATTTGTAGGTTTTGACGATTACAATTTTAAAACAAAAGATGGCCGGATATTGAACAAATGACTTGTCTAGCCTCCTTAGAAATTTTTTTTTTCCATCTAGTCTTTTTTTGAAAAATATTCCAAATTTAGCATCATTTTGATGTATCAAAAAAAAAGATATAAGTTAATAACTTAATATAGAATTATAGGTTATTTGGATGAGATTATACTTTAGGCTCGAAATTAATTTCAAGCCAAGCTTGAGTATTACTGGGCTCGCTCGAATTAGGCTCGAAAAGCTCGATATATATATATATATATATATATATAATTATACTACTATACTATTAATAGTATCAACCACTTGCTATTAGGTTTTTGATTCTTGGATGAAGGAATGTGCGGTTAGAGTGATAGTAATTTTCTAGGGTTGAGTGGATGATTAGTTGAATAGTATGATCTAATAGGTGGAAATAGTCAAAGGGGTAGATCTGACGACACAAATTTTGATAGCACCAAGCGTTTGGTGCTATCGATAGCATAGTAGCCGGACTATATATAGTCCGGCTACTATACTATCTATACTATCGATAATACCAAGCGCTTTGTGCTATTGAATTTTTTACCATTAGATCTACCTATATATATAGAGTTCAACTATTATATTATCGATAGTACCAAGCGTTTGGTATTATCAAGTTTTTTGCCGTTAGATCTACTCCTTTGGCCATTTCCATCCGTTATATCATACTATTCAACTAGTCATCCACTCAACCCTAGGGGGGCTACTATCATCCTGACCGCACATCCTTGCATCCAAGGGTCGAAAATCTAATAGCAATCGGTTGGTACTATTAATAATATAGTAGCCTAATTTTATATATATATATATATGCTAGGACTATTATACTCTTAGAAGTATAGTCCCTTTTATACTTATAAATTTTCGGTCGTTGGATGAAGGGATGTGCGATTAGGATGATAACGGTCCCCTAGGATTGAGTGGGTGGTTGGTTGAATAGTGCATGATTTAACGGATAAAAATTGTCAAAAGGTAGATCTAACGATCGAAAACTTATGAATATAAAGGGGTCTATACTTATAAGAGTATAATAGTCGAACTCTATATATATAATTATATATAATATATATTTTGTATTTTAATCATATGTATATAGAGTTTGGATTATTGGGCCCACAAAATCAAACCAACAAAATTCTACTCTAATTGCTCTCTCTCTCTTTTTCACTTGCTCGCAGAATTGATTTTCCTAGTTTTTCTAAATATTATAATATCGTATTTCATGCATTCATTTTGTATGTTGAATTATTAGACATTTTTTACATCAAATTTTAGATAATGTTTTATAAAAATTAAACTATAGATTGCACGATGTTAAGAATTTCAAGCGGCTCGTTTAGGGCTCGAGCTCGCTCGACTCGAAGTTAGGCTCGCTCGAGCTCGGCTCGAATTGATTTCAAGCCAAGCTTGAGCCTAAATTTAGGCTCGAAATTAATTTCAAGTCAAGCTTGAGCTTAGGTAAGCTCGCTCGAGCTCGGCTCGTTTCCACCCCTAACCTCATGTCATATAGGTGACGATTTAATCTACCAGAAGCCCCTCGGATTGACTCAGTCAAACGCACAGCATCACACCTTGACTTGTAATGCCTCTCCGGTTACTTGGCGGCGTTTAATTTGTACAATAATCAGACACATAATTAACTCCTAGCGGTATCATATATTAGCCTAGCTATGTACTAACTTCTTTGATTTACTGAAGGAGTATCAAGAGAAAGGCCAAGCAAGTAAGAACTGTACAGATCAAAATTATCGCATGCATACACTACTGTTCCATTAAGTAGCTCGAAAACACTATTATAAAGACTTTAGAATCAAATGTTAATTTATAAAATATAGCTTATGATATTTAAACAAATGTATATCAAAATTATAAATTCTGTGCATCTATATTTTTCAAATTAGACAATAAATTTTTTTTTGAACAACTGATTTTTAGAAATGGTTGATAAGTAGTTAGTTAATATGTCACAGATTTTCATATTGGAAATAGATTTTTAAAATTTATGATTCTTTGAAAAGCTTTAAAATTTTATATTATATCTATCAAGTTGGGTTCTTATTTTCAAAATTTGTCGGTAAATACTAGATTGGTGTACGAATTTGGAATACGCCCGGTGAGCGCATACATGCGTAATGTTTTGTCAGTCATACATCATACTCAATGCGATGGTCCTCAAACTCAGAAAATATTGTCTATGCGCTATATATATATATATACCACTAATCTATCAATCCTATCGATCTTTCTTTCCACATTAATTATCAATTTAGGCCATCTAGATAACTTGGGCAATTTCTTTATCAAATATTTGATCATTGGAGCAAAGAATTCAATAGAATGGAGGGTTCATACTTCATAGACAACCAATGTGCTAATATATAATACACCTAGTGTAGGAAGTTTTTCTATGGTCTTTTCAATTTTTTTTTGTGGAAACTAATTCTAATTTAATAACCTGCTACTGTAGATTACAACCGGTTGGCAATAAAATGTAGATAGTCTATGCTGAATAAATGAACGATTGGAGAGGGGAAAAAAAAAAGGTACGACAACATCGCCTGTATTTTACATGTAGCTCTGTCCCTACGCTTTCCATTATCTTCTCTTTTCACTCCTTCTCTTATGCTCTCTAACATTTAATTATAATTAGTTGAAGCTGGTTTCGATTGTCATTTTCTTAACACTCTTTTTGAACTACGGTCATTCAATACATTTTCTCTCCTAGAGACTTGCTCGTCTAAAAAAAAACCTATGGCTACGGATGGAACTGGGTCCGGGCCTAAACAAGGCCTGGCCCAATGGGCTATGTTTGGGCCGGGCTTTGGGTATTGAAAACATAACTTTGGGTTCGTGCCGGACTTCAAAATTTAGGCCCAAAAAAAATTTGGGCCTATTTGGGCATGTCCAAGCCCGGCCCGAGCCTGACCCGAAAGCCCGATATATTAATTACCAAAATAAAATATTTAATATATATATATATATATATATATATATATATATATATATATATGTATGTATGTATATATAATATTTATCTAAAAAAAGAATAAATGATATAGTATATCATATATAGTATATATTGTTATTAATGATATATGTTTATGTTTATATATATGAGGATATATTATATATTAACAAAATATTTAGTTCCATATTAGATACTAATTTCTTTGATGTGATCAAACCCCAATAAAAATAGGTATTTTATTTTAATTTTATACAATAAAAATATTTATGTATTATATGATAAATGCATAAAATAGGCCTCCACAAAGCCCGATGGGCATTGGGCTTGGGCCGGGCCTTACTTTTCAAAAAGAATTGGGTAAAAGCCCGATCCGAAGCCCAACATATTCTTTTGGGCCGGGCTTGGGCATAGTATTACCTGACCCAAGCCCGGCCCAGTTCCACCCCTACCTATGTCATATATATATATATAATGAGAAGCTATAAATTCATTCTTGGCTTATTGATAATCTATGATCAACTTCCTTTCATAGTAACATTAAGAATATGTATACCATACACCTCGCTGGGATTGCAGTTCAATTGGTCAGAGCACCGCCCTATCAAGGCGGAAGCTGCGGGTTCGAGCCCCGTCAGTCCCGAACTAGGATCCGGTGAATTTATCAATTCATCTTCTCTTTTCACGGAAAAGGAGGACAAGAAGCAAGATCTAATCCCCAATGGGGATCCTTATTTTTTTGTTTTTTATTTCGCATTTATCATCACACAAATACAGACACGGGAATTTCAAATTGTGCAATTTTTGAGTTGAGTAAAGTAATAGTAATAAGAACTGTGTCGTGTAACTTCATTCGAAGATGAAATTCTATTTTAATTAATTTTGGAATAAAAGAATTGGATTTGAAAATAGCTTCAATTCCATTTTTTTGGAGCGAACGACCTGATACTACCTTATTACTTATTTTAACTCATTGCATTCAGTATAGTAATAAATAGGCTAATGATCATAGATCATAAAGATCTATACAAATTAACATTCTGCAAATAAAGTAAAATGTAAGAAACGATTTATGAATGCTACGTGGAGGAATAGATAATTAAAGCGCATGAAGCCTCTGTGTCATGAATTGTTCAAACTGTTGTAGCATTACTGTCACATCCTGATGGCTTGCCGTGCCTATCGCCCTGAGCCTGTCGAGAACCAGCTGAGCCTCTCTACAATAGGTAAGAAAAAAAAAAGATCACAAATATGGAGTTAATAATGCAAAATAATATGATACAAAATAAATAAATGTCAATCAAATAGTTTACCGGAGTTGATCGTCTGTGTGTTCTCTTTTCACATTCAAATGCTTGTCTCGAAATTTGACGCACAAAATCACAGCATAAGTTGTGCAATTACTCATGCACGTGGTGGAGAGCAAAATCCAAAACAGAGAGAATATCCTCCCCCTCTCTGTTTTGAAAGTATAGTCGCCATATTCCACGAATGTTACGGAAATACAAGCGAGATAGAAGGAATTTTCATACCTAGATTCTCACTAATTTCTATAATTATTGTCCCGAAAATTACAAGTAATATGAGAAATATCAATACAAGAAAGAACTTGTACATTACTCTTTTCCTCTTTATCTTTATAACTTTTTCCGCTTCACTCAGAGTAGAATACAAATGTAGCAGTCTGAAGAGGTAGCATATTATAAACTCAAAAAATTCATAAAAAGTAGGAAAGACTACTATACTAGTTAATGCTAACATGGAAGCTAGAAATTTGGCTAGAGTAGAGTTGGGATAAATATCGCCGAATCCAATAGTGGTTGCCGTTACGAAGGTAAAATATAGGGCATCCACGAATCGGTTGACTTTCATATTACCGGCTAACGAAATTACCATAGGTGGTAAAATAGATATAATATACGGTATAATACATACAAAAGTTTTCTAGAGAGCTCCTACTAAGGAGGTGATAACAGGCAGTAAAACTGTGGTAATATTGTAGAAATCTTGAGAAGCAGACCTGGAACTTGATTATCGACAGGAGGTGTTTGATATTTTTAATTATTACCTGCAATAAAATTATTAAACAACATTAAAAGAGAGAAAATTAAAACAATTTCTAAAGAAAAGGAAAACATCACCATTCAAAAACATAAAAAGAATCTACTACTCAAGCTTTCTCCACTTCACATCCCATTATATATAGAGAGAGAGAAATGATTCGGTACTTTATTTTATAATAATAATAAAAAATCTTAACCGTTGAATAATGAAGTTTAAAAATATCATTTCATTACGTAGCATGTTAAAAGGTTATTTCATGTGAGAGCATTTTTGTAATTAAATTAGGCAAAATTTTAAGAAAGTTTTGATTAATACACTAATTTAAGTATTAATTTAAGGTTTTGATTGATATCCCAAATTTAGGCATTAATTTTGCACTAATATAGGCATTAATTTTAGAAATTTTAGAATTCTTCTAATTTAGGCATTAATTTAAAATTTTAGAAATTTTAGAAATAGTAATATTTATAAATATGTTGAATTTAAATATTTAATATTTAAATTTAAAAAAGAGAAATTTTGTATTACTATTTTAACAATTTATTGTTGATAATAACGAGTTCAACATATTTAATCTTTTTAAGAAATTTTTAAATTTTTTTAAGAAACTTTTAAGAAACTTTTAAATATGTCAAATTATATTTTCTTTAATACCCGCCAATCACGTAATACGTAAAATTAAATTTATCTCCTATCTACGCGTTTTCTTAAATATTTCATTTTTCAAACGTAATTCCCGCCATCACGTAGTATTCAACCATTAATTTCAAATAATTTTCAAATAATAATTTATTCTCAAATATAAATCTTAAATTTTTGTCATTGTATCTCATCCAACGATTAAAAATTAAAAATAAAAATATCTATTACCTTTGTTGATAAAAATGTCCTCAATATCCGTTATCTCCTATCTACGTATTTTTTAAAATATTTTTTTTCTACCCGACAATCACGTAATATATCAAATTAAATTTATCTCAAATTAAATTTATCTCATATCAATCACGTAATATTAAAATTAAATTTATCTCCTATCTATGCGCTTTCTCAAATATTTTCTTTCTCAAACGTATATTTTCTTTCTCAAACGTAATACATGCCAATCATGTAGTACTCAAAATTAAATTTTAAATTTTAAATTTAACTTTCTCAAATATTTTTCTTTTCAAACGTAATACCCATTAATAATATAGGACTCAAAATTAAATTTTAAATTTTAAATTTAGTTTTCTCAAATATTTTTATTTTCAAACGTAATACCCATCAATCACGTAGTACTCACAAAAATTCTGAATTAAGCAATGAATTAAATCTACTATTTACGCTATCTATGCGTTTTCTCAAATATTTTCTTTAATACCCGTCAATCACGTAGTAATCAAAATTAAATTTTAAATTTTAAATTAAGCATTAATTAAATTTACTATGTATGCGTTTTCTCAAATATTTTCTTTCTAACATATCATATCCGCCCATCCTTTCTAATGTATTGCCCGTCAAAATTTAATACCCGTCACTACTGTAGATTACAATGAAATGTAGATTGGAGAGAGAAAAAAAAGGTACGGCAACATCGCCCGTATTTTACATGCCTACGCTTTCCATTGTTTTCTCTTTTCATTCCCTCTCTTATGCTCTCTAAGATCTAATTATAATCGATTGTCATTTTCTTTACACTTTTTTTGAACTACGGTCATTTGATACATTTTCTCTCCTAGAGACTTGCTCGTCTAAAAAAACACTATGGCATAAATATATAATGAGAAGCTATAAAATAAAACAAACGAAATGCTAATTAACATTCTGCAAATAAAGTAAAATGTAAGAAACAATTTATGAATGCTACGTGGAGGAGTAGATAAAGCTCAGGCACGATGTCAATCAAATAGTTTACCGGAGTTGATCGTCTGTGTGTTCTCTTTTCACATTCAAATGCTTGTCTCGAAATTTGACTCATAAAATCACAGCATAAGTTGTGCAATTACTCATTCACGTGGTGGAGAGCAAAATTCAAAACAGAGAGAATATCCTCTCCCTCTCTGTTTTGAAAGTATAGTCGCCATATCCACGGATGTTACAGAAATACAAGCGAGATAGAAGGAATTTCCATACCTAGATTCTCGCTAATTTCTATAATTAGCGCCCCAAAAATTACAAGTAATATGAGAAATGTCAATGCAAGAAAGAACTTGTACATTACTCTGTTCCTCTTCGTCTTTATAACTTTTTTCGTTTCACTCAGAGTAGAATACAAATGTAGCAGTCTGAAAAGGTAATATATTATAAACTCAAAAAATTTATCAGTTAATGTGCTATAACAAGTAGGAAAGACTATAACAAGTAGGAAAGACTATAACAAGTAGGAAAGACTACTACACTAGTTAATGCTAACATGGAAGCTAGAAATTTGGCTAGAGTAGAGTTGGGATAAATATCGCCGAATCCAATAGTGGTTGCCGTTACGAAAGTAAAATATAGGACATTCACGAATCGGTTGGCTTTCAGATTATCGGCCAGTGAGCCGTTGTTAAACGTAAAAATAGAAACTATAGCTAACGAAATTATCATAGGTGGTAAAATGGATATAATATACGGTATAATACGCACAAAAGTTTTCCAGAGAGCTTCTACTAAGGAGGTGATAACAGGCAGTAAAACATTGGTAATATAGGGTAGTAAAACTGTGGTAATATGATAGAAATTTTGAAAAGCAGATCTGGAACTTGATCATCGACAGGAGGTGTTTGACATTTTTAATTATTACCTGCAATAAAATTATTAAACAAAATTAAAAGAGAGAAAATGAAAAACAATTTCTAAAGAAAAGGAAAGCATCACCATTCAAAAACATAAAAAGAATCTACTTCTCAAGCTTTCTCCACTTCACATCCCATTATATATATACAGAGAGAGAAATGATTCGGTACTTTATTTTATAATAATAAATTGTATTACTATTTTAACAATTTATTGTTGATAATAACGAGTTCAACATATTTAATTTTTTTAAAAAAATTTTAAATTTTTTTTAAAACTTTTTAGAAACTTTTAAATATGTCAAATTATATTTTCTTTAATACCCGTCAATAACGTAATACGTAAAATTAAATTTATCTCCTATCTACGCGTTTTCTTAAATATTTCCTTTTTCAAACGTAATACCCGCCATCACGTAGTATTCAACTATTCATTTCAAATAATTTTCAAATAATAATTTATTCTCAAATATAGATCTTAAATTTTTGTCATTGTATCTCATCCAATGATTAAAAATTAAAAATAAAAATATCTATTACTTTTGTTGATAAAAATGTCCCTATCTACGTATTTTTTAAAATATTTTTTTTCTACCCGCCAATCACGTAATATGTCAAATTAAATTTATCTCCTATCAATCACGTAATACTAAAATTAAACTTATTTCCTATCTATGCGCTTTCTCAAATATTTTCTTTCTCAAACGTATATTTTTTTCTCAAACGTAATACATGTCAATCATGTAGTACTCAAAATTAAATTTTAAATTTTAAATTTAGCTTTCTCAAATATTTTTCTTTTCAAACGTAATACCCATTAATAATGTAGTACTCAAAATTAAATTTTAAATTTTAAATTTGGCTTTCTCAAATATTTTTATTTTCAAACGTAATACCCATCAATCACGTAGTACTCACAAAAATTCTGAATTAAGCAATGAATTAAATCTACTATCTACGTTATCTATGCGTTTTCTCAAATATTTTCTTTAATACCCGTCAATCACGTACTAATCAAAATTAAATTTTAAATTTTAAATTAAGCATGAATTAAATTTACTATGACGCGTTTTTTCAAATATTTTTTTTCTAACATATCCTATCCGCCCATCCTTTCTCATGTATTGCCCGTCAAAATTTAATACCCGTCACTACTGTAGATTACAATGAAATGTAGATAGTCTATAGTGAATAAATGAACGATTGGAGAGAGAAAAAAAAGGTACGGCAGCATCGCCCGTATTTTACATGCCTACGCTTTCCATTGTTTTCTCTTTTTATTCCCTCTCTTATACTCTCTAAGATCTAATTATAATCGATTGTCATTTTCTTTACACTTTTTTTGAACTACGGTCATTTGATACATTTTCTCTCCTAGAGACTTGCTCGTCTAAAAAAACACTATGGCATAAATATATAATGAGAAGCTATAAAATAAAACAAACGAAATGCTAATTAACATTCTGTAAATAAAGTAAAATGTAAGAAACAATTTATGAATGCTACGTGGAGGAGTAGATAAAGCTCAGGCACGAAGCCTCTGTGTCATGAATTGTTCAAACTGCTGTAGCATTACTGTCACATCCTGATGGCTTGTCGTGCCTATCGCCCTGAGCATGTCGAGAACCAGCTGAGCATCTCTACAATAGATAAGGAAAACAAAGGATCACAAATATGGAGTTAATAATGCAAAATAATATGATACAAAATAAATAAATGACAATCAAATAGTTTACCGGAGTTGATCGTCTGTGTGTTCTCTTTTCACATTCAAATGCTTGTCTCGAAATTTGACTCATAAAATCACAGCATAAGTTGTGCAATTACTCATGCACGTGGTGGAGAACAAAATTCAAAACAGAGAGAATATCCTCCCTCACTCTGTTTTGAAAGTATAGTCGCCATATCCACGGATGTTACAGGAATACAAGCGAGATAGAAGGAATTTCCATACCTAGATTCTCGCTAATTTCTATAATTAGCGCCCCAAAAATTACAAGTAATATGAGAAATATCAATGCAGGAAAGAACTTGTACATTACTCTGTTCCTCTTCGTCTTTATAACTTTTTTCGTTTCACTCAGAGTAGAATACAAATGTAGCAGTCTGAAAAGGTAATATATTATAAACTCAAAAAATTTATCAGTTAATGTGCTATAACAAGTAGGAAAGACTATAACAAGTAGGAAAGACTACTACACTAGTTAATGCTAACATGGAAGCTAGAAATTTGGCTAGAGTAGAGTTGGGATAAATATCGCCGAATCCAATAGTGGTTGCCGTTACGAAGGTAAAATATAGGACATCCACGAATCGGTTGGCTTTCAGATTATCGGCCAGTGAGCCGTTGTTAAACGTAAAAATAGAAACTATAGCTAACGAAATTATCATAGGTGGTAAAATGGATATAATATACGGTATAATACGCACAAAAGTTTTCCAGAGAGCTTCTACTAAGGAGGTGATAACCGGCAGTAAAAATGTGGTAATATAGGGTAGTAAAACTGTGGTAATATGGTAGAAATCTTGAGAAGCAAACCTGGAACTTGATCATCGACAGGAGGTGTTTGACATTTTTAATTATTACCTGCAATAAAATTATTAAATAAAATTAAAAGAGAGAAAATGAAAAACAATTTCTAAAGAAAAGGAAAGCATCACCATTCAAAAACATAAAAAGAATCTACTCCTCAAGTTTTCTCCACTTCACATCCCATTATATATATACAGAGAGAGAAATGATTCGGTACTTTATTTTATAATAATAAATTGTATTACTATTTTAACAATTTATTGTTGATAATAACGAGTTCAACATATTTAATTTTTTAAAAAAAATTTTAAATTTTTTAAAAAACTTTTTAGAAACTTTTAAATATGTCAAATTATATTTTCTTTAATACCCGTCAATCACGTAATACGTAAAATTAAATTTATCTCTTATCTACGCGTTTTCTTAAATATTTCCTTTTTCAAACGTAATACCCGCCATCACGTAGTATTCAACTATTCATTTCAAATAATTTTTAAATAATAATTTATTCTGAAATATAGATCTTAAATTTTTGTCATTGTATCTCATCCAACGATTAAAAATTAAAAATAAAAATATCTATTACTTTTGTTGATAAAAATGTCCCTATCTACGTATTTTTTAAAATATTTTTTTTCTACCCGCCAATCACGTAATATGTCATATTAAATTTATCTCCTATCAATCACGTAATACTAAAATTAAACTTATTTCCTATCTATGCGCTTTCTCAAATATTTTCTTTCTCAAACGTATATTTTTTTCTCAAACGTAATACATGTCAATCATGTAGTACTTAAAATTAAATTTTAAATTTTAAATTTAGCTTCATCAAATATTTTTCTTTTCAAACGTAATACCCATTAATAATGTAGTACTCAAAATTAAATTTTAAATTTTAAATTTAGCTTTCTCAAATATTTTTATTTTCAAACGTAATACCCATCAATCACGTAGTACTCACAAAAATTCTGAATTAAGCAATGAATTAAATCTACTATCTACGTTATCTATGCGTTTTCTCAAATATTTTCTTTAATACCCGTCAATCACGTACTAATCAAAATTAAATTTTAAATTATAAATTAAGAATTACTTAAATTTACTATGACGCGTTTTCTCAAATATTTTCTTTCTAACATATCCTATCCGCCCATTCTTTCTCATGTATTGTCCGTCAAAATTTAATACCCGTCACTACTGTGAAGGGGGACCGGCCGTGGGGTTACCGAGCACACCTCAAACCCACACATCACACGAGCGCAGCGGAAACAGGATCTTTCGTAGACGTAAGAGACGAGAACGATCGTAGAAAAATAAGCACGAGGATAACAAAGCAATAAAGAAAACAAGAGAAAACAAGAACACAAGATTTACGTGGTTCGGCCAACCATGAGTCGACCTACGTCCACGGGCAAGACCACCTCAATGCGCTCTTCGATTAATCCACGGCACAAAAGTACAAAGGAGTAATATGACACCCCTTAACACCTTTCGCGTAGCCGAGAAATATGCACCTCCGAGAGTTCTTATCCAATTTGGACCTCTTCTCCTTCGGTATCCACGCATAAGCGTCGCATCCAAAGACACGAAGATAGGAGTAGTCAACGGGCTTGCCGCTCCAGACTTCTTCAGGAATTTTCAGATCAAGTGATTTTGTCGGCGCTCGATTGATCAAGTAACAAGCCGTGCTTACGGCTTCCGCCCAAAATCTCTTGTCGAGTTTTGAAGTACTCAACATGCTTCGGGCCCTCTCCATGAGTGTTCTATTTAACCTCTCCGCTACACCGTTTTGTTGCGGTGTACCGGGTACCGTGAGGTGCCGCTTAATTCCATGTTCACTACAAAACTCATCAAATTCTCTTGAACAATACTCCCCTCCGTTATCGGAACGTAAGCACTTAATTTTTAAACCCTTTTCATTTTCCACAAGAGCTTTAAACTTCTTAAAAATTTCAAACACGTCGGACTTCCGCTTTAGGATATACACCCAAGCCTTCCGAGAATAATCATCAATAAAAGAAACAAAGTAAAAAAACACCCGCCCAACGAACTATCGGGCGACTCCCAAGTATCCGAATGAATCAACTCGAGATGCGACTTACTTCTTTGATGTGATAGAGAGAATGATAACCTTCGTTGCTTTCCGTAGATGCAATCTTCACAGAAAATCAATGGCGCGGACTTATAACCCGGAAGAAGTTCACGGTTAGATAATACCTGCAATCCGCGCTCGCTCATGTGTCCCAAACGGCGATGCCACACCGTCGGAGACTCCACCTTTGCGCTTGCAACAACCGCTTCTCCCACTTGAGTCTCGCCCACCAATCTATATAGGCCACCTATTTGCTCTCCTTTCATCAACACCAAACATCCTTGACATACCTTCAAATGATCCTTCTCGCCGACGAACCTAAGCCCTTGTTTGCAAAATATTCCAAGTGATAGAAGACTTTTTCGAAGTGTAGGAACATACCGAACATTAGAAACCGTTCGAATAATACCATCAAACATCTTGATCCGAACATCTCCCACTCCAACCACCGGACATGCCGTGTTGTCACCCAAATAGATAACTCCACCATCCCATGACTTGTAAGTATGAAACCACTCCCTATAGGGAGTCATGTGGAACGACGCTCCTGAATCTAAGATCCAATGATAAATAAGATCGGATCTATCTAATGCGGACAACGCATCTCCGTCCTCCGAACTAGCCGACTTAGCATCCGCTTCGGCTACGTTACCTTGAAAATTGCTCGAATCGGATTTACCATCAACTCCTTTAACCCGGCAATCCTTCTTCACGTGCCCCGACTTTCCACAATTCCAGCACTTTACTTTCCCCTTGGACTTTGATCTTGACTTCCCTCGATCACCACGCTCCCTCTCGAAAGGTCTTCCCCGTGCTATCATAGCCTCCCCCGAAGAGCTTTCTTGGCTAGACTTTCGTCTCATCTCCTCGGTAAGTAATGATACAACAACCGACTCCATCTTAAGGGTTTCAACGTGGCTCAAGTTCATAATCAAATTATCCCAAGATTCCGGCATCGAACAAAGTAAAATACTAGCTTTTTCTTCTTCATCGATTCTAACGTCTAGGGCCGCAAGCTTGCTCACAATAGAGTTGAATGAACTTAGATGCTCTTGTACCGGTACCCCGTCCTTCATCTTTAGATTGTACAATTGCCGTCTCAAGAAGATTTTATTCACCAATGACTTTCCTTCATAGAGATTCTTCAATTTATCCCAAATCCCTTTTGCGGTAGTCTCGGTCTCCACATTGAATAGCACCGAATCATCAAGTGCCAAATATAGGTTTGCCAAAGCCATCTTGTCTTTCTCTTCAAATAGCTTATCCGTCATCCCTTCCGGCTTTTTTCTCCTTTCCTAGCAGGGCGATCTCACAAGCATCTTTAATCAAGATTGCTTGCATCTTCAGTTTCCACAACGCGAAATTCGTTCCATCAAATCGAGGAACCTCATACTTCGTCGCCGTAACTTTTCCCGCCATCGTTTTTCACCGTCAACGTACTACAAAGAACCAAACGCTCTGATACCAATTGAAGGGGGACCGGCCGTGGGGTTACCGAGCACACCTCAAACCCACACAGCACACGAGCGCAGCGGAAACAGGATCTTTCGTAGACGTAAGAGACGAGAACGATCGTAGAAAAATAAGCACGAGGATAACAAAGCAATAAAGAAAACAAGAGAAAACAAGAACACAAGATTTACGTGGTTCGGCCAACCATGAGTCGACCTACGTCCACGGGCAAGACCACCTCAATGCGCTCTTCGATTAATCCACGGCACAAAAGTACAAAGGAGTAAGATTGGATTACAAGAAACTCTCTCTCATGAGCTCTCTACGTTTTCCTCTCAATTAGGGTATTTTTCAATGAAGCTCATAATGAGAAACCTCTTCTTATGAGGCTCTAAACTCTAAAGATTAACTACAAGAGTTTATATAGCCCTAAAATTCTAATTCTAGTAGGAAACAATTTTAGTCTTCCATCCAAGTCCGATTCATCTCTAGTCACCATATATCCTCTTAAGAATCCTTTTAGGAATCCTATTAGGAATCCTCTTTAAAGTGATCCTAGAGAATCCCTAATCTTTTAGAACAAGATTAGATCCAATTAGAGTCAAACTCTATATATCGACTCGGAATATGACTTTACATAATCCAACAATTCTCCCACTTAAAGACATGTGCCGAACACCATGAAACAATAGATTGGAAGTCTTGCCAAACTCCCACTCTCCTCACGTAGCTCCAAGACCGAGAGAAATAATGCTCCAATTGAACTTCTCTCGAGTCACTGGCTTCGTCAAAATATCTGCTGGATTTGCATCGGTATGAACTTTTAACAGTGAGATAAGACCCTCATCCACTACGTCTCTTACAAAGTGATAGCGAATGTCAATGTGCTTCGTCCGAGAGTGAAACGCCGGATTCTTCGCCAAGTGTATTGCACTTTGACTATCACAATTCACTCTCATCACATCTTGCTTCACCTTCAATTCTCCTAAAAGCCTTTTCAACCAAATAGCCTCCTTATAAGCATGTGCCACTGCTATATACTCCGCCTCTGTCGTCGACAAAGCGACTACGGACTGAAGCTTCGACTCCCAGCTAATAGCACCACCGCCCATAGAGAAAATATAGCCCGTAGTAGACTTTCTCCTGTCTCTATCTCCTGCAAAATCTGAATCCACATATCCGACACACTCCAAACCCGCAGAACCATAACAGAGTGAGAAATCCGCAGTGCCCCTCAAATACCTGAGGATCCACTTCACTGCATTCCAATGTTCACAACCTGGATTCGCCATATACCGACTTACTACTCCCACTGCTTGAGCAATGTCGGGTCTCGTACACACCATGGCAAACATAAGGCTCCCTACTGCCGATGAATATGGTACCCGAGCCATGTCGGCCTTTTCTGCTTCCGTATCCGGTGATTGCTCGGCCGACAATTTTAAATGAATAGGAAACGGGGTAGAAACTGGCTTTGCGTTCTGCATATTGAAGCGCCGCAGAACCTTCTCCACATAACCCTTTTGTGAAAGCCAAACCTTCCTATTCTTTCTCTCCCGTAGTACCTTCATCCCGAGTATTTGGTTCACGGCTCCTAAGTCCTTCATATTGAACTCACCGGCTAACTGAGTCTTCAGGGTAGATATCCGGCCTTTGCTATTTCCCGCGACCACCATATCGTCGACATATAATAGCAAAATACAGAAGCTCCCGTCATTGTATCCACAGAAATATGCACAATGATCCGCCTCAAGCCTATCAAAGCCCAAACTCACAATGAAGGAATCAAATCGCTTGTACCAACACCTCGGCGCCTGTTTCAAGCCGTACAACGATTTGTTCAACCGACAAACCAAATGCTCCCTGCCTCTTTCGACAAAGCCTTCCGGTTGCGACATATATATCTCTTCCTCCAGGTCACCATGCAAGAATGCCGTTTTTACATCCATCTGCTCGAGCTCTAAATCCATAATCGCCGCGATCGCCAAAACAACTCGAATAGTGGTAAAACGAACCACCGGTGAGAAGATCTCATCGAAGTCGATCCCCGGCTTCTGAGCATAACCCTTCACCACCAACCTCGCCTTGAATCTCTCCGCATTCCCATCCGTATCCTTTTTCACCTTAAACACCCACCGGCATCCGATCGCATTCCTTTCCTTCGGCAAGTCAACAAGTTCCCAGGTCCTGTTCTTCCGAAGTGACTCCATCTCCTCCTCCATCGCGCATTGCCACTTTCCGGCATTGGTCGACTCACAAGCCTCCTTATACGAAGTCGGCTCATCTTCCTCCGCCAAAGCAACATATGCACTAACATAGTTAGCAGAAGGAGTAAATGAAGTAATATAGTCATCATACCTCGCAGGAGGTCTAATGACTCTCCTAGGACGCCCGGAATCCGCTAGTGGCTCCACCGGTGAATTTGTATTTTCGGATGATTGCGGAGACTCCAAGTCCGGTTCATTATCAACCACATCCTCGTCCTCTTGTGCTTGCTCAGCTTGCACCTCATCGCGTGCTTCAAAGAGCTCAATTGGAACCATAGCCTCATCATCTTGCTTTTCCTTGGTGCCTTGAAAGGACCCTTCGTTGAAGACAACGTCACGGCTTACGACAATCTTGTGGGTAATAGGATCCCACAATCGATACCCCTTAACACCTTTCGCGTAGCCGAGAAATATGCACCTCCGAGAGTTCTTATCCAATTTGGACCTCTTCTCCTTCGGTATCCACGCATAAGCGTCGCATCCAAAGACACGAAGATAGGAGTAGTCAACGGGCTTGCCGCTCCAGACTTCTTCAGGAATTTTCAGATCAAGTGATTTTGTCGGCGCTCGATTGATCAAGTAACAAGCCGTGCTTACGGCTTCCGCCCAAAATCTCTTGTCGAGTTTTTTTGAAGTACTCAACATGCTTCGGGCCCTCTCCATGAGTGTTCTATTTAACCTCTCCGCTACACCGTTTTGTTGCGGTGTACCGGGTACCGTGAGGTGCCGCTTAATTCCATGTTCACTACAAAACTCATCAAATTCTCTTGAACAATACTCCCCTCCGTTATCGGAACGTAAGCACTTAATTTTTAAACCCTTTTCATTTTCCACAAGAGCTTTAAACTTCTTAAAAATTTCAAACACGTCGGACTTCCGCTTTAGGATATACACCCAAGCCTTCCGAGAATAATCATCAATAAAAGAAACAAAGTAAAAAAACACCCGCCCAACGAACTATCGGGCGACTCCCAAGTATCCGAATGAATCAACTCGAGATGCGACTTACTTCTTTGATGTGATAGAGAGAATGATAACCTTCGTTGCTTTCCGTAGATGCAATCTTCACAGAAAATCAATGGCGCGGACTTATAACCCGGAAGAAGTTCACGGTTAGATAATACCTGCAATCCGCGCTCGCTCATGTGTCCCAAACGGCGATGCCACACCGTCGGAGACTCCACCTTTGCGCTTGCAACAACCGCTTCTCCCACTTGAGTCTCGCCCACCAATCTATATAGGCCACCTATTTGCTCTCCTTTCATCAACACCAAACATCCTTGACATACCTTCAAATGATCCTTCTCGCCGACGAACCTAAGCCCTTGTTTGCAAAATATTCCAAGTGATAGAAGACTTTTTCGAAGTGTAGGAACATACCGAACATTAGAAACCGTTCGAATAATACCATCAAACATCTTGATCCGAACATCTCCCACTCCAACCACCGGACATGCCGTGTTGTCACCCAAATAGATAACTCCACCATCCCATGACTTGTAAGTATGAAACCACTCCCTATAGGGAGTCATGTGGAACGACGCTCCTGAATCTAAGATCCAATGATAAATAAGATCGGATCTATCTAATGCGGACAACGCATCTCCGTCCTCCGAACTAGCCGACTTAGCATCCGCTTCGGCTACGTTACCTTGAAAATTGCTCGAATCGGATTTACCATCAACTCCTTTAACCCGGCAATCCTTCTTCACGTGCCCCGACTTTCCACAATTCCAGCACTTTACTTTCCCCTTGGACTTTGATCTTGACTTCCCTCGATCACCACGCTCCCTCTCGAAAGGTCTTCCCCGTGCTATCATAGCCTCCCCCGAAGAGCTTTCTTGGCTAGACTTTCGTCTCATCTCCTCGGTAAGTAATGATGCAACAACCGACTCCATCTTAAGGGTTTCAACGTGGCTCAAGTTCATAATCAAATTATCCCAAGATTCCGGCATCGAACAAAGTAAAATACTAGCTTTTTCTTCTTCATCGATTCTAACGTCTAGGGCCGCAAGCTTGCTCACAATAGAGTTGAATGAACTTAGATGCTCTTGTACCGGTACCCCGTCCTTCATCTTTAGATTGTACAATTGCCGTCTCAAGAAGATTTTATTCACCAATGACTTTC
Organism: Puya raimondii; assembly: GCA_016920855.1. NCBI lineage: Eukaryota > Viridiplantae > Streptophyta > Magnoliopsida > Poales > Bromeliaceae > Puya > Puya raimondii. The sequence continues at coordinate 899,876 of JABWPP010000047.1, forward strand.
CTTCATAGAGATTCTTCAATTTATCCCAAATCCCTTTTGCGGTAGTCTCGGTCTCCACATTGAATAGCACCGAATCATCAAGTGCCAAATATAGGTTTGCCAAAGCCATCTTGTCTTTCTCTTCAAATAGCTTATCCGTCATCCCTTCCGGCTTTTTCTCCTTTCCTAGCAGGGCGATCTCACAAGCATCTTTAATCAAGATTGCTTGCATCTTCAGTTTCCACAACGCGAAATTCGTTCCATCAAATCGAGGAACCTCATACTTCGTCGCCGTAACTTTTCCCGCCATCGTTTCACCGTCAACGTACTACAAAGAACCAAACGCTCTGATACCAATTGAAGGGGGACCGGCCGTGGGGTTACCGAGCACACCTCAAACCCACACAGCACACGAGCGCAGCGGAAACAGGATCTTTCGTAGACGTAAGAGACGAGAACGATCGTAGAAAAATAAGCACGAGGATAACAAAGCAATAAAGAAAACAAGAGAAAACAAGAACACAAGATTTACGTGGTTCGGCCAACCATGAGTCGACCTACGTCCACGGGCAAGACCACCTCAATGCGCTCTTCGATTAATCCACGGCACAAAAGTACAAAGGAGTAAGATTGGATTACAAGAAACTCTCTCTCATGAGCTCTCTACGTTTTCCTCTCAATTAGGGTATTTTTCAATGAAGCTCATAATGAGAAACCTCTTCTTATGAGGCTCTAAACTCTAAAGATTAACTACAAGAGTTTATATAGCCCTAAAATTCTAATTCTAGTAGGAAACAATTTTAGTCTTCCATCCAAGTCCGATTCATCTCTAGTCACCATATATCCTCTTAAGAATCCTTTTAGGAATCCTATTAGGAATCCTCTTTAAAGTGATCCTAGAGAATCCCTAATCTTTTAGAACAAGATTAGATCCAATTAGAGTCAAACTCTATATATCGACTCGGAATATGACTTTACATAATCCAACATACTGTAGATTACAATGAAATATAGATAGTCTATAGTGAATAAATGAACGATTGGAGAGAGAAAAAAAAGGTACGGCAGCATCGCCCGTATTTTACATGCCTACGCTTTCCATTGTTTTCTCTTTTTATTCCCTCTCTTATACTCTCTAAGATCTAATTATAATCGATTGTCATTTTCTTTACACTTTTTTTGAACTATGGTCATTTGATACATTTTCTCTCCTAGAGACTTGCTCGTCTAAAAAAATCCTATGGCATATATATATAATGAGAAGCTATAAAATAAAACAAACGAAATACTAATTAACATTCTGTAAATAAAGTAAAATGTAAGAAACAATTTATGAATGCTACGTGGAGGAGTAGATAAAGCTCAGGCACGAAGCCTCTGTGTCATGAATTGTTCAAACTGCTGTAGCATTACTGTCACATCCTGATGGCTTGTCGTGCCTATCGCCCTGAGCATGTCGAGAACCAGCTGAGCATCTCTACAATAGATAAGGAAAACAAAGGATCACAAAGATGGAGTTAATAATGCAAAATAATATGATACAAAATAAATAAATGACAATCAAATAGTTTACCGGAGTTGATCGTCTGTGTGTTCTCTTTTCACATTCAAATGCTTGTCTCGAAATTTGACTCATAAAATCACAGCATAAGTTGTGCAATTACTCATGCACGTGGTGGAGAGCAAAATCCAAAACAGAGAGAATATCCTCCCCCTCTCTGTTTTGAAAGTATAGTCGCCATATCCACGGATGTTACAGAAATACAAGCGAAAGTATAGTCGCCATATCCACGGATGTTACAGAAATACAAGCGAAAATATAGTCGCTATATCCACGGATGTTACAGAAATACAAGCGAGATAGAAGGAATTTCCATACCTAGATTCTCGCTAATTTCTATAATTAGCGCCCCAAAAATTACAAGTAATATGAGAAATATCAATGCAAGAAAGAACTTGTACATTACTCTGTTCCTCTTCGTCTTTATAACTTTTTCCGTTTTACTCATAGTAGAATACAAATGTAGCAGTCTGAAGAGGTAATATATTATAAACTCAAAAAATTTATTAGTTAATGTGCTATAACAAGTAGGAAAGATTATAACAAGTAGGAAAGACTACTACACTAGTTAATGCTAACATGGAAGCTAGAAATTTGGCTAGAGTAGAGTTGGGATAAATATCGCCGAATCCAATAGTGGTTACCGTTACGAAGGTAAAATATAGGGCATCCACGAATCGGTTGGCTTTCAGATTATCGGCCAGTGAGCCGTTGTTAAACGTAAAAATAGAAACTATAGCTAACGAAATTATCATAGGTGGTAAAATGGATATAATATACGGTATAATACGCACAAAAGTTTTCCAGAGAGCTTCTACTAAGGAGGTGATAACATGCAGTAAAACTGTGGTAATATAGGGTAGTAAAACTGTGGTAATATGGTAGAAATCTTGAGAAGCAGACCTAGAACTTGATCATCGACAGGAGGTATTTGACATTTTTAATTATTATCTGCAATAAAATTATTAAACAACATTAAAATAGAGAAAATGAAAAACAAATTCTAAAGAAAAGGAAAGCATCACCATTCAAAAACATAAAAAGAATCTACTTCTCAAGCTTTCTCCACTTCACATCCCATTATATATATACAGAGAGAAAAATGATTCGGTACTTTATTTTATAATAAAAAAAAAAAATCTTAACCGTTGAATAATGAAGGTTAAAAGTATCATTTCATTATGTAGCAGGTTAAAAGGTTATTTCATGTGAGAGCATTTTTGTAATTAAATTAGGCAAAATTTTAAGAAAGTTTTGATTAATACACTAATTTAAGCGTTTGATTGATATCCAAATTTAGGCATTAATTTTGCACTAATATAGACATTAATTTTAGAAATTTTAGAATTCTTCTAATTTAGGCATTAATTGAAAATTTTAGAAATAGTAATATTTATAAATATGTTGAATTTAAATATTTAATATTTAAATTTAAATAAGAGAAATTTTGTATTACTATTTTAACAATTTATTGTTGATAATAACGAGTTCAACATATTTAATTTTTTTAAGAAACTTTTAAATTTTTTAAAAAACTTTTAAGAAACTTTTAAATATGTCAAATTATATTTTCTTTAATACCCGCCAATCACGTAATACGTAAAATTAAATTTATCTCCTATCTACGCGTTTTCTTAAATATTTTCTTTTTCAAACGTAATACCCGCCATCACGTAGTATTCAACCATTCATTTCAAATAATTTTCAAATAATAATTTATTCTCAAATATAGATCTTAAATTTTTGTCATTGTATCTCATCCAACGATTAAAAATTAAAAATAAAAATATCTATTACTTTTGTTGATAAAAATGTCCCTATCTACGTATTTTTTAAAATATTTTTTTTCTACCCGCCAATCACGTAATATGTCAAATTAAATTTATCTCCTATCAATCACGTAATACTAAAATTAAACTTATTTCCTATCTATGCGCTTTCTCGAATATTTTCTTTCTCAAACGTATATTTTTTTCTCAAACGTAATACATGTCAATCATGTAGTACTCAAAATTAAATTTTAAATTTTAAATTTAGCTTTCTCAAATATTTTTCTTTTCAAACGTAATACCTATTAATAATGTAGTACTCAAAATTAAATTTTAAATTTTAAATTTAGCTTTCTCAAATATTTTTATTTTCAAACGTAATACCCATCAATCACGTAGTACTCACAAAAATTCTGAATTAAGCAATGAATTAAATCTACTATCTACGCTATCTATGCGTTTTCTCAAATATTTTCTTTAATACCCGTCAATCACGTATTAATCAAAATTAAATTTTAAATTTTAAATTAAGCATGAATTAAATTTACTATGACGCGTTTTCTCAAATATTTTTTTTCTAACATATCCTATCCGCCCATCCTTTCTCATGTATTGCCCGTCAAAATTTAATACCCGTCACTACTGTAGATTACAATGAAATGTAGATAGTCTATGCTGAATAAATGAACGATTGGAGAGAGAGAAAAAGGTACGGCAGCATCGCCCGTATTTTACATGCCTACGCTTTCCATTGTTTTCTCTTTTCATTCCCTCTCTTATTCTCTCTAAGATCTAATTATAATCGATTGTCATTTTCTTTACACTTTTTTTGAACTACGGTCATTTGATACATTTTCTCTCCTAGAGACTTGCTCGTCTAAAAAAACCCTATGGCATATATATATAATGAGAAGCTATAAAATAAAACAAACGAAATGCTAATTAACATTCTGTAAATAAAGTAAAATTTAAGAAACAATTTATGAATGCTACGTGGAGGAGTAGATAAAGTTTAGGCACGAAGCCTCTTTGTCATGAATTGTTCAAACTGCTGTAGCATTACTGTCACATCCTGATGGCTTGTCGTGCCTATCGCCCTGAGCATGTCGAGAACCAGCTGAGCATCTCTACAATAGATAAGGAAAACAAAGGATCACAAATATGGAGTTAATAATGCAAAATAATATGATACAAAATAAATAAATGCCAATCAAATAGTTTACCGGAGTTGATCGTCTGTGTGTTCTCTTTTCACATTCAAATGCTTGTCTCGAAATTTGACTCATAAAATCACAGCATAAGTTGTGCAATTACTCATGCACGTGGTGGAGAGCAAAATCCAAAACAGAGAGAATATCCTCCCCCTCTCTGTTTTGAAAGTATAGTCGCCATATCCACGGATGTTACAGAAATACAAGCGAAAGTATAGTCGCCATATCCACGGATGTTACAGAAATACAAGCGAAAGTATAGTCGCTATATCCACGGATGTTACAGAAATACAAGCGAGATAGAAGGAATTTCCATACCTAGATTCTCGCTAATTTCTATAATTAGCGCCCCAAAAATTACAAGTAATATGAGAAATATCAATGCAAGAAAGAACTTGTACATTACTCTGTTCCTCTTCGTCTTTATAACTTTTTCCGTTTTACTCATAGTAGAATACAAATGTAGCAGTCTGAAGAGGTAATATATTATAAACTCAAAAAATTTATTAGTTAATGTGCTATAACAAGTAGGAAAGATTATAACAAGTAGGAAAGACTACTACACTAGTTAATGCTAACATGGAAGCTAGAAATTTGGCTAGAGTAGAGTTGGGATAAATATCGCCGATTCTAATAGTGGTTGCCGTTACGAAGGTAAAATATAAGGCATCCACGAATCGGTTGGCTTTCAGATTATCGGCTAGTGAGCCGTTGTTAAACGTAAAAATAGAAGCTATAGCTAACGAAATTATCATAAGTGGTAAAATAGATATAATATACGGTATAATACGCACAAAAGTTTTCCAGAGAGCTTCTACTAAGGAGGTGATAACATGCAGTAAAATTGTGGTAATATAGGGTAGTAAAACTGTGGTAATATGGTAGAAATCTTGAGAAGTAGACCTGGAACTTGATCATCGACAGGAGGTGTTTGACATTTTTAATTATTACCTGCAATAAAATTATTAAATAACATTAAAAGAGAGAAAATAAAAAACAATTTTTTTAAAAAAGGAAAGCATCATCATTCAAAAACATAAAAAGAATCTAGAAAATAACGGGATAAAATGAACGAAAAAAAAAGAGTAACAAAAGCCCTTGGCCTCTGTTTTTCTCTTTATTGTTTCTACTCCTCAAGCTTTCTCCACTTCACATCCCATTATATATACTACTGTAGAAATCCGCGCGATGCAGCGGATAGAAAATAGAAGCAAAAATTTTAAAATTTTAATAAAATTTATATTTACAGCTTATTGATGTATAGAAAACTATACTATGTTAAGCACGGACAATCTGCATGACTAAAATTAATTGTTAAAAAAATAAAGCTATAGCTGGAAGCTTTATATAATTTTTTTTTTAAATCATCAAAATATTGTAATATACATATAATTTTATCGTATTATGTGCTTCTTGAACATTCCGTTGTGAAAGATAAAAAGGGCTAGCTCCAGCTGAATCAAGCACCTCTGTCCAATTATCAAAACAGATTAAGAATATGAAACACATAAATAAGAAGTTAATTTATCTGACTTAAGAAAATTTGGGGTGAGATCTCAGACTCCAATTTTTATATCATACTTCTTAATCTACGAAAAGAACTTTATCCACAACAATGTTTACTCAAAACTGAAAATAAAACAAAAACGTAAATTAAAAAAGCTAATACTTTTTGGAGCACTTCTTTATCCACGCGAGATTGCTCATACAAACTTTATACATCTTCTTAATCTTCGTTCTTTACATGCTCTTTTTCTTCTTCATTATCCTCATCATCCTCGTTAACACAATGAGAGAGAGAGCGATGAGTGTGGGGTGGGAGATTAGATGATGAATTTTTTTTTTTGCATGGAAAATAAAAGGCCATACAAAAAAGAGAAAATGTGGGGGATTAATGGAGAAAGAGAATGAATTGGAGTTACAAAGCCCACTCATTGGTAGAATATGATGAGTGTTATTAATAGAGGAGTGAAGTGAATTGGAGTTACAAAGCCAATGAAGAAGGAGAGTGGATTGGAGTTACTAAACACACTCATTGGTGGAATATAATACATATAATTAATGGAGGAGTGGAGTGAATTGAAGTTACAAAGCAAATAGAGAAGATGAGTAGATTGGAGTTACAAAACTCACTCATTAGTGAAATATAATACATGTAATTAATGGATGAGTGGGGATTGAAATTACAAAGCTAACGAAGAAGGGTAGTGGATTAAAGTTATAAAGCCTACTCATGGGTGGAATATTGTGTCATTAATAAATGAGAGGAGTGGATTTAGAGAGGACCATTGCAAAAAAAAATATTCAAAAAAAGGAAAGCTTGCCATGTCATCATTAGCATTGGGAATTCATATAGAGTTATAGATATATATTGAGAAATGATTCGGTACTTTATTTTATAATAAATAAAAACAAATCTTAACCGTTGATTAATGAAGACATTTCATTATATAGCATGTTAAAAAGGCTATTTCATGTGAGAGCATTTTTGTAATTAAATTAGGCAAAATTTTAAGAAAGTTTTCATTAATACACTAATTTAAGCATTAATTTAAGGTTTGATTAATATCCCAAATTTAGGCATTAATTTTGCACTAATATAGGCATTAATTTTAGAAATTTAGAATTCTTCTAATTTAGGCATTAATTTAAAGTTTAGAAATTTTAGAAATAGTAATATTTATAAATATGTTGAATTTAAATATTTAATATTTAAATCTAAATAAGAGAAATTTTGTATTACTATTTTAACAAATTTATTGTTGATAATAACGAGTTCAACATATTTAATTTTTTTAAGAAACTTTTAAGTTCCTCTAGTTTAAATATTAATTTTTTTTTATCACAAAGTTAAAAAATTTAAATGTACATAAAAAAATATTAAATTCAATGTATTTAATATGTTGTAATATTTTGTATCACTATTTAAATTCAACATATTTAATATGTTGTAATACGTCAAATTAAATTTATCTCGTATCTAACATAATGCCGTCAATCACGTAATACGTAAAATTAAATTTATCTCCTATCTACGCGTTTTCTCAAATATATTTTTTCTCAAACGTAATACCGGCCATCACGTAGTATTCAACCATTCATTTCAAATAAATTTTCAGTCACTTTTGTTGACAAAAATGCCCTCAATATCCGTTATTTCCTATCTACATATTTTTTAAATATTTTCTTTCTACCCGTCAATCACGTAATACGTCAAATTAAATTTATTTCGTATCTAACGTAATACTCGCCAATAACGTAATACGTAAATTAAAATTTATCTACTATCTACGCGTTTTCTCAAATATTTTCTTTCTCAAACGTAATACACGTCAATCACGTAGTACTCAAAATTAAATTTTAAAATTTGAATTTAGCTTTCTCAAATATATATTTTTCAAACGTAATACCCATCAATCACGTAGTGCTCACAATTAATTTTAAATTCTGAATTAAGCAATGAATTAAATCTATTATCTACGCTATCTATGCGTTTTCTAAAATATTTTCTTTATACCCTCCAATCATGTATTACTCAAAATTAAATTTTAAATTTTGAATTAGCATTAATTAAATCTATTATCTACACGTTTTCTCAAATATTTTCTTTCTAACATATCCGCCAATCCTTTCTTACGTAATGCCCGTCAAAATGTAATACATACCCGCCCAATCAAAACTAAATCGTTAATTAAATATAATTTTAAATTTTTTTAGCAAAATATTCAATTTTTAAGTAATATCTGTCAAAATATTCTACGCATTTCTCAAATACAGAGCATATTTTAATACCCTCGCATATAATATCTACACTACCCAATCTTATCTCATCATAATATTTATTTTTTAGTTTCATTTTCACTTATACGTTTTTCAAATATTGAGCATATTTTAATACCCTCACATATAATATCTACACTATCCAATCTTATTTTATTATAATACTTATCAATACATAGATATTTTTTTTGGTATTTTTTATTTTCACCTATACATTTTCTCAAATATAAAGCATATATTTTTTAGGCTAAATTACAGGAAATGCCCCTATCAATATCCCTTTTTTTTACTTTCCCCCCTGTCATTTAAAAACCTACACTCTGCCCCCATATAAAAAAAAATGTTCACTTTGCCCCCTGCCGTCAGTGTTCTGTTAGGGTTCCATTGGGGAGAAAACTAAGTTGATAAGGGGCAAATTGGTCATTTTGCCATCAATTTTAACACCGTACCCCCCTGTGAACTTAGGAAAAGTGAAAAAACGGGTATTGACAGAGAATTTTCTGTAATCTAGCCTATTTTTTAATAACATCGTTTTTCAGTTTTACATATATTTTTCTCAAATATATTGTTTTTAGTAATATCTTTTCTCGTTTGTCCGTATCGCCGGCACCGGCACATCGTCATCGTCCTCCTCATCGTTATCGTCATCGCCGGCGTCGGCACATTGTCGCCTTCGCCACCTTCGCCATAGTTGGAGAGGTATTTTGATCCACCTGAATTTTTTTTAATGTGCTTTTATACTGTTTTAGCATATCTTTTTTTAGTATTTTTTTATTTTCATCTATGCGTTCCTCAAATATAAAGCATATATTTTTTAGTAATATTCTTTTTTATTTTCACATATATTTTTCTGAAATAGTTGTGCACGTTAATATCGATAATCAGGATAAATACATTTTTTTTATATTTTATTCGTTTATAATATTTTGTTCTCTTTTTAATATTTTAAATTTATTTATCATGATCAATTTAATTAGCAACGAGTTTTGCCAGTAAAATTGTGCTTAATCCATTTATTCCAGAAACTGAAGAAATAAAACTGAGATAAATTTTTTTACTTATGTGAATTCCTATTAAATTTTTATTTTTTACTAACTTTATCTATTCTGATGATTTACTAATGTTTACTTTATTATTTTTCTTACTTTCAGTGTACTTGAATATAAACAATGACAGGGAGATGGACGGAATTTTCTTAAGTAATTTTTAAAAACTCACATTTTATTTCAACTTTTTTATTTGTTAAATAATAAAATGATGGTGACATTTTCAGTTATTTTAGTTATGAATAGTGGGCCTCCTAGGGTTGAGTGGGTGGTTGGTTGAATAGCATAATCAAACGGGTGAAAATGATGAAAGGGTAGATCTAACGGCGAACAACTTATGAGTACAAGGGGCTCTATACTCATAAGAGTACAGTAGCCGGACTCTATATATATATATATATATATATATATATATATATATGTATATATATCTCATGTTCTTTCGAAAGTGCAGAGACCTCCGTGTTTATAAGTTGTTTTTATTATGGGACATCCGATTAGGCAATCAGCTTAGCTAGACATAATCTACGCTATTGGAACTACCTTAAAATTAAATTTTATAATTTTTTGACATCATTTACTAAATGATCAAAAGGTCCCAAAATTGACTATTTTAATGGTCGATGTGCCACGCTTTTAAGTTCAAAGGTGTAGAACAATCCAAATTACATGAAATTTTAATAAAAAAATTCTACTTAATATCAATAGTAAGATCAATACTTCTTATTTAAAATTTGGGTGTTTTATCAATATTTTTTAATGAAATTTTTATTTTCAGCCGTTCATTTTAATATTACTTGTTCACTAGCCAAATGAAGTCAAAATGTTATAAATTTTGGTTTTTAAATAGTTCCAATAACGTAGATTATAACTAACTGAGCCGATAGTCGAATTGAATGTTCATCATCGAAACAACTTACAAGTATGGAAGCCTCCGAATTTTCGAAAGCATTGGAGACTCTCTCTCTCTCTTTATATATGTATATATAGAGAGAGAGTACGTTTTCTGCGCTTTCGAAAGCATGGAGGCCTTTATACTTGTAAGTTGTTTTCGATGATAAGACATCCGATTCGACGATCGGCTCTGTTAAGTTTGATCTATGCCATTAGAACTATTTAGAAACCAAATTTTATATTTTTTCGACATCAGATATCATTTATCAAAGGGTCCCAAAAATAACTATCTTATTGGCCGATGTAGTACGTTTGTAAGTTCAATGATATCGAACAATTCAAATTGTATGAAACTTTAATAGAGAGTTATACTTAACATTAAGAGCAAGATCAGAACTTCTGATTTGCAATTTGAGTCTTTTATCACTATTTTTTGTGAAAATTTTATTTTAATCGTTCATTTTAAAGTTACTCGTTTACTATGCAAACAAGAGAGAGATAGAGAGAGAATTCGGCTATTGTACTATCGGTAGCATGAAAATTTCCGTGCTATGAAGTTATTCGAGGATGCGGCTTCCGAATAGTGATCGGCTCTATTAGACTTAGATATCATTATTGAAAGTATTTAAAAATCAAATTCTATAATTTTTCGACAATATTTACCTATCAAATGAGTAGTTTAAAAATAAACAACAGAAAATAAAAATCTCATAAATTATAACGATAAAAGACTTGAATTTAAGATCAAGAGGGACTGATCTTACTCTAAATAGTGATGAAAACTTTTTCTGAAAATTTTATCTAATTTGGATTGTTTTACACTGTTAAATTCACAAATGCATTACATCAGCTATTAAAATACAGAAAGACTTTTCCATCTAAATTCTGCCTAACGCCCTATAACTATCAACCAAAATTAATTTTTCGAATTAAATTCAATTTTGTAGAAATTACTTTTTTAAAAACTAGGCCAAACGGGACCTTGGTGAGAAGATGATTCCTATATGAATATGGATATTGGTTTTAAAATACTGGTTAAAGAGAATAGAAGAAAAAAACAATTTAAAAAAAAAAAGAAAAGAAAAGAAGAAGACGATTAGATTGTGAGGTGATTTAGAAGAGTGGGTGAGGATTTCTGGAAAGAATAAAAGATGTACAAGGTGAAATAGGTATATTTTCTTATCAAGTTTGGACAAATTTATATGCAGCATTGAAAAATTCAAAAAATAAAAAAAGCGTAATATTGGGTTCTAAACAAAATCTGGCATAAAAACTTTTCTGGGCATCCAACTTAGGGCGGCCCAAAACCTTAAGCTGAGTGACCCTTTACGTTGGGCCCTTTTTCTATTTTTAATATTTTTATTTATTTATTTGTTGGAATGAACTCATGAAGTGCACAACCCACCCCGTATGTTTGCATGCTTGCCGTAATTTCCGCCCCATTTCCACAAAAAAGTTTACTGTATCACGCTTGCACTATGTCATTAATAACAAACTAATCATATGTTTTAAAATAAAAAAAAATACACTAAAAATATTTTTTTATAATCATGATGGAACATATATTTCGAAAAGAAAGTATTTGATTGATTTGAAACACCACGTCACCAATATATCTGGTGCATTCTAAAAAATTTCCATTTCCAGGCACCTACGGGCTACGGCCTACGGGACTTTTGCAATTATTCCAGAATCCATATCCTAGTCACTAAATATTGTCAACAGCAGAGCATCTCCCACAGTAGGTTTCGCATATTTGGTGCGCAGGCAATTTTTAGATTATCACAGGGGCGTCACGCAAATGCGAGCAACCTCGTGTCATACAAATGACAATTTGATCTACCAAACACCCGTTGGATTGACTCAGTCAAACGCACAACATCATGCCTCGACTTGTAATGCCTCTCCAGTTACTTGGCGGCATTTTATTTGTATATTAAATTAATCAGACAGATAATTAACTCCTGGCGGTATTATGTATTAGCCTATGTTCTAACTTCTTTGATTTACTGAAGGAGTAACTTTACATATCAAGAGAAAAGCCAGACAATATTTAAGGATTGTACAGAGCTAGCTAGGAACTAATCCATGATGCTTGCTGGCTGATGTCTAATTTGATATGCGCGGTCTTCTTCATGGCAATTTGCATGCACCATCTATTTCAAAATAAACAGCCATGACTAGCTGCAGCGCTTCCGACTGCCATTCATTCTTCTCCTCTCTATGAACTCATCGAACTTCCTGTTTAATTCATCTAATTCTAGGCGCTCCAACTCATCTTCTATGCCGAAAGCTTCGAGCTTTATCCTTTCTTTTCCAATCGCGTCGTCCACCATGACTACCTCCAACGTCGGAATAGGCCCTCCTTCAACAGTTTCCATCAGGCAGTCTTGTTGAGATTTGTTAGAGTACTCAGCTGGTCGCCACTCTGTATCGATCGTCTCCATTCTCTGTCAGAAAATCTCCAAAGAAGAAATCAATATTTGTTACACTTTCTTCTTTAGCTAATTTTTTTTCTCCTCGGCAAATGAGTTGACTGAGATGGTGCTCTTTTGCTCCAAGGAGATCATGACTTCTTCCACTTCGAGGGAGCTTGTTATCCACAGCGAAACATCATGAAGCTGTTCCTCCACCGCATGCACGTCTCCAACTATGATGGCGTCGGAATCAGACGGTAGATGTCCTTCTAGACTTGCCGAGTTATCATTGTGAAGTGTGTTCGCGAATGTCTTAGATGGGCTAGATAGCGTACGTGAAGTCTATGAACAACAAAATGAAGCTGAAGTTAGAGAAGAGAAATAAGGCCTTCTTGTTGTTGGCGAGGAGGCTTACGAGTTCGGCGGACGAGATTCTAACGGGGCAAAAGTAGCAACGTAGGCCTGTTAAAAAGTAGGAAAAGAGTAAAATGATGATGAACAGAGGGAGGAGTGCATGGAAATTATAAACCCTTCCATTGATGGGTTTAGAATTTGTTTTGGCTTTGATCATAATGAGATCTCGCAACTCTATCTGCTGCATTGGGTCCGTCAGCACACTTCTCGATCTCTCAATGAAGATACCAGTTGTAGTACAAAGAGAGTGGTGTACATGGAGAGGGGAATGGTAGAGAATATTGGATTGACTTGGATCCACCAATGATACCAAAAGACGTGACCACCTTCCACACACATATATATAGAGGAGATTGGGGGTGATATTTCGTGTTTCCTCCAATCTGCTCCCCCGCATCTATATAATATTTTATGGCATTTGCTCTCCATACCTAATCTTTTTGGAGAGAGCAAAGTCCTTCCTTTCCGTTGATCTAAAAAGGATAAGACTGTAATTTAAACAAATGTATATCAACATTATAAATTCTATACATCTATATTTTTTGAATTAGACAATACTGATTTTTAGAAATATTTGATTAGTAGTAAGTTAATGTGAAATAGATTTTCAAATTGAAGATTGATTTTCAAAATTAGCGACTCTTTGAAAAGCTCTAAATATTTTAGATTGCATCTATCAAGTTGAAACTTATTTTAAGAAAAATTTGTCAGTAAATACTAGTATGGTGTACAAATTAAGGATGCACCGAGTGAGCGTATACATGTATAATTTTTTGTCCCTCCTAGTGATGGTCGTCCAACTCAGAAAATATTTTCTATGCGCTCTATATATATATACACACCACCAATCTCCTAATTCTATCAATCTTTCTTACCACATTAATTGTCAATCTAGGCATCTAGATAACTTCAACAATTTCTTTATTAAATTTTTGATTATTGGGACAAAAAATTCAATAGAATGGAGGGCTCATAGACAAGCTATGTGCCAATATATAATACGCCTAGTGTAGGAAGTTTTTTCTATGGTCCTTTCAACTTTTTTTTTTGGGAAATTAATTCTAATTTAACTTTTTCTCTTTTTGCTTTTCAGAAGCCCAATTCTATCCTCATTTATATGCAGTATTAGAAGATTCAAAATCAAAAGAGTTGTGCCAGTTTGTTGGAAGGTTTTAAAAGCTGGCGTAGAAACTTTTTTGGGCTTCCAACTAAACCTCAGGCTGAGTGACCCTTTGAAATGGGCCTTGTTTCTACAAGCGTGTTTGTATTTGAATATTTTTATTTAACTGATCGTTCCTAGCACAAGTGGCAAAGAATTTGGTGGTTGATACCCGAGGTTTCGAGTTCGAATCCTAGTTGATTCATATTTCTAGCTAAGTTTATTTCTATTTAGAAATAAATGAAGCGGGTAGCGTGCTACCTTTCTAACAAATAATATATATATATATATATATATATATATATATATATATATATATATATATTATTTGTTAGAATGGATTGCAAAATATCTCCCCACCCCCTTACGTTTGCTTAGCGTAATTTCCACCCCATTTCCGTGCACCTACCTAGGGGGACTTTTGCAATTATTCCAGGTCAAGTCATTAAATATTGTAAACAACAGAAGCATCTCCACAGTAGGTTCGTATATTAGGTACGCAGGCAATTTTTAAATTATGGTGGGGGCGTCATGCAAATGCGAGCAACCTCATGTCATATAAGTGACGATTTAATCTACCAGAAACCCCTCGGATTGACTCAGTCAAACGCACAGCATCACACCTTGACTTGTAATGCCTCTCCGGTTACTTGGCGGCGTTTAATTTGTACAATAATCAGACACATAATTAACTCCTAGCGGTATCATATATTAGCCTAATGTACTAACTTCTTTGATTTACTGAAGGAGCCACTTAATTTACATATCAAGAGAAAGGCCAAGCAAGTAAGAACTGTACAGAGCTAGCTACGAACTAATCCATGATGCTTGCTAGCTGATTTCTAAATTTGACACGCGCAATCTTCATCATGGCAATCCACCTGCACCATCGATCTCAAATTAAACGGCCATGACCAGCTGCAGCGCTTCCCATCGCCATTTGTTCTTCTCCCTCTCTATGAACTCATCGAACTTTCGATTTAATTCATCTAATTCTAGGCGCTCAAACTCATCTTCTACGCCGAAAGCTTTGAGCTTTGTCCTTTCTTTTCCAATCGCATCATCCACCACGACTACCTCCAACGTCGGAATAGGCCCTCTTTCAACAGTTTTCATCCGGCGGCCTTGTTGAGATTTGTTAGAGTACTCTGGTCGCCACTCTATATGGTCTCCAATCTCTGTCAGAAAATCTCCAAAGAAGTCAATATTTGTTTTACTTTCTTCTTTAGCTAATTTTTTCTCCTCTGCAAATGAGTCGACGGAGATGGTGCTCTTTTGCTCTAAGGAGATGACTTCTTCGACTTTGAGGGAGCTCGATATCCACAGCGAATCATCATGAAGCTGTTCCGCCACCGCAGGCGCATCTCCAACTACGATGGCGTTGGAATCATACGGTAGATGTCCTTCTAGACTTGCCGAGTTATCATTGTGAAGTGTGTACGCGAATGTATTAGATGGGCTAGATAGAGTGAAGTCTATGACCAACAAAATGAAGATGAAGTTAGAGAGGAGAAATAAGGCCTTCTTGTTGGCGAGGAGGTTTACGAGTTCGGCGGACGAGATGCTAACGGGGCAAAAGTAGCAACGTAGGCCTGGTAAAAAGTAGGAAAAGAGTAAGATGATGATGAAGAGAGGGAGGAGTGCATGGAAATTATAAACCCTTCCATTGATGGGTGTAGGATTCGTTTTGGCTTTGATCATCATGAGATCTCGCAACTCTATCTGCTGCATTGGGTCCATCAACACACTACCAGTTGAAGGAGAAAGAGAGTAGTGTGGGGAGGGGAATGGTAGGGAATGGATTGACTTGGATCCACCAGTGATACCAAAAGGCACCACCTTCTACATACATATATATAGAGGAGATTGGTGGTGGTATTTTGTGTTTCCTCCAATCAGCTCCCCCGCATCTATATGATATTTTATGCCATTTGCTCCCATACCTAATCTTTTTGGAGAGAGCGAGTCCTTCATGTCCGTTGATCTAAAAAGGACAACTGTAATTTGATGACCTTCTCGGTATCTATGAGATTGGAAACATGGCATACTTAATTTCAAAAATATCGCATGCACACACTGTTCCATTAATTGCAGCTCGAAAACACTATTATAAAGACTTTAGAATCAAATGTTAATTTATAAAATATAGCTTATGATATTTAAACAAATGTATATCAAAATTATAAATTCTATACATCTATATTTTCGAATTAGACAATATTTCTGTTTGAGCCACTGATTTTTAGAAATATTTGATTAGTAAGTTAATGTGTAATAGATTTTCAAAATTTGTGATTCATTGAAAAGCACTAAATATTTTACGTTGTATCTATCAAGTTGAAACTTTTTTTATAAAAAAATTGTCAATAAACACTAGTATGGTGTACGAATTAGGGATACGCCCGGTGAGCATATATGTGTCTAATTTTTTGTCCGTCCTAAAAATGGTCCTCCAACTCAGAAAATATTACCTTTGCGCCATATATATACATACACCACCAATCTATCAATTTATCTATCTTTCTTACCACATTAATTATCAATCTAGGCCATCTAGATAACTTCAGCAATTTCTTTATTAAATTTTTGATTATTGGAACAAAGAATTCAATAGAATGGAGGGTTCATAGACAAGCAATGTGCTAATATATAATACACCTAGTGTAGGAAGTTTTTTCTCTGGTCTTTTCTCTTTTTTTGTGGAAAATAACTCTAATTTAACTTTTTCTCTTTTTGCTTTTTAGAAGCCCAATTCTATCCTCATTTAACCTACCGGTCAACCAATATTCGGAAGAAAATTATCTACTACTGTAGATTACAACCGGTTGGCAATGAAATGTAGATAGTTTATACTGAATAAATGAACGATTTGAGAGTAAAAAAAAAAAGGTACGGAAGCATTGCCGGTATTTTACATGTAGCTCTGTTTCTACGCCTTCCATTATTTTCTCTTGTCACTCCCCCTCTTATACTCTCTAACATTAACTATAATTAGTTGACTTCCATTGTTTTCTCTTGTCACTCCCCCTCTTATGCTCTCTAACATTAACTATAATTAGTTGACTTATTAGCTTGTGTAATTAGGGACAAGAGAAGTGGCTTGTGACCCAAAGGGCCGGTCATCGCCGTAGACCTTGGGAGTGAGGAAATAGCCTGGAAACTGCTATATACTGCCATAGAAGGAGACTAGAGTCGTTACCATTACATTAGTTCTAATGAAGGATGTTGTTTTATTCTCAGGACAAATTCTCCCCATTTCATCCTTGGATCACAACTTTATTATTCCCAATTAATAAATTTATCTTTTAAGCATACTCAGCCGTATACGTAGATGTAAGAGATCGTCGTATTCAAAATTTTCTTAACGAAAGAATTGCCGATCACGATAGAAAACAAAAAAAAAACTCCTCCATTAATTTTACTTATGTTTCTGCACAAATCTGTTTAAAACTCTGGATCAATTTTCACAATTGGTCATAATATGTTTTTGTTTTGGCACCTGTTGAAGCAGCACAGCCTAGTTTTTTTTTTTTTTTTTTTAGAAAAAGGTAGCACGCTACCCGCTTCATTCATTGGAACGATAAACTAAGCTAAGAGTGAGGCAGCATAGTCTCATTGAAAGAAAAGAAAAAAAAAAAAGTCTATTTCGTGCTAGAGACTGCTCCGGCAAAAAACTGTTCCCACAGGTTCACCAGATTATAAAAAAATGTTACTATTAATTAGGGGCTCTGTTGAATTGAATAGCTTGATAATTGATAATATATAAATTTGGGAGACAGGAGACCAGACGAATTGTGTATCCTCAGAGGGAGATGTACCACCCGAGAAGTAGAGACCTTACATGTGCAGTGCGCGAGCACTTGTTCGTTGTTACTGTTGGATTTAATCTGACCGAGGAGACATTACTGCTTTATTAAGATCATAGGACGAGCAGTTTGTACGTGGGACCAGACGTACACTGGCCAGATCTATGATCTAGACTTAGTCCCCCATCTTCCTAAGTTAACAATTTGTAGGAAGGAACAATGTACCTATGTACACCGTGGTGATTTTATTCCTACTACGGGTTTTTCCTTTCTTTCTTTCCGATGTAAATCCCTATTGCTGTTAATTTGCAAGTTGTAAAGAATGGATTAGATCTAACTATAGTTGCATAGAGAGAGAATTATACATAGAATTGTTGGAAATATAGAGAGAAGTTCAAAAAAAATCACTAGTTCATAAAATTTTGATCAGATGAGAAGACATTTTATAGAAAGGGAAAGTTGAAGAACATTGAGATGGGGTCTACTTGGACTAATAAAATAAAATAAAATAAAACCAAAGAAGGACCCTTTATAGTAATTAAATTTGTTGGATTTTTTTTTTAATTTAGTCACTCTTTTTTTTCCGCAGAGAAAAACAATTTTGGAATTCACAGTATTGCATCTGTGTGCGAAACTGGTCTGATAGATTAACGGGGCAAGATAAAGTTAAAAAAATTGAATACTTTGTTTAGTGCTCATAATTGATCTATATTGTAGATCAGAATGACGAGTGAAATAACTGTGGAACTGAGGACTACAACCTGGCATCAAAGCTCGCGGCGGCGTGTCACTCTTTGCACAAACTCATCCTCTGAGCAAAAAGCTAGTCCGATTCCAGGACATATACATTGCAATCAATCCAACTTAAAATTCTCTTCTCTTGTTGAGGCAACTTTTATTATTTTAGGCTCCTCATTAACAATCATAATTTAGTCCCAAAAAGTGATTTGCACGGAAGGGGCCGGGCCGCCGGGGATTGTCTCTAGTTTCAAATTTCAATACCTACAAGTCCACAGTCCACGTGCATTGTTTGTTAACAGAGCACCCTGTACTATAGATAGATGTTGGTGGTCCCCCCCACAGCATAGGCCAAGTATCGGGCCCACTTATGGGCACGTGCCATGGCCGTGATGGTCGGACTGGAGAAGGTGGCATGACACTGTCTCGCTGCACCTCGTATTCTAGTCCAGATGAGGCCTCAAGGCCCATAAGAGGCCCATATAACTGCGGGCCAGGCCAGCGTAGTTGGGCCTTGATAGTTACGACTTTGGACCTGACCGACTAATTGGGCCTGACCAAAAGCCACCCACGGCCCGATAATGAATACGATCCGATACATTTTGATCACAAATCTTCCTTAAGATCGGACGGCCGTCATAAAATCGTCCGAGCTCAAGGGGTTCCCACGTGGCGAGTGATCGATCATGACTCGACCGACCCACTATGAGAAGGGGAGTAAATTCTAGCGAGCGCAAAAACCACGACCCGGGCGAGACGGGCCCACTTGAACAGGATGTGGTATTCCACGTCGGACGACGACGTGGCATGGCGCGGCGGGGGAGCACCGCGGGTCCCACCGAAGCAACTCGGGCCCGACACGCGCATAAAAAACGCGATTGGAATTCGACCCGGCGTCCGAGTCCGGACTACAAAACGCTTCTCTTCTAAATATAATCCCTTCGACTTCGAAAGGAAAAAAAGGGCGAGCGGTAGAAAAGTCTCTTTGGTATTATTTTTATTTTTCTCTAATATTATTATATTCGAGTTACTCTGAGCGAGTTCGAAGAGGGAGAGGGAAGGCGAAAAATCTCGGATCCGAGTGCGCGCTCCTCCGAGCTCTTCTTCGGGTAACAATTAATCTCGAATTACTTAGAATTTTTGTTCCTTTGTTCACAATTTGCGTCTCTTTTGAGTTTTCGTGCGAAATTAGATAATCTTAGCTTTCTAGGGTTTTCAAAATCTGTGCAAAAATGAGTGGATGCTTCAATGGATTCCGATCTTAGGGTTTTGATAAGCTTTTCGTGTTGCGACGCTGAGTCATATCTCCGAAAATTGCGTACTTTGTATGAGGATATTTACTTTGATCTTTTACTTCTTACATATCCCATTTCAAACTCAAAAACGTCCTTTTTTCCTTTAAAACATGTTATTTTTCTACAACTCTGTTGACAATATTATAATGATTTTGGTTTATCCGCATAGCTAGTAATCTAGATATTTCCCTATAGCTCTATCCTAGTTCGTGTAATCTAATATGGTACATCTCAGCTTAATAACGATTGTTAGTGTGTCTTTCCGCTGGGCAATGCCAGGTTTTGTGTTGAGAAAGTGCAACCACAAAAATCAAGACTGGAAAATTTTCACTTTCCCTGTTGCCTGATTACAATCTGTGATTAGCTGGGATGTCGGAAGCAGAGCCAACTTCTGCGATGGAGGAAACCCCGGCCGCGAATGGCTCCGATTCAACCCCCAAAGATGCAGCTGCTGATGCTGTTAGTGAAAAGAAGGATAGCGAGGAAAAGAAAAATGGTGTAACTGAAAAGAAGGACGGTGAGGAAAAGAAAGATGGTGTAACTGAGAAGAAGGACGCTGAGGAAAAGAAAAATGGTGTAACCGAAGGGGATGGTGAGGAAAAGAAAGATTGTGTAACTGAGAAGAAAGATGGTGAAAAGATTAAGGACGATAAAGTTAGCAAGGATACTGAACAGAAGATAAAAACGGACAAGAATGGTGTAGAAACAGAAGAAGCTAGTGACCTTGGAGAAGAGGGAAAAGGAACTAAGGAAGTTACTACAGTGGAAGCCGAGGTTGTGAAGACAGTGGATGCTGAGAATACAGAAACAGCAGGTGGTGAAGATGTAAAAATGGTTGATACTGAGGATGCAAAGGCTGAGGATAAAGCGGATGAAGTGAAAATGGTTGAGACTGAGGATGTGAAGGCTGAGGATAAGGAAAAGAGGGGTGCAGATGATGTGAAAATGGTTGAGACTGAGGATGTCACGGATGAGGATATGAAAAAGGTGGGTGCTGATGATGAGAAAATGGTCGATGCTGAACATGTGAAGGATGAGGATGCAGAAAAGGTGCATGCCGATGATGTGAAAACAGCTCAGGTTGAGGATACGAAAGATGAGGAGAAAGGTCAAGAGGAGGGGGAAGAAAAGGAAAAGGAAGAGGCCGAGGCAATGGAAGAGAAAGATGGTGGAGAAACTGAGAACAAGGCAGATGTGGATGAGGCTGTGGTGGAAACACCAAAGAAGAAGAGATCTAGGAGACAAAAAGTTAGTGATAAGGCGAAGGGGAACAATAAGAAGAAAGACGAGACAAAATCCAAGGAATTGAGTACTCCTGTCATTTCTCCCAGTGGGCGCCCTGTGCGTGAGAGAAAAACGGTGGAAAGGTTGGTGGAGGTTATTGAGAAGGAGCCAAATAGGACAGTCGTAATTGAGAAGGTGCTTTTCTTGCATCCCTTTTTTCCCCCAATATCCGTTAGTTGGTTTCTACTAAACAGTCTTTTCCTTGGTCTCTTAAAATGTAGGGCCGTGGCACCCCCTTGAAGGATATACCAAATGGTATGCTTCTATATGCATCTTGTGATGATGAGTACCTAGTTTTTCCCTTATCAGAAGTTAAATTACTCTCAGATTGTGTAAGTGTATGATAATTTGGCTTGAGCTTGTTTGGGTATATAATAGTTTGTTCTGGTAACACATTTACCTCAACTGGTTCACTATTTTGCTCTAGACAAGCTCTTGTTTGAAATATATTGAAGTAGACCTTTCGATGCGGAGAACTTTTCGTCTGATTCTAATCCAATAACTTAGGTTAGAAATTTGATTTAACACCTAAAACTATTTGAAACATCAACGTTGTATCCTGTATGTGCTTGAAGAACTGTGAAACAACCGTTGTATTCTAAAAGCTTAAGCTGTTAGAGAACGGTGTTTAAATATTTTTATATTTAACACTCCCCCTCACGTCTGGGCTCGAGACTTCTCGTAGGCCCATGACGTGGACTTTAATTAGATGGGAGGAAATTAATAATGCTAGGAGCCTGGCATGACTCGAACTCTGGACCTCCTGCTCTGATACCATGTGAAACAACCGTTGTATTCTAAAAGCTTAAGCTGTTAGAGAACGGTGTTTAAATATTTTTATATTTAACAAGAACTAACAAACTGTATGAGTCATTATGAATCATCTATTTAGGATAGTTTGGATCAACATACTGATCATTCTTACATGATATATTCCTGTTTAATGCTTTATGCAAGTTCCTGGTGTTTATTTGGTTATTTAAATCTCCCTTTTGTGTTGTGATGATTTAGAGTTTTTTATTTTTGGTGTTTTTTGAAATTGTATTCTACTCACTTTGATTACCTGTTCCAGTGGCATACAAATTAGCAAGGAAGAAACCTACTGAACTTAAATTGCTTCATCAGACTCTTTTTGGGAGGAAAGGAAAGGTATTTTAAGAACATCATTATGTTGTTTTTCTAATTCTATATTTTAGTTATATGCTATTTTCAATCAGTTGATGTTTGATGTATGTCAGAATAATTGCTTCTGTGAGTATAAAGGTTGATACTTGGGAAGTTGAAACTCTCTCATTGAGAAACTGTGTAGGCAGTGTGGCAAGGGATTGCCTCTTTTGGGGGAAAAATTAAGAAAAAATTGACAAAAAATTCTGAATCTGAGAAAGGCCTCTAAAACATTTTTGCCCCTCTGCGTCTAATTGATTTTTGATGTTGTACCTTTTCAATACTAATTTTAGTTTGTGTAGATGTGTGCTTCGCTATTGCAAATCCTGTATTCATTACATATTTACTGTTATTGCCTTCTCCTGGTAACAAGTTTGCTGTAAAAATTGTTGTGCTTTGCCGGTTCATCTGTCATTGTTCTGCCTCTTTTTCAGAATAAGATCAACCAGAGGTCTTTCTTTTCTATTGTCATAGTATGAGTAGAAGTTGCTTGGCACTTTGAACATGTGACATTTGTGTAGAAGGAATGGGAATATATATTCAAACTCCACTGTAGTATAGGTCCTTTTTTATTTGGCCATATGGCTGGTAATGATATTGGAGTACTACATTGATGCACATATATTTAGGCATCTTGAGAGATTGAGGAAGGCACAAGGATTGCAAATTGATTGGAGATTAGTTCACTTACCCTACTTCTGCCATTCTTCATCTATAAAAACCATCTGGAGAATGATATATGGAAATTATTTCTTTAGGTTTGTCAGCCCTTTTTTTGATTTACTCTTAGTGGTGAATGTCTGTGAGCTGTTACTTATGCAACATAACTGGAAAAGGCCCTGAACTATAAGTTCGAGAGTTAGTTTGTTTGATTAACAAATCAATAAGCTGATAATCTAGATTTCTTTCTAATTCTAGACGAGTTTGAAATTCTGTACTGGGTGCTAAATAGCTTTGCTTTGGCTTTGTTGTTTTTTCCCCTCTTATATCCCTCTTCTCATATTCCTTTTTAACTATTGCAGTCACCATGTAACTAATTGATTTGATGTGTTGGTTACATTTTGGTTCTCAAATATTGATAATGCTGCTTCATAAGTTTACTTTGGCGTTGATAAAATTCAGTTTCATCACTTTTATCTCTTCAACGATGTCATTTGAATGATAATTCTTGCTTTTGTTATCTCAGGCAGTCAATTATAAGAACCATATCCTCCAGTTCTCTGGATTTGTTTGGCACGAGAGTGATGTAAGAAGCTCTTTTACACAATCTTAGATTATCCAGTAACATTTTTAGACTCCACACTCTTGAACTGATATCCAAGAGTTACTTTCATGCAGGAGAAGCAACGAGCAAAGATGAAGGAGAAACTTGACAAATATGTGAAAGACACATTGTTAGATATGTGCGACTTGTTTGATATTCCTGTTTCAAAAGCAAATACTAGAAAGGTTGGTTAAACTTTGTGTCCTTATCCAGCATTAGTCCAGCTCTAGCCACATTATCCGTGCAATGTGTAATTTATCCTGACACTTTGAATTGTAGGAAGATCTTGTGGCGAAGCTTTTGGACTTTATTGTCGCGCCTCATGCTACTAGTGATGTCATACTTGCAGACAAGGAGCAGGTTGGCCCTTAAATGCTAATTGTCCTTCTCTTTTACATTCTATTTCTATTTGTAAATGATTTGTATTGACATCAGATGCTGAATGGTTTAGTTTTGTCTCCAAATTTTAAACTTTCTTAAAATTTTTTGTTGAAGCAAATAAGTAAAATGAATCCTTACTTTCCATCTTAGATGCTTGGGAAGTTCTTTCTTGCCTCTTTTGCTAATGTATCCTGTTGTTCCCTTTACTCCCTGTGGCAGGCAACAAATTCTAGAAAACGCGGTAGAGGGAAAGAAAGTGCGTCAAAGAGCACAGAAGGCATGCCAGCGAAGCGATCTAGGAAGGTCTGTTCCAACTGGCAACCTTAAAAATTTTGCTAGATTTTCTTTTTCCCTCCCAGTTCTTTCCTTTTGAGTTGATTTAATAAAATTATTCACTTTACTTCTTAAACCAAAGTTTGCTCTCTCTAATTTCTGCCGGTATCTACACCTGCTATCTGCTCTCTAGTTACTTGAAGAGTCGCACTAACCTATTTTTGCCAATAAATTCCAACATATTTATGATAGAGTGGGGGCACTCCCGGTTCAAAAGGGAAGAGTACCGATGAATCAGAAGGTGAAGATGAAGATGAGGAAGAGGAGGAAGAGGACGAGGACGAGGATAATACTAAGGAAGAGGAAGAAACTAAGCATTCTGAAAGCGATGAAAAGGAAGATGAATCTGAGGAAGAGTCTGAAGAGGATGAAGAGGACAATTCAGTAAAAGATAAGCGAGATACAAAGAAAGCTTCAAGAATGAGTGATTCTTTAGATTCAGCAAAGTTAAAGGGAGGAAGCAGCTCTAAGAAGGCACCACTCTCGAGTACCACAAAGAGCCCTATTAAAACTGTATCTTCTAAACGCTCTAAGGGTGAGGAAAGTGATGATGTGGATGAAAAGGTCTTTTCTCGCAAGAAGAAAAGCTCTGATATGCCAAAGAAGATTTCAACCCCTGAAGTGGTGAAGGAGAAAAAGGGTTCCGGTATGCCTACAATTTTTTTTTTTTTCTTTTTAAGTTGGTATTTGAAGAGTTGTTCCCTTTTAACATATGGTATGGATATTTAATGGATGTCATCGCTGTTGATGTTTTCTTTCTATCTATTGGATGAATAATGTATTGTACTTGGGCAGTAAGGCTCAACAAGGTTTTCCTAGAATTATTATTATTTCTTTGCATATAACGTCTATTGCATATTTCCCTGAATTTAAGCATGTGCACAAATGACCAATTTGACAGTCAACGTAACAATTTATTGGTTATGATCTCTGGTGATTGTGGTATCCAGTTTTATGTGACAAGTATTTAATCCTCTTTTGTGTTTGATTATAGCCCATGTTGAGACTGACTTTGGTCTGAAACTTGGATTTTGTTTATCTAGGCAAGAAGGTTATGAGGGGCAAAGGAAAATCAGCGGATGGAGAACAACCTGGTCCAAGCAAGGAGGAATTAAGGAAGACTATTAATGAAATTCTCAAAGGAGTCGACTTTAACACGGTGAGTGACGCTAATCCTGGTGGTGTTGCTGCACTGCTACGCCATTTTGATCTTCTTTTTTTCTCTGCGGCTTTTCATTATCACATCTTAAGTTTTACCTCGTTTTCTTGTTTTGATATTCAATTAATGATGGCATTGTATAATATTGAGAAATATTTGTGTCTATGTTTCAGGCTACGTTCTCTGACATTCTTAAGAAGCTCGGTAAGCCTTCTATTTTATATTCTCTCTTTATTACTTCATTCTTATTTTATGCCTAAAAATTGAAAGCTCATCTGGCAGCTCTTCATTACAAAATGGATATGGCATCAAGAAAAGCATCAATAAAGCTAATGATCCAAGAAGAATTAACGAAGCTGGCAGAGGAAGCAGAAGAAAATGAAGACGAGGATGAAGAAGATGAAGAAGAGGAAGCTCCTGTGCGTAAGGGCAAAGAGGTGGAAGTTTGATTGCCAATAGGAGCTAAATAGTGTGGAAATGGTGCATCCCCTGTTTAAGTTATTGTAGCCTGTCTCTGGAGCCAAGACCTAATTATCACAGGCTGTTGAACAGTTTAGCAAAACTTCTCTCTGTAACCTTGCTGTGCATTTTGTAACATTATATGTAGGCACTTATTATGCCATAAAGTTTACTGACCCACAGATAATACTTCAGGTATGCTTTTCTTTCCCCCCCCAAGACATGTAACTCTTGTTATTAGAAGCTTAGAAACCTTTACCAGATACTGTATTTTAGTTGGAGAAGCGCCTTCTTTTCTTTATTGCCAGTGACACAATAATGAGCTCCAGTTATCTGATTTACCTCTCGATATGTGTTTGTTGACGAAAAATTTCAGTACGAGGGGGACGAGCTCGGCGTATTATTGTCTATTTTGCTGTTTTATGTTTGTTAGTCTTTGATTTTTTGAATAGCTGTTTACTTAAATTTCAGCTCCTAGTGAGCTTGTGGTCTTATTTTCCGAGTTTGAGATGTGAATACAGAGCCCCACAATTCTCTTGCATTTGTTCAAGTATGGTTTTCAGGGTATGGCCGCCCACGCTGTTGCTAGATTTTTTTTTTTTTTCTGATGTCTTTTATTTGTTTGGTGTTTTCTGACTCTGTTTTGAAGAGCATTACATTTGATACATGCCACTTGATTCTTTTTCTCTTCAGACGATGTATTGCATGTAGCAGAGATGTGTTTTGTGTGTGTCGGATGAGTTACTGAGATGAGACTGAAGTAAGGTTATCTGAAACAGACTCTGGTGAGGAAGACAACGCTTCTAAATCTTAATAGGTGCTCGCTCACTTTGCAGCTCAGTGTAATAATAATTTACCTCCAAGGAGAGGAAGGCACAGTGAGGAAGGAACAAATCCTCAGCCCATTGCCTCGGTCTGAGTAAGCCAAGCAATTAATTTGTGTTTCCACCAAAAAATAATAAAAATAATGTGGATCCAATAATCTGTATCTCGACACCATGTATAAGTTTTTTTTTTTTTTTCTTTTTTTCTTTTTTTCCTTTGACCCCCAGCAATCTTTCATCCTAGAAGTTTTACAAGGTACTGTAGCTTCAAGACAACCTACGAATTCATTCAGCAGATCGACATGTTATGACAACCTTTCGACCTCCTAGATGTTAGCGTTCTGTACAGAATTAGCATTAACATGACAATGATTTCGCACACCACACAACAATCAATAGAAAGCAACAGAGAGAGACAACTAGGTCGATCTACAGCACACGAAATGGTCCAGCGATGAATAGCTGATCTAGCAGTCTTACTGAAATATAGTTTGTCCTTCTACAACAATAATGATCTGCCAATGTTTTTGAAACCCTTGGTTCACCCATCTACCCGAGAAGGCCATATCTCGATCTCTTCATAACCATCTTCTGTTGCACAGGCCCTAAACATGCCCGTAGTATTAAAAGGCATTGCTACTTCTCCCTTGGACGATACTGCCACCAAGCCTACGTTTCCTTTTGGGACATTTTCAATCACATGAGCTGCAGCTTCTTTAAGGGAAAGCCCTTTGTATTCCATTAGGGCAGCAACATCCCTAGCAACAGTAGCTCGAATAATGTATTCACCTTTGCCCGTGGCTGAAACCGCACAAAAGGGATTAGCATATGTGCCTGCACCTATGATTGGAGTGTCGCCAATCCGGCCCACCATCTTGTTTACCAGCCCACCAGTGGAGGTTGCTGCAGCTAAATTTCCATCACCATCGACTGCTACACATCCAACGGTTCCAATTTGGCTGTCACCTTTGATGCTTGATGCTTCTTGATGTTGCTGCCCCTTAATTGGCTGGGTGTAATCAATCTGCAAAAATAAATGCACCAGCAGTATTAACGCATTAAAAAGAAAATGAAACGGCTGCAAGAATGGTTTCAGATATAATGACGGTCTACTGATGATGATTCATAATCACAACTCAACGATGAATGTAGTGAGGGCTTCTACTTGTAAGTTCACAATACATAAGCTAGTAAAACAACAAAGTTTTACTGAAACAAAATAGATGCTCGAGGCAAATTCAGAGAAACTGAGAAGCCCACCTGCACCCTGTTGGCTTCTTTTGCTTGCTTTAGTCTTTCAATATTTTCTGGAGTGATGAAGTGACTTGCATCTACAATTTCTACACCCTGGGAGAATGGAAAAAAAAAACATAAAAAATTAATGGCAATTAAGTAATATTCGAGAAACAAATCCATACAACCATTTATCAGACAACTGAGAACTAACCAAAAAATAAAAATAGGATGATAACAATGCATACTTCTTCACTAGACGGTTATTACATTATATTCTTTAACAAGGCTGAAGAAAGAAATTAATGAATGTCAACGAAGGGCAAAGGATAAATCTGACAGTTTACTTCGCAAAAAAGGAAAAAAAAACCCGGATAGTTCACCAATATTCTAGTTTAGCAATAGTTAAATATATATAACAAAAAAGCAAGACTTTGTCACATTTTCTCCTCTAGGACCATGTGAAGTATGTATGTATGTATGTATGTATGTATGTATGTAGGAATTTATGTATGTACATACGGCTCCATAGTACTAGAACGAAGTAATGTATCCTTGTGCGAGAACAATGTTACAAGCACTACCTAGTCAAATTCCTAGCTTAACAGTGCAAATCTTGACCATACAGGAAACACAAGAATAAAAGGTGCGCAGATAACACTAACTTGCTCCCTTGCGAAGGCCTCAGCCCCATCGAAGGCCAAATAAATATGCGGAGTTCTCTCCATCACAAGTCGTGCAAGAGATACGGGATTGACAACAGTAGAGAGACCAGATACAGCTCCACATTTCTTAGTGTTACCATCCATAATGCAGGCTTCCATCTCAACCGTACCATCAGTAGTCAAAACAGAACCTCTACCAGCATTGAAGTGGGGACAGTTTTCCAGTTCGCGAACCTGTAGCGAACAAAGCAACAATTTCATAAGACAAGAGAATTAAAAGTGATCTATCTTGACATAGTATCTTCTCTTCAAAGAATGTTGAAGTAAGAATAGTCATCTTAGTAATCACAGGACGGTCATTAGAGAATAGAGGCTGAAACGCTATGCGTCTTGCGATGCAACAAGATGCATGCAGCTAGATCCTTTTGAAAAAAGAAATGGTCTCTGAATTTATTCAGCACCTTGTATGTCAACGTCAACATATATCAATTTACATATAAAAATGCAGGTTAGAGCAGGCCTTGTTTCCTCCATAAATCAGTCGCAGCGACCGTGAGAGGAGAGGGCATACATGATGATTGTCCTCTAGAACAGTTACTACTACACTTCACCTTAAACAGAAAACAGACCACCAAAGTCAGGATTGCTAATGTAAGCCGACTGTTAGCCGCCTTTAAGCACAGAGCCGACAAAGAATTTCTCGAAACATAGCATGAGCATCTACAAACAGAGACCACGTGGCCTCTTTACAAGGGAACTAGACAAGCAAATCAGATGGACATATTCTTTGCACTATGGAATAGGTCGCTACAGCAGAATCAATAGTGTACATCTCTAACTAGTAAGATATATATATGTATATTTGTTTTGTTCTCTTCTTCGGAAATACAAGGGCCTTTTTTTTTTTTTTTTTTTTCCTTTTTCTTTTTTGGTGGGTGTGCGTCGCGACTTTGAGTAAGGCAGATTCGTGCTGTTTCCAGAAGTTTAAAATGTCTAACATACTCGATTGCTATGAGCGAATAACTAAACTATACGGAAGGTATAAATTGTCGTATGGAATAGAATAGAACAGGAGGCCCCAAACGAAACTCACTCGAGAGAGAGAGAGAGAGAGAGAGAGAGAGAGAGAGAGAGAGAGAGAGGAGGCGTGTGAATGGGGTAAAGGGGGGGTTACCACAAGGTCGACGACGTGGAGAGGGGGTTGGCGGGCCCTGAGGGCGGCGGCGCCGAGGTCGAGGCAGCGGCGGAGGGTGGCCTCGCGCGGCGCCCTCCGCTCCGGGGGCAGCGTCAGCGGGATGTCGCCCGCCCCGCCGTGGAGAGCGATCGCCCATCCCCCCATCGCCCTCTAAATCCTCTCTCTCTCTCTCTCTCTCTCTCTCTCTCTCTCCAGATCTTCCTCCCCCGCGCGTCCTCCTAGAATAGTTAGTAAATAAATAAACAAACAAGCTGACGAAAGGAACGGCAGGCAGGATGGACCAACCCTCACCCACTCCCCACGCCGGGGGAAAAGGCGAAGAATCTGAATCTTTCGGGCCCATCGCCCCTCACAGCGAATCGTTGACCGGCGTTTCTAGGCCTTCTTCCGAACCCCACTTACTGGGCTTTGTCAATATCGGGCCCATCGCATACGCAGCTGCAATTACTAGTTACTATACCCACCGGGCCTTCCTTTTGTTGGTGGGCTCTGGGAAAAGAAACAAACGGTTAGGATTTGTCCAAAAATTGCTCCGCCGAAAAACTCTGCTAGTAGAATAATTAAGCTGGGCCGGGAATCGACCGTGGAGCTCAAATTGGATAGGATTTGTCCCCATCCTTCCTTCCCACGTGCACGGAACTCAAATATTACGAAATTGCTCCGTTGATTGATTCAGCATAGCAGTCGTATTATTTCAAACAAATAAAATTTTGAAGATCAAATTAAGAATAATATGATAATTATATTTAGAAACGATTAATCAACAATAACAAGTTCTTTATTTTAATCACACAAATATATACCTACCTAATATGGCCATTGAATTAATAATAACAAGTTCTTAATTTGTTTTCCAGTTGGATTTACACTCTAAAAAGTATCCTTAATTTTAATCACACACACACACACATATATATATACCTAATTATAGTCCAATTAATGGCTGCTATTTGCGGCGTACCAAAACCATTCTTCTAAAAATTTCTGTCCACACCGGCAATACTCACTTAATCTCAAGTCTAATTAATTAACATAATAACGGGCGCCGTTGCCCCGAAAGTACGTTCTCCTCTCCGTTATGAAACGTCTTATTTCTTCTTAATTAATTGCACCGATATCTGTCTATCACATTAATAATTCCCAAATCAAGTTAGGTCACAAAACTCTACTTTCTCCAGCATATTAACTATTGATAGATCAAAGTAAGAAGAAACATCTGTATATATCGATTAATATATATTTGATCCACGCGCTATGGACATATGCAACCATGCAATCGGTACCTAATAGACTAATAACTATAATAATCTATAATAATTAGCAAGCCATGCATGCAAGACGTATTATATATGGGTGTGAAAGAGGTACCTTACATCAGCAGTTTTAATTGT
This sequence comes from Puya raimondii, assembly GCA_016920855.1. Lineage (NCBI taxonomy): Eukaryota > Viridiplantae > Streptophyta > Magnoliopsida > Poales > Bromeliaceae > Puya > Puya raimondii. Next base: position 931,297 of record JABWPP010000047.1, read on the forward strand.
GCAAAGCAATCTAGAATTAATCAATCCTCGTAAGCAATCTAGAACTAATAGTGGGGTCGATCTATTCGATCACTGAAAAACTAGTCTGGGAGAGTTTTACGTTAATTGATAAGACAAATTGATATGTAAGCATTTTATAATTAAAATAGAAAACACAACAAAGAGAAACTAACAAAAGCAACTATTATTTTTCGACGAGACCAACCAAACGCATACCGAGCTCAAGATCGCATCAAAAATTTACTGAACTCTTGGAAAGTGTTACGCTGAGCCAACCTATTTCCGAACTATCTGACTACAAATACTCCTCGTTTTTTTTTTTTTTTTTTTTTTCTGGTTGTTAATTTTTCCTATCTGCTTGTTCTCTTCGGAAGCCTCAGCTGCCTCCACCATGTACGCCTAATTCATTTTCTTAGTGAATGAAGCAGGTAGCTTGCTATCTATTTCTCAAAAAAAACAAAAGCAACTATCTTGATTGTTACCTAGTTTATATAGAAACTAGCTAGGCTTTCATGAAGGAGATAATATTTAATAACCTCGATGGTGATCGGAATGTCCGAATAAACAATAACAAGTATCTGTTTCGTTTAGGTGACGCTTAATTAGATAAAAATATTGTATTGAATAAAGTTAATTTCTTTAAAAAGCAATAAAAGTTTTGAAGGCAAATTCCATCAAATCTCAAGGGTTATACCTGTTTTTTTCAAAGGGGAAAAAAAAAAAAAAAAAGTAAATTCAATCAATAATTTTTCTTTGTAACACAAGTAAAAGTTTCAAATTGAAAACTTATATTTTTTTGACTAGTTACAATTAAATTCAATTGAACTTGTTTTATTTGCTAAACATTTTGTCACTCTGTTTCTCTTTGCCTAGGAGATCCAAGACAAAGAAACCCGGACCACGCAGAGTAGAGATCCCCCCCTACTACAGTGACCTTCACTTATTATACATTCTACAATCCCACGGTGTGGAATGGAATCATCAAACGAAAGAGAGATATAGCATCTCACAGTAGAATCAAGTAGTAGTTTTGGAAACAATAATTAAAACCAATAAAATACATATATATTTGAAGCCATTAATCTAGCCCATCGCTCTCAAATGTGGTAGCACGCCGAAACTAGACATACTGCATGCACGGCACGCACCAATCCCTCTCGTCCACCAGAACAACCGAGCAATTTGAGTACTATGTAAGCCTATATCTCTCCGATCTCTATATAAACCCATATATGATCCCTTGTTTAAGTGTGCATAGATCAACTTCTTTCTCATCATCACCTCATTTCGTGAACGATCTAGCTAGCTAGTAATTAGTCATAATGGCTTTTTGCATGATCAAAAGCCTTTGCATGGCTTTGCTTATTCTATCTATATGGGCTTCTAACGCCTCGGCTTCTCGAGAGCTTGGCGAGATGTCAGTGTTAGAGAGGCACGAGAAGTGGATGGCTCAGCACGGCCGTGTGTACAAAGATGCTGCAGAGAAAAAGCAGCGGTTTGAGATATTTAAATCTAATTTTGAGTTGATTCAAACGTTCAACGCAGAAAACCACAAGTTCAAGCTTGGCTTAAACCAATTTGCCGATCTGACCAATGACGAATTCAAGGTCATGTACAATGGCTTCAAGCCGAAGTCAGGTGTGGCGATGAGCACAACAAAGCGGTTCAAGTATGAAAATGTTACTGCAGTGCCTGTGAGCATGGATTGGAGGACTAAAGGCGCGGTTACTCCTGTCAAGGATCAAGGACAATGCGGTGAGAGCCTTTACTTTCTTATTTTTATTTTTCTTATTCTTGAGAGTTAATAGTCCGATCTTCTACACCTCCATCCCTCCATCTTGAACTCGAGTCTACCACTGCGTGAACTCACCTTTATCAGTACTGTGATGCTAATTAATAGTTTTGGCATATATACATATAAACCTTAATTTCCTTTGACTGCATGGGCTGGCCTGCGAACCAAATTTCTTACCTCTAAATGAATGTTATTGGCCTGGGCGAACCTTCTAAAAAAATTGTAATATATAAGTCCATATGTGTACCAATTGCGTCCTGATCAACATGAAGTGATCATTATTCATGTGTTTATTATTAGTCGTAAGAGAGAGTCAGATTTGGCTGATATGCCTCAGGCCACCAATAAAAGATGCATGATATATATGTCCTTTATTCCTGCACGGTTATTGATGAGCACGCTTATTAATCTGCTAGTACGTGCATACAACAAAAATATATAGGATGTTGCTGGGCATTCTCCGCGGTGGCTGCGACCGAGGGAATCACGAAGCTGACCACCGGTAAGCTAATCTCCTTATCAGAGCAAGAGCTTGTGGATTGCGACGTGAATGGCGAGGACCAAGGATGCGACGGCGGGCTAATGGACTCGGCCTTCGACTTCATCATCAATAACGGAGGTCTAACCACGGAAGCAAAGTACCCCTACAAGGGGGCAGATGGTACGTGCAACTCCGGGAAGGCTGCCTCTGCCGCCGCCACGATCTCAGGCCACGAGGATGTGCCTGCAAACGACGAGGCCGCTCTTCTCAAGGCAGTGGCCAACCAACCGGTGTCGGTGGCCATAGACGCCGGTGAGAATGCCTTCCAGCTGTACAAGGAAGGCGTGTTTACCGGCTACTGTGGGACCGATCTGGACCATGGGGTCACTGCAGTGGGATACGGCGTGGCGAGTGATGGGACCAAATATTGGCTGATTAAGAATTCGTGGGGCTCCTCGTGGGGTGAGAGCGGCTACATAAGGATGGAAAGAGATGTGAATTCTGAGGAAGGGCTCTGCGGTATTGCGATGCAGGCTTCCTATCCTACCGCTTGACCAAAAATGGAATATATATATATATATTTACACACACTACATACGTGTAAAAATAATAGCAAAGAATTAATGTACGCATATATATGTCCGTTTACGGCTCTGTGGGGGTAGTGCTAATTAAGTCGATCTTTAAGAACTTTCTATGTATAAGATGTTACTATGAAGTACCTCTAAATTAATGCATGAAATATGAAGTTATTTACATAAATAAGATGTTTCTATGAAGTTTCTCTAAATCAATGTATGAAATATCAAGCTACTTACATGTATAAGATGTTGCTATGAGTAGAGAATTTGTTTGTTGTATAAATATAAATAACTTACGCCATAAGTTTGAATCACATGTCGATATGTCCGAGTGGTTAAGGAGACAGACTAGAAATCTGTTGGGCTTTGCCTGCGCAGGTTCGAATCCTGCTGTCGACGATTTTATACATTTTTATTTTTTTTTTCCTTTTTCATCTTTGTTGATGATCTTTTCCAGCTGTCGGCGACTTAATATTTTTTTTCCCCTTATTTTTTCACAAAATAACAAAATTAAATTTTATAATCAATTTATATATATTTTATCATTCTATAGTATAATATAAATTGTAAATGTGCTCCACCACATAGAGCATTTTTGAAGTTTTTTTTTTATTTTTTATCCACTAGTTCGTTGTTGATGATCTGTTTTAACACTATCTCCTAATTAACTGCTTTGCCTGCAAACCAAAATACAAAGAAGAAAGTCGATCGTCATCTTTCTCTATTTAATCACAAATCTGTTTCTTCCCTTATATGTGATGGAGTTGGTCAAAAGATATGAAATTTGGTTTGTAAATCGCTTGGTGAACTAGTTATAAATTAACTCCATGCACCTTGCACCAGCAACTAAGCTGCGCCAGATATTTATTAATTCACTTTGGTCTTTTGTCCTTCAACAATGTGGGTACTTCACCTAGTACATAAAGAAGCTGCACATCCATGTGCTGATTGTTTACGGAAACAAATATCTAGGTAATATAGAGAGAGAAACAGAAAGAGAAAAATCTTAGTAACGGGACTGGTACCAAATCTAAGATGCCCCTACAACCAAGATTTGATGAAACCTCACATGATATAATACGCCACGCTCTTTACCTCCATGCAGCACGTCCTGTTAAGAGAATCTGAGGCATCAATGAATCATAGCATGTAAATATAAAACAGCTAGCACATATTTTTTTAAATTAGTAAAATTTTGTAACCAATGTATTACAGTGGTTAAAAATGGACTCTGATGAGTTCGACTACAAGTGGAATAATAATTGGGCAGTATTGGAAAGATCAAAATAATTTTTTTTGGATTGTTGAGCTCGTGGAAGTGATGGATGATGAAGCTCAACTTTAATGAAAGAGAAAAAGGGGTGCTTGACTATCAGGAATGTGCACCAAATTTGCATCTTTCATTAAAGTTTGAATCAATCCATGGCTGTAGTGCGGAAAAAGAACATTAAATATTCTAGACAATGAATGAAAAGAACATTATATATTTAAAAATAAATAAAAGAAAAGGACTTGCTCCATAAACTTGCTCACTTTGTCCTTCATCTAGTCACAATAGTTAGCCACACGCATGCTATTCGAAGTGCTCGCTAAATTTTAAAACAACAAAAAAAAAAAAAAAAAAAAAAAAAAAAAAAAAAACTTCGGTGCCTGAAAAGCAAAAGCATAAAAAAGACGTGTTGAAAATCATATGTGGAAAGTTGATCCAACTAAGTTCCACTATTATGTCATTAATCTCAAGTGCTGGTCATAAAATGGCAATTGAGCCATCAGGTTAAACTTTAGCAACCAAGGATAGGGATGCTGATTGGACAGGTTTCTATTCAGTTCAAAACTGAAACAAGATTCTTCAATGGAAGAAAAAAATCAAAGATCACAACTCATCAAGTTAAAAAACCCAAATCATAAATAACTATGTCTACTGAAAATTTGAAACACAAATCATTCTAAATCTTAACAAGCAAAACAATATTTCAAAATCATGCTATATTGAGAACTAATAATTTAGAAGGTGTCATGATTAGTAACTCAGTCTCAAATCCTCATTCTCAAAATCTAATGCCCGAAGAGGGTATATATGTTATGATCAAGAGGATGTCTGTGCATATATATATGCACATCAATATCTGTGTGTCTGATTTTGAATTCGAATTTTGCTTATCAAAGAGCTGCAAAAACGATAGTCGGAATTTAAACCTCTACTCATTTCAATATGTTAGATCGGGGAAGCAATCTTTGTATGATTTTTATTTAAACAAACCCAATTCAACTTCAATTTCCACACCCAATACTGAGCCCAAGCGTGGGTTTGACCCGAGTGGGGCTGCTCGGGAGCAATAATTGAGGACGCTGACGTCAGCAGGACATGGGATCCGTGATATCATCGGTGACAACATGAGGCGCACACACCGTAATAAGAACTAAGAATAAAACAAATAAAAGCCGTCCACGTGCTCCGACCCACCGCGTGTACGAGGTGGGGGCCCATGCGGCCCAACAACCAAGATTTCCGGCATTTGTTTCAGATGCTGTGCAAGTGCCGCAACGCGACGTCCTGCATATGCCGCCGTTACTGTGGTACGTACGATGCTCCTCGCCGACGTCCTGCCTAAAGTTTGGTCTCGCATTAACGCATTGGCGAATCTCAACCCCGACATATATATTTCTACTAAAGCAATTGGTTTGTTGATCGTGGCCGTTACCAGCACCTCTTCTTGTGGTCCGCGATAAAAAACATGAAGGAGGAGTTCATATTAACTATAGGGTAATTGACTGATCAAAGCGAAAAGTGACGGAGCACAGTCCATTTCTATATTCACAAATTCTTGCTTTCTTCGTGCGCGTTCATTGCAATAGAACAATGATCTCTTATGAGGTGAGCATAACTATAAATATCAAATGTTAAATGCTAAAGATCCTGTAGTTTGAAGTGTGCGATTATTGCCGTTCAAGTAGATTCACCACGAGCGAGGGATGATACCATACTCCTACTCCTTATAAACAACTGCAAAGGTGCAAGGGAGTACTCCACACACTTTATAGTTTATTCACAACTAGCTAGCAACTATATATTATCACATTTTACGAATAGGATGAGACTTACCTAACATATTATTTATTGATAATTAAGAAAATGGATTATTGCGGGTTTGAATATTAATAATTTTTCAATCCCTCTTATTTTTTTTCGTTAAACATCGCATCAGCCCATTAGCTTATACTCCAACGAATTGGGCCGCATGATGCTCAACCAATGGAAAGAAAAGCTTGAGAGGAGCGTTGATATTTTGTCTCGTCTCAGCACTGCATGCTTATTATATTTAGATTAGTATCACTCTGCTTGCTTCATTTCTCACAAGTTAGCCTAATTGATTAGTACACTAATAATTAAAGATATATAAGAGGTCGGGGTCAATTTATTATATTATTCAGTTTGCATCATATATTCGTGCCGTAATCAAATAAGCAAATTTATTTTTAATTTGGATTCTTTCGGCATAGTTAGCATAGACTAGTCACCTACAGAGAGAGAGAGAGAGAGAGAGAGAGAGAGAGAGAGAGAGAGAGAGAGAAATTTTAAGATGTGGTTGGTCGCCCTATATCCTACGGAGATTCCAGTGTGAATAGATCATAAACTCCTTTTACTTACTGATGATGCAAAGAAAGAAAAAAAACAACATCATTATTTTATTTTACTTTATTGGTAAAATTATTTTCTAAGGCCGGTTTTACTGGAGTGGATCAATTGGAGCGAGGTAAGTTCAGAATCTACTAATGATATTGAGATGCAAGTAAATGCAGAGTTAAAAAAAGTTAATTATTTTACTATTTTGTTTATCTTCTACTTATTTGAACCAGAAGTATAGATGACACGATTTTTTCCTTTTTTTAGTTTTTTGTTTTCTTGTGAGGGGGTGGCCGTATGTGAGATGATGTGATATATCATTGCAGCTACTATAATGGGTCTATGGGATAAGACTTAATGAAATTCAATTTTTAAGATACCAAACGTAATCAATACCAAGCCAAATTTTCAAAAAGTAAGAAAAATAAAATAATTAATGCCAGGCCCTATTTTGGGAATTCCGATGCAGCTGTTACCTAACGCCCATGAAGGATTGCTTTCGTAGTCCTCTCCATTGGCGTTGCCTAACAGATTAACGCGAGCCTAAAAGCAGATACATTGATCTCAAATTTAAATAAATTTCGCCTTTATATCTTAATATATTGGAATTTTAATCTGAACCTATGGTTGGTTGGGCGTGCTCCCGCATGCGACCGCGTCCGCAGAGAAGGCCCGATTCAAGCCAACGTGGGGAGTTTTATGTTTACTCCGCATACCACTTTTTATAGGGGGCCGAGATTAGCCCACTGCTCCGCTGGAACTCGGAAGCGGCGTATTCGCGAGCGCGCGGTGGCCGAATCACAGAGAGCCAGAGAGAGAGAGAGAGAAAAGAGATCTAGAGAGAGAGAGAGAGAGAGTGGGGGGTATCTAGAGAGAGAGAGAGAGAGAGGCCTACAACTGCTCCTGGTTTTGGATCATACTGTCGCGTGGTTTTGGTCTCTCGGGAACTGCTCTCCGCTTCCCTTTTGCCAGAGGAGAAACAGGGGAGGGAGAGGGGGAGTTTTGTGTAGAGGGGGATTCGTGTTCTCACGTTACCCGGCGATTATTCTTGTGTGGGAGGAGAGCCCCAAATCGCTTCACTTCACTTCGAAATGGGTTTGTGCTGCTACCTTCTCTAACCAGTTTCATGGCGGTTTCCCTTCAATTTTCATTTCAAAGTTGTCAAATTAGGCTTTTTTGAAGCGCGCGGTTAGGTTTTCTATTGATTGGCTTCTGAAGTTTGTTTTTTTTTTCTTTTTTCTGGAATGGTTTATTTGTGATGGTTTTTCTCCTTTTTGCCTCTAATGGCTCTGTTTCTCTTCTACTATGTCCTAGTTTTGCGATTCCTGAACTTGGGTTCGATTTGTTATGTTGGGTTTCTTACTTTTGGTGTATCAGATGCATCCCTCTTCTCAAGTTTCTGACTTTTTGTCTTCTTTGCCAGGATTTTCTGTTTCTGCGCTGGAGAAGTTTCTTTCTTCTTTTTTTTCTTTTTTTGGCTCAATAGTCTTCTAGATGATTGCTACTTCTCCTTGGATTTGTAATGTATAGTTTCCTATTCTGACTGGTTCCTGTGGGAATTTGACCCGAGTGAATCCTATTTCAGTTGTTCCATTGTCACCAAAACTGTGCCTTTTATTGAACATATTTCGAAGGGTTTTGCAACTTTCCTTGTTATATGGTCTCTCTATCTGAAACCTAAGTTTCTCCTTTTTCCTAGTAGTATACTGTGCCATCTACTACTACTATTTTTTTTCCTTCTTTTTTCAGGACAGTTTATTGTGAAAGATATGAACTTTATGAGATTCTCATTTCTTTATCGTATCAATCTCTTATTTAGATGCAAGTTTTGGTCCTACATGGGACAGTGATGACGAATATGAAAAATTTATACAGAAGATGAATCCTCCAAGGTACTGCTTTTGTCGCTCAGACAACATCTGATTCTTTATCCGATTCCATGACGGAATATAAAAATGTTTCATCATTTTTTGTACTTTCTTTTCTCAGGGTTGTAATCGACAATGAAGCTGCTGTCGATGCAACAGTTGTTAGAGTAAGCTTATTCTCTTTTCTCAACTGATTCTCTATCTGTTTTAAATTCTTTAGCTTCAGGAAGAGATTGTTTTTGTGTTATTTATCTGTTTATTAATCTTGTAGGTCGACAGTGCAAATAAGTATGGGATTCTCCTAGAGGTAGTCCAGGTGCTTACAGATCTAAATCTCGTCATAACCAAAGCCTACATAACCTCAGATGGAGGATGGTTCATGGATGGTATACTCCTAAATTCACTATTTTATGATAATATACACTTCTACTCGGTTCAAAAGCAAGCGATTAATGATTCCACGGGCTTGCAGTTTTCAATGTGACCGACCGAGATGGTAATAAGCTGAGAGATGAAACTACAATTAGTGGCCTCGCAGACTACATTCGAAAGGTAAAGAAAAAAAAAGCTCTTCAATTTGATGACTTCTTTCTTTCTATCACATTATATCCATCTAAATATAGTTTATATCAACCCAGTCTTTAGGGGCAGATTCTCGTTATATGCCTTCACGAAGGAGATCGGTAGGTGTCGCTCCTTCTACGAACTACACTTCGATTGAATTCACTGGAACCGATCGGCCGGGTTTGCTCTCTGAAGTGAGTGCGGTGCTCACGAACCTTAAGTGCAATGTAGTGAATGCAGAGATATGGACCCATAACACAAGAGCTGCAGCCGTTATGCATGTGACTGATGAAGATACCGGTTTAGCTATCAATAATCCAGAACGACTTCAGGGAATAAAGGATCGCCTTTATAATTTGCTCAAAGGGAACAATTTTTCTAAAGGAGCCATGACGTCAGTCTCTACATGTGGGACCCACACAGAGAGAAGGCTTCATCAAATGATGTTTGACGATCGAGATTATGAGAAACCCAATAATATTAAAGATGATGAGAGTATCAAGCGCCTCCTCGTAGTTATTCGAAATTGGAATGATAAGGACTATTCTGTGGTAACTATTCGGTGCAAGGATAGGTCGAAACTTCTCTTCGACACGGTTTGCACGTTGACGGATATGCGGTACGTGATTTTTCATGCCAATGTCGATACAAAAGGCCCTGAAGCTTACCAGGTATAGCTAATGTTACTTTTGCCTTGCTATTTGTTAGTACAAGGAGTAACGTTCCTTGTTTGCAATAATTTATCTTTTTATCCTGAAGGAATTCTACATCAGGCATATAGATGGGTTCCCAGTTAACTCTGAGGCTGAAAGAGAACGAGTAATCCAGTGTCTTGAAGCAGCTATAGAGCGCAGGGTGTCTGAGGTAACTAGTTTTGAGAATTCATTCAAGTAGAGAGATTCATTTTTATTGTTATTTGAATATTTTCCTTTCTGATCCAGCAAATTTGATTCATCATACACTTAAAATAATCTATTTACGCTAATCAAGTTTGGAATAATTTGACAGATATATCCCAGCTTTATATTAATGTATATTCATGTTATGCTGGTTGGTTTTGCTTCTTCATACTCGCCTTGCAATGGCATAATTAGTCCATAGCAGTTGCTTGTTTTATCTATATCACCCTCGCATCAACTATTCCAGTTAAGTTTTAACTATGCTTAGTTAGCACAGCAAGTATTCTACTATTCTAGTATTTTTTTTATAATTGAATCAAATTCTGAGCAGAGCCAGATTATATGATATTGTTTTCACAGCAGAGTTTGATTAGATCCTATTAATTCCTCTTTCCTCGCCTTTGTTTTTTGAAATATTTATAACACAATACTGTTTTACAGGGCCTGAAGCTTGAGCTGTGCACAGGTGATAGGGTCGGTTTATTATCGGAGATTACCCGTATCTTTCGCGAGAACAGCCTCACTGTCACAAGGGCTGAGGTGTCCACAAGAGGAGGCAAAGCCGTTAACACATTCTATGTCTCTGATACCACAGGAAATACTGTGGCTCCAAAGACTATCGACACCATCCGGCAATTAATAGGGCAGGCCTTTCTGCAAGTGAAAGGACAACCCGAGCAAACCCAGACCCCTCAAGAATCACCTACGTGGTTCCTCTTTAGCAACTTGTTTAGGGCAAGATCTCTCTATAACTTTGGTTTGGTAAGGCCTTAACCATCTTAATATCCATATGCACAAGCACAAGTGCACAACTTACCTTGTAAATATTTGTCACAGAAAGTAGATGAAGGGGAAGCTGGAAACCTGTAAATATTGGTCCTCAATGTTTATACAATTTGCTCATAGGGCCATTCCTCTTCGGACTTGGGGATAGATTCTTAGGATTTAAACATGTACAGAATTCCTCCAACCTTGTAAATTCTTACGTAGTAACCATGCCACGCCTGTCCATACCTGTACACATATGGATGTAAATACGACCAGCTATTAGCAGGTTACGTGCAATATAGTCCGTTGCTTCTCTATCTTCACCCTTCACTGTGCTATTTTGAATCTATGTGTGACGAATGCATGTAAAAATTGCATTCCGGTTGATTAAGCAGGCAGTGGCACTGTTCTTTGTTCTATGAAAAGCACATAAAAAATAAGTTGTCGAGTCGCAGCCACTGTATTGTGATCTAAGCTAGATATCATAAGATGATGTATCTTGAACTATGTGGTCCTTGATGCTTAGCTTATCTCTTAAAAGATCTTCAGTTACACTTAAGTTTCCGCTGATCGGTTTATCATCTGTACGTTGTGTGAAAGGGTTGTATATGGTCCTTATCAAAGATTCAATATGAATGGCCTATTTCTCCCGCACAACGTGGGCGTGGTCCACTGGCCACAATCATGCCCCCAGTGATGGTGGCGGCGGCGGCGGTGCCCAAGCTTGTGGTGGAGATTTGGCAGTGGGTATGGAACGCCCTCATCATAATTTCACTAGCTTTTGTTTGTCTTGTCATTGTTATCAATCTGAATATCTTGAAACGGACGTTAGAACGTGTAGTTGTGGTCCTTTTGGCACATCGGGAGAGATTAATTTAAATGCGAGTTTTGACTCCATGAGTATTGTTTGACTTGATAAAGCTATTGAAGTTGGACAGGCTAGTTTTACTTTTATGACCATCAGATGAACATGGTAGCGATGAAAATGTGAACATATTTTGACGCATGCAATGTTTAGCCAGAAACATGGGAGAGCGCACAATGAATGCAATCAAGATCCCACTGCTCACCAGCTAATAAAAGCGAGACATCTCGGCCGACCCATTATGTGTATATATATATATATATATATATGTATGAGAATTCTCAAAATGCAAGGCAAAAGAGAAAAGTCAAGATGAAGCTAATTTGTGGAACGCGCCATATTTTGATTTGCTGTACATATTCCGTTGAGGACCTTCCTCCCCTCTTTTTTTTTTCTCTCCGAGAGCGCAGCATTTTCTTCGCTACAAGTAGGAAAAGTGCTGCGCGTTGTGGACGTTGGACTCGTAGTGGTTGGAACAAAAAGACGATGCGTTCACATTTTGTCTGTTACACTGGTTTCAGCAGCCATTTTGAATTGTCTCACAAATAAATAATGCCCGAGTATTTTTAAAATTACAGCAAAATACAGATTAATAAAGAAAGAAGAGACTATTGAGGGGGGCCGAGGCACCCAAACAAAACCCAACAACCAAGCACTACGGGTTACACTTACGATAGAGTAAGAGTCGGCCCATAAGGCCCGCAACCCAACCGTTCCATCTTCGGTTGCGACTTGCGAGTTGCGCCGCGCTAAATTAATTAATTAATCGGATTTAATTGTAGGTTTGAGTCCCGCATGGGCTCCACCGCGAGCTTCTCGGGGAAGCCATCGTCGTCGACCCTCTCGAGTCTCTGCTCCTCCGATTCCCTTCCTGTGCTCGGATACTACCCCTACACCACCACCCCCCCCCCCCCCCTTGTTTCTCCAAACATCCCACCAAACGCAAGCGAGCGCGAGGAATCGAACGCACGCTCTCCCTCCCCCCCCTCTCTCTCTCTCATGCGGGGAGAATCCTCTGATGCGAAAGGATTTGGGATCTTCGTATCGTTCTCCGTCGGTTTCGATCCACTTCGATTCAGGTTCCGTACCTTTCCCCCTCGATTTTTTCTTTCTAATTTTGATTCCCAATTTGGTTTCGACTCGGAAACCCTAGTTTCTTCTCTCGCTTTGCTCGATTGGATTGAATTCCGGGTTGGTTAATACTTCTGGAGTGGTTAGGGTTGTACGGGATTCGGTTAGCGGTAGGAAAATTTGCTCGAAATTTGTTGTGAAGGGATTCACGGTGCTCTGGATATTCTATTTGATCTTACTCTTTGATTATTATCAATGAGTTTTCAAGATGGAGAATCCTCGTGTGGGTTGATGGATTTAGTTTTCAATTATGAAGTTAATCGTGATCAATCATCGTTGTTGCCGTAATTAGGTCTTGGATTCTAGCGAGCGTGATAGTTCCTCATATCTGTTCGTCAATTGCTGCTGTTGCTAAAAGGAATTATGTAGTAGGCTGCAGTAAAGGAGGGTAGATACTTTTTGGGGGTATCGTTTCGGTTATATTAGCAGGACATGAAGGGCTTGTTTGGATGCATGAGCAATTTTTTCAGCATGCTGTGAGTGGTTGATGAGGAGAGTGAAAAAAAAAATTTAAAAAAAAATGTTACAACCATATATTATAAACATTCCCTAAGTCATTATTCTTGAATTACTGCCAAAGGCTTATATGGTTTTAGTGCTTTAAAGAACTGCTAATAATCGGATGTTGTCGAGTAGCTACACTAGGCTGCATGGTAGCCAATGTTACAGGTATTGGGTTGATGAATACTTCATCTGCTGATCAGCTATTGGATTGATTATGGGGTATGTAAAGCCAAACCTGCTGAGTGGTTTGATACTATATTTAAAAGGTGTTTGTTACATATTTGTATGGCTTTTCTTTACTTGAGATTCAAGCTGGTTTAAGCATTTTAATGTGGTTACTCGTCATCATCTTTGAGTTTTAGTTTTTCTTTTTTATCTGTCTAAAAAAATGTATTCTTTTTGGTTTCTTGCTTCAATCTTCGACTACCCTTTCTACATTTTATCATAAGTAGCTCGTCGATGATCAGGATGTGTTAAAGCATTCTGATGTGATTGTTCATTATCACTCTGAGTACTTAGTTTTCAATTTTTGGCCGAGAAAATTTGCTCTGTTGATTCCTTACTTTCAGTCTCCATCTAATCTTTCAAAATTTGGTTGTAAATAGTTATTGTGTATGCCCTAACATCTCTTTCCTGCCATTCTAGGTAATGGTACTTTCTTCTTGACCAGCTTAGCTATTAACATTGTTAGTTTCCTTATGTCATTGACAGGTACACATTCCGATGATTGAGATTTTCGACTCGCACATGTAAATGGTCTATGGAGTAGTGTGACATACTCTGTATTCACATTATACAAGTTTGTCATGCTGTTTAATTTGGTAAGGAGAGAAACGCTCTTAACTAAGTGATCTTCATAGACAAAGATTTTCTGGCGCAATTAGTGTAATAAAAGATAATGTCGAGGGGTCAATCTCAAACAAGAACCGACTCGAGGAGAAGAGCTCTCGGAAAGTGCAAGTGTAAAAGCAGTACTGAAAGTGTGGTGATCATTGATGTTGATAGCAGTAATGACGTGTTCATAATCAACTCTCCTGAGAATTCCCATCATGTACCTACTACTTCTAGAAGCCCTTGGAAGAATACTTCTCCTGACAATGTTATTAGCATAGATGATGATGATGAAGGAATTGATGACAATCCTACTACCGCCAATCATGCCTCTACCAGCAAGCGATCAAATCGTATGTTTACTTGTGCTTCGCTCTCAAAAGAGCTGGATGATGATGATGATGATGACGATGATGATGATGAGTGTCAAATGTATGTTAAAGATGGAAATTATTCTGCAAAATTGTTGCCTAAATATGGTTATCCTAGAAATCGCTATGGTCTAGATTTTGTTCCTGATTCGAGATCATCTGGAGGTAGCACTTCTGAGTCTAGCACATCTGAAGTGGAAAGTTCTGATCACGACAGTTCTGATTGTGAAATTATGGATGATACATCAGGGGAAATCCGTAAAAACTGGGAGAGAGCTGCTTCAAGAAAAAGGATGTCAGAGGGAGTTCAGATCAGCTCAGAGGACTGGACTAGTTTTTCAGGATCTACTTCTGATCTTGGAACACAGTCACATGAGACCACAGTAAACAATGAAGAAAACTGTTGTCTAAATGAGACCTACGCTGATCATCATCATGAAACGCCTACTGAATGTAGTCTGAGCAATTCATATAATATAGAGAACAATCTCTCTTCTGATGAACCCATGGAAGATTTTCCTTTTTGTGCCACAAATTTAAATCCTTTTACAGGAATCAGTCACAATGAACCTGTTCTCCAGAAGGAAGAACTGATTCCAGAAAAATGTTCTACTCAATCTCTACCCCCTGATATTAATCAACTAAATGGCGGGGGTGCCTGTTCCCGTGAACCATCAGTTCAGGTCGATAACGGTCATGCTAATTATCCTGAGAAAATGGAGGAGACCTTTCTGGATTCTACGTGCCACTCTCAATTACCACATGATTTCACTGATGGTCCTGAAATTGCTGCGCACGAGAAAGGGAAGTCATTCATGAGTAGAAAGGCTTGGCCTAACAATCAGCAAACAGAAGAATCACAACTTAATAACAATTGCTTCCAAACTAGCTTTAATGAAGCTATTCTAGAGAAAACATTTGGTCACCATTATGCCGGAAGTAGAGGTGAGATGAGTTGCTCCTCTAATGCAGAATCTCAGATTCAAAATGGTTTAGTTAGTCACTCTGAAAAACCTAGGGAACTGACTGTGAATGACAACACATTGGATGTTCAAAACAATTTAATTACTGACCGTGAAAAACACAAGGAATCTGCTGAGTTTAGACGTGCTGCAGAGGAAGAATGGGCGTCCAGGCAGCGGCAGTTACAAATTCAGGTTTGGCTAATATATTTTGAAATTGTCAACCCCCCCCCCATATTGCTGTATAAATATGTTATACTTTTCCTTTCCTCATTGGTTGAGTTGGCATTTGTTTTCATTTCCTTAGTGCTGTATAAATATTTAATATGTTATGAATGACAATCTCTTTCAACTATGGTATTCGGAAGATTTTGCTGGGGAGAATATAGCTAAAAGGTGGAATGGTTGTAGCGAACTTGTTTAGCTTTCTCCTTGAGTTTCTATAGGGCTATCAAAAACAAATCCCAGGAAACTGTGCCGTGATTCCTTTTATCATTGGTGCAATTGAAGTATGAGTATTTATTTGCAAGAATACATGTTCCTTCTTGTAGATGCTTTGGTTTCTAGATAATTTTTCTGAGGTTTCAACATTTACATTATCACACGGACAATAAGATCCGAGCTAACTTTATAGGTCAGCTCCGTAATTAGTGATTGCCAACACAGGTAAGTTTCGAATTTTATAGATCAGCACCGTGATTAGTGATTACAACTGGCCTATTGATTTTCACATGGTTTTCATACATTGTGATTGTGTATGTAATGCAATTTGGTGAATAGCCTGTACTGAAAGAGGCTTGTTGTCTCATAGGCGGAAGAGGCTCAAAGATTGAAGAGGCGAAGAAAAGCTGAAACTTTGCGTCTACTTCACATGGAGAAGAGGCAAAAGCAGCGGTTGGAGGAAATCCGTGAATCGCAAAAGAAGGTTTGGAAGTTATATTTTTGTTCTTTTCTTATTAACTTTGCAATTTTCACTGATTATCTTCTAAAATTTGGCACCTGCCATCACTTGTTGATAGTTTCATATGCTAAATGTTCCTTCAAATACATGTCTTATTCTTGTGATTTCTTTTTCAGGATGAGGAAACTATAAATCTCAAAGAGCAAATACGTGTTGAGGTAAGGAAGGAACTTGAAATAATGGAATTAAGATGCAAAGACATGGCTTCAGTTTTGCGGGAATTAGGCATCCATGTTGAAGGGGGTCTTTTTCCTTTGTCTCGTGAGGTGCGTTTATCTATTTCCATCTATCTGTTAATTTATTGTTATATCAAGTAGTTGTTGTAAAAATACTGTTTCCCTTATAATCTTGAGAATGTGCCAATGTAATCACAACTAGCCCACTTAGTAGTAGCTGGGTTAAACTAGCTTTTGCTCCTGTGGCATTAATTGCTTAAAACTGGGCTGGTATATTGTATTATATGGGCTAATTTATGCTTTCTGAAAGATGCTCTAGTTCCAAATTCTTAGGACTCACAGGCTGGTTTATGCTAATTTGAATTTGTTTTTAGGTGAATTCTTGATGCATGATAACTCTGTTGGTCCTGACAATATTTATTTTACCAGATCAATTCTGCCTGTAAGCAAGCTCTGAGGAAGTTCCACCCAGACCGGTTTTCCAGAAGTGATATTCGCCAGCAGGTCAAAGCAGAGGAGACATTTAAGTTCATCTCGCGCTTGAAAGAAAAACTGCATCCTTTTCCTTGATTGAATAGTTTTTTGGAATTTGGTGCCGTCTGTTGTGTTTTTTAGCACTGTTAACTGGTGGACCTCTGCCCTTTTGGCAATATTCCAGTATTTTCTTTTTTCCTTTTGGGTAAATATTCCGGCGCTTGTTTCATGATTAAGTAGGTCTGTTTCAAATTCTTTTTTCATCTGATGGAAAGGACTAACTAGGTTTTGTCACTTTTCATAGGTGTCATGTCATGCTTGAAGTATGGCATGGATTAAGCACTTTGTTTAAGTCCTGTTTATGTCTCAAAAGGCGGGTGGTTTTTTCCTGAGCAGTTTTTATCCCGATAAATATTGGACAATTATAGTGTAATGATATTGTGTGATGCTTTACAGGAAGCTTCTGCAAGAGGTTGGGGGGGTTGTGGGGGGGGGGGGGGCTGGGGGGGTGGTGTGGAGGAAAGATATGAAAGATATGAAAGATATGTGAAGGAACTGTTATTGTTGATCTCTGAGGACTAAATAATATTAGACAGATTGATTCTTTTTTACCACAGTGCTTTTGCTATATGTGAAGGAACTGTTATTGTTGATCACTGAGGACTAAATAATATTAGACAGATTGATTCTTTTTTACCACAGTGCTTTTGCTCCTGGCACATTTTTCTTTTGCTTTCTGCAATCAGTGAGCAAACTGAAATAAACGCCATAAACCTTTTTTCTGGTACCGACACATGAGCTGCCGGCAAAAGGCAAAGGCATCGCAATCTCCAGTTGCTTATGTAACAGTAACTCCACGTTATCATTGCTGGCAGAAGGGGTAGAAGCTAAATCACCAGCAACAATTATTGACCAAAATACTTCACTGGAGCCACCAGATGAGCCGTCCGTGAAAGCACCCCAATCTTTAGTTGCTCATGTAACATCTGTACCATTATCGTGAGCTTGGTGTCATCCAAGATGTAGAAACAAAGTTGCCCACAACAATTTTTGACTAAGAAATTTCTACACATTAATGCTCATTTTTTATACTGAACAAACTTTATTCAATTGTAATACAAATGCAGATGAAAATCTCATTTCATTTCATATAAATAAGCTGATGCATTGATAGCGAATGAACTTCACAATCCAAAACAAACAGCGTTCCAACATTCGGAATTTGGAAATAGAACCCGAAATGGTAAGCCGCAAGAAAAGTGATAGATAAGCTGATATAATATTAACACATCATCTATTAATTCGTCCTGAAAACGTAGTATGGAGACGACACACCTATGAAAAGCTACGTATATAGATTATGGTCTTAGATCCAAATGAATTTTCAGTTTGGAGAACCAACTCCTGCTTCCCTCATCAGCACCGGAGGACGAAGATTGTGGCAATGCTTCTAACTTCAGTTCCGAGCCTTTCTTCGCTTTTGTGCTGCGATAGTAGAGCCAAAGGAGAGCGAGTGCCACCAGGAGGAGAAGCCCCAGGCCCATCTTATCAATCAAGCCAATGAGTTTCTTCAAGAGATGCACCACCTGGCATAGCTTCTTCAGTATAGACTCCAGGAGATCTTCAATATCGTCGTCGTCATCGTCTCTAAGCTTCTGTTCCTCCATCTTTACCTTCATTAGGCCCTACTCTCTCTCTCTCTCTCTCTCTCTCTGTCTGTCTGTGCGCTTAAGAGTGTGTTTAAATAATAGAGTGGAGAACATAAATACATTCTACATTATTACCTCGTGAGTACCTTCCAAGTAAGAACCCACATATTCCACATCTTGTGAGCCATAGTACAGCATTGGGTGATTCTCGCTTCTTATTTACACTTGTTATATAAGTAGGTGTTGCCATGTTGGGCCTCTTCCCTCTCTTTCTCAGAAATTAAAGAAGAAGAATATATTAACCTTATTTACAATTACCAAATTAACAAATACATTAGCAAGTACATTTTGAGTCCTTTTTAGACTTTCTTATCTACATACACTAGAATAATTCAATTGAAATTAAGCCGAAAATACTGATGGCTAGCATAAAAACTAAATCTAAGCTAGAAGCCAGAAATCTTTGTGGCGCCTGCTAGTGATCAAGTAACCCCCAGAATTCCTTCCCTTCCTCCTCACTGCCAGAGTCATGCATGAAGCATTCTGTATGCAGTACTCTGCCACTCCGCCGCCTCTTCCGCGCATCAGTTTGCTGGCCCACATCATCATCAGCAGCTGCCACGTCACCGCTCGCTTCTTCTTCTGCCCCAAGACTAGAAGAGAGATGCCTCGTTTCTTCGCCTCCTCGACGATCGTCGGTCCTCGCTCTTTCCCTTCCACCAAAGAGATCTCTACTTTGACCTGTTAGGCATCATCAGGGATTTGCATGTTAGGGAGTGAGAAATTGCAACGTGTGCTTTCTAAAGTGAGATCCTTTTATCGCAAATAGAAAACAAAATTAAACGTACATGTTTACAATTGTTATAGTTGTCAATGAACCAAGGTTTGTATACAATTTCCTCAGAAAACTTAAACAGCTGTACTCTTTCCCAATTGTTGTAGTCTCGCTGAAGAAAAATTTAGAAAAAAGAGCACAAGTTTTTGTAAATATATTTTATGGCATTGAGTGATCAATATGTTTTCTTTGTTAGGTAGGAATATATCAGTAATCGACCCTTAGATAAATTATTTTCATGGTCGAACCGATAGTACCACCAAAGCACATCAGACGAGTCTTGAATGTCGCACTTAGTAACATAACCTCTAAATTATGCTAAAATTAAACTATATACAATTTGTAACAAGGATGTAATACTTGGATCTTCAAAACATTACAATCTAGACTGAAAGAAGAATTTAAAAAGGCGGCAGTAGGAAAAATACATATTAATGAGTGTGCAGTATGTGGTGGCACTAGAGGGTGACCACATATTGGAGTATGTTGCCTAGTCCTCTTCCATCAGACTCGGGCCACATCTTAACATAAGATTCCGACCCAGGCCCTCCAAATAATTAGTGGTTTACAAATGTACATGATTCGTGTGTAGGTGATGTTGCTCTTACCCCTTTTTCTTCTTTTTTTGTTGCTGTTGTTGAAAAGTCATATGTCTCACTTTGGAGGATAAGGACAATGTTGACTTGTGGAGATTCCTCCTAATGATACAGAAGGATAAAATAGAAAAATCAAGGTCTCCGTTCACCGAACACTTTCTTATACTCTGTGACAATTTTGTTGAATAAAGTATTGTTTTCTATAGGTTAGTTGTCACATCACTGCAATGGAGATCCTCTGTTGCCCAAGCTGCACAAATTTGCAGCAACAAGCTTATAGCTTAACCAATCAACACCAACTAATTCGGGAAATTAAATGACTTCTCCAATTTAAGGACAACCATTAATCGCATACCCAGGTTTGAAATAATTCCTATACTCTGTACACATTTGTCAGTAAGAAAAATTCTGGACCCTTCATTTTTCAGTTCAAAAACTTAAAAAAAAGAAAAAACACATACATAAATGCTACATTCATGCATATTTTGATCTTTATGCGTCTCTCAGTAAAATCAATAAAAGATTACATAAATTAAAAAAAAGTTCACCTCTGGTCTTCTTGTTTGGCAAATACTTTTCAAGGCACGGAGATGCTTAAAGCCCCTCGAACCGACTGTTGTTGCGCGGGGACTGTGATTACCTGCAAAGTAGCAGTTGATTGAAAGAGGAAGCGATCGAGAATTAGCTTGAATTCAGATAAAGTGATCATTCTAATTCCCTACTTGAATCAACCTACGTATCGTTGAACTAATATATATACGCAATACTAATTCAGCAAACTGACCATGTTTCGACAGCTTGAGGACGTCGAGAAGTACAACCGTGTCGCCGCCCTGCACCGCATGAGAAAGGGCCCACTCGAGGGCTGCCTTCGCCTCTGCTCTCGAGCCCGCTCCTGCAACCATGATCCTCCGCCCGGCTGCCGGCTTCGCTACTATATAATTACTGTTATTGCTGCTGAAGGAGTACGAGCTGCGCGCGGCTGCATGATCGACTGCTGCAGGGTTGATATGGGGTTTCAGATCGGACCGTCGGGTCGACCGCGACCGGACCCGGGTCGCTACGCGATTGAGACAGAAGCTCGCGAGCCTCAGAGTGCCGGTCCGGCCCATGAAAGAATGCTTTCCCGATCAGATCAGATCGATGGCCCTTCATAAACAGTTACAAATTAAGAAGAGATGAGTACTGCTTGAGCTGAGGAGCGAATGAATGAATGAATGAATGCTAATATATATATATATATATATATATATATGGAGATCTAGTAGCTGCAGAGAGTGGAGCTTTATTCTTTGCACTTCTTCAGCTCTACGTGGATGATCTCCTGTTCTTCTCTCTCTCTCTCTCTCTCTCCCCCTCTGTCTCCCTTCATTTATTGTAATTTGTAGGAGAGGTCCACTCTGGGAGATAATTAAGTGGGCTCCACCCTAAACGAACGTGCAGGCCACGAAGGTCTATACCATATATTTATTGTGTATATATTTGTCATATATATCATCATAAATCTCAGGATCGCAGGTATTAGCCTCGGATGATTAGCTGGATGTACGGTTGCATTTGCTTAATTTGATCATGATGATCGATCTGAAGAAAATTACCCTATCATCGTGACTAACCTTTGGCCCGCCACACATTCAAGATTAGATTTGATTAGGTAAGTCGGGGAGCCGAAGGCGAAGGAGGAGGAATTAGCGATTTGAGGATCTTCATATGGGTCTCAAATCTCGTAACTATCGACTAGGAGTTAGATATGGTGAAACTGTAAGAGAATTTTTCGAATCAAGCTTATCTAGTTATTTGATAATTCTATTTGACCCCTACTCCTGCGAGAGTCATTATGCTTTCTGTTTTCAGCGGTATTATTTTTTCGTCTTATTCTATCTAATTCAATTGGTACTGATCGAGCATGTCCTTTATCAGGCTAACATCTTGTATTTGTCTATTGTGTTCCGTTTCACTCGTGCTTTCGCACATCAGCAAGCTTGGTGTGAGCTAGAGGGGTGTAGATATAGCAGTAGTTCGTTTGGTAGAACAATCCCTGAATATAAACTCTTTCGCGAATTAATTAATTAGAGTTTGGAATATTAATTCGCACGCTTCAACGTTCTTAATCTTCATTAAATGCTCTCGACAACCAATGTCTCCACCTACGGATTTTCCAAGCTAAAAATGGTTTGCCCTACTAAAACATTTTATTGTAATAATAATATATATGGAATGGGAACAAATTATGGGTGAAAAGTTCAACTTGGATTGACAAGGGGACAAGGTTTTTCAGACTAGCGATTATCCATCTCTCAGTACTGTCTCCTAGCTGGCGCCAATTTTTGTAAAATATTTATATAGAACGTAGGCTAAAGCATTTCCATATCAACAATTTAGAATCATTGTAGAGATTAGGAGGATAACAAAATAAGTGGTTTAAATTACTATTCACTTAATTTCGACATACTATATTGCATAGTGGAGACTTGCACGGGAGGTTTCCTAATTAATAGTCTATTATTGGTAATAAAAAATGCAGGCGAGTGGAAGCATAGTTTATTTTGGAAATCAATGGGCGTGGGCATTTTGTTATTTGTTTTATCTCGGTCAGAAAATGTTAATCTTTCAAAACAAAAACAAAAATTAGAAAAAGTGTTAACTGTTTTATCTTTTATGTTTTCCACAGAAAATTCCTGGGATGTTGTCTCCATTTTGTATGTAGGTACAATTTTCTCCTTTAGTAAAGGAGAGTCTAGAGCTTCTGTACCAAATAAATGAGTCCAACCCAATTCCCTTGCTTCGGGCCTGTTAGGCCCAATCGAGATATTGCATTATAGTTGGAACTTGGAACAAACCCCAACTAATAGCTTTTTCATTGAATGCGTTTTTTCATATTCCTCTCGAAAATCTGAAAAAAAACTGGAATTCTTAGAAATGTGCAATTGTCGCTTACTAGAAGTCCCCATAAAGAAAAGGAAAGGAAAAAAAAAAAACCTAACGTCTGATGAAATAAATTTTGCCGGAAATAAACCTTACTTTTAATGGATATGAAAATCTTTTCTGCTACCGACCATCCCTAGCGCAAGTGGCAAAGGGCTTGGTGGTTGGTACCTGAGGTCCCAAGTTCGAATCCTAGTTGATTCACATTTTCAGCTAAGTTTATTTCTAAAAGAAATAAACGAAGCGGGTATACCTTCCTCTCCCTCAAAAAAAAAAAAAAAAAAAAAAAAGTAGCATGCTACCTTTCTCTCATAAAAAAAAAAAAAAAAAATCTTTTCTGCTTGGGTCCTAAGAGCATGCAAAGTTTCAAAAATTTATTCTGTTTCATCAAAATATTTAATAAATAAATAAAATAGTGCTTGTTCGGATAAATCTATTTGAACAAACAAACTTAGAAAAGCTCTAAAAGTTGAACGATGTCGATCCTTGTTATACATCAAGTCCTCCGAGTTCTCGGATTTTATGCTGATCAAACTCGAGTTCTCGAATTTTATGCTGATCAAACTCTTGCCAATGAGTGATCCACTACTGGTCTTACAAACTAAGCAAGAATTAATAATAATCGGATGTTGGATCTACTGATGGAATAACTTGCATAGAAAGTAAAGCTAACTTGTACCAACTAAACGCTCTTACCCACTTTTAGAAGGAATAATCGTAATAATAACAATAATACAATTGTACTACATAATTAGTTGTCTATTTCGCTGACAGCGACAAATAATTGTGTAGAAGATCATCTATAATTATATGCTAACATTAATAACCAACCGCCAATGGGCCTATGGCAATTGCATCTGAATTAACTTGGTTGTGGTGAGTCAATGACACCATCTGGCTTGACTTGGGCTCACACTTTCTCTCTTTGGACTCAAAATGTATGTGCTTGGAGTTGAGATTTTTGTTTTTGGTTTTTTTATATCAATCCAAGTGGAAATCTAAATCGTTTAAATATATTTTTAAATCAGGTAAAATAACATGACTCATCGATTGGACCAACTGATTGGGTTGAACGGGCTTTAGATTAAACTGTGCCCGAATGGTATCTCTATGATTGCCTTCAGTGAGGTTTCCAAGGTTTAGGGTGGTTCTATGATTTCCGTCCAAATCCTTCAATTGCGTACATCTTCAGGACTGAAGTCTAAAGCTACTGAGCTTTTAGAAATACTTTCACTTCATTTTTATTGATAAGGCGATTTTATTGTGTAATTAAAGTTTAAAAGAACCGACTTTCATTTCATTTTTGACTCTGCTTATCAGCTATTACTTATGTCCAATCAAACAGTCCATGGGAGAAGTTAGTTTGGTTCTCTGTCAACTTCAATATGAAAATAACCCTTTAAAAGGGACTCTTAAACAACCTAGTGTTTGCTCGCAGGCTCGTCCGATCAGAAACATAGCATGCTCCTCTATCCCTATCCATTAACTGGGGCCATCCTCATTGTCCCAGATAAAACAATAATCGAACGAGATTCCAAACGTTGAATGAGACCAATATGTATATATATATATATATATATATATATGGAGAGAAGGAGAGTTTACCTGAGTTACTATTGATAGTTTATAAATAATATTTACTATAATTTTTCTAATCCTTAAATTAATATTATTTCACCTATCATTACTAAATCTTAAATATTTAAGAGCTAAAGAATAAATGATAAATACTATTTCTTTATCA
Source organism: Puya raimondii (assembly GCA_016920855.1). NCBI lineage: Eukaryota > Viridiplantae > Streptophyta > Magnoliopsida > Poales > Bromeliaceae > Puya > Puya raimondii. The sequence goes on from JABWPP010000047.1 coordinate 955,902, forward strand.
TCAAAAATATTCTAGTTTGTATATTATTGACACTATATGAATAACGTTTATTGTGAACTTTTTCACCATTGGATTATTATATATTATTCCATCAATCTTAACTAAACCCTAAATATTCAATGGAAAAAAATTAATAGTAAATACAATTTTTATCTCAGTACTCTAGCCCCACTAATTTTTAGATATATATAAATACGTACAATGGCGTACCATATACTCTTGTAACGTCTAAATTCATTGTCCTATATGTGGAACATTTTTTTATTCCCCAAATTCAACGCGCACCTTAATTTCTTTGTTTTTCTTTTCTTTTCTTTCCTTGGCAAAAACGGAAGTGTATAGTACATATCATCAATTTATTATTCAAACACAAATTTGGATCCTTTGAGATGAAAGTTATAGGTATTCTAAAATAACAGAAGATGATCATAAAATAATCTACCGGAGAGAAAATCTTAAGAGGAATAATTAAAGTGTCCAATGAAATGCAACTAGATAGATGAATATATCAATTAAACTAAAGTCGGCATAGATGTTTACAAATATAAGCCATATAAACTAATTCTCATTACCTTAAATTTTGACTTAAATTTGGATGTAGTTTGAAATTTTTGGATTTTTTCGTGATTAAAGTAAAATGTAACTCCAATAATATCACAAAAGTAAACATGTGTATAGGCAATTGAGGCGGGACAAATTGAAATATGAATGTTGTATAGATTATCCAATTAAAATTGTAATTTTCAGTTGAGGTCAAATGCTCACAAACAAAAATAGAAATTAATTAACATGGAAGGGGGATCTCTACTCTTTTTTCAAATTTTTTTTTTTAAGCGCACTCATAATAGTGACTCGGAAGTCACTTTCCCAATTGAGCTTATCTAAATTGATTATAATTATATCTACCACTAATAAAGTAAAAGAGCTACTGCCATAATCAATTTCCAATAAGGAAGCGGCCTTTCGTTGATAACTTTACCCCATAAATTTCCAATCAAGATAAATCATACAGTCATCGCCGTCCATCTTTTAAAATTCTGCGCTCATCCAACCGTCAAACGAGTATGTGAAATTAAGAAAAGGGTAACAATATCAACTGGCGTTTTAACTCCAATACATAAACTCTCTCTACGCAAAAGAATCCCCCTCTACACCCAACCTACTCTTTCTCCGCGCTTTTTCTTTGTTTCCTTTTTTTTTTTTTTCCTTTTCTTTTCTTTTCTTCGGTGCGATCTGGTAGCCTTTTTTGAGGCGGATTTACCGGAACGGAGAGGAAATTTAGAAGCTCCGATCGGGGTGGAGTAAGATGTTTGTTTTTTTAGGGTTTTGTTGATCCCTCTCTCTCTCTCTCTCTCTCTCCCTCCGCTTCGATCGCAGGCGCCGTTTAATTCCCGTAGGTGTGATGTTGATTTTGATTTTGTTTGAAGTTAGATTTTTCTCGAGTTTTACAGGGTGATCTTTAAATGTAGTCTTATTTTTAGATTGAAGTTACATGAAATTTTGTTTCCTATTCTGATTTTCTCTCTCTCTCTCTCTCTCGTTTTCCTCTAATTCATTTGATAGTCGATTTGCGCTTTACTGTTTGCTCTTTGAGTCAACCTAAAGAAAAAAATGTCTTTTACTGATCTATGAACACTAAACCCTAGTAAACTACTTTTTTTTTTTTTTCTGATCTATGGTTTTAGATTTTGATAATTTAGTGGTAATTATTTGCTGGATTCTAGGATTGTTACTCGATTTTAAGGTTCTCTTAATTCTGTTTTAATTTCATAACATCTCTTCTCTTTGGCAGGTATAAATTAACTACAAAGAGATGAGGTGATTTCGATGTTTTACCGTGAGTTCTGATTTTGAAAGCAGAGTACGTCTCTCTAGCCAATTTCAGGCGTTTCTCATTGCGAAATATCCCAACTTTAGCTCCAAAGTTAGAAGATTTCTGCAAAAGGGCTTAGATTTAGAGTAGAAAGAGGAGAATTGGGTTATGGGATCTTTGCTTTGTTGCCTGCGTGTGGACGATCCAGAAGAGGATCAGCATCCAACTGCTTCCGTCGACGGCGGCTGTTTAGGCCTCATCAGATGGTCGTCTCTACCATTGCTGAATGTGGTATGATATGTACTCTATCTGAAAATACCCTTCCTTTTGTACAGAAAAGGTAGTACATGTTAATTTCGTCGATCATCGTATGTTTGTTCAAGCCACATTACCAGATACTTGCTTATGCTTTTTGTCTAAACTTTTGCTCAGGAAGCAGGTTTGATCTGTTTTATGTATATGTTCTGTTTTAGAACCGAAGTTTTTCTAATGTGTAAATGATAAGCATAACAAGGCCCTATGTTTTTTCTGTGTTTTGTGTTTTCTACAGTATGTCGGATTATTTAACAGAGGTCAAGCACGCATCGCCCCCTCACCTGAACAGGGAACAAATTCTTCATCTTCCACCTCTCAACTGCAAGACCGTTCCTACATGGACACATTCCGATGTCCTCTGCGGCCCCTAGCTTATGATGATCCAAGATGCTCTCAGGTGCGGCGTCAAAGTGATGGGAAGGTGGCTGCCAAAGCGTCGAGTCATTGCCATGCTGCGTCTGAACCAACGAGACTTGGCAATGATGCTTGTGTAGAATCAACAGCTGCAATGGAAAAGTTGAATGAAATTTTACTTAAGAATTCATTAGCAGATGGACTGAGTGAGGAAACAGATGCATATTCTTCATCCGAAGATGAGGATGATTGTCCGATTTGCCTCGAAGGTGCGTCAGAGTAACTAATTTGGCAGTTCCCTCACTCTAAAATTCTATTTAATACTACAAACCTATGGAAAAATAATAATAATAGGTATTGTAGAAGACAGAATGCATTCTATGTATATATGTATGTCGTTATGTTGGAATCCAACAGGAGGGTATTGCAGATGTTATATTTACAATGAGTTTTTACAATGTTCTGCATTGAGATTTCTTTTGCTAATGTTATTGCAGAATACGATTCTGAGAACCCGAAGATGATATTGCAATGCACTCACCATTACCACCTAAGTTGTATATATGAGTGGATGGAAAGAAGTGAAGCATGTCCGGTCTGTGGCAAGGTAAGCTTTATGTTTTCTTATTGGTGCTCGTCCGTCACATGTCAGCTGTTCTTGTTCCATTTTATGTTGCTGATTATGTAGAAATCGTAATTTTAGGCAGTTTCAGCCATGAAACCAGTACAGTGTACTTCCGGGTAGAATCATACACTACTATTCGCTGCAGTACTATTCTAGATGTAATCTTGCGACCTTACCTTGTTAGTGAAAGTATTTTTTCAAAAAAAAATCTAAAACTACTTGTGGGATCAGACAGCTTGTTGGCTAAAATGAAGTCTAATTTCCTATGTGGTTTATGATGATTACATATTTACATGTAAGTAGGATATGCGAACCTACCATCATCCTTATACTATTGAGCTTTTCATGGCAAGTCCACCTATTGTCTCACTTCGCTTTCCCTGTGATTTTTTATCAGATTTTAAGGGGTTAATGTCGAGCCGACATTTAGACAAAATTATCTATGAATTTTTTGGACCATTCTCATCTTTAAGTTGCTCTGACTCCATATGGTGATCTTGTCTTGCTTTCCTTTTCCTTTTTTTGTGTATGGCGATCTTGTTGTGGAAAAAAGTAAATTCTTAAACCTTCATTTGCTTATTTACTGCATTCTATTTATTCCATGTTGTGTCGGTAATTAGACTAATACAAATCCTTGTGCTTCATCTTGCTAGTATTCAGATTAGTCTCTGCATCTGTAGTTTTCATCTTCTTCTGGATTTATATGTTCTTGTGCTGTATTTTGCAGGTAATGTTGTTCAATGAGGCAACATGATTCTGGTGCTTCAATTATGCTTCTGTGGTTTTCGGAGTTTTTGCCATTAAAAGATGGTAGATTTTGTAAATATGCCTGCTGAAATTGCTGCCCATAAGCTTATATTGCCAAGCATAGTTCCATTACAAACTTTAGAATATAGATTTATTCTTTTCTTCTTTTTTCTTCTCATTTTGGGAAATCAATCTGTTTATGTGAAGACCCTGAACTTCCACAGAAGAAAAACATTATAAGAAATGTTTCCTCCTTGTTATGTAATCTGGAGCAAACTTTGTAACTATGCAATTTAAATTTTGGCATGGTAGAGGACTTAAGGTACACGATAGAGGATCAAGATAAGGTACATGCGGCTGGAAATTTTTTTTTTTTTTTTATAGGAAAAATTAGCATGCTAGCCGCTTCATTTATTAGGAGTATGAACTAAGCTATATGGGTGAGGTAGTACAATGTGGCTGGAATTTTACTCTCAAATTAGTGCTTGTTTATGTTGAAGTTTGTAATAGGATCAATATAGTTGATTGTAGCTTGTTCTAGGTTTTTTTTTTTATTAATATTGTTGAAAATGTGTGAAGACTCTCTAACTCCAAATTTAATAAGATGGTGAATTCAACATATAAAAATAATTAAAAAATGTCAATTAAAAAAAAATGTAAGAGGCCCTTTATAAAATGGACCATAGAGTATCGCTATATTTTTATAAAATATATATATTGAGCACCATGAGATTGCGGTCAAATACATAAAAGCACAAACTCTAATACCACACGCGTCGTTTCGTTCCTCTTATTTAAACAGTGGAATCTTAATTTACGTACAATATGAGTCAAATTTATTAGGTAGAGCCCAAAGGGTGCAGGTTTGGTGGCTTTTCCATCATTTTGCAGCTGCTTGAAACGCTCTCACGAAAACCTCTGGCGGTTGGCCGCCGCTGAGTTCATGCTTCCCATTTATCTGATATGGTAAATTAACAGTTCAAAGGAGTTTAGAATTTGAATCGGAACCTGCTTAAGCGAAATCATAAGATAAACTATGCCAATGCACGGTTAGTGATCATTTCCATACCACGAAATGCGGTACACCAGAAATGTGTGACGAATACTTCTCGAGCTCTTCATTTACCTTTATTAAAAAGCAAGTATGAAGTTAGAGCATATGTGCTATTAATAATGAAATTGAATAGAAAAAGATCAGAAAAGATTAAAAAAAATTGTACATAGGAAGATACCTCCTTGACCCCTTTGCTCGGGTCGTCAAGCAGATCGGCTGCTCCTTCGATGCCAACCTTTCTGGCAGCCTCCAAAAGAACTTGCCTACATTTCATTTGTATAACACAGCTTAAACATTGCAAATTATAGCTTGAATCAAATCAGAATCACTTTTCATGAATATCGAGTTTCGATAGAGCCGTAATCACATTGTTAGTGTCAAAATTTTTGAGAAGAGGCATTAGAATGTAGGATGCTCCTACCAATGTGGAACAAGGAAATGGAAATATGTTCTAAACATACAAGCAAATCATGTCATGCATTTCATTGCAATCATAATAGCTGTAGCACCTAACCCTATAGCTATGTAACATCGAAGGATATCAGCTATGATTATACATCCAATGCATGGTTTGTCACACTTTTTTTTTAATATCAAAAGCATAAGGCTTGTCACAGTAGTTTGCAACTATGGTATAAATATACTCACCGGTCACCAATATACTTTCCTTCACAAAAGTAATTGAAAAATAGTTCGCCAACAAGAGCATTTTGCTTATCATAGCCTTGACGTGCAGCGTAAGTTATGAGCCTGTGACTATCGTATGTATTTCCCCTGCATATTAATCATACAATTAGCTCTATAAAAGGAATGGCATTACATCATATATAAAATTTCACATAACGCCGTGAACTTACGTAAGACCAGAAGTGTCATATTCAAGGCCAAGACCCCGGTATACCTATAAGATTTAAAACACAATATTGCATGCAGTAACAAGATAATAATTAAGTAAATTGAACACTAGTGATCTTATCAAGGCATTTTGAAAGAACCTCAGACATTCGAGATATTATACGCTCATATTGGGCAGCTCCAAACTTCTGCTTATAAAAATCAGACTTCTTGACACCTTCCTTGGGTGCGGAAGGATTGAGAAAAAACGGATGCCATCGGACCTACATACCAAGTGGAGTTGACACAAACCAATCAAGAGAAGTTGATGACAACCAGAGGAACAAGCTAGCTACATAACTGTTCATAAAGAATGATACGGAAAAGCAGGAACGGAGATAACCTCAAAATCAAACTTGTCCTTTGTTTGGTCTATAGCTTTGTCAAGGTTCTTCTTGCCCACAAAACACCATGGGCATACAGTGTCCGAACTGACGTCGATTTGAATGAGCTTCTTAGCGCCACTTGAATGAGCCATGGATCTTACGAACCTACAAGTTAATGAAAATCCATGTAACCAAAATGTCTCTACACATCTTCACTTCCTTTCGAACGACACAGCATACATCTATGTATATTATCGATGTTCTTCATCAACTGAATTTGTTTCATTGTTACGCAAAAGCATTTCGCATCTCCTCATAAATAAGCAGAACCATGGTAGTGGTGATGCCTATTCATTTATGAGAGTAAAACTTTTTTGTCTATTGTAGTATAACTTGACTGCATCTTATGAGAAAAAGTCGGAGCTTGCAAATAATAAGAATTATCTAATATATATTGTTATTTTTTTATTTTTTTTTAGAGAAAAAGGTAGTATGCTAACCGCTTTATTCATTTTTTAGAGAAAGGTACCGGCATCAAATTCTTAACCAGCTGTGCTAGGTAGATCAATTATCTAATATATATTGTTAGTTTGCATTAAAATATGTACAATCAGTAGAAGGGCTAATAAGAAGCAAATTTCAGCATCACTATTGAGATAGATAGGTGTAGCAAAGTGCCTGGTATGTATCGCCCAACTCATTTAGAAATGAACTCGACCAAAATTGAGAACGTTTCCACCAAAATTAGAGAAAGGCGCTTCAGTAACTCTACATAGGCAAAGCGCAAGAACAAATTTACAACGTCGACTAGTTTTCCATCAAAATTCGCACAACCAAAAAAAGGCTTTGGAATAATCGAGTATATTAGAATTATTTTCCAGCAAAAGGGGCTCGTAAATTCCGGAAACACCCCCTAAAATTCGTGAAAGAAAAATATACATGTATACAATTTTAATCCAACAAACTAACAACACAACTGCTTACTAAATCAATTAGGGAAAAAGAGAGAGAAAGAGAAATCGCACCTGCGAGTAGCCAATTCAAAATGAAAGGAGCAAATTTTCCCATCGAGATTTCACAATAAATATAATATAAATAAACAATAAGAGGCGATGAACGGTAAACGGTGGTGGTTGGAGACAGAGACAACTATTTCTCGTACTCCTTTTTTACGGCGCAGTTTAACTTCAACGTGATACGGAGGTACACCGCACCGAACCAATCTCCACCGTTTATTTTATCGGCGTTGACCGTCCATCGTGAAACAACTCATTTTCCATGTATAGAAGGTATCGGAGTGCAACCGCGTACAACTTTCTACAGGGCACGATCAGACCGCGTTCGTGTTGCCACGTGTCCGTGGATGCTAAACCGACATTATAAATAGAGTAGTAGTAATTATTATTATCAGTCTAAATATTCGCGACGAATTATTAATCTCTTCGGCTTCGAGAGCGCGGTGGTGCGCAGTGTAAGAATCGAAAAGGTGTCTTCTTCCTCCTCTTATTATTCTCCTGCTTGGCGAATCCTAAACCCGCATCTCCCCAACAATGGCGATGATGATTTTTAGATCTGCTTTTAGCGGATTTGATCGATCGGTAGGCTTCGTCTTCCCGTTCGTGGAGCTGTTTCTCTTCTGAGGTAGCACTTCGAAACCCTAATCCTTGTTTCTTTCCCTCCATTTTCCGATTATCTTTAGCTTGTGCCATTTTCGAAAAAGCATTTCGCTCCGTCGTGCTTGTGAAGGTATGGGACACAAAATTCGATTAGCGGATTGTTCCGATCCGGTGTTCATCTAGGGTTTCATTGTCTTCTTGCTATTGATCTGATGTTTCGTTCGCTTTCATTTTGACGAATAGTTCCCTTACGGTTCTGTTTTTTCATTCTCGAACTCGATCGTTAGAACTATGCCTTATTCGACTTGGTTGCTGTTTGAGCTAATGGGAACGGATCAAGATTCTTAGTTCTCGCCCGATGCTGCCTCGCTATTAATTTGAATGGTTTCTAATCGTGTCTTGTTAAAAGTGGAACTCGGCATGTTCAGATTTTCTTGCATTTTGAGTTTTACGACTTAATGATACCCAAAATATATGCACGTCTTAGAACAAAGAGGGTAGTGTAATGTACGAGTGGGGTTATAAGAATAGCGAACAGACAGCTGGCAGGGGTAACTGCTTTGAATGGTGGCAGAACCTGTGATGGCTGGATGTTATTTTTTACGGTGATGAATGCGCCACAGCAGTAAGCTCTGGTGGGCCGCTATGCACATAAGGGTTAGTGCTGTTCCCTTATTACAACCTTTTCATGGAATCTTTGATTCTAGTGAAAATTCTCACTTCTTTTAACATCATTTTCCTACTGCATTTTTAGTATGTAAGTAAATCAGCGCTCGTGTGTGATGGACTTGAAATTAGGGAATGAATCAGCAAAACATAATGACAAATATCTTTTCTGATGCATTCACATATTGGTGGCAGCAACGGCCATTGCTGTCTATAACATTTTGGGTCTACATACATTCTGGTGGCAGCAATCGACCAACATTTTGCTCAATAACCATTAACCAGGGAACCTCCTACATAGATTAATCATTTTGAAAATTTACCCAAAATAACATGGTCCATGGGGAGTCAAGTGATCGAACTAATGGGAGAACAAAATGCAGGTTTTGTTACTATAGGCGGAGTTTGTGAAATTTATATTCTGCAGATTGCAGAACATTGGAAAATGACTGCAAACTATCTACAGAGAAACCGGGTCTTGATATTTGCTTATAGTGACACACATTTTTATCATATTCTTATGTTTCTTGTATTCGTCGATTTATCTTTGAGCTTAACAAGTTTTTCCCCCCTCTTAGGAGTTCAAATTTTCCATGTCTGCTGTGGGTACCCCACTCCAAACTGGGCACACATTCTTAGATTGATACTCACAGTGGTGTAATCAGTTCGGTTTGGTTCTATTTTTATGAGTTTTTCAAACCGAGCCGGACTTTTCGGTTTGAAAAAATTCAGAACCGAACCGAACTGAACCGATTTAGACTTGAAACCAATCCAAACCAAAGCGAATTAATTCGGTTTGGTTCGGTTTTGCAGTTAGTTTTTAAATTTTCTATCTTTCTTATGAATAAATTCATAATTTAAGAATCAAAATTGAATTATTGTCAAAGTTACACACACAAAATTTGATCATAAGTACAGAATTTTAAAAAATGTGTTAATATGTTATCAATATTTGATCATAGATATAAAATTTTAATAAATAATTTAGATAAAAAATGTATATAACATTACTATTCAGTTTTCGGTTCGGTTCGGTTAAGGAATATATTAAAATTGAACAGAAACCGAAAATCGAATTTTAGCTATTTCAAAAACCGAACCAATCCGAAAACCATATAAACCAAACCAAATTGTCTTATTTGGTTTGGTTTGGCTTGGTTTTCGATTTGGAGTCAAACTGTGAACACCCTAGATTCTCATATACCATAATTTAGACTTTCAAGTTTCTTTTGATGTTCACATTATTTGGAATAGTAATCTTTTATAAAACTTATGCCAAGTTAAATTGTTTTTCTTTCCTTGCATTTTGTCATAAATAATAATTGAGCTAGACGTGTTGGAAAGGGATTGTTTCTTTTATTTGTTCATTTGATTAGGTAACTTAATGTAATGCTTTCTTAGTAGTCTTTAAATGAGCTGATGTTTGCAATTATCTGCAACGGTATATTTTTAATCTTGAGGACCATGGTAATTGTGATTCCACCTTTTGATGTTCATATGAAGCTCTGTGCTCTATTACTCCATGAACCATGTTGTCTGTGATATTGCATGTATATAATCAATTGTTTAATTCATCCACGGCATTTCTGTACCTTCTGGTTTTGATTTGTTTCTTTGTTGGGCTTTGTCTAGGCTTCTGATAGTAAATCCAGGATTTCCAAAAAATAAAAAGAAGAAAAAAGTTTTGTTCTCCTTTTAAATTGTTTCAAACCATATGTTAGTCATTATTTCGGCTGCTTTATTAATCAGAACTTTAAAATATATGCTTTATTTACAGGAATAAGTAGTTCTGGTAGCAGTTTAATATATATATATATACTATTTTTTTTTCTTCTTAACCAGTAAGAACATTCTCAGTTTTTGACTCAAGAGTGAAAGTAGTGCATCCTCCTTTCTAGACTGCTGACCCTTTCATGCCATCATTCCTTCTTAAATACTAAACTGACACCGTGACATTTTGTATAATAAGACATTTGGGAGAGCTGCTCTGTTCTTCAGAAAATTTGGTATGTCAGTTATCAGGACTCTCTAAGTTGGAGGTGCTGAGGTGAACTATGAAGGCTTTTATTGGTCCGATGAAGTTCTGTCCTCATTCTTTTCTTTCCAACTAATTACTTGCATTTGGCTATCCCCTCATTTCTTGGCAGAGTCTTCTCTTGAAGGCTTTTTCATTCTCCAAATCTAGGGCTCCAGTAGAGGGAAGAGAGAGAGAGAGAGAGAGAGAGAGAGGCTTCTCCTCAGGCTCGCTGCATTCTGAAGCCGCCGCTAGCAAAGCTATAAAGGTCTCACTCCCAGGCCTGGGTGCGCCCACCCAGCGTGGTAAATCCACACTCCTTCTAACCGAATGACTTTCTAGCTTGTTCTTTTTGTACACGAGCTAAATATCAACTCTCTCGCACTCTCTTATTCTTTTGTTTGTGTGTGTGTGTGTGTGTGTGGAGAGAGGGAAGAAAAGTATCTCTCTTTCTCTGTCTCTGTCTCTGTCTCTGTCTGTTTCTTTATTATCCTGGATGGATGGGGGTTGGTTGGGAATGAGTGTGTTGGGGAGGGCGACAGCGGCTCGTCATGTTCCCATCCACAGACCCAAGGGGAGAGGCTGTGCCCCCCACGGGGTGCAACTCACACGACACGAGCAGCCCATAAAGGTTGCGACGGGCCTAATACTAATTGGCCTTCCTATCTCATCATCGATGAATGATGATAGCTTTTAGAACCAGATTGGCCAAAAGTTTTTCTGAATTTTCAATTTGAGCTGTAAATTTTCAATTTGAGCTGTCAAACCCTTTTTTTAAGAAAAATAAAATTTTGAATAAAAATAATTATTTAATAATTGTTGGATTTCAACTTTGATATTATAGATCGTGTCTATCTCCTCGTTAAATATCAGCACATATGCTAATTTGTAAATTATTATTAAATTTGTTTGTAAGTGTAGTATTACTCTTTGGTAGAAGAGTAAGTATTATAATACTAGTTAGACAAAAGAATATTGAATCACTATTTGTTAAGGGGCTCCTCATTAAACGTAGCCCACACCAATGAGTTTGGGGACTGGCGGTGCAACTTACCTGTTTATAATTGAAGCTTCTCGATGCTGTTTTACCCTACATGATAGATCAATGCTACTGACTGGAGCTTGAACTATTTAGGAAATGCATTAAGTGAAGATGTTATCTTGCAAACGCAGTAAATGAAGCTGTTGAATAATACCACATTAAGAATTTGTACGAAGAGTTTATAGAGAATGCATAACATTACCACATATTGTTCACTTTTGTGTCATGAAAAAGCATGACGATGAAAAGAAGATGCACAACATTACATTAATACATGGTGTATGAGAGAGTCTGAACACCGTGCTATTTGTACTTATATATGTAAGTATATATGGAGACAGGAGGCTCAGAATGCCCAATATTAGCCTAGGAGAGTTACGAGGTGCCTCCCATCCCCGTAATACGAGCTGTAAACAACATCACAGAACAGCACATCTACACTGGGGTGTCAGATGATATGTAGAAGTTTCTATTAGGGCAGACTCGGACGGATTTAATTTAGTGCCCGTAAATCACATCTATCATCTAACCATTCAGGTGGCGAACCATCCAAGGAGGTAAGCCCATGCGAACTTGGGGCTGCGCCGTCCCCTCTACTAACTCAGCTCCGGTCCCTGTCGCCTGATATGTCCTACATCAGTTGGAAAGAGCACGGCAAGTTAACTTATTGCTCATGCTTTTCATGTGGAACTAGTATCATTCGAATGCAACGTCACGTAAGTTCAAAAACATACTACATTATAAATGCCGTGAATAATAGGGGCTCCCTTCAGAAGGGAGGGATGTTCTTTTTCTCAAGAAACTATAAAGCAAGCAAAAGCAAGAGTATCAACGGGGAAAGTATGACTCTGTAAAGCAATGGAGAGATAGCTGGGGAGTTTGTTTCAGTTGCTTGGCCCTGCCCATGCTTTACACTCCAAAAGTCTGATGCGTGACCAACACGAGCAGCTTAAAATAAAAGCCATAAACGCTATAAAACGCTGAATGAATGGTCGTCCCTTTAGGCCAATAAAGAATCAATGAATTGCGGAATGGGCTATGCTTGAGGAGGTAATATCGTTACTGAACGTGCCTTCGGATACAGCAGGTAAATTAAGTTGGGAAGAGTAGTACCCGATGTTAAGGGTGGGGAGAGAGTCGGTGGGCAGTAGGAACGAGAGCGGTGAGGAGGAATTTGTAGGGGGTTGAGTTTGCTGCTCCCAGTGTTGCTGCTGCGTCAACGCCTTCTGCTTCTCTATCAGCTGTTTGAAAAGAAATGAGAATTTTTTTTAAAAAAAAAAAAACCGAAAGAAACATGACGAGCTCTCTTGTTTATTTATCAGAGAGGAGTATCAAGAAACAAACTATTTGTAGAATATGCAAATGCAGTGGGGATGTAATTTTGTTAGTGCAAAGAGAGAAACAAACAAATTAATCTTACTTCCTTCTCCAGAGCCGTGTTGTGTTCCTGAAGTGATTTCTCCTGCAAGGACAACTAAAAAGTGAGCGGCTGGGTCCGTCCAGAACTAGCTACTGCAATTTGGAATTATATACAAGTCCCTATTGCATGCTCATTTTTTTCTTGGTTCTGACCAACTACTCGGCGGAGCAAGGAAAAAAGAAAAAAGAAAGAAAAGAAAAAGAAAAGGAAAACTAGCACGTTGCAGTTAAAGACCAAGGCAAATACCTTTCTCTTCAGTTCAGAGATCGAGTCAAGCAATAGTTGGCTCTGCACCAAAATTGAAAGCCATGTAAGTAATGGCCTTGCCAAATCATAAAAGACAACATTCTTGTGATGCCCACACTATGCCGGCTGATATGTTAATAGATGGTGTATGTATGCACTGTGCTCATATATATATATATATATCTTGTGATGCCCACACTATGCCAGCTGATATGTTAATAGATGGTAGTAGTAATACTTCAACAACTGGAGGATCGGGCGGTCGGATTTCCCTTCTCAGCCTCGATCTCCTCTCTCCTCTCTGTCTCCAAGGATGCCCTAGTCGCCTCTAGGTTCTTCTCCGTCAGCCCGCCTGAGCCCCTTTGAAAACACTTCCCGCCGGACCAGCTTGCTGAACTTCCTCATCTCCACCCTGCTGCTGCTACTTATTCCTCTTCTAACTAGTAAAGTTGCTACTTTTACTACTCCTTTTAATGACTCTACTCCTTTATTCTTCAAGCCTAACAGCAATATATATATATATATATATATATATATATATATATATATAGAGTTGAGCTAGAATACTATCGATAGCAAATAAATATTTTTGCCACCCATTTATTTTCGATGATGGAGCTTCCAAATCGACGATCGGTACCGTTGAACATGATCTAGAGCATTTAAAGTATCTAGAAACCAAATTTCATACTTTTTCGATATTATTTTCTTATCCATCAAGTGGACACAAAAATGAATGGTTGAAAATAAATATCCTTTAAAAAGTGATGATAGGAGTTTTGTAATCAAGATCAAGAGTATAAATCTTGTTTTAAATAGTTTAAAAAAATTTCTAACAAAAATTCAATTGATTTGGATATCTTTACACCGTTAAACAAGAAAACGTCTCATATCGACTATTAAAATTACAAAATTTGAAACCCTTTCATCATTAGGCCAATGATGTCGAAAAAGTATGAAATTTGGTTTCTAGATATTTTAAATGCTCTAGATCATGTTCAACTGTGCCGATCATCGATTTGAAAGTTTTATCATTGAAAACAAATGGGTGGCAAAAGTGCCCGTTTGCTATCGATAGTATTCTAGCTCAACTATATATATATATATATATCTTGTGATGCCCACACTATGCCAGCTGATATGTTAATAGATGATGTATGTATGCACCGTGCATATATGTATGTATGTATAGTTCAGCTATGATGCTTTTAAAAGCACCAAGCACTTGGTGCTTGCAAGTTTTCCATCATTAGATCTATCACCTTGGCCAATTTTATTTTTTATATCATGTTATTCCACCAACCACCCTCTGGAGGACCACTATTATCCTAACATTACAAATCTTCATCCAAATGCCGAAAGTTCACAAGCACCAACGACTTAGTACTTTTAAAAGTATAGGAACACACACACACACACACATATATATGTATGTATGGAACCATACTACTATACTATCGATAGTACCAAACGTTTGGTGCTATCGAATTTTCGGCCGTTGGATGAAAGAATGTGCGGTTAGGATGATAGTGGTCCCCTAGGGTTGGGTGGGTGATTGGTTGAATTGTATAATCTAACGGGTGAAAATGATCAAATGATAGATCTAACGGTAGAAAACTCGATAATACATACCAAGGTATCGTTTGGTTCGGGGATAAGCAAAAAGTGACTATTCCAGGGATATATATAAATTGAGGTATAAGCGGGGATTAAATCAATTATGCGTTTGGATGAAAAGTAGATTTTTTTCGGGAATAAAAAAAATAGTGTTTGGATGGTTTGATTGGAATTGCGAGGATAAGAATAATTATAATTTTAAACAATAATATTTTATCTAATTAATTAAGACAAATTATTAATTAAGTAATAATTTAACTTATTTAATCTACTAAATAATTATGAATATTGCTAAAAATCCTTAATATTAATAAATAAATTAATTGGTAATTAATAATTTAATTAATTACAAATAATTTAATAAAATAATAAATTAATAAATAAATTAGTTAATAATAGTCAAATGATTAATTAAGAAAATAATTAAATTACTCAAAATATTAATTAATTAAACAATATAATTAATTATTTAATTAGTAAATTAATTAAAATAATGAATTAATTACTCAAAAAATTAATTAAATATTTATTAAAGTAATAAATTAAATAGTTAATTAATTATCTAGTTAATTAGTAAATAAATTAATATATAAATTATTAATTAAATAATATTTATTATAAATCTAGCTTGGATATTTTATTCTTTTATTATTAATTAAATATATTATGTTTATATAATTTATGTTTAAATAAATTTATAATCTTAATTAAATTTAGAATTAAGCTTGGAATAGCGCTATTCTGTCAAAACGATGGAATAGTTTATCCCAGCTATTCCGAAATAACCGAGAATAACGAAGTTTGACCGGGATAAAATATCCCGGCCAAACTTCGTTTCGTTTGGCGGAATAGCGGGGATAACTTCGTTATCCCCGCTTTAACCCCCGAACCAAACGGGGCCCAAGAGCTTGGTACTATCGATAGTATAGTAGCCAGATTTTGTATGTATGTATGTATGTATGTATGTATGTATGTATGTATGTATGTAGAGTCCGGCTACTTTGCTATCAATAGCACCAAGCACTTGGTGCTACCAAATTTTTCACCGTTAGATCTAACCCTTTGACTATTTTCATCCGTTAGATCATCTATTAAACCAACCACTCACTTAACCCTAGGAGACCCACATCATCCTAACCGCACATCCCTTAATCCAAGGGCCAAAAATCTAATAGCACCAATGACTTGGTGCTATTAATAGTATAGTAGCATAGTTCTATATATATATATATATATATAACATAGATGCAATCAGGATTCCCAATGAGGAAACAGCAGCTTGTGATTTTTGTTTACGGCTAGTTAAAGATGAATGATCCTATATTTGTGCCATGGCGTGTTGTGTAACTCATGTTAGGCGGCAGGGAAAATATTTAGCAGCTTACCTTTCTTGATCGTATATGCTTCAAAGAACTTTCCAGCTGTTGCTCTAGTTGTTGGAGTTCTTTGAGATTCAATGACTCAAGTTGTTCGCCCATGAGGTGCCTGAAATTATTAAGCCCGAAAATATTAACAAGTATTAGGGGCTCTATTTGACCGAGTTGAGATTCAGCACAGCCATTAATTTTGTAGTGCAGTCAAAAGAGCGCTAACAAATTTTCTTAAAAAAATTTCTATTAGATACTTTTGCCGCAACAAAAGCAGACCGAGAAGCCAAGCCAAACATCTAGATATTGTGTAGTAGATAAAATTGTGAATATTATTAACTTGCTTTACCTTTGACTTTTCTGTATTGCCTCGACTTTAGCCTTAAGCTTGGAATATTCATGGCACCAGTTTCCCTGTAAAGCAACATCTACTGTTAGACACTGTAGCAGAATATATATGCTGCTTCATTCATTCTTATAAAACTAGCTAGCTCCACCAAACTGATGCAACTATATATATATATATATATATATACATATATATATATCTGGAGATAAACATCTTTCTCTGTTGCATCTTTATGGTCCTTGTTCTACCCTTCTAGCTACTACTAGTCCAGAGAACATAAACAAGTTTAATGAATGAGTGCAATAAAAGCATTTTATATCAGTTTATTTTTCTTTCGCATGTTCCACTTGGAAAAGGGAAAATTCAACAAAACTTTCATCCGAAAGCTCAACAATGGTACACGAAAAAAGTGCAAGAATTTAATCAATTTATGGTGAATGTGTTACAAACTTGTGATCCTGCATGTGTACCTGAGGCTCGGGATCTGCTGAAACGAGTGCCTTTTCAGCATAGGAGTAGCGCTGATAACGTTCAAGAATCTTTTCCATGCTGTGAGCAAAGCAAAAGGAGATCATTTTAGATCTGACAGCTGGGTCAGATTAGCTAACAAACATTTAAACCGATGAATCACATTCAACTATATCACGTAAGGGCGTCTTTATTAATTCTTCATAAACTTGCGAAGATCATCGTACTGGAATCCGCATTGGGATAACAAAGATTTACAACTACGTCATTCCCCTTTTTGAGCTCTTCAATGGACAGCTATTGAGAAATATAGTAATTTTATAAAGATTATTATTTGGTTTGAAGTTCAGTCACATTTACGCTATATCCTCATTGTCGCATGCTCGCATTCTTCAAGTGGTGCAAGTAAATTAGCCCATCTATCGTTTATTAGTTACAGAATATCAATTGGCCCTTCCCTTTTGCAGTCATCAATTAATACCGCCCAGTTATCATCAACAAAAACAAAACATGAAACATAGCATTCACCAGAGAGCAGCAATTAATTATTCACGTGGAACAAGCAAAATAAGCCAAAACTTAAACTCAGCAAGAATCACAGTAAAATCTAGCCCGATAATTCAAACCTTCCTCCTAATTTTCGCTTATGGTTTTGAACATACTGGAAACAAAATCGACTGTTTGAATGGAACCCTACATGCAATATAAAAAGGCAATAGTACGTAGTTGTTAGCCGGTATTTTCCGTGCTGACTGTGCCAATCATAAAGAGGAACAGTAGGGCCCTGTACAGAAATACCTCTTGTGCCAATATGTATCAAGTC
This sequence comes from Puya raimondii, assembly GCA_016920855.1. NCBI lineage: Eukaryota > Viridiplantae > Streptophyta > Magnoliopsida > Poales > Bromeliaceae > Puya > Puya raimondii. The sequence goes on from JABWPP010000047.1 coordinate 973,658, forward strand.
ATGCCAGCATGTATCATTGTATTTGTACGCCATAAAGTATCAAATTGTGCCGATGAGTGTCAAATGATCGATGCCAAAGGGTACTGCTGACGATCCCAATAGCCCAAACTTCCTAGTCATCAATTTTTAAGAGCCAAATTTCAAAATCTTTATTTGATCACCATATTTTCCACACCATTTTTGTCATACTTCATGACTTTTCAAATATGAATGTTTTAGATAACATATCACTACGTACGTAACACACATGCTCATTTTCAACTTGAGAAGTACAGTATTAACCACAACTAGGTTCACTGAGGTAATTTATAGCTTTTAGAAGACATATAAGCCTTAAAGACTTAAAAAATTGGACAAATACCGAGATCCAAATGGCATGCCTGCCAGGAAGCGCTAATTGTATTCCTAATTTCCTACGCATAAAAGGTTTGTAGAGCCCTTTAGTTTCCACATTGATGCTAATTAAGGATGATCGATGATGGTCCATATCACTCCATAGTCCAAATAGATTTCTTATTGCTGCGGATGTTACTATTTGTCAAGGGGCAAATGCAACTTGTTTAATTGTAGATTCCCAAAAGGGAGCTCATCGGCATGCTTTCCCTACATAGCTGAAATAAGGTTTTATTTGCTGTAATTGTCTTCCTTTGATAGCCATTAGTTTACATGAAACAAAAATTATATTTTTGTTATTTAAGCACAACATATTTTAAATTAATCACAACATATCTAAACACAAAAGAATGAAACCTGAACTACTTACTCTTTCACTCAATTTTCTATCCTAACTTAAGCTGCATTGCGTTAAGTTGAATTAGTGCTAACTTTCATCATCTATTACATAAAACAAACAAAATAGTTAAGTAAATTAATCAAGACTCTATTCTTTGATTTAACCCTATGTATCTAATTATTGAGCAAAATTTCAGAACCACATTACCTTGATGCGGAGTGTAAATAATTACCGAAATTGAAGCCAAAAGATAAGCTATAGACCTCAAGAAATGCTTATCGATGACACTGAGTTTGTAAACTTTATGGCAGTAGGTTGCTGAGACATAAATTGCACAATCTTAGTTGAATGAGTTAATGTAAAATCAAGACTAGAGCTACCAGCAGCAAGTTTGCGTATGGATATACAGTGAATATAATGCTAGTATACGCTTCCAATGAAGACAAATATTTCTTTATTAAATACTTTAGCTGTAACTTTGTACTTCAAAAGCCATCAGGCAATAAACAGTAGAGGCAACAATATTATGACAAATCAAAGAAAAACTAATATACTAGATATTAAAAACTCAATTGGTCGGGGTGATCAAAATCCCCTCAAAGAGAAAAGAAAAAAAAATAGAAAAAAAGGAAAAAAGGACACTCAAAAGAATATAAACATATCAACAATTTGAGACCAAAATGATAAATGAAATAAAAAGTAACAAATTATCAAGTCAAAAAATATAACAATTTCTTGATTGAGTTAAATAAAGAACATATCATAGAGGATGAAAATATAGCGATCACTTATCAGGTAAAGAATAGCGAAAAAATGCGAAGATAGAAGTTAAAAGAAACCCAAAATTAAGCATCTAAGTTGAAAATTGAATAATCCATATCAGTATGGCAGCAGACTCATTATTGTAGGATCGTTGGCGCTAACCATTAATCCCAAAAGCTCGAACTGTTAGAAATACGCAACCAATTCACTTAAAGCGTACAGATACGGCGCCCACGGGTCTCGATTGTGACTCGGCCCCATCAGCCTCACGCCACTTCGAACATAACTCGGCCCACTCAGCCTCACGCCATTTCGAATATGACTCGGCCCCACATGGCCTCCCGCCACAGGGCAGGATGCTGGCCCATTTAAGCCAACAATCCCCCTCCAGCACCTGCACACATTCGCAACATGCGGGAATCGAACCCGTGACCTCTGGCTCTGATACCACTTGTAGGATCATTGGTACTAACCATTAATCCCAAAAGCTCGAGCTGTTAGAAATACGCAACCAATTCACTTAAAGCGTACAGATACAGTGCTCACGGGTCTAGATTGTGACTCGGCCCCATCAGCCTCACACCACTTCGAACATGACTCGGCCCACCCAGCCTCACGCCATTTCGAACATGACTCGGCCCCACATGACCTTCCGCCACAGGGCAGGATGCTGGCCCATTTAAGCCAACAATTATGACCAGCGTATTTACGAAAAATGAAAAATTTAGGACAAGACATTCATTCTCAATAAAAGGAAAGACAAATGATATGAAAGCGTACGTCTCAAGATTTCACGATATACTATTTTAGGAGACCTTGTTAGAAGCCCACTTACTATTGATTAGACATGATCATAAAGCCATTTATTCATTTGAGAGCTATTCTACCAGAAATATATCATAGCTATTAAATTTGACTACTCGCATTAACAATCTCATGCAAGTAGAAAATTTGAAAGTAGCTGCATCCCCCTGCGGTGCTTATGACCAACCAAATCGATTAGAATGCTAGAGCAATAGAAAGAAAATAAGCAGGGTCTAATGGAATTGGACGAAAAAATTTAGAATAAAAAAGATTTCAAGTGCGAGGCGAAAATAAGTAGGATAATCAATTATATTAGCAAGAGTGCAACAATTTCATGCTAATACTTTCAAAATAGCCTTCGATTAACTTACAATACATAAAAATTGTACAGTTATAAAAATTTCTCCTGGTTGATTCAAAGTTGAAAAATACAATAAAGATGGAATGAACTCAAGCATGAACGATTTTGGAGGCATTCAATATGTTTCTTTTTTTCCTTTTCGTTTTTTTTCTTCACTTTTTTTACAAAAGCTTAATAGCTAAAGTGCCACACGTCGAATAAAATTTCCATTCAACAATTGATTCTAATATAAACAAGGGAAAAGATCAGCATTCTTAAAAAAAACAAAAAGGACTTTTTCCCTCCGAAAGTTGAGAACCGAATAGGCTCTCTAACTCAAATGAACCCTTCGATGGGGAGATGCACACTGTGGGAGCCCGAATCCAAGGATCCATCCGAGTCGGAGTATCTAGCTATTCAGCACCCACATCGGAATTATGAAAAAGTAGTATTCAATTCTTATGAAAGGTCAATTGAAAAGAAGGGCAGGCAGCGCGCAAGGCTCACGTACATCCATCTGCTGCGGTCAGCAGAAGATCGAACATGCTAAACAATTGGTTTCTGCAATTTGAACTGTATGGCTACCTCTTAGTGTTTCAATTTCTCAAGACTCAAAATTCCCTGTAATGTTATCTCATGGTTGGTTTTTCTACAATGCATTAACTTCACTCATACTAATTATCTCTACAAGTTAACGGATAGTGAAATTTCATTGCACCTAAATCTTGAGCCTCGACTTACATGCTTTAGAGGTTATCTCCCTCTTCTTCTACATCATATAAAAATATTATGGAAACTAGCAACTCGATTCTGAACCGCATGACTGTATGAGTGCATAGAATTAACAGCCGGTGAAAATAGAAACCTAATTTGAAAGCGCTACGGCACGACTTTTCCATCTTTGATAACTAGTCAAGGTGAAATATAGCCCCCAAAAAGTAAGAATTTCACAAGTGTAGTAGACAACGAATAGCGACGAATTTCAAGAGTTTCCGAAATGGGAAAAGATCAAAAGAAAACACTCGCAATGTATATATATGACTCGCATGATTAAAAGAGGGTGGAATAAGTAAGAAGACACACACCGTTTCGCGCAGATGCTTTATTTTCTCCTAAAAAGGAGATGAGAATATTAGATCATTTACGGTCGAAAGCAAACTCACAAAAACCCTAGATCTGCTGCTTCTGCTCTCCTGGAGAAGGAGACTATATATATATATATATAAAATAAAAAAAAAGCCACAACGTCGCCCAAAACAGTAAGCATGAGCGGAGATGGAGCTCTTTTTTTTTTATCTCGTTAGCATGCTTCGCACGATTCCCGAGAGGAGACGCTAACGTGGGACGGGGGCTCGGCGTTACAAATCATACGACGAGATTAGAGGGAGCGGCCAATCAACGGATCGATCGATCGATCCCGTTTCTATACGCAGCTCCAAACAACTTTTTTAACCTCGAGTTACGTTCGACCCTAAATAGGCAAACAAGAGTCGCCTATACAGCTTAATAAGAAGATATAAGGGGAAAGAAGAAAAAAAAAAGGACCAAATATCCCAGCGATACCATGTCTTCTTTGTACCCCGACTTAACTCGCAAGAAGCTCCAACAACAATAAGAAACCTGACTCTAGAAAAGGAACAATTAAAGCACCAGGTACTCGTGTCGAGATTGCTATTCTCAGCTCTCGCATAGAAACGATCTCACCCACAAAAAGCAAAGAGATAGAGAAGCATGGATGGATGGATGGATGGGTACGTATGTACCTGGAATCGGTGGCGTACTCGTAGAGCTTGCCCTTGGTGGAGAAGATGATGAGGGCGACCTCGGCGTCGCATAGCACGGAGATCTCGTGCGCCTTCTTCAGGAGCCCCGATCGGCGCTTCGAGAACGTCACCTGCCGATTGATCTTGTTCTCGATCCGCTTCAGCTGCACCCTCCCTCGACCCATGATCGATCTCGATCTCTCTTCTTCTTCTTCTTCTTCTTCTTCTTCTTCTTCGCTGCTTCGCCTGAACCCAGAAACCCTAGCTAGCTCCCTAGGCGCAGAGCGTCCGCATAAGGAGGAGGAGCGTGGACGCGTGTGTCGGTGGGGGAGTAGGGGAGAGTAGGATGGGTATAGAGAGAGAGAGAGAGAGAGAGAGAGAGAGAGAGAGAGAGAGAGAGAGAGAGAGGCAGAGGCTTTAAAAGGGATGGATGGTGAGGGGTAGGGAGCGACGAGATCGGGGAAGGGTGAGGGGGGGCGGTTTTGTGGAAACAGCGGTGGTTTTGGGGACGGCACGCTGTCGAGTTGTGATTGGTCGATTCGCCTGCGTAGTCGTTAGCATGGAACGGGGAGTGTGGTGGTTTTGTGTTTGGGAATCCGGAGAGAGACGCGAGAGTGGGCCCCCCCCCCCCCCGGCCCCCGTCGCTTACACACGTACACACACGCGCACACTCTCTCTCTCCCTCTCTCTATATCCTCGTACGGACGAATTAAGGGAAACAAAAACTAAGAAAGCTTTGCTCCTCTTTCTCTCTCTTTCCAGTTTCCACTTTTTTTGGCGAGTGGGGTTAAAATTTCTTTTCTTGACGGCGGTTCGATGTGTGCCTCAATTGTATTTTAGTCTGCAGGATTGAAACATTGCCACTACCTTTCCGATATATTACTACTATGCCACTTTTAATAGCCCTTTCTTGGTCTTTTATTAGCTAATTAATTAATTAACCTCAAAGCTGACCACAATTTATTCCTCGTATCTTTCCCTGTCGGATATATTAAGGTACTGTTTAGTTTGAAGGTTTCCATCTTAGTTCATCACACTATTTAAGTTATGATTGGCTACAAACGGTATAAAGTTGGAACAATTTCCAATATAATTAATTTATATATATATATTCCAACTTAGTTTTACGGCCGAACACTTGGGGACAAGTGCTATTAAAATTGAGCAGCATTATTCTGGCATTCATAGATTCAAATTGCTGGAAACAGAATATGAAATACAATAATTTATTCCATTTTAACCGGTTCGATGATGAAATATACGATATATTACATGCAGCAAATAAATTTATCCCGATGCCAAAGATAAATCTAATGAATGGATGATCACTGATGTAAATATAGAATTGAGCTCATGTACTTTTAAAAGCACAGGAATATATGTACTTGTAATTTTTTTAGCCGCTGATAGCTCAAGATCTATGCAGCACTATTAACGATGTGTCCTGTTAGGTTCTCTTTACTAGTGCCGCACATATTTTAAGCCGATCTGACGGCTAAAACAGCACAAGCACAAATATTTCTATACTCTTAAAAGCATAAGAGCTCAGCTAGGGATGCAAATGGGGAGGATCTGGGGGCGAGAGCCCCGCCCCGCCCCACCTCCCGCCCTGACTACCAAAATTCCGCCCCGAATCCGTAACGGGTTAAAAAATATATCCCATAATCCGCCCCCCTCATAACCCACCTCTCGCCGACGCCCCGAATCTGCCCCGCCAAGTATTACTTTTTTAACAAATTATAATATTATTAGTATATTGTAAGATATAATTAATAATTTTTTTAATAATAATGAATAATATTACCAAGTTATATATATAATTAACAACATCAATTATAAAAATCAAAAAAATCAATCACAATTCGAAGTAAAATTCAAAAGTTTCAAATACATGAGACATAAGAGCAGCAACTTATTTGTATTTTGAACTCTTTTATGAATATATTATTTTTTAGGGGTATTTTTTAAAAATATAAACGATTTTCGGGCGGATCATGGCAGGGGGATTCGGAGCGGGTCAAAAAAAATTCCATTTTCTGCCCCGAATCCATCTCAGATCGTAAAAATTATCCTATTTTCTTTCTCGAATCCGTTTATTTTTTTTTATTTACTGCTCCATTCGGAGCAGGAGCTCCACCAACCCAGATCCGTTTGCATCCCTAAGCTCAGCTCATAAATATAATATCTCATAGTTGTAATATGGCTATTTTTTTTTCCTCTCTGTCCCTCTTTTAAAAAGAAAAAAATAAATGATGTTGCACAAAGGAAATTATGAATGTAATATTGACCTTGGTGAAATAATTTCATCAAGCTGACCTTGATTTGCCGCTGTATCAACCAACATGACAATATTGTTGGACATTGAATCATTAATAATTTGGTAGTCCAAAAGTACATAAGCGCAACGGTGCAACCCCTTTTTTTTTCTTTTTTTTTTTGAGAGAGAAATGTAGCACGTTACCCGCTTCGTTTATTTTTTTTAGAAATAAACTTAGCTAGAAATGTGAATCAACTAGGATTCGAACTCGGGATCTCGGATACCAACCACCAAGTCCTTTGCCACTTGCGCTAGGGACGGTGCAACCCCTTTAAATCGTGAAAAGTATGCCACTTTGACTATAATTGACTTTGCTGGTATTACAAGATAAATTAGAAGTCTATATATGTTCCTAACTAATTTAGAACTGTCTGAATGTTCGAAATAAAAATAAAAATAACGATAATATATACGATAGAATGTCTTTTATAATTAAAATTAGGAGTTCAATTTTAGTTCACTGATAGTCAGAACATCAATAATATTAAGGTTAACATATACCACATGCAAAATGATTTATCTTATTCTGAAAAATCTTAATTGCGCTATATTGTATTGTACTTTATAAATTTTTTTCACTTTTTTATATTGTACTATTTTATTTTCAAAGACATCACTCAACTATCATATTATTTTTTTTCAATCCCTACACTATAAACGATAAACCTATTCATTTATATAATAACTGTTAAAACATATTGAATAAAAGTGATAGCGCATATATTCAGCTTATTTTGATATAAAAAATAATAAATACATGAATAATAAAAAAAATTCATTTAAAATAACTTGACTGAGCTTCTAACTAGTCTATCACATAGATTCGTTTTATATTTTTTCAACTATTAAACCGGTGACTTTTAATTTTTTGTCCAATTTTGTCTAAAATCATATATTTATTTTTTAGAGTTTGGTAAAAAAAATAATTTAGTGATATGTATGAGGAATAAAAAAAAATACAAGATGGGAAAATAAAAATAAATTTAAAATACAGTGTATTGTTTGGTAAAATATAATAATACAATAGTGTCCTTAAAAATAATAGTATAATGTAGCAAATAAAAATGACAATAAAATATAGTGTAGTAGAGTATAATTAAGCCTTCTGAAGTAGTGATTTGAAAAATAAATAATGTATTCTTTTTGGTCTTGCAAGCTTCTTCAATAAACCCACGAAATATATATGTTAAATAAGATATTTAAGTATCCAAATAAGATGGTATTAATTTTTTCCTCTCAATATTTTAGTGGCTCAATATTTTGGATTTATTATAGAAATTTCAAAATTTCATAAGGCATTACTTAGGAAATAATTAATTTCTCAATTTGAGTGTGGGCGTCGGTGCAAGCAGTAGATAAGATGCCCACGTACGACAAGAGGTTCACAAAAAATTTTGCCCTCTTCGTCAAGCAACATCAGCATCTGTTCGCATTATATTTTAGAACTGCTCTGGGCTTTTCTACAGAGTTCCCTGCACCGGGCCCTGTTTTCGAGCCCCTGGCTTTGGACAAATCCACTCCTCCCAAGGTTCGGACTCTTCGGACTCTGCGGGAACCACCTCGGCCGAGTACCAGGTCCCTCAACCGAGCTCCAGACTCGGCTCTTTGCAGGGCGATGCGCAGGAAAGCCCTCCGTCTTGAGGGCGAGCCACACAATTCCGGGGAACCACGCCGCAAATGGTCCAGCAAGAAAGTCTCGAAAAAAAGCTTACGCTGCGGGGTCATTTCATCGGACGACGAGGCCTTGGAGCTCTCGGAGCTCATGTCCGCGAAGATTAGGCTTTAGGAGCGTCTCCAGTCTGTGCCGTTTTTTGGGGTTTTTCGATTATTTTTAATGTCGTTCAGCATCTTTAGTTGGAATGTTCGCGGTTTAAATGACCCGGCTAAGCGTCGCTCGGTCAGGTCTGTGCTCGCCAACCTCTTTTGTTCTGTTGTATGCATCCAAGAATCCAAAGTTGGGTCTGTGTCTCGCTCCTTCCTTCGCTCCTGTTGCGGCGCTAATTATGACCGATGTCACTTCATCCCGGCCATAGGAGCCTCGGGCGGTCTTTTTACCTGCTGGAACGCTAAATTCTTCTCTTGCAACGAGGTCCTTGAGCGCGTTTACTCCATCACACTTCATCTTACCCATCTCGACAGTGGGAAAACGTTCTATCTCACGAACGTCTATGGTCCACCTGCTTGGATTGGTAAGGAGGAGTTCTGTTCGGAACTCCTATCACTCAAGGAGTCCTGTTCCTCCAACTGGGCCATTTGCGGAGGCTTTAACTTCACTCGTAATCAATCTGAAAGAAATGGAAATAACTGGAGCACTAAAGCCTCGGCCATGTTTTCCGATCTTTTACGGAACCTGGAAATCATTGATCTACCTCTATCTAACCAACTCTTCACCTGGTCAAACATGCGAAACGTACCAACCTTAGCAAAACTCGACCGATTCCTCATTTCGACTGAATGGGACCTTTCTTTTCCCCTCAGCACCGTCAAAGCTCTTCCCCGTATCACCTCCGATCACAATCCAATTATTCTCACTACGGTGCATCGCCCAAAGCCGCGGCTGTCCCGGTTCGAAAAAGTGTGGCTTACTAGAGAGACTTTCACTTCTTCAGTGCCTTCTTGGTGGTCTGAAACCCCCACTAAAAATTCTGCAATTCTCACCTTAACCGCAAAACTCAGACACTGCAGAGTTAGAATTAAAGAATGGTGTAAGACTCATTTCCACGGGATCTCCAATGCGAAAAGACGATTACAGGATGAGCTACAAAGGATCGACCAATTAGAAGAGCATTATAACCTATCGCAAGAGGACACTGAAAAACGGATAAGCATTAAAACACATTTACAAGAAATCCTAGGGGAGGAAGAGATACTATGGAAAACCAGGGCAAAACAACGCTGGCTGAAGGAAGGCGACGGTAATACCAAATTTTTCCATGCAGTGGCCAACGGAAGGAAGCGTACCAATACGATCGAAACCATCGAGACCGACCACGGGGAGGAAATCAACAACGACACTCTTAAAAGATCGTACATTTTCAACACTTTCAATCGTCTCTTGGAACAGGGGGAGGATCACCATGCCCCGTTTGGCGACTGGAGTCACCTGTACCTTGACTCCAACAGATTGACCGAACCAAACACCCTTACGACCCCTTTTACTTTAGACGAAGTTAAGACTGCCACGTTCCAACTTGGAAGCGAAAAGGCCCCCGGTCCGGACGGTTTCCCCCTTATCTTCTTTCAAACGTTTTGGGAGACGGTCAAGGAGGACATTTTTAACGTTTTCATCAACCTTCAAGACAATAATTTATTTACGGGACCATCTGACTACTCCTTTGTTTGTCTTATCCCAAAGAAGAAAGGAGCGCGTAAGGTTAACGACTATCGCCCCATCAGTCTAATCAACGGTATCCAAAAGATAGTCTCCAAAGTCTTAGCCAATAGGCTAGCGCTCGTTTTACCGTCTATTATCTCCTCATCGCAGTCTGCCTTCCTGAAGGATCGGTTACTCGCTGACTCGTTTGTCACTGCCAGTGAGCTAGTCAACTGGAGCTCCAAAACTGGCACGGATTGCGTCTGCATCAAGGCCGACTTCGCTAAAGCTTTCGATAACGTCAGATGGTCCTTCCTTCAAAGCATCTTGATGTGGCTCGGGTTCAGCAACAAATGGTGGAAGTGGGTCGAACAGTGCATCTGTAACGCTAAAGTCGCCATCCTGGTTAACGGGACTCCAACGAAGTGGATAAAAGCAAGGAAGGGGCTTCGACAAGGCGACCCGCTATCTCCTTACCTCTTTCTTTTGGTGGCTGACTGTCTAGCTAGGTTGACCAATACTGCCAGAGCTAATAACCTTATCCAAGGCATCGGCCCATCCGCAGACTGTCAGACTGCGCTCTTGCAATACGCTGACGACACCCTCTTCTTCTGCGAACCACGCAACCGTTTTACGAGGAATCTACAGTTTCTCTGGACATTATTCGAACGAGCATCGGGTCTTACGATTAATTTGGCTAAGACTGAGCTTTACTACTTTGGACGGAATCCACGTAAAGCCGAACGCCTGGCAAGCATTTTAGGCTGCAAAGTCGGGAAGCTACCGTTCCGATATCTTGGGCTTCCACTTCACAACAAAACGCTGCGCAAAGAGGATTGGGCGGCGGTCATCAATCGCATTGAGGACCGTATCGACGGATGGAAAGCCAAACTCCTCTCTCTTGGAGGTAGACTGACTCTGGTCACCTCGGTTCTTTCCAATATCCCGCTCTTCTACCTGTCCATTTTCAAAGCTCCTCAATGGGTTGTCAATCGAATTGAAGCCCTGCGAAGATCGTTCTTCTGGCAGGGGAGCTCCAAAGTCTCCGGGGGAGCATGCCTTGTCAATTGGAAGAATGTTTGCAGAAGCAAGGATGATGGAGGGTTGGGCATCTTGGACCTCGGCTCCATGAATCTGGCGCTTCTCTCCAAATGGTGGTGGCGTTTCTTCAACGAGCCTCATTTGCCATGGATCAAGCTGATTAGAATTCTTTACTACACAAGACGGAAGCCCCTACACGAAGGTAGAGCCTTTGTACCTACATCGCAATGGTGGAAAAGCGTGTTACGCTGCCGAGATTTTTTCAAATGTGGCATCTCTTTCGAGCTAGGAGACGGAAGTAGTATCAGACTGTGGCATGATATATGGATAGGAGAAGTTCCCCTTCGAACTATGTTTGCACCCATCTTCAATCATATTTCTCACAAAGAAGCTCGTGTGGCTCAATGCTGGAACTCGAACGGCTGGAGGTGGAGCTTCATCTGCAGGGGTCTTCTCACGCCGCTGCACCCTGAAACACTTCGACATCTATTTATGCTCAAAGCTCTTCTAGGCCTGTATACCCCTAGCAACAGGAGCGATCGGATCAAATGGCGGTGGACCGATAACCAGCGGTTTACGGTAAAATCGCAATACTCGTTCCTCAACGATGCGGGCCAGAGAGACTTGTCGAGTATCCACATCTGGCGTCTAAAAATTCCGATCAAGATCAAGGTCTTCATATGGCTGCTACTCCGTAAGCGTCTCCCTACCGCCGACAGATTACTACTTAGAGGGATGCCGGTGGCCGAAAACTGCGTCTTCTGCGCTATCCACCCGGAAAGTTGCGATCATCTCTTCCACAACTGCGTCTTCGTCCGTTTTCTGCTCTTTCTCACGGACGGGACACCCTCTGGTAACCCGATCGACGCTCGACAACTATGGGCGGTCACCGCCAGCATCCCCGACGCGAGGACTAGATCTAAAGCCTTATATCTTTTGGCTGCATCGTGGTGGGTGGTTTGGACGGAAAGAAATTATATTATCTTTCAATCGAACTCCCCAAACGCAGCCCGAGCCGTCGACCGCATTACATCTCTACTTAACTCGTGGTTCGCGCTGTCTTAATCCTTTTTTTTTTCTTTTTTTTCTTTTTTTCTTTTTTTTCGTCTCGGAGGCCTTAGCTGCTTCCATGCTGTTCGCCTAATTCATTTTACTTAATGAATGAAGCAGGTAGTTTACTACCTCTTTCTCAAAAAAAAAGATACTTATACATTTATACATTAGCATAAATCTTACATCTTCACTTTTTTACGATTTACAAAAAAATTTATAGATCAACATAAAGATATTTAGGGCGATTCAGCCGGACCCGGTGTTAGTAGTGCAAAAGTTTAAGCAATTGTTAAAGGATTGGAAACTTCTCCTCCCCATTAAATAGTTTTTTTTTTTTTTTTTTTTTTTTGTACGTCGTTGTGGTAACCTCGAGGCCAGGCTGCCTCATCCCTGTAGCCTACTTCATCAATCCAATGAATGAAGCGGGTAGCGTGCTACCTTTTTCTCAAAAAAAAAATATAAAGATATTTATATAACTAAGGGGGTGTTTGGTCTAAATTCTAGAAAATAATTTTAGGATCAAAAGTGATTCTTTCTCCAATAAAGAGTTTGGTTTTTTATTTTTCAAAATCCGATAAATTTTTAAAATTAGTTTTCTGATTTTAAAGGCCCTAAAATTATAATCAGCTAAAACCTACTTATTGAAATACGATACTAATTTTAAATTCAACTTTAAATTTAAATTTAAATTTTAAATTTTAAAAATTTTATTTTAGTTTTAATTTTAAAATAAAATTCAGCAAAAAAAATATGATTAACAGACATCAAAAAAATTTGTCAAATAATTTTACAAGATTACTTAAAAATTATTATTTTACTAGATTCAGCTAAATACTTTACAGCTTTCCATTAAAATTAATTCTAAAAAATCAAAAAAAAAATTTAATAATTAGGCCAACCAGGCTCTAATTAATTAAAATTTCGGACAGTACTAAATTTGACGTATATCATATAATAAATTATGATAGCATTACCTGTTGCCAAGTGGACGTGGACGTTTTCTCTTCCCCATAAGCGGAGCAGCGTAAGAGGGCAAGAACGTCATTTCGTAACTAACACGGCTCAGAATATGGAACGGGAGACGCGGAGATGAAGCATGTTCGAGGGCATCTACGTAACTTCAATCATCTTTCTGCGTACGTGCGTGCTTGCGTGAGAAGCTCGTGCGAACAAGCACGTGCTTATCTTGTGCGCGTCTTGCTTTTTATTTCTTTCGATGTTTATTAACACTGAGTGTTGCGGACACGAACACGAGATATGATACATGGTACAATTCAAACACGATAATTCGACGGTTTCACATTTTAATTTATTTTTTAAAATTTATTTTTAATAATTTTTATTGCAACGGTAACAAAAGTTTTAATTTACTTTAAGAGGGTCCTCGTAGAAGGTCTAAAGTAGTTCTATTTTCGTCAACTGATTTCTCTTGTTAAAGATGATTGCGATTAAAATCTGGATAGAAGTTTAGTTAAACTGGCTCATAAATCGAAAACATCCTTCACAAATTATGGCAAGTAGATAGAGGTGAGAGCTTCTCTGCTACTTATATAGGTGTTATTATTATGTGAAAGACCCAAGTAAGGGCGCACGATATACTTGGTATATATGTATACTAGATGTACGAATAAATATAGTATCCATATCAAGAAGCGTAAAGATATACATCACCAGTTGCTAGAGAGATTAATTGTTTTGTTTGCATCATGCTTAAAGCCGAAATATTTTTTTTTTTTTTTTTGAGGGAAAGGTAGCACGCTACCCGCTTCATTCATTGAATTGATGAATTAGGCTACAGGGGTGAGGCAACTTTAGGCCTACAAAGTGACGACGACGAAAAAAAAAAGAAAAATAGAGAGTCTAATGCTGATTAGCTGGTAGGATTTGATCCCACAGTCTCGTGAGCTGCTTGGTTTTATAGACTGCTCTGAGTGGGTCCGATGGACCCTTCCTAAAGATAACGTCATTTTTCGTCTCCCAAGTTATCCACCAGCAGGCTATTAAGTTGATAAGATTACGTCGCAGTGGTTGTAATCTACTACTTGTCGTCAATTTATTCCAGACCAAATTCACCTTTTTTTTCAGATCCCTGAGTTGGACACCTTTCAGGGTCTTCACCACCAAGAATCTGAAAAAGATGCACTGTGCGAATAAGTGGTCGACAAAAGATAACAAAAAGATAACAAAAAATGGAAAAAACATACACTTACATGAGTTATTTATAGGCATACAAAAGATAACAAAAAATGGAGAAAACATACACTTATATTATCTCCGATTCGGGAGGTATTGGCGTCTGATTAGGCGAGGGTGGATTCTTGTGGTGGATGGTAATGTATAAGGACAGCAAGGTACCACCTATTGATTCTAAGTTTTTGCACAGTTTGAAGTTTGGCCCAGTTTTTTCCTTCCTTAATTGGAGACTAACAATTTAGTTAGTTAATGTTGGATTTAATTTAAATTATCAAAATAATTTAACTGATATATATTTCTTCTCGCACCCGAGGGGAGATACGCTGTGAACAAAGAGTCTGTCTAATCACAACTCTTTTCTTATCCTCTGCAGTTAGCTCGAGTCAAGGAAAGAATGTAATTATTGGCCAATTTTTCCGACTTTCCTAAAGCGGGCTGATGAGACCTGCTATGACAAGGAATAGATAGGACTTTTTTTCCTATGGCGATATACATGCCCTCTGGATACGACCCAAGAATCAATATAAAGGGGGGGGACTGAAACTAAGGTCAAGCCGCGCAAATACCTTTGAAATTAAATAACCATTGAGTTTTGGACAGTAAATTAAGTTGATGAACTAAAAACATAATTGCTTTATAAGGTTGTAAAAAGGAAAAAAGTAACATTGTAAAACTCTCTATTTTATTGTGTAACCACTAGTGATGTAGGCAGATAGGCTAAATTATGAGCAAGAAAAAGGCACCATGGCTTTACCATATCCATGTAGCTAGGTTGATCATATGAAACTTATGAGAAATCAAATGAAGTAAAAAAAAGAAAAAGAAAAAGGAAAAAAGGTAAAAGGACTATATATTCTTCTTTGGAGTCAAATCTGCTGCTGCCCCAAACAAAGAATCATTTTCATCCACGAAGCAGCAACCATCACTCAGAAGATAAGATACCCAATTCCTTCAAGTACTTGAAGAATCCCCCAATCACATGTACCATTATGCGTGGTTCTAGTTTAAGCTTCCCTATCATCAAAAATCACAGCTTCTGCATGCAAAAATAGCAAAAGCAAATTTTAATTCGACAACCCCTAGTATAGAACTTTCTCGTACAAAAAGTTTATCTAGCCATTGATTTTTAGTGTAATTAATTCGCATTGTCCAATATAGACGACTTAATTCTGCTAAAATTCAACGGCAGGATCGACTTCGTGCGTAGGAAATCGTACACACGGAATTGTAGACAATTTCGAACCCAACAATAGCAGTTGTGAAGTCAAATCACGACATACATGCACTGATCGTGCTTCATTCCTGATTAACATTTATATTTTTTCTTTTTCTTTTTTGGTTTCGTGTTGCGTGGATATCATTAGGGCTGGCAATCCAGCTCGCCGTTCGCGAGCCAGCTCGTGTTCGGCTCGAAATGAGCTCGAGATCGGCTCGCTCGTTTAGTAAACGAGCCGAACACGAGCTGAATTTTCCAGCTCGTTTAATAAACGAGCCGAACACGAGCTGGGGTCAGCTCGCTTGTGTTCGGCTCGATAACAGCTCGATTAAATTTATTTTATATTAATATAATTTTTATATATTGTATATACATAATTATATATATAAT
Source organism: Puya raimondii (assembly GCA_016920855.1). Lineage (NCBI taxonomy): Eukaryota > Viridiplantae > Streptophyta > Magnoliopsida > Poales > Bromeliaceae > Puya > Puya raimondii. The sequence goes on from JABWPP010000047.1 coordinate 989,583, forward strand.
TATATTTGTATATAAATAAATAATATAAATTATTATTCTTAAATATTTTTAGCCCAATTTGAAAAAAAAGCCCAACTTATTTATAAAGAGGCCCACTTATATTTAGCATTTCAACCATTGGATCACAATCCAATGGATGATTTTGCTACACCTTTTAACCTTTTCTTTCCCAAACCTAACCCTAATTCCTCTTTTCCTTTTTTATTTTTCACACATTACACACAAGCTGCCCGAAGACCCTTTGGCAGTGCTCTTCGTCCTCACCGTTCGCACACTCCCGGCACCGCATTCTTTCCCGTTTGTCTATCCTGATGAAACTCCGGCAGCGATGCTTCAGCAAATTCGTTCTTCGTTTTCCATCGATCTTTATTTTTTTTCCTTTTCTTATGGTTTTTTTAAACCGAATATAAGAAAAAAAAAATTTGAGCTTCTAATTAGAGTTTGGTGTACTTTTTTTATACAGAAATTTAGATAGCTCGTATCCCGCTCAACTTGCTCTTTGCTGAGCAAATTTTTTTTGTAAGATAGCAATAATCGAGCCAACGAGCCGAAAACGAGCTAGCTCGAATAAATTGCGAGCCGATCACGAGCTGAACATTTCGAGCTCGTCACGAGCTCAAGCCGAACACGAGCCGGCCCTGAACACTTTCGAGCCGATCTCGAGCTGGCTCTGGCTCGCTCGAGTTCGGCTCGTTGACAGCCCTAGATATCATGTACTCATGAGTAACTATGCATAATAAAGTTTCATCTCCTCATTCTTTATCCAAAAATAAGCAAAAGATTTCAAAAATTAATCTTATATCAGTTGTAATATAGGAATCAAATCGTTTGCTTTTAGGCCCCGTTTGGTTCGGGGGTTAAAGCGGGGATAACGAAGTTATCCCCGCTATTAATCTTATATCAGTTGTAATCTCATATTTCATGTGCTTGTTTCCTTTTTACTGGCCTATATATAGCATGTAACATATGCACAGATTTGGCATGCATGCATGTAGAAGAAACAAGTATCTCCTTCACACGTACGATAGATGCTGCACCTGTCCAATATGTATTTGCTTACTAACTTTCTATATATCTCATCCAATATTGGATCGAGAAATAAATACAAACAATATTCTTCAAAAATATATATCGAGCCCTTAATACCTTCATTGTATTTCGGATCAAGTATCTCCTTCTCTCTCTCTCTCTCTCTCTCTCTCTCTCTCAGTTTTGCTTTTTAGTGATTATTTATATGAACTACCATATCTCCTGAAGAAAAAATCCGTTAGCTGAATACTTGAAGTTTTTGAAAAAACAGTACTGTGTATTAGTGTATTAAAACAAAAATGCTAAGTCCACAATTTAAAAAGGTCGTAATCCTTACAACTACTCATTGGAGGGTGTTGAGAATTTATTAATTATTTTATAATTTTTTAATTTTTTTTTAAAACTGATAAGAGTACTATTGAAGAAAAAAACAATCATTAGATTTGGATTGTTATAGAATTACAGTCGAAAATAGGTTATAGACCTAGCATTGCCCTTTTTGAACACGGTTGGTGTGCATATATTGAATCATTGACTAAATAGTTGTTTCGTATTTGTTTTGCCAAAAGCAAACGTGATGCTTGCGTGCATTTTTTTTTTTACAAACATCTAGAAATTAATTAACAAGCATATTTCTTCGATTTGCACGCATCATGAAACGAAGAGGGAAATCCAATCATTTTAAGTTTATCAGTTAATTTGTGGGCGCTGTATAGTTAATTGTAAAATTGCAAGCATAGTGTTGCATTTTGTTAATCTGTGACTCTAATTAATTAAACCAACTAAATTTTCTGCTGAGAAACAAAATGAGAAAAAAAGAAAAGAAAAGGAGAAGTACATCTACTACTGTCCTATCAGTGCATTCAAATTAAGTGTTTAAAGATACTCGGTCAAATCTCAATACTCGTTTCTCATGGACACTGGGATGCGAGATTCCACAATGAAATCTATTTGGAGATTGAAAATACCGATAAAAATCAAAGTATTCATCTGGCTTCTACTCCGAAAGAGAATTCTCACAGCCGATAGACTACACAAACGTGGGTGGCGCGAGGAGCAGCTTTGCGTTTTCTGTGCCTTAGGCATAGAAAACTGCAACCACCTTTTCCGCAATTGTGTTCTGGTTCGATACTTACTTCTAATTATTGCGGATGGAACCGAGTTACTTACAGAGCCTACAGAGGAGGTCCTAAGTCTCTGGAATATGACAATAGGCCTCGCTGACGCCAAAAAGAGATATAAAGGCCTAACGCTTCTCGCTGCCGTATGGTGGGTTGTTTGGACTGAAAGGAACAACATTATATTCAGAGCGACATACACCACCCCCTACCAGATGATCGAACGGATCAATTCACTGTTGCGCGATTGGATTGATTATTGTTGACGATTAGTCGTTGATTTTTGTTTTTTATTTCTATTTTTATTTTTATTTTTATTTTTATTTTTATTTTTATTTTTATTTTTCTTACCTGCTTTTGTTGCTCTCTTTTCTCTCGTTTTTTGCACCTTCTTTTCCAGGAGGCCCTGGCTGCTTCCACCTTGTATGCTTAATTCATCTCTCTTATTGAATGAAGCGGGTAGCTTGCTACTTTTTCTCAAAAAAAAAAGTGTTTAAAGATATTATTAAGACCATTTCGCAAAATTATAGGACTATTTCTCAACAAAAAAAATTCATCCTTCAACAAGCCAATAATTCCACCAATCTTAGCATATGTGAGACAAATATCCATGATTATCCGACCAAAAAAAAAAAAGTGCTTAATTAAGAAACAAAGCGACGACGCCTAAAAACCACACGCGAAGTTTTCTCCACATGGGTGTGATATAAATGCCATTGATTATCCGTAAGCATTATTGTCCCACAAATTAATAAGGACAATATATACCAGTTTCAGATCAAGATATTTAATAGTGCTTAGACAGCTACCGCATCTGTTTACTGCCCCAGCTGTTTCGAAGGATTTGTCTCCTACTTTTGTTTCGTGGGTCCAGTTTTTTTTTATTTTGTAGCAGTTTGAGAGAAGTAGCTAGAGAAGGAGTGGAGATTAATTGCACACGTACGGCTTATCTCTATTTAGGCCCGTATTTACAATTCAGTCCAAATCCAGGCCTATTTAATTTTTCAGTTCGATCTTGGCCCGACCCAATTACTGCACGTACTCAATGCATTCAGACTCTTTATCGTCATATTTTATACCGAAGCATCCAAAAGTTACACTAGTTATCCTGAGCTTGAAAATGTAATGTTGGTTAGGTTGAAAATATGTAATGATTAAATTAACAGGGTATTCATTCACTTATAAAGCTCGACGACACCTCCCTTAATTGTGACTACTAGCCAATTAAAGTAGCAGAGGTGTCAATCAAGCTCCCACGCCATATTATCAGCAGATAATATACGAATTATAATTGTTCTTTCTATCAAATGTAAGGCTAGCTATAACGCTAATAGAGATTAATTAATTCAAATATATATATATATATATATATATATATATATATAGCTAGGCTGGTATACTATCGGTAGCACGGAGGCCTCCGTGCTACCAAGTTGTTTTCGATGTTGCGGCTTCCAAATCGACGATCGGCTCCGCTAGACTTGATCTACACTATTGAAAGTGTTTGGAAACTAAATTTCATAATTTTTCGACATTATTTGGCTAGTGATCAAAGGGTCTCAAAATTGACAATTTCAATGGTAGATGAGATGCGTTTGTAAGTTTAACGGTGTAAAACAATCCAAATCTGATAAAATTTTTATAGAAAATTCTTTGAACTATTTAGAGTAAGATCAGTATCTCTGATCTTAAATTTAAGCCTTTTATCATCATTTTTTATGAAATTTTTATTTTCAGCCATTCATTTTTCGACTACTCGTTTGATAGGTAAATGATATCGAAAAATTATGAAATTTAGTTTCCAAACACTTTCAATATTGTAGATCAAGTCTAGCGGAGCCGATCGTCGATTTGGAAACCGCATCATCGAAAACAACTTGGTAGCACGGAGGCCTCCGTGCTACCGATAGTATACCAGCCGGACTCTATATATATATATATATATATATATATAGGTTGTCTTTTTTCCACTTATCTTTTCAAGTAAAGAAATATCTCTCCCCTGTTCTACAATTCTCTGGTTGTAAATTTTGGTGAGAGTTAACGAAGAACTACACTTGTATATGTATACAGTGTACGTGCATGGTGCGATCAGTTGCTATCATCGTGTCATAAAACACCAATTGGCCTAACCAGGACTTGCCACGTGGGATAAGAGATTACCGTTACCAACCTCTGGATGGACCCGAGCCAGTTTTTTGCGACACGGGCGACATCGTCGATCGGGCCGAACCACACATGGGATTATTCCACGTTGGTAACAGCCACGACTCGGCCTAACGGGGCCCGCACGGAATTGGCCGTGCTATACCTTTTTGGACGCAACAAGTTGCACCACAAACTATGTGGACCACATCAACTGAGTTAATCGGATTGGAGCTAAGCCCGGATCGTGTGCGCCTTTAACCGCATCCAACATTTTAATGCGGTCCCATTTCCACTGGGTGCACAAAAACAATTTGGGTCCCTCCTTGCCTCCACTTTAAGTTTTAACGACATGAAAAAGAAAACTTAAATGGGGATTCGAGTTCTCTGTTGAAAAGGACAATGACATCAACGTTTTATTGTCACATATATAGACGACAACCCAGATTGACGCGCTTTGATTTGGTGCATTAATCATTAATTTGCTCCCTATTGTTACATGCCTAAAATTATGTAGCCCGGTCTCTACCACGTTTAAGCTTATTGATTTGTGAATTATTATTAATCAACGTAGATATTTTAACTAATAATCTAATAACCTGTCAGAATCAGTTTTAAACGTGCCCTCTCTTCTAAGAGGTTATACATAAAATTTTCACATCCATCATTAATTAATTAATGACACCAATTTCAGTTTGTTATCTGTATAGCACAAGACCATATGATCTTTTTGTTTGTTTCTCTCGAAAAACTTGAAAAGTAGCTAGGAACAAGCACAACTTCTTTTCCGAGGCCGCGTTGTCTCAATCCATGTAGCTAAATTCATTTGTTAAATGAATGAAGCGGATAGCGTGCTATATTTTTTTCAAAAAAAAAAAAAAACAAGCACAACTTCTCACTCCACAAATATTGAGGCAAAGATTGAATAATTGAATAGAATAAAGGGCGCTATATTCGCTATCGCATCAGAACGTATGGCGTTGAGCTGAAGTAACAGCTCAACCTCTGCCTCATATCTGTTGCAAGAGGGATAGATATAGCTATATAGCTTCTGATCACATATGCAGAATATTAATTTATCTGAATTATGAAAGGAGATAGATGAAGAAAACAACAAGACCAGCCTACGTACGTGCCCAATTCAGGATAAGATCGAGGAAATATATGGCTCATAGTTAATTTAGCATAAATTAATATAACACTACATAAATTGAGAATGGGGCTGTTTTCGCGTGCTCGATTCAAGCTTATATACATAAATATCTCTCATACTATTCTTGTAGACCAACTAATAGCTACGCGTTTTGGATTGATTTTCTTTTGTTCATCTATAATATGCCTTCGATCCAATCTCTAACATAGTCTCTTGTGTTGAGCTAAAAAATCCACTTGAAAAGGACTTGCCCAATTGTCTCGTTTAATAAATATAAGTCGAGCTAAAGATCGATTAGGTCAGGTCACCAATGCCACTCAGTTTGAATATTAACTCCGAAAACCATGTGAAAATGATGTCCATAAAAAAAAAATCTATTATGAACATACCTGTATGTAGCAAGACTCTGAGTTATCATGTCTATCTCTGTAGATGAGCAGTAATTTTTCCTCCTGCGCATGAAATATTCATATTATTGTGATTTTTGTATGAATTAGAGTAGAAGGTTATGAGATTATGTTTACTAATTTAATTAAAAAATTTATATATTTTTAGCAAAATAATTTTTATTGCTAGATTGAAATATTTGGTAAGATGAAATGGTGAAGTTATGCCATACAAATGGTATTGTAAACTTTTATAACGAGTTATACATAGTGTAATTGACTAAAGGCTTGATGCTAGTACCCGATATACTAAGTTCGATATCCAGTTATTTCACATATTTAGTCAAGTTCATTTCTAAACAACAAATAAAGCGAGTAGCATGCTACTTCTCTCTCTCTAAAAAAAAACTTTGATAATAGGTTGCCCACAAGCTAAGTGAGGTTATAAAATCCACAACTCAAGTAGAAAAGTATTATTGCTCTGTAAGAGAAATGCTAAGTCTACAGATGTTAAGCCTAGGTACTAGGCAAATATAAACTATTGGATAATAGAATTGTAAGATTACAACTAACTTTTGTTTATAGGACTAGCACTGCTCATTATGTAATCAGTATGTGAGACAAAATATATACTAAATTAATTCTGTTGAACTATATAAAATGGTGATCTAACTAAGGATGATATTTCAAACGATTATTCTTCTACTCGTGCAAAATGAAAGCTGTTTATTGAATGTTAATATATTTGTATGTAGCAAACAGCCAATAAATAGAATGCCACGTACTCAGTTTGTAGCAACATCTTACTACCAGGAATTATACAGAGAGAGATCTCGTGAGTTCGCGGCCGCGACGACGACCTATCAGGCATCCGTCCAAACCGTCGGATCTGCCAACAAAGCCAAACAACCTACAACTGCACTTGTCTTTTATTTACAACGCATACAACAACGCCGTTGGCTCACTTTCCCCGTCATTAAATTCCCAAAGAAACCCTGGCGATTACTGCGTCCTACACCACACGTATACAACCCATGCAGGGTCTCCACACATACAACATATCACCCCACCAACACTATCCCATCTCCTCCGCTGTCGCCGTCGCGGCCTCCGGTCGTTTGCCCGTCATGAGCAGCTTCGTCTCCCGGAAGCTCTAGATCTCCACGCCGGAACAGCTCCTTCGAGCTCGACGTCTTCGACGCCAAGCGCTACTTCTCCACCGCCATCGACGATGATGCCAGCACCTTCATCGGCTATCCCGAACCCGCGAGACACCAAAAAGCTGCCACCGAAAAGAAGAGCTTCGGCACGAGCAGTAGCGCTCCCCTGAAAGGTAAAGGGAGCTTCGGTACGAGCAGCGGCGCTTCCGTGAAAGGTAAAGGGAGTTGTACTTATAACAAGTGCACGACTAAGCAGCCCACCTCGCCCGGACTTAGGCTGGCTAGTTTTATCAACTCTCTATTCCAACAAGCGGCTTCGAAGAGGAAGCCGAAGCCCTCGGCCCCGAACACGCCAACGACCGCTCCTCAGAAAAGCCGAAGCAACGAAGCCGTGTACTCCTGTGTGAGTAGTGGCTTTACAACACCTTGTTTACAGTTGAACACGCGGTCATACGTTCACAGGGAGAAGAGCAGATGCCGTAGCGACACGAACCAATATCGTAAGAAGCCAGAAGAGGCAGCGTCGCGGCCATACGCCGAAAATGGCATATGGCCGTGGAAGGAGGATAGGTATGTGCCAAGGAGTGATCATGGCCTTTATGGAAATGTGTATGACGGTGATCAAAGTGTGTGCGGGGAGAGGAGATGGGTGTTGAACAATATTCACAAATATCGTAATGATCATCATGGGTATCTGATGAAGAGAGATTGGAGTTGGGTTGGCGAGTCTACGCCGCGGCAAAGAAAGAGCTTTAAGAGATCAACAGAAGACGTAGAAGAATATTGTGGTGAGGATTGGGAGAGTGACTCGAGCTCGGATCTATTTGAGCTCAAGATTGATAACTCCGATCTGCATCGACACGGTGGCTCGGGTGGCTTACCGGTTTTCGGGACGACGAATATGAAGGCTTTTAAGAGAGGAATCGCCATTGCAGCCACTGTTGCGTCCTAATGAACTAGCAAATCCTTGTGCCTAGCTCCATCTATCCTTTTGCGTTAAAATGTTGGATATCGTCGTATAGGCAACAATCCATGTAAATGAAACTCGTAGTATATAATAATCTAAATGGATGATATGATTGCTATTACTAATGTAAAATTCATTTTATTAAATGTAAAAGTCGTTGTAGTATAGTGGTGAGTATTTCTCCCTCTCATGCAGGTGACCCGGGTTTGTTCGATCAAAAAAGTAGCTTAACTTTTAAAAATATTTTAATTGTTCTAATTATATAATTTAATTTTTCTCAAAGTATATGCATTTTTAATTAATTATATTATTTTATAAAAGGTTATTTAATTTCTTTTAAATATTTTAAATTTTCCTAATTATGTAATACTCTTTTTTTTTTGGTTAATTGTATAATACAAAAAGTTTCTAATTATATAATACTTTCTTTTGTGTTAATTGTACTATACAAAGGAGCAATGCTATGCCTAACTGTACACCCCAAATATTTTTAAAATTTTCATAATTATATAATATTGTTTTTTGTTAATTGTACAATGCAAAAAATCATTTAACTTTTTAAAATATTTTTAAAATGTCCTAATTATATATTACTCCTTTTTTGTTACTTGTATAATATTACAAAAATTTTCTAATAATATTATCCTTTTTTTTTATTAATTGTATAATACAAAAGAGCAATAGGATCTGTATACTCTAAAAAATGAGTGTAATTTTATACCATTTCTATTCAAAGACCTATTTATTTTATACTGATTTTATCATATCATCTCTTTTTATATTGAAAATATTTAAAAATTATGTGAATTCTTGGATAAGTCAGATGTGAGATTTATACCCAACTTTTAATAAGTATATAACCAGCATTTTTCAATACAAGAAATTTTCAAATTCAAGTTACAACAACTAAAAAACTTGAATTTTTTCTTTTCTAGAGAAAGATAGAATGCTACACTTTACATTCATTTAGCTACAGGGTCGAGGCAACGCGGCTTCAGAAAAGATAAAAAAAATTTTGGGCGTTAAACTGAATGATTTCAAAAGGAGGACCCATTTGCAACCTATCTCCGTTCCCACCAGTAATGCTGCTATTTTGAAGGCGCCAAATACTTTCGCCGCCCGAGCTTTTGGCGCGAAAAATAAAATCAGAGCCAGAAAAAAAAAAAAAAAAACAGAGATTCGTCCTCATTCTCCTCTAGGGTTTCGAAACGCTCTCCATCTTCGTAGACAACATCGACGTTTCTCTCTTCAATCGATGGAAAACTCTCGCGACGAGGACCTGGAGATCACCTCCATCGGATCTCTCTACCATGGCCAATGGGACAAGAAGTATTGGAGCTCCTCTAGGGTTTGCGTTTCTCATCTTACACCTCTGCTTCTTCCTGCTTCGATCTCATCCTTTTACCCCCCAGTGTTTCGATTTGTCATTTCCAAAGTTATTCAACTGTAATTTGTTGCTCGCATGATCTCAAAACCTAGGTTTTTGGGGAAGGATGGTTCGATTTGGTTATTCGATTGCAAGAGGAGATTTTGTGACATTCGTGAGTGGTTTTGAACTTAAAATATAAAGGGAAATTTCTGAAATTGAGGGCTACCACATTTTTGAGGCCTCTATCTTTTCTGTGTATGTTGGTGTCATCTTTTTGCAGTTCCTTGACTGTATGAAGTTCTAAAGCATCTGAAAAATAAGGGGAAATTTGTATACACTCCAATGTTTTGGTTTTATACTTAGGATGTAATTGAATGGTAACGAGAACTCACGGCGATCAGAAACATTAACAAACTAATTGGCATCCTGTTTTATAGTTCTAGTAAATTCATTTATCTCACAAACTAGAGAAGGATACTTGAAGTATTAAATTCAAATAAATCATGATGAACTATATTTTTTGCCCTTTTTTTTTTGGGAACACATCACTTTTCAACTTCTTTGAAGCAGCAGAATGTTTCCACTGAGTATTTGTTTATTGGTTTTCGACTGATTTTCTAAAGTAATTATCCTCATTCTTCTTGTAGGGCAAAGACCGTTACCCTTATCCTGTTGGTTATCTGGCAGTACGAACTCATGCCGGGAACACATATAGGATGGAAGTGCGTGAAGGTCTCAATGGGCCTTTATTTGTGGTGAGATTGCTACACGCTACCCTTTTGGTTGTGTGCAGTGGCTTATCAGATAGTTTCAAGTAGATATTGTGTTCCTTAATTTTTTTGTGATAATTATAAAGTAATTTTTCATTCCATTTGATCTACCTGATACTATTGAACAGCTGCACAATTTCAATATATAGGTCTCATCCACAGATGGAGATTCATCCACCGGGCAGACCCCTGATATAGCTTGGGAGAATTTCAAGAAGAAGATTGGTCCGAGAGTTAAAAACTGGCATGGGAGGAGGTTTTCTTCTAAAATGGATGGAGTGGAGGCAAGTTGTCCGATTATTTCTCTATCTGGTTACAAAATTGTGATGCTTATGCTTTGCATATTTCATATGTTGGTATTTACCAATCAAATTTGGATTCTAGTCCTTTATTAGAGCAATTTCATGGGCCGTGGGCTTTTTTAATGTTACACTATTTGCATCTTCAAAAAATTGTATATACTGTTCTATCTGAATTTATTGGCCAACATATGTACTCTGTATTAGTTCTTCTTGTTTGGCTGCTTAATGGATTTATATATGGTTGACTGGCAATTCTTTTGTTCCCTAGTATTAACCAAGAGATGGTTTTTCATTTTACTACCAGCTGTTCTGAGACTTATCTCACTCACCAATACTCTATGTCATGATGACTGTTCTTTCCAATATTGTTTTCTGATTCATTCCTTTTTGCATGGTTCAATATATTGTCGAGGACTTGCCAGTAAGAATATTTGTGTTTCATTGATGGTCTTGTAGACAACGTCCTTTTGTTGCACTATTTTGAATATTTCTTTTTTATTTTTTTGAAGTTCCAAAAGAAAAAGGTTTCATGGTTCAAGAACAATTGAATGTGAAACATGGATGTTATATCAGGCAAAACTTGTTTAATAATGTACCTAAACTTTTAATTGTCTTAATGTGATTTGTTCATTAATATTCTGGTGGAAGTAGAGTATAAACATTTCTCCTCAGTTGCTTCTCTTAACCTTCCTTGCTATTGCATGCAGCTTTTTGGGTTTAGGAATCCATTTGTTCAGCGATTACTTCGTGAGCTAGCGGTAGATGTCAACAGAGCACCAGAAAGATGCTCATTATCTCCAAATTCATATGATGGTGGTTTGCAGTCAGACCATAAGGTTGACAATGCAAATTCAGATTCGATTGTCTGCTTAAGCAAGCATCGGAGCATTGGAAAGAGAGGGATGAAAGACAGAATAAAAGAAGGAAGAGTTAAGAGACTTCATCATCAGGATTTACTTCGTGAGAAAGAATCCGAAAAGGCAGAACAACTAGGCAGGTTTGATTCTCATGCCAAAGAAAAAAGTATACAGCATTTTCTGGAAGAACATTTGTCTGGATCTTTTGCACGCCAGGATACTGCAAATGCTGTAAATAATGAAAGTTTACGCCAATCTGGCTGTGAGTTAGAAAAAGATGGTAAGTACGATGCCATCCAACAGGCTATTTCAGTGGATGAAGGGCGATGCCATCCCTTGCTAGCCAATAATAAATTATCAGAAGAAGTGGAGCATTCTGATTGTGTTGTTGAGAAACATGTAATTTCTCAGGAGGAAAGCAAGCATCATAGGGATTTCAGATTCCCTTCAGTGGAGAATATACCTTACTCAGCAGATCATAGAGAGGTACCTTATCCACCCTGTTTTGTCAGACATTATTTGATCCATGATTGTTTTTGCATGATTCCCAAAGGTGTGGCCCACGCATTCTTGCATTTACTATTGGCTTAAGTGGTTATTTTTTTACTGGGGTTGTTTTTTGACCTGATCAGGATCAGGATCGTGATAACAGAAGTTAACTCATGACAACTGGCATCTTTTATCTGGTTTGCTACTGTAGTTTTACTTTTCTACTTTTGCCGGTATATCATCAACTGCTAAATTGAAACAAAGAAATCCTAATATTGTACCAAATGATAGTGACATAGACATCCCATTATTAATCACATAATAGCACATCCTTGTTCCCGACTCCAGAGCAGTGCAAAAAAATGAGTTTGGACTTCTTTTTGGACAATGTTAGCATCTGGTCCTTATTGACCTTCACTTTGTGCATTCTAGCTTAATCACATCAATAGTCAACAACTTTTAACAATCAAAATTCTAGCTTAATCACGTCCATAGTCAACAACTTTTCACAGTTGAAATATATACATCTGTTGTCTAGATGATGATGCCGGTTTTGCAATTTTCAAGGGAAGTCCCAGAGAAATAAAAGATTCACTTCAAGAAGCCAGCTCATCTCCTAGCTCTTCAAATCCAGGTTCCGATAAAATGGAATTGGATTCTGAGGGGCAAGAATTAGCAAAGTTCATGATGGCATGTTTACTTCCGCAAGCCATTCCCCTTCTTAAGAAGACTTATGTCAGAAGGAAGTATAGACGTAAAAATCATGAAGCAGATATTGAGCAGAAGGTTGGTGATTTCCGCTTGACTGGTGACATTAGTCAAGGTACCAGTTTATTCAGGACCCCTATCATAATTAAGCAATGATATTTGTTCGATTGTTCTATAGAACTTTTTCATTTTGGCTTCTGTCCATAAGAGGTATATGATGCTATAGAAAATGAACTTCTAGTTTGTTTGTTTTTTGCAGGTGAATTTGGAGCTAATAATATTGTCCAAAGATCAGGAGAAAAAATGTCAGAGAAAAATGACTCTGGAACATCGGTTCAGGACGGTTCTGAATGCAAAATAACCACAGTAAAGCCATCTGACAATTATTTCCTCCCAAACGATGAGCAATCTTCTGAATGTTCAAACAAGGTCAAATATGTCGTTCCAGATAGCTTGGAGGATGATCCATCCGTTTTTAATGTTAGGGCTAATAAATCTTCTCCTGCTGATTATTGTGAAACTATTCATGGATATCCGAATGAAATTAAGCAGAATTTTGAGCCTTCAAAGTTGTCTTTCAGCATAAAAGAGGGGGTCGTAGAGCCTTCTAATCTTGAGAGCTGTGAATATAATGGAGTAGTTAAGCCATTTAATGAACTTGAGAAAGGTGATATTTTCTTATCTGATTCTCTTCTAGCCGGTTTAGAAGAAGAGTTTAATGGCGACTCTGCAGGTGACAGAAATGAGATCTCTTATGGGGAACTGAATTGCCAAAGTACTGATTGCGCTGATCATATTCTATCAATTAATCCTGGTTCTCGCGAGCATGACTCTTTGCAGCACTTGTGCAATGATAAAAATAGTTTCAGAAAAGACATCTCGGTTGCTCCACCTGAAGGAAATTTCAAGCCTACTGGAAATGACATAACTGAGCAATGTGCAAACGATCTTCTTCCCTGCTCTGATCTTCTTCCCTGCTCAGAATATACAAGCTTGGATGAAAGAGAATTTTCCAGAATTACTAATTCTCAAAGAATGCTTGTTAAGTCACAAGATGACCTTCAGTCCTCCATTCGACACAAGCTGGTTAACTTTGATGTTCAAAATGTTTCAGAGTCTACTGATGTGTGTGCTGGAAATCTGGTAAAGGCAAGGCTTGACAGTAAGGCACCAATTAATATAAAGGGAAATTCTTCGTTGTTTTCTATGCAAAATGCAGTATTTCGGACCGATGGACTCCCATCTGATGCTCAGAAAGGAGATACATTACTCCGTGCATATTATTCATCTAAAACTTATGACATTCCTCTATCAGAAAGTATAATTTGCCGAAATTTTGGTGAGACCAATCTTAAGAAATTTGCCACTCCCAGGAAATTAGATAACAGAGAAATTGTTCAGGCTGGTTTTGCGAATGGTGATGCAGAGAAAAGGATATATGCTGCCAATCAAATTAAAAGAGACGAAATTAGACTACATATAAACATCATGGAGGATAGTTGTATACACGATCCCAACACAACGTATAATACTAATGTTATTCCTCAAGCAAGTGTTAATAATGTTGCAGAAGATATGAAATCTTCCACTTGTGTTCCTTCTCGTTTATATGTTGAAAATAATTATGTAGAAGCTGTTGGTGGTACTAATGAAGCTCAGGATTATTGCAAAATGCAGCTCCAGATGAAGAGAAATGTTCCAGAACAATGTAGAAAATGTGCCCTGAAAGAATTTTCTTGCCCAGATACGAAGCAGCTTACAGATATGGCAACAGATAATGACCATATGGATCTTTTCCATGATAAACCATGCAAAAGAAGTCATTTTGATGAACTCTCATCTCATGATGCGGAATCACTCACAGCACTAGATAGATCTATGGACCTTGTGGGCTGCTTTTTGCATCCAAGCTCCATCTTGTCTATCAGCTTGAGTTCAAAGGATCATTCTTTACAAATCAGCGTGTTGTGTGGTCTTCTAGAGGACTGTGATAAATCCCTTTACATCTATATTGTTCCTCTTCAGGAACAGAGTGGAAAATGCCCTTCTTTTACTGGTTACACCTCACTTATGTTGCCTCCGCTGGAGGGTCCTTTCAAAGGAAATGTAAGCTATCTGCAAATATATCATTATTGCTAGTATATTCATGTGTTCTTGAACAGTAATGTGTCTCCACGTTCCTTTTTGCAGTTAACATTTGAAAGAGCTGGATTGCAATTTACTCCAGATGGTCACTCACTTATCCTGCTTAACAGTATCAAAGTACCATATTGCAGGTCGAGCAAAATCTATCTGATGTTATGGGTTTTGTAGCCTTTGAAATCATTAAATCTGGTGTGAAGCTAATTAATCATGAATCATGGCAGGAAGCAAAGTGTAGCTTGTTTGTGCTCCATGTGCAAATTAGATCAATGTGATGATAATGCTGTAAAAATTGTACGGGTGAATTTTGGGTACGTTTCACCACTGATCAAATTGACGACAGATGAGAAGGTTTGCTGTATCTTGGTCTGTGAACCAAATTGGCTTATAGCAGTTCAAGAGAGTGGGAAGTTGCATGTCTGGACGATGAACTTGGAATGGAGGTAAGTATCATATAACTATCCAATAGGTTGATAATTTATCATTCGCATGTTATGAAATTTCAACAAGCAGTGTTCTGGAGTTTTGTTATTGCATCATGGACTGTTATGTTATTTTGATCTTAAAACAGAAAACTTGAGAATGCTGCCATTTAGTGGTAAAACTATCATTCTGACAAGTCAAATATCTAGAATATCTGGTCAAATAACTCGAGAAAAGATCTAGCAAATTTAGAAGCACAAAGCTAGAGAATACTCTTTGGTGCCTGTTTGACATGATTTACGCTGTTATAGGGTTTTGATTTGCATATGCATTAGGCGTATCTTTTGTTTTTCTGTGTGTATATATACATGCCATTCAATTGCTTGCTTGCAAATATTAAGGTTTTATTTTCTTTTGATCTTCATTAGTTCCAGACCTATCAAATAGCCTCTTCTACGGAAGTAACTACGCATACTGATTGCCTATTCCTTCAACAGCTTATTTGGAAAGATGAAGCCTGATTCCAACCAACTTGATTTTTTTTTTTTTTTTTTTGTAACATCATCGAGTCTCTCTCAACTTATCAAATCCTTGAGACAATTAAATTTTATCTGTAATTAGCCATGAAATTTGGGAACCTAATGAAATAATTTATCACCAAAGAAAAGTAGAAAGCATGGTCGTGGTATCTCATTTCTTTTGGTAAATGATTATTTTTCTGCTCTGTTGTTTAATGCTTCATTTCTTTCTTGTCACTGTTTATAGTACAATATCTGAAGAATATGTGCTACCTTCATTTGACGATTTGCCATGTTCGATGTTGGAGCTGAAAAGAGTAACAAATGCTAACACACTTGTGATTGGTCATAATGGTATAGGCGGTTTTGGTTTATGGTAAGCTGCAATCTCACATGAGTTAGCAGTCAGTTTTTTTTTAATTTTTTTTTATTTTTTTTGGGTCTTTCGAAAACTATTTCATCATTCTATTTTTGTGAATTTGGGTAATTTGCTCTCTGTAACTCAATTGCTTTTTTAAAAATATTACAGGGATATCTCAAAGAGGGCACGTTTAGCCAGCTTCTCAGCTCCAGGCAACATAGTATTCCAAATCATTCCAGTAGGGTTTTGCAGTTTGCAGAACTATGGGATTCTCTTCACTAATAACAATGTAGAGGAAAGCTTGAAAGAGATGATGGCAAAAGATTTGTCAAAAGATGCTGCTGAAATCCCCTTTCTTATTCCTTCTGGAGAAGATGTAGCTGTTTGGCTCATGGTTTCTGCTGCTTCAGTAACAGAGGTTCAACATGATCTTCAGGGGAAGGATCATAGCATAAGACGGTGGAGGCTAGCTCTTTTAGCCAAGAACCTGGTCTTCATGGGAAGCGTGTTGGATCCCAGGTATCTAAGCTGCTGTATCTTTATTCACTAAATGCTTAAATTTTAGTTATGTCACTCGATGAAGTAGGTCAGATTGTTGTTATCTAAATAATGGCTTTCATCTTTTTAAATGGCTTATATTCTTGATCAAGTCGTCAAGCATCAGCATATTTTGTCAAATGCTAGATAACTGAGTAAAAATAAGATGTGGTAGGTATTCATATACCAAGTGTCCACCAAGAAGAATAACATCTGTTTGATTAGTTTATGGCACAATAATGTTTCTTCCCGGATGATTTTGAAGTTTTACAAGTGTTAAGGATTTTGAGAATATCCATAAACAGTAAAGATCTTTAGAATATCCAAAATGTGTAGCTTTATGGTGCTCTGTTAGTGTCTACTAATGTCTAATAAAGTTAAATGAAACATAATCAAAGGCTCAGTTGCTTCATTTTATCCACTTGAAAATGCAATCAATAATTTCCAAAAGTATGTGTATTTTGTCACGAGGCGGTTGTTATGCAGTCAAAATCATCTCTATATGACATCTAGGGCAGCTAGATGTATAGGCCGTTCAACCAGACATATGAGAAATGCTCTGTTGAGCGTCCTCTTGTTGGTTGTGGATTGAAAGAAAATGTAATTCTGGAAGGTTAAGAAGGATTCATCAGAAGTTGTCAAATCAATTTCTTGTCTTGGAAGATCTTTTATTTGATTATGTTGAGTGAACGTCTCATGACTAGATCTTTTAAATCCTGCAGGGCTTCCGTTGTAGCTGTCTCAGCTGAATATGGAATTATTGGAACATTTGCTGGTCTCTTGTACAAATGGGAGCTCTCTACTGGGAGAAAATATGCTGATATGTGTTGTTTCAAATGTAAGTCAGGCACTTTACTTTGATAAATCTATCTTGGAGTCCCTCTTTTAGTAACAGTATGTTACACGACTCTTTTTCTTGGTATCAGGTGGGAGTGTACCATGCATTGGAGTTGATGCCCGATCAGGTGCAATGGCAGTAGCTGACGATAAGCGTCATTTGTTAATATACAGACCAAGGACAGATATGATAGTGGATAGGTAGGTTCAGCAGATACGACGCCATTGTTAATCAGCGGAAGCGACTCCAACACGGCGCTACGACTCTACGAAATGTACATATCAGAACATATTTTGTTCACTCAACTCAAACTTGCCGGTCTTGACATTTCCTAATCCATCTCATGCGCCCAATGTTGTGGCACGCTTGGTATCAAATATCGACACAAAGCTGTGTCTTCTTTCAAATGGTGAAGCATTGCCTTCGTTTTCTTTTAAGAAAGAAGCAACACCTATGTTGTGATAATCCTGTCGTTTCTGAAATTTTGTGTTGAACGTGAGTCATAATCACCTCACATTATAACCTCACAAGTGTATATGTGCTCTGTACAAAATTGGTTGATCTCACTGATAAAAATGCAGCAGGAAATCACTCATCCTTAGTGGCTAACATGGTGATTCCCTTGTTGTCTATAGTTCTTTGTTGCATCGGATGAAGTTGCCTTCATTAGATACCTCAGTATTGCCTAAACATGGAATTTGTTTGGCACTTGCATGCAGTTCTACCACCATTATATTCATCCCCGCCAAAAAGGGGTCAATACCAACTCAGTAAATCTCATGTAATACCACAGTGAAACCCACATGGAAAGCACAACTAAGTAGGCAAATTAAGCAGCCTATATGCTTACGCATGAAAGTTCTGCTTCCTAGCGTTACTTTCTCCCCTACCAATCAAAAGTTTCTGCTTCATTCTAGTAACGCAAATAAAAATAATTTATTGCCATCTTAAATTACCGAAGAAGATAAATAGTATAGGAATGCAATAATCCAACTGCAAAAATGCCTCAATGTTTCAGTGAGAAACATTTAGCATAATGAAAAACTTCTCAAAAAAAAAAAAAACACGAGTTATGCCTAACAGATTTAGATCCGACAACACTAAAGTTGCAGGGAAATTTAAAGGAAATTCAGACTACCCACTCTATTTCCCTTTGGCTGCTTCAGCCGCAGCTCCGGAAGGGTTGAGCTCATCCCAAGCCTCGATCCAGGTGACCATCGCATCCGCGAGCTTAGTGAAGTAAGGGTCCACCTTCCCCAGCTTCTCCCTCACCTGCTCTGAGAGTGCAATGTAGCATTTCTGAACCGTGGTGCAATCCTTGGAGAGCTCTGCGGATTGGAAGAAAGGGATGATGTCTTCTTGCCAGAATATGCCCTTGTACTCCTTTTTCAAGTTCACGAAGGGGTTGCTCGCCTTGCTGTGCCAGATGTAGGGTAACCCTGTTTTCACTCCCAGTCCAAAGTGGTCGCAGATGACCTGCATTTATTTTATCCCCAATCAAAAAGCTTAGAACTATTAATGCAAAAAGAAAAGCACTCTAATCCTTTTAAAGACCGGAATTGACAGAAGCAAATGATCGGAAGGACTACTGACCTTCATGCACCATCCGGCCCACATATCGTCGTAGCGCCCAATGGGCTGGCCGTCGCCCATAAGCCCAAAGTACATTGCAGGTCCAATGAGCTCACGGTCGAAAGCAAGATTCATTCCACACATCGGGAATAAGGTCCCCTTGGGCACAGTAAGAACAGCATCCACATACCTGATGGAACAGGAAGGGTGACTGACTGGGAACAAAATTATTGATTTTTTTTTTTAAAACAATATCTATCCACAATGAAACCTCACCTGGTGTTCCTCTCACGAGGCTTGACGAGCTGGGTGGGAGCATCGTAGTCAGGAATGTTGAGCCAAAGGCCGTGAGAGGCGGCAGTCGGAGCACCTTCTCGGAGGCTGAAAGGATAGCCACGGACAAAGTCCGCGCCGTCTCTGTAGGGATCATACAAAGTGTTGAAGAAGTGAGGCGTGGACGGGGTGAGGAGGTTCTTTATGTGCTGCTCAAGAGCATTGATATCTTTGCCAGATGGGTCCTTAGCAACCTATTTGGTAAAGACAAGAAGAAATTAAGATCACGGAAGCAGCATAAAGAAGATCGGAATCAGAAAGCAACCAGGCCAGCTTGTCGTACAGCTTTAGTCTAATCCTTCTATGTCATCCTAGGTGCGCAGCATTGAAAAAATGGCAGGGAAGAAACATGCCCTGCACGAGAGCACGAATCTACTAAAATAAAATGAACACCCTCTAGGTCGTAGTACTCATCAACCATGAACTGGCAGATGCATAATTCATCGGTTTCAGAGCATTTCATCATGTTTAGTCTGGGAACCAAGAACTAGATCTTTTATGTTTATATCAGGGAAGGTGTCATGCTTCGTATTCTATATAGATGCGGACAAACATCACTGGCTGATTGGTTTGTTGATTACCAAACAAAATGTGGTCCTCAATTGAAGCATAACAGCTGGATCCTATTGAGTATGATGATGTTATTATTTGACCAATAATTTGTGGCAGAAATGATTAAAATAAATATTCTTTCAGTGGTTATAGAAGTCAACGTCATATGGACATGTGCACTAAAATATTTTAGAAGCTCATGCTACCATGTAGTTGGGCCAGTTAACCAGTGATTTTCTACAAAGATTTTCAGCACTACCAACCAGTGGGCCTCACATTAGTATGCATCATAATTTTATAAATTTCATTGGGTAAGCATATGCTTTGAAAGATGATAACAAACAAAAGGAGCTTACTGTATCTTTCACCCAAATAAGCAACAAAAAAAGAAGAAGAAACAACCTGGTTACACATCCTTTGCTTAATCTATTTAGATGATATATGCGAAAGAATCGAAGGAGCAAATACTGCCCACATAGAGAATCAGATGAGGAGATGTTATACATGCAGAACATGTACATTGATTTCCCAAAGGGAAACTTGCTATCCCTATGGTCTAATTAGAGTATATCTGTAAGAGTAACGTAGGACAAACAAATCAAGGAGCAGCGTAGAACAAACAAATCTAGGAATTTAGGAACATAACTTCCTATAATCCTTAAAGCACCAATAATAAAAAGAAGATAAGAAAATATACTAAATAGGATCGAACATATAGCAAAAAATCACCTAAAGATTGAATACTCAACAATATAAAGCAGTGTACCAAAAATCACTTTCAGATCTGTATAAGTTGATCCGAAATTATCAGTTACTATCAAAGAAGGCCGGCGATCTCTAACCCTTGTCAGAATCAAAATGAAAGATCTTACTCAGGATTCAAATTGCCACTAGAAAATCAACCCCCTTCCCCCCCCCCAAAAAAAAACATCAAATTTCCCACATAAAACTACTACGCACTTCATAAAAATCCCACCTTTCGCCCGGATCCCTTCCCTTTCCGCCCGAAATCACAAAAGCCAGATCCCAATTTCCCCCCAGATATACAAAAAGCCAATTTTTTTTTTTTTAAAAAAAAAAACCCAAAAAACACGAAAGATAGAGAAGTAAAAGGAGAAGGGGAGGGAAAGAGTGCAGGGGGTGGGGGGTGGGAGATGGAGAGGCACTCACGAAGCAGTCGTCGTCGATGGTGTAGATATACTTCTTCTTGGAGACCATGTAGCCGAAGCAGCGGCAGGCGGAGTCCTTGAAGGAGATGCAGGAGGCTTTGGGGCCGAGGATGCGGTTGATGTCGTTGCGGTTGTAGAGCTCGTAGTCGAAGCCCTCGGGGACCCTGATGGTCTTGGTGGGATCCCCATCCTGGACGATGATGAGGTGGTAGTGTTGGAAGAAGGGCCTCCACATCTCCAAGAAGTCCAGGTTCCGGATCGTCGGGATCACGATGTCGAGCTCGTCCTTGAGCAGCGGAGTCACGGGAACCGATGATGATCCGCCCCCCGCCATTGTCGCTTTTTCGCAGCTAGGGTTTCTCTCCCTCTCTCTTTTGCTTCGGAGTCGAAATGGAGAAAGAGGCACGAGGAAGAAGAAGAAGAAGAAGAAGAAGAAGACGAAGAGAGGAGCGTTTCTCTCCGCTGAGTGTTGGATCTGACACGAAACGAGACGGGGGAAATGAATTGGGGGGGGGGGGTTATTAAAGGGGTAGCTCGGCACGTGTTGGAACGTGCGAGGAAAAGGGTGGTGTTTGGGAAACCCCTAAAATAGGGGTGCGAATAATATTATTATTATAATAATAGGGACTCGTAACCACGTTATTAGACCCAAGAGTATTATTATTAGATGACAAGTTTTTCCATATATATTTTTTGTCTTAATTCTATTATATTTTTAATTAAATTTATTTTTTTACAAAATAAACGAAACACGTAGAATTTGTTCACTGAATATATCATAAGTCTGTAAAAAGCTCATCCTACATATTTTGATTCACTTTGTCTGCGGACAAAAACGGGTACGCTATAAAATGAAATGTGTAAGAGCATTGCCAGTTTGCTACGGCGGGCACAAAGTGTACCCTAACATTCCCCCTTTTAAAATTTCAACGGTAAATTAATTACCATCGAAAAAATAAAGGAAAAAAGAAGAAGAAGATAGAAACGTTTACTATATGCGAACAGTTCGAGGAATCATTACAGTAACGTTTACCGTACGCCAATGCCTAGGAGGGTAGGACAGAATTAACAACGTTCCCGTGTGCGCTGTTCTACGGATGAATGGTGGTGCTAATTAACGATTCTTGTACGTACGCTTCAAAACCTGGGTCATCTAACAACTTTTCCCACCTGCAAAAGGCTTTTTCGGCCCAATAACTCTTACCAAGGAACTCAGTCGACATTTAGCACCATTTAAAGTATAATAAATTACAAACTTCTATAAACAAACACTGCTATCTCCAATGCTATTTTATGAGATCAGGAATTCTAATTTGTGTATATGCGCTTTAGAAAAGAAAATTTATGCTTTTTGCTTCTCGAGTGATATCTACAATACTAGGAAGGAGAAACTGTGGCCAAGATGCCAAATTGCAGAAAAACGAACTACATAAGTTAGGAGAAATGCTAAATTTACAATTCAGAGAGGATTATAGGATTACAATCCTTAATGCAAGTATTATAATTCCAGTCTTTATAATTTTAAGTTTTTTAAAAATTTTAATAATTTAAAAAGCAATAAAACTAGTTGAGAAATATGAGCAGTTGTCCGATAAAACTATAAGATTAGGTAAAAAAATAATTGCAGGACAAGCATTGTTCATAATTTTGTAGCTTACGCATATATGAGCATAGAATATTGAGATTATATAAGGGCTTGATGATTAGTATCTCAAGTTTAAAGCTCAACAGATTTATATATTTAGTTAACTTTATTTTTTTTTTAAAACAAAGAATAAAACGAATAATTTACTATTTTTTTAAAAAAAAAACAAATTGCAGCTTAATTTGGTCAAGAATTGTGAACCAACTGGGCCAAGGTTGGAAGTGACAGGCGCAACGCGAAGTCCCTCAAAAGTCAAAATAATTGCTTCATCTCTTCCCATTTGATTCCACCACCGAACGAGACGGAGAAAATGATTAAAAAGTAAGGAAAAGGTCATTAGGGAACAAACGACTTGGGCCCACATGCATGACGGATTCAAAATTTTCCGACGTGGCACTTCTCTAATGGTCCGGTCCGAACAACTGTGTTGTACTAGCTATTGAACGGTGAGTGTTTAATACATAAAATAAAATAAATAAATAAATAAATGGCACCGCACTAGGTTCACGCAACTGGGTGGGTACGCGCACATGCTTTTCACACGATCCAGCTATCATTATTCATACACTGGTTGTCGTATGAGACCAAGCAAGGAGGTTAGACGTTTGCAGAGCTGCGTCGGTGGGTCGTAAATGGATCGGATCTGTTTTTTAATAATCTTATTATTATTCGAACCGTAATGAATAGACCAAACGGGTATACGAATTTACTAAGTTTTGGATCTTGTTTTAAGATCAAAACCCGATAATTCGGGCCGGGATGTTGACATTAATTCGGTTGAGAAAGCATAATTAAACAGCACGCAGTTGACCGACCATTTGCTATTTGGCACTCTGCAAGACCAATGTATGGTAATCGTACAGGTTATTTGCACATATTAATAACTCCATATATTAAGCAATAGGGGACTAATGGGCCCCAAATACAAGAACTAAGCCTGCGCTAGATTAGCAGGCCCAACTCAGGATGAAGGACACCTCCTGGGTTGGGCTCGAATTGGGCCTGTGACAAAACCCATTCATAGGAAGCGGCGCACTACTTAATTTAGGGTGAATGTGACACCTCATAAAAAGATCTTTTATAGGGAATTGGGCTGGAATATTATTAATAGTATTTGAGCTTTTTTGCTATCGAGTTTTTAATTCTTGAATGAAAAATTGTGCGGTTAGGATGATAGTGGTCTCCTGGGGTTTAATGGTGGTCCCTCTAGGGTTGACTGGGTAGTTGGTTGAATAGTATGATTTAAAATGTAGAATTGATTAAAGTGTAAATCTAACGGCTAAAAAATCAATAGCAAAAAAGTCCGAATACTATTAATAGTATTCCAGCTCAACTCCTTATATAGGGAGCTCCAATATATAAATTTGTCGTCCCAGTGAAATTACACGAAGATTCTACAGTCGAAAACACTGTTTGGTAGCTAAGAAGAACCCGAGGTTTCAAGCCTCTCATGGTGGTACACGTGACCCTTAATTTTAACTGTTACGAAAATCGTCAGTGAACTGGGGTGTGTGCGGGTGTGATTGTTTTGCTGATCCGTTGTTCTGATAATGCATCTTGCAGGAATTCGCCAGTTGAACTGACATTTAGTATTGTTTTGATCTGCAAACAAGTTCGAATGCAATTATATTTACAGGCTTTGTTGGAGCGGCGAATGATACTTTCTCTCATTGATCAACCAATTCTGAATACAAAAAAAGCATCATATTTCCTTTCCTCTCCACCAGTTGTTAGTAGACCTATTTCATTCTCTATCTCTAGACACATGTGACACACTCTCTTTACAAACAGACATTAGTAACTAAACGAGATGCTAATTAAGCATGCTGGCCTAACGGGCAGGTCTAATCCTTCATTCAGCCAAACTGCGGAGAGACAGAAGCAATCTCGTTCTATCTTTGTTAGTAAATCTCCCTATCTCTTGTGTACAAAATACAGGCTCGATCAGTACTCCGAAACTCGGATATGGAGCCCATTGGGAGCCTCTACCCTTGGAAATTTCAGTATAGTATCCCCTCCAACTTCTTCCCATCTGCAACAGGGGGGAAAAAAAAAGCGTGCTAATGTCAATGCTACATCAAAAAATATTCATTCGCAAGTTATGTTCTTAAGACACTAAAGATCCTTTTTCCTTTTGTAAGTAAATAAGCAATTGAAGATCGAAGGTAAGAAAACAAACCTGTATCTAGTCACAAAGTAGTGAAGGAACGTCGCAATCTCTGCAGTCCCCAGTTCTTTCCCTGGGCAAAGCCTACCTCCTCCGCCAAACATCATGAAGTGTTGATGGGATTCCAAGCTTTTGTCCTAATAATTATGGGGATTGCATATGATTAATTGGAGATTCTAAACTGACAAAATATATGAACTAATTCATAGAAAGGCATGCACGATTTGGAATTTTAAGTATGACTCTTACTCACCAGCCATCTCCATGGATTGAAGGCTAAGGGATCAGGATACAAATAGGGGTCATAGTTGATCTCTCGCGTGTAGACGTAAATTCTCCAACTTTTTGGAATTATATAACCTAAAACAAAAAGAAGATGCATGTATGATATTAGAATTCCTACCCTTTTGTTGATGAAACAGGGTTATACCTATTTGATACTCTTTTTGTTTCATTCCTCTTTTTCTGTTTATTTGAACTTCAGCAAGATTTTTCGTCTTTCAAGCACTACCTACCTTTCATTTCTACATCTTGGGTTGT
Source organism: Puya raimondii (assembly GCA_016920855.1). Taxonomy (NCBI): domain Eukaryota; kingdom Viridiplantae; phylum Streptophyta; class Magnoliopsida; order Poales; family Bromeliaceae; genus Puya; species Puya raimondii. The sequence continues at coordinate 1,014,833 of JABWPP010000047.1, forward strand.
TTTCCTAAGCACTCCGTTAACAACTGTCGCTATCCTTAGAGTCTCGAAAATCACCTGCCATAGAAAGAGCATTTGAACCGTTAGGACTCCGCTCGAATCGCTTGATCTCAAAGGAAAATCATAGCGGTGCGACCAACTTACCGCACGAGTGAAATTCATAGACTTGTAGTCGTTCCAGTCTATTCCGCAATCAGATGATTTCCCCTTCCGAATACTCAAATGCTCTTTCTGCAATTCATAAAAGCAAAAGAAAAAAACATTAGACTTTGCGCAAATTAAGGAACTGGAAATTATCTTTACTTGAATTGTACCAGAGTGATTTCTTACCCTTAGTTCTTCGAGAGCCTTCGGATGGTCATAGAGGTACTTAACAGCCATCATCGAAGTTGTAGAGACAGTTTCGTAACCGGAATACACGAGGGCGATGATCACGTCAATGATTTGCTCATCTGAGAGCTTCAGTTTCGCATTCTCATCGATCGTCAAAAGGGAGTCCAACATGTCATTGTGAGAGCACCGAGAGGCTCGCCTTTCCTCTATTATATCCCTCAACATGCCCACAAGTTTCTTCCTCGCCTGCACGAAGATTAATCCGTCAGCAATATATTCAAAACCACAAAGCCAATGTTCAAATTCAAGCGCCCGAGGGTTAAACTTTACCTGGAATCCGCTGTGGTAGTTTGTGCCCGGGAAGTTGATGGGCAAGGAGAGAGTGCCGATAACGAGTTTGAATAACTCCGTCTTCAGGGCTTCAGACAGTGGGCCAGCTTCTATGCTTGCTATCTGCTTCAACGCAGAAAGCAAAGCCATCTGTACAAAATCAACAGAAATTTGTTTCAATTTGAATTCAAAAGTGGTAGTCTCAAAGGTAACTCAGAACAACTTGTGCTGAAAACTAGAGCAGATTATTGTTGTCAGTAAACCCAAATCGTTAGTTAATTGAGGCTATGAAGCTAAATGCATACTTTTTCTGAACTAACTAGCTGAGGATCTCATTCATTCATCATGTAAACTGAGAATACAAAACTCATTCATCAGATTCTCGCAGAGTAAATTGAAGACGACAAAATAAAAATAAAAAGTTCATCCGGGAAAGTTGTAATAATTTTACCTCCTTGGTTTTCTCCTGGATGTCAATGAGCTTGCCACTCCAGTTGCTGAGGTGGCACCTCATGAACTCGTCGATCTTGGGGAGGAGTTGGTCTCTGATCATGGGGGGATGGATGAGGGCTAGCATGGCACCCCTCATGGCCTTGTGAAGAGGGCCATGCACTGCAGCTATGTTGTTCTTCCCCAGTATATCCAGCATGGATTGTGGATACCCAGGAACAAATCCCTTCCCCTCGTTCATAAGAATGTATCTGTTCACCTCAGGATCCATGCATACCACTGTCGGGCACCCCAATATGTGGGATTTAAAGAGACTTCCATACCTGTTATCATTTAGGGGGAAAAAAAAGAAGAGGAGCAATATTAGTGCAAAAATATTATTAAGGAGGATTTTTTTTCCATGCTAATTATCAGAAAACCACCTCAAAAAAAGATCAACAAGTTCTTAAAATAGAAGTGTTGAGGACCACAGAGAAAGAGAGAGCTCAGGGAAAAGGGAGGATAAAAAGGAGAGCAATGCAATATCAATACTAGCAAGTACTTTGAAAAAACTCCAGCTTGTAAAAGTGAGGATGGGCGACCTTTTAGCAGACATGATAGTTGAGCTCAGACAACTTTAGAGCGCTAATCACTTTCCAGCAAAAGCGACTGAGTTGATAAAAAAGAATAATAATAAAAGTAGTAATTTTTAGTCTCTGAAGATGCCTCATCCCATATAAGAATCATCTGGCAATTAACATTGATAAGAAGGACAACCCAAAAGCTATCCAATTTCCAAAGAAATAACCATTCTAGGAAGGAGGAGGGATAAGTAAACTGGTACTCATATTCTTTAATTCCCAAGTGCATGTTGTATGCCAAAAAAAAAAAAAAAAAAAAAAATCTGAAGAAGACTATACTATACTAAAAGAAGAAAAAGGAAAGGGAAAAAAAAACATAACAGAGGAATCAAAAGGCATAATTTTTAACTGTTGAGGAAGTTCCTTGCCTATAGACATAAGGAAAAGAAATTTGATAAACGCTAGAAAAGAAGAAGAGTAATAAAAAAGAAGAGGTGAGCAGGTGATCAAATGAGATTAAAAATCCATCTCACCTAAGTCTCTGGTTCTTCATGAAGCTCGGCCCCTGCTTCAAAAACTCCGTAGTCTCTCCGAAGAGAGGCCACCCCATGGTCCCTGGAGGGAGGCCCTTCTTTCTATACCTCACCTCATTCCACCTGAGCAAGCCACTGCACACCACAAGGATTCCCAATGCCAAACCGAGTACCAGAACAAAGAGCACCATCTCTCTTCTCTTCTCTTCTCTTCTCTTCTCTTCTCTTCTCTTCTCTTCTCTCTCTTCTCTACAAGGAGGAGGAGGAGGAGGAGGAGGAGGAGGAGGAGGAGGAGCTCCCTTAAGAAGGAACGAGATAGGTGGTGGTGCTACTCCTGCTCTCCTCCCTGCTTTGGTTTCTATGGCTCCCTCTCTCTCAATATATATAGCCCACCCACCAGGCGCCTCACGAGAGCTGTTACCTGTTCTAGTGAAAACACCCACTCGATCTTCAGCAGTCCACAACAGTTAAATAAAAAAAAAAATAAAAAAAAAACAAAAAACAAAGGCATCTCCCTCCAGGGAAAAGCTTTGACCAGAGTGCCCCCCAAGGAGTCAAGGTTCCAACATGGCACCACATGGAACCATCAAATCTCTAACACTGAGCCCAAATCTATGCCATGCATGGTCAAATAGTTAGTTAGAAAGAGAAATAAGGGTGAGAAAAGCATCTTCTTCAAATGGGCGCCTATATATGTATTATTGTTTTTTTTTTTTTAAAGATAAGATGGAACTTTGTTTGGTACATCACATGACAGTTATTAGAACATAAAAGGGGCATTGCTCTTTTTATATTATGGTTGGGGGAGGGGTGGGGGGGGGGGGGAATTGAGATGCTTATTAATTAATTACCTTGAGCCCTTCAACAATAGACTTTGGAGCATTGAGACGCGGGGAGGAATAAAGTTTATGTTGTTCTGCTGTATGTACTTCAGAGAATTACTGATCGGTCAGTATTGTTATTTTATTTTTAACATAGAACGCTCGATGATATCTCAAAATGCTAGTATATATAATAATAATACTAATAATTTATTAATAATTATTTTAAAATATTATTAAACATTATTATTTATTTAGAATTAATAATAATAAATAAAAGGGTAGTTTGAGGTGGCACATGGGCACCACCCGTGTCAAGAGGAGCAGCAACAAAAGAAACCAGGCCTTCACATGCCTGTCAAGTGGATCTGCTTATCCCGTTAGGTATACTCTGGCATCCCACCTTTTGGATGCATGTGGATGGGGAGGGGATAAATAAACCTGGGTCCCTGTGGAATAACAACATAATTCCTTTATTAATTCTTTTTGCTTGTGTGCAGATTTAATTCTTGAATTTTATCTAAGAAAATGCCTGCAGAGTTGCTCCTGAAATTTGTGTTCTATATATAAGGAGGTATTTATGGATTATTTTGTGCCGGAGAAAATGGATATATATTCAAAAATATCCCGGAGGTTTTCCTCCTTTCCATTTATGTGTTATTATGTATATATAAGAAGATGACTAATTATAAAACTACTTAGTTGCATTTGTAGAACATTTCTGCTCTTAAGTTTTCATAAAGATTGCTTAATTTTACCGATTTAGTTACGTAAGGATCCATACTGTTTAGCTTTGTTGATCGTCGGACTTACAACAGTTCATCCATTGTCTGTTTCTGCTAGGTGATCTTTTTTAATCTATGAAATATGATCATGCTGCAAAATATTCAAGAATTGAATTCATTGTCTAGCTTTGAAGGGTCATTTGGAGAAATAGAAATTTAAAAGCATTCAAAGAGGAGATGATGCCAAAAAAATAAGTATTTTTTTGTGAGTAATAATGTGTTTACAAACAAATTCTTGGTGATGTATTCTTACGTACAAGTCTAGAAATTGTAGTTAATTACTGCTCTCCCTCATAAAACAACATCATGAAGACTTTTATGGCCTAGGAAACTGTGTAGATTGCATTTTTGTGAGCTTTTTGACTTTTGGGTGAGGGGGACTTGTTGTCTCCAAGTGGAAGAGAAAAGTGGACTGGATTGCGACTTGTAAGGGAGGAATGGTCCAAAGAAGATCCTTGGAAAGTGATTTGACGCCCTGATGCAGCTGCATTTCCCTCCCCACCCTAAAAAGAAAGAAAGAAAGAAAGAAAGGTAAAAAAAAAAAAAATCTCCCTAATAATAATTATTATTATATATAATAACATAGATTTATTAATATTATTTTAATTTAAAATTAAGATATTATTCTTACTTAGAGCTTACGCTGTCACAGAGGTCAAAATATAATTGATTTGATACATATTCTGCGAAGCATGCATGTTTGCGTTAAAGTTGAATTGATCTGATTCATTAATTTTCTATATATACATATTTGTTAGCGAAAAAATATTCTTTCTTTTCCCTTCTATGTGCTTGCTTTTTTTTTTGTTAATAGATCATCAATGCATTAATTCAATTGCTCCAATATTTTTTAATTTTTTTGAGAGAAAGGTAGCATGCGGTACCGCTTCGTTTATTTTTTTTTTAGAAATAAACTTAGCTGGAAATGTGAATCAATTAGGATTCGAACTTGGGACCTCGAATACCAACCACCAAGTCCTTTGCCACTTGCACTAGGGACGGTCGGTCAATTGCTCCAATATTAGAGCGATATATTACTCCTTTCTCTCTCTCTCTCTCTCTCGACCCTCCATGAATGCATGAGAGAGAGAGAGAGAGAGAGAGGGAGAGGGAGAGAGTAATTACGAGGGGATGTGCATGGGAATGTGATAAGGGGGATGGTTGTTGGGATCCATGAAAGCACATGATGCAATAGAGAGGGGTTGGGAGTAGAGACTCGAGAGTCGTAGAAGCAGTCGTAGTGGGTAGCTCTTTTACTACAACGTAATAGATGCATATATAGCTAGGTTGGCGGAAAAGAGCAAGCCTAGTCATGCATGTAGGGGGTAATATAGCCCCATTTATTGTGACACCTCTTTGGCTCCATTATTAAATGTTATACGTAACGTAAGTTGAAGCCACATGCGCTGCGCAAAGTAATAATTCATGTACCACACAACTACACAAGGGTCTTTAGTAATTACTGGTTCGAGCCTCTACTTCTATGCAGATGCTGATCAAATTAAGTTCCAGTGGCTTCTCATAAAATCCTCATAGCAAGTTTGTTAGAAGTTGAGAATTTATGGTTGAAGTTTTAATTTTACAAGCTAATTATTTCAGCTTTCTCTGCACTCGTCTTCCGCTTCTTAATAAATTATCTATATAACAAAATAGCTACAATACGAGCACTCCTGTTTTCACCATTTAGGTTTTGGGTGCTAGTGAGAGAAAAAAGAAAAAGAAAATGAAAAAGAAAAAGCTTTTTCGGATTAAGGATTACTTTAGGCACTTGATTAATTACACCCAACAATCCATTCAGTGTACGAATAGAAAACAATTTAGCAATAAGTTAGATCACAATTTTTCAATAGAGACAACAATAAGTTTAGAATAAGTTTAACAGACACTTAATTTGTCGTAAGTTTAGAAGATCTAGTAGAGTGCATGTGACCAAAAATAGAACAATGATGGCTTACCCGATTTTTCCTTGTGAATGATTACCGACCGCGATTAGACTTTGATACATCCTAATCAAGCTGCCCTAACCTAATTTTGGCCTACCATGATGTACTCTTCGATATACACATTTTTATTATGCTAAAAAGAATAGTCAATCAAAGTTAAAACATATATATGAATCATGTATATAATTTTGGAGTAGAGATAATGACAAAAAGTTATCCACGAGGACAATTGGTTGCAATTAGTTGATCAGAAATTTTCTAAAGTAATATTTCAGTCTAATAATACGGTAATTTTTTATAGAGATCGGTAATCGGAGAGTCGTCATTTTCTTTTATTTTTTATCTGGCCGTAATAATAATGATGATGATAATGGCTCCAGTTGGATTGGATACAGTATAAGTACATGCATGGGAGATTGGATTCCATCCGTACGTACGCGGGTGCTTTGGACCGAGGAAATGATCTGATATTATCACATCTCCACTCATCCTGAGCACGCCAAGCCCTGTACCGGACTAGGGTGCAAGTGGAAAATGGAGAGGGAGGTTATCAGATTCTCTGGATGGAGACGAAGACGGAGAGGGAAAGATCAAAAGAGAGTAAGCAGGGGAGTGGATGTACACGCACGAGCGGGGAATGTCTAGACTCTAGCGTGTAGCCAACCCCGCATGCTTTAGTTTCATACCCGAATATTAATATATTATCAAAAAATATATAAAAATATTATATAATATCATATTGGATCATAAAATATATCAATATTAATATGACATTTAAAGAGATGTCCATCAATCAAATCGCTTTGCACGAGGGCCTCTTCCTTGTCCTCTTCTACCCAGATCACTGTAGCCCCCCAACCCCATGTGGGGGCGCCGATCCTTTTCTCTAACTTAAATGCTTTCACATATATAAAATAGGGTTAATTGCATACATGTCCCCGCAAACATAGTGAATAGCAGAAATATTCCTGCAAAGTCCAACTTTCATTAGTTATTCCTGCAAAAATCGTAATGTATGCAGATATGTCCCTACCGTCAGTCACCGTTAGAAAATTTTAGTTAACCACAGTTAAAATGCTTAACTATGGTTAATTAATAAGTTGAAATTATATTTTTGTCCCTCTCCATCTTCCTCACCCTCTCCATCTTCCTCATCCTCATCCGCCCCCCCGGCCCCCCCCTCCGCCTCCTCCCCGCCGCCGCCCCCTCCGCCTCCCCGCCGCCCTCTTTCTCTACTTCTCCTCTCCCCGTCGCCCTCATCCGCCCCCCCCCTCCTCGGCCCCTCCTCCGCCGCCGCCGCCGCCTCCCCGCCGCCCTCGTCCGCCCGCTCCGCCCTCGTCCGCCCGCTCCGCCGTCCGCGGGGAAGCGGGAGCCCCGCCGCGCGCCGCCGCCGCCTCTTTCTTCTTCCTCGTATCCTCATTTTGGAGGGACATATTTGTGAGGGCAAAACGGTCATTTCACATCCCTACTGTTAAAAAATAAACAAATTTCAAACGGCAACAAACCAGAGGGACATATCTGCATACATTACGACTTTTGTAGGGATAACTAATGAAAGTTGGACTTTACAGGGATATTTCTGATATTCACTATGTTTGTGGGGACCTGTATGAAATTAACCCTATAAAATATATTGCCAGAAAATTTTTATTTTAATGACAATTTTTTGAAAAAAAATATATTTTATCGTTTCATAATTGTATAAAATTTTAGATAATGCTCAAGCACGCCAATAACAATTGTCATTTATATTGAATACTTTAGCTAAAAAGCTCTATTATTCCTTTTGATAAATTCAACATACCCTAGTCGAAAATTGAATATACTAAAATTTATCGCTCTCTTTTTTTTTATTATTATTATTATATTTTAAGTTGTTTATAGAATCCTTACCTCAAAATTCTTCCGTTGCCTGCAAATTCGATCGGTATCGGTTTCAAAATTTCTTTTTCAAAATTAATATCCATGAAAAGTACATGACCTATATAAGATCTACCGCTGGTGTAGACAGGGAGATACAAACAATCACTTTACTATCTAACCTCTCCGATGAAGCAGATAACTGCCACTTTCTTATTGTCAATTCCAGTGTTAACCCGTGACTAGCAATTCCTATGTATGAGAATCCAAAAGTTGGTTTTGTCTAGAAGGGCCTCATTTACATGTAAAACCCTGTAAATTTCCCATTCGAAAATGTGATTTTACAAATTAAACTAATATTAGCATGACCTTTAAAATTACACTTCTCTAGAAAACAACCCGTATCCTGACACTCTTTTGTAAGAAATTATTATCTACTCGAAATGTTAATAATACAGGAGCTATCAAGAAGGAGAAGCAAATATATATGGCTTTAAACTCAAGTCAAAAGAGCCCATGACAAGACGCAGTTTGCAATTTTCTGCTACTATTACAGCGGTTCGAATTGGTGCCGCATTGTACGCGTCGAACGCCACATTTGAGTCTCGCAGTATTGCAGTGGAAGACGATGCTCCATCTCTCCGCCACTGACAGAGACAGAGACGCATTTGGATTCTCCAATGAGAAGTCATTTTCTCGTCGCGCCAAGTGGCCAAATTACCACATTTCCAGGTCATCCTTGGCCGCTACACTAATTAAGATTTTCTGACCCCAATCGCAATCAAGCCCCAATCATAACATTAATCGGGTCGCTAGAGGGAGAGGTTTCAATTCAATTAAGCGGATGGGGTCTCTAAAGACTGTGGGACCCACGGGGATTGGGCTCGGACCCGTGAAAGGGACGTAACGGAGCCACTGCACGATGGGAATGTTAGGCTCTAGCATGCACACGAGGGCAAGCACAGCTGAGGAGAGGGCGATCCTCCGGGTCACCCCCACTATGTTGTTTTCATGCCACTCAAAAAGTCCATCTAGCTCTACTTCTTAGAAAATAATAATTGAATACCATATATTTATATATAAGACACTTCAAAAAAATTAAGTCCATAAAAAAATGATTTAACTTTTACACTTTATATATATTGATGATGAATTGACGTATACAAAGAGAGTTTTGATAGACTCTAAAATGCTATATAACATATATATATATATATATATATATATATATATATAGAATCCAGCTACTATCCTTTTAGAAGGATGGGAGCCTTCGTTCTTCTAAGTTTTCTACCGTTCGGATGAAAAGATGTGCAGCTAGGATGAGAGAAAGAGAGAGAGAGAGAGATTTATTGTTGATACATTAATATTATAGTGGAGATTCTTTTTGAGGACAGAAGAGCAATTCTCTGGTGCATAGGACGGTGTGGGCAGTGAGAGTACTGTGGTACGGGTGGGGGCGGAGAAGGGGATGGTGTGGAAGAAGACAAAGCGGAGGTAGCGTAGATACGTGTGCACGAGGGAGGAAGGAATGTCCACCCACGTCACACACACACACGCACGCACGCGCGCACACACACGCGCGCTCTCTCTCTTTCTTCAATTCCCGGCCCGTAAATAAATTAAGAAAAAAAAAGGAGGGGGTGGGTGCGGGTGTTGGGGCCCACACCAACCTGTCCAACAGAGCCCATTTGGATTCTCTTGTCTTTGTTCGCCTTTTCCCTGCCCACGTGAGCACATCCCCACAGTTCCGCATCTTCTATATAATAATAATAACTAGTTTTTATTTTTAATTAATGAGAGGGGATAAATCATAAATGGGAGAGAACAAGTGCCAACTACCGAATTATTGCGAGTGTTTTAAATGTAAAAGGAGCTTGCTTTTCTCTTTTTAAAAAACTACCATCTTTGTACTTTATCACAATTTTTTTTTTGTGCGCATGAAAATTCACCATTTACGTACCTAGAATATATGTATCTAGTGATGTAACTATACATACTTCTACCAACTGTCTCTAGCGCAAGTGGCAAAAGGCTTAGTGGTTGGTACCCGAGATCCCGAGTTCGAATCCTAATTGATTCATATTTCTAACTAAATTTATTTCTAGAAAGAAATAAACGAAGCGGGTAAAGGACATGTATAGTTAAACCACCCTAATGCTCCTCCTATTTCTTTGATCGCTGGATAGAATTTCGCCCACCTATTCATATAAGACTAAAATTAATTTTGACAAGTGCCACCCATAAAACTAAAAAAAAAAATTATGTATAAAAGTACTATTAATTTTAAAAATATCATTGAGGGTTCAAATGACTCTAAAATTTATGACGTAAAAAAATGTGGTTTACACATTTATTTTAATAAAAAAAAAGTGTATACAGTTAATAATTTTGTACACATAATCCTTTCAAATATTATTGGTTTATATTCAACAAATTAAATTTTAAAATCATTGAAAGGTTTAAAAGTAGAAAGATTCCTTTTTAAACTTTATCAACAAAATTATTATTTTTTTTTAAAAAAAGAAAACCACAACCAAGGGGCGGTGGGCCATTTCACTGTTTAATTGAGAGGAGAGAGAAATCACTGTGCACCAAAGATGACAAAATAAAGGCCACACTCGTATTGCAGTACGGATAAGGGTGGGGGATGGTGGCAGAGACCGCTTTGCTGGTCACACGTGCGGCTGCTCAGCCTCGATTTGCTCCCCCACCCCCACGAGGGAGGGCCGAGACAAAATATTCAGGACAATATTAAGATCCATCTAATATTAATAAATAAAATAAAATTAATATATATATATATATATATTTTATATTTTTTTTTGATGAAACTGTAAAATATCACCGACCGTCCTTAGCGCAAGTGCCAAAGGGCTTGGTGGTTGGTACCCGAGGTCCCGAATTCGAATCCTAGTTGATTCACATTTCCAACTAAATTTATTTTTAAACGAAATAAAACGAAGCGGGTAGCGTGCTACTTTTCTTTCAAAAAAAAGAAACTGTAAAATATCTCTCATAATTTTTAAACAAAGTCTCAATAAAGGATAGTGCTAGCTTTGCCTAGGCCTAGAGGTTACCTACAATGAAAAATACATTTTTTATAAATAAATCTCATAAAATATTACAAATAATATGTGACACTTAATTTTTTTATTTATATTCATAATATCAATAATACATAAAAAAAAATGGTTGAGAATTTCTTATAAGAGTAAGACTAAGAGAACCGGAAAATGCTACTCAAAAGCTTTGAGATCATCCTTCCTACATAAATAAAAGTGTGTTCCTACATAAATAAAAGCGTCTGACATGCACCTACGTGAATAAAACGGAGGAGCTATTTCCTAGATAAGGTAATATTAATTTCCTCCGAGCCCAACTCCCTATGCTTTTGTGATATTGTTGCTACTTGCTGTAACTTACTTTTCCCATAGGGAAATTAATTCCCTATATATGAGACCAAATTTCAATATATAGCTCTCTCTCTCTCTCTCTCTCTCTCTCTCTCTCTCTCTCTCTCTCTCTCTCTCTCTCTCTCTCTCTTTATTTTTAAAATACTTTTATTGTGAGCAACTACAATTAATTTGTTATTCGAGATCTTATATAGTAAGTCAGGAATTTAAGCCTCTGAGTATGCAGCAAGAGCCAATTTGACAAAGATTTGATTGATATAGATGTTGCATGTAAGGTTCTCCTAGTCATACAAGAGAAACGCTACAGATGCAACCAACCTAACACGGATTTATTTGGTGACGATTTCTTTCCAGCTAAGACCAAAACCTGACTCCGTATCTCCAAACGATCAGACAAACCAATTCTTGAATAAATGTGACTGAAGCAAACAAAGTGCTTAGACTACTGAATTTAAGCAGAGACTACCGAATTTAAGCAGTTAAAATCAACCGGAGCTCGATTCAAAGGCGAAGCATACCTGACAATGTCTGTGAAAACATGGACCCGGATCCAACTTTCCAGCATTAGATCTAATATGGGTCAACTGGAGCAAGTTAGAGAAGCTAATAGACTCGGATCTAACCCGACCAACTTGAATCTCCATCATTCAACTCACCTGATAGGGCACACATGGATTACTCTGTTAGATATATTGACATAAATCTCAATGACAGCTTATTAATCATGTGACAGAGGAGATATTAGATTGGTATGGAGATCTGCTTTATTAGTTCCAATTGAAGCCACAGAAGGCTCAATAATAGGTAAGTTCAATTTAGTAGATACTGCAAAGTTGTAAATGTAAATTAATATTAATAATTGGCTATCAGAGGTGGGGAAAAAAAGAAAGGAAAAGACACAAGTTTCTCATCCAATAATTTACTTTATTTATCCCAACTATTTCTCTATTCCAAGCAGCAGTTTCATGGTTGATTAATTGTTATGCACTAATGTTAGAGCATCAACTATAAGAAAGGATAAATTTGCAAATATTGCAGTCATAAAAATATATGTGACACTCTTAAGATTTGGAATAGTTTTATATAAGATATAATAGGATTAAACCTCTTAATCCGGGTATAGCATTTTGGGTGGTGACTAGGCTCAAAAAAGTTAAGAGGATTAAGCGTGTCAGGGCTAGAGTAGTTATAGGATGAGTGACCCCTGGGAAGCGGGGCGTCGGAGTACAACTATGAGAACTATTTGCAAATCAAAGCTTACATAGTTTTCATGCATTGCAATTTCAATAATCTTAAAATATAGATAGGATGCCCAATTGTGCAACTTTTCAAGAATTTACAGGTAACAAGAAAATAACATATAAAAAAAAATTACATGAAAGTGCACACTTTTTTGTTTTCAAATAAGGAATCTAAATTTAGAATGCATTGCCCAATCAAAGAAGAGGAACCAAAATTGCATGTACGCAACTTCATAAAAAGGCGAAACTACGGCATGTTAAACATTGCAATGCTTCCAACCAACATGTTGCCAGAAGATCCTAAAGCCAGTTTGGCTCCACTGTAATCCTTCACGCCCCCACCCATGTGTTTTAGGTCCCAACAGTGTCCCTTTGATTGTCTACTCTTGCTCCTTACTAAAATCAAGGTTATTTATTTATTTTTCTTTTATTCTTCTTTAATTCTCCAACTTTCACTCTTTCCCTGATAGTACTGGGGACACTCTTGATTAAAAGCTGAGCTTGAATCATGTGATCTCATGTCCCAAAATAGGTTGGTTGGGGAGCCTGAGTGGGTGGGGCACCATGAGAGGCCAAAAGGGGGGATATTATACCCCTTACATCAAAGCTCTTTTGAAATCAACCGTCAAGCTCATATGAGTTAGGTTTTGGTTCGAGATTGGCTAATCCTGAGCCGATGGTTACTCATTCTTCTCCTATCTTACATAAAGAATCCGAGGTCTCGGGATGACGATTTCTATATGTAGGAGTAGAAAGAATACTAACAACCGAGTAATCACAATATCATCCAGCTCCTTATAATCCAAGCCAAATCAAATTCTTTTGTCGATCCTGTTTCTTTCCCTTAAAGCATGAAATATTTTAAGAGGAATCAAAAAGGTATGGCCGACGTAATTCTATTGTTAGTTTTCTCTGGGCCTATTGTAGTAGCCTAATGCATTCCAATCACATAAGCCATGTGAAACCCACAGCTGAAGCAAAATGACACTGAAACAACACATCATTTTCTTTCAAAGAAAAGGACCACATTGTAAGTCCAAAATCAGCAATTCTGAGGCTAATTATAAAACAAGAATCAGGGGAGGGTAGTACTAACTACCCGCATTATCTCTTGTGATCAAACAAAAGTCCCAGTACATTATAAAATTTGTTCGTACCTAAGAATCCCTAAATTGCGGTAAAAGTTGGACCGATCTCCAGGACAAGGCTAGCCCTTCACCTGCTCAATTGTCCTCATTCATCTTACCACGGATGATCAATTCTTAGCATCATCTAAACTATAACAGCAAAATGTTCCACGAATCACTAGGTAAGTCAAACTTTGGCCTCGATCCCGGGATATGTTCCTTTCTTTCAAATATTTAGTAATTTATTCTAAAATGTCCAAGAGAAAAGCCAAACCCGTTATTTTAGGGATAGAATGAAATAAGGCCGCGGTTTCTGCTTGTTTGAATTTGATGCTTCTTTCAGAAATTAGACTCACCACTGCACTGCACAATTCCTAATGCTACAAATTATAGACTACTTGGACAGCTATTAATCACGCAAAATTACAATGCCGCAGAACAAACAAACAACCCTACTCTACCCCAAAGTAGAGGAAGAAAATTGGAAAAAATTTGACCGACATGCCGCCGACTCCATCCGAAGTATACAATCAACCCATATAAACTAATAAAATTGACCCATGTAAACACAATCTACGAGTAATTCAAGAGCAGTTGATGAAATATATAGGCGGTAGACTCCAATATACTTTTGCAAATTGTCCAGGCCTTGTCAATTCAATCTGACCGAGAACTACCGGTAATTATTAGGTAAAATCATGTCGAATCACAAACAGTGTTATGTAATCAATTTGTAGATTCAACGATAGATAATACATTGTCGCGTAAAAAAACTGCAGAGCATGTTACACCTATTCGAATGGAAGCCCTAAGTTGATGAATTATGCCGAGCAAAAAATATGGTCTAATAATCTGTAGGTAACAACATTGCAAGCATCCACAACTCACTAACATGAGCTCGTTAACAAAATCACTGTAAACATTCGAGGGTTTTTGGTATCAGCGAATAAGAATAAGCATAAAATAGAGAAGAAATTCACCAAATTTTGAGGGAAAGAACATGAGCATTCGAGAAGAAAAAGAATCGCAGGATAAATTCAGAAGGGAAGGGGAGAAAAAAAAAAAAAAAAAAAAAAAAAAAAAAAAAAAGGGTTTAGGACCTTCGTTTTCGGAGTGAGAGGGGGGACCTTAGACGCCGGAGAACGAGACTTCCATGAGAAGGTGGAGGTGCGGAGGGACGGGACAGTTCCCTAGTTTATTTCCCGGCAGCTCTCATAAGTCGGCGGCGAAGCATCTGAAATTTTCCGCTTGTCGGGAATACGGCAACGAAGCACTTACGTTTGCCGACTTTTTAGTTTCTGTGGGAAGTCGGTGACGAATCGCTGTTATGTAGCGGATATGCGGCATCTGCGTTTCCAAAGTCGGCGGTGGAACCCGTTGCCTTGCAGAAACTCCTTTTCTTGGCTTCTACTGTAGATTTTGATAATAACACTATATTGCAAACACTTGATGTGATTTCTGTGTTTTGTGAGATTGGTGGCTTCATCGTGATTTTTTTGGATTGGCTGAACATAAAATATTACCATAAGTTAAGAGCAGTGAGTTTTAAATTTTTTAAGGTTATTATTATTTTTTGTTATCGTCTATTTTGATAGAAGTCCACTTGTTTGAAAGTAAGATCCTGTCTTTTTTTTTGTTGATTAGTAAAATTCAATAACAATATAAATAACTTTTTAGCACTTTCAGTATTTATTTTATCACCAATCACTTTATTCTAACATCTTTAGAAGATTAGGATAAATTTTAGAGAAGGAATGCTACCTATACACCTCACATGTAGGTGTAAAATTTACATTAGCCTTCCAGAGTTTAGGATTTATTCACTTATTAATTTTTTTAAAATGCTAAAAGTTTAAAAGAGTTATCTAAATTCTAGAATCATCAGCTGCAAGGTTTATACCTTATAATCATATAACGGAATGTATAATTAGCATTTTTATTTTAGAAAGTAGTGCATAGAAATCGGTGCATATTATTTGGCGATGAGACAACGTTGTGCTGATCTGCAGCATTTACATTCCTGAAGATGGTGGCGAAACCCGGTGTCTTGCTAAAATTCATTTTTCTTCTTGTACTGTAGAGTTCGATAGCAACACTACCTTGCAAACACTTGATGGGATTTTTATGTTTAGTTAAATTGGTCATTGGTGATTTTATTATGGTTTGTCTGAATTAACGAAACATAGATGTAGGCAGAACTCAACTACAGTAAATTTTTTAAAAAAAATTTAAAGTTTTTTTTTCTTGTGTATTTCGATGGAGGTCCACAAGTTCCAGAGTAAGGTGCAATTTTTTTATTTTTTATTAGTGAAATTTCTTAAGATCTCTGATAAAATTTAGAAACTGATGCAAAGAAACCGGCGAACAGTAATCGGCAACGAGATGGTCTAAAGCGCCGACTTAAGCTGCTAATGAGAATTAGCAACGGAGTCGGAGAATCGGACGGTCGATGTCAAGCGGCCGCTGTGGTCGTAGGATCAGACGGCCAATATGGCTTCTCTTCCGTGGGGAGGAAGTCAAGGGCGCCACCACCTACCGCTGCCTCCGTCTTTCGACCCAACAAGAGAGAGGAAGAGAGAAAAGGGAGGAGGAGATCTCCTTTTCTTTAAAAAAAAAAAAAAGAAAAAAAAAGAAAAAAAAGAAAAAAAAAAGAAAAGAAAAAAAAAGCACTTGTAAAGAAAAGAGAAAATGCCGACCATCACGAAGCTATACAGCATGGAAGAGGTGTCGAAGCACAACACCAACGACGATTGTTGGATCGTCGTCCACGGCAACGTATTATTGCTTTTGCTCTTTCTCCCTCTCTCTTTCTGTGTATGTGGTGTGTTCAATTGTTCATCCTCTCATATGAGGCTATTTATTTATTTTTTATTTTTTTTGTTTGATTTAATGGTTGTTAAACAATAGGTTCTGAACTGTGCGCATCTAGGTTTCATTCGATCGTTTCCATAGGCTTTGATCCTTCCTTGACTCCGTGTTGATCAGCTCCAAAGAAGAATCGCTCCATTGGGTTATCTAGGGTTTTGCGGAAAGTAGTTTTCTGTTTAAAAACCCTCATTTCTTTTGGGAGTCGGAATTGGAGGGTTTCAAGCTTCAATTTTGGTGTTACGGTCGAATTTGAAGGGAATTTTAAAACTTTTCGTACATGATGCAATTTGACAAATTAAGCTTTTGTTTTATCTGCCTTAATGTTAAGCTCTCATCCGAAGAAAGAGCTGGAATAGTTGGAATAATAGGGCAGTGAAAGATACACAATCTAGAAATCCCTTTTTCCTTTGGAGAGGTCTAGTTTAGATTTCGAGATATATTGGGGATTGTCTAAGATTCCTGGAGCTCTTATCGTTAGAAGCGTGTTCCAAATTTGTTAGTTTTCGCCCTCAATTGGCTACGATATTTCTGTTCACTGTATAGTCACATGCAATTAACACAAGTGGAAAGACTTTTCTGCGAATAAGATACCTGTGCATGTGCTAGTTATAGAAGGAAATGATGCATGCAAGGTAAACCGATTAGCTATTCTTAAAGAATAAGTTCGAGGGTAACTTGTTTTGTGTCAAAGAGTTCTGAAACCAAGCAGACACTCAGGTTTGAAACAACACCGATTTTCTTTCTTTTCTACGAAATGAGATGGTGCTGTTAAGATTCACACCAGTGTGCTTAATTTAAATCTTGTAATAGCTGGTTTGAACTTCCGAGCATGGATAAAAGGATTGGATTGGATAATTTTGCATACCAGGACAAAAATTTTATTGAGAAAACTTATAAAGATGTAATAGCCTATCTGTCATAGAATTTTGTTTTCATAAACTGCTGAGAAGGTCAGAGACGGAATGTTCTTTGAGGTACATAATTTATATATACTTAAACAACTTTTTAATGCATGAGCATTTGCGTATATATTTCTGCTGAAACACTTTTTTTTTTTTTTGGTCTTTCCCTGCCAGAATACAAATGTTTATTCATGCTTGCTCTCATTTGTTCTTTTGGACCGTAGTGGTAGTTGATTTGATAAGCATGTGACTGAAAATTTGTTAAGAAGAAGCTGAATGTTCAAATCATGGTTGGAGGTTTACTATGATCCTCACAATTGTATCCCTCTTATTAATGGCAGGTTTATGATGTAACAATATACTTGGATGAGCATCCTGGGGGCGATGATGTCTTGCTCGCAGCAACTGGTATTTGTTTCCTTAATCCCTCAAGTTTCTTTTCACATCCCCATTAGATTAACTACGCCACTTATCCTATACTTGGCACTGTAGTGATTCTGTTTTATTGGTCTAATTCGTGAGCATATTATTCTGTAGGAAAGGACGCAACTGAAGATTTCGAAGATGCTGGGCATAGCAAAACTGCTAGAGATCTCATGCAAGAGTATTTCATAGGGGAGTTAGACACCACCACTCCTATCTCAACTCCTATCGCAGAGCTCGAGATTTTCAAGAAAGACAAATCATCATCAGATTTCTCCTCCAAGCTAATGAGTAAGGCAGTGCAGTACTGGGCCTTCCCTGCAGCCATTATTGGGATCTCTGTCGCTGCAGCCATTTTGTGCACGCGTAAGAAGTAGAATAATTGGTTGGGTGAAAGATTTGAATAATCTGTTTTCGGTGATAAATACATACACAATTTTGTTTTCTTTATTTTATATCAGATACATTATTCAAAAAACAAATTCTGAATCTAACATTGAATTAAATGGGACTCTGAGATGGAGAGGCAGAACTGGTGAACACGATATTATTAAAACTGCTGTCATAAGTTTATCTTTTCATGGCCCGTATGTCGATTATTTTTCACTGCCGGAGAAGAAGCTGTTGAGTGCCGGCATCACCTCCGGGCGTCGGCTGCTGAGGAATTTGCGCAAGCTGTGTTGGCTGTACTTTTCACCTTCTTCGGCGTTGTCAGGGACTGCGGTGGTGGTGCGATTCGTCTTGTTGATCCTGCGAGATCAGAAGGTTTTTTTTTTGTTAGCACGGCCCTACGTGCGAAATATTTTATTAACAGATTTTCTGCTTGCCATGTCTGCTAAACCAGATCTGAGATATTCGTGTGCTGTGTCCATAATCTTTTTGATGATTTGGAATTTGCTAGTATGTCTATTCTGGAAGGAATTATTGTGGCCTTTCTGATTTTGGTCTACGACTACGACCTATGGTTACAGTGATAATTCTATAAGATGGTTTTGTGAACTACTGTATGATTATGTATGCTTGTATGCGTGTATGACATTGGAATTCTGTGAACACACAAACTTTCATGGTTTACAACTTCATGGACTTAGGAAGAACAGAGGTAGATCTTGCCTGACGTCGGGGTTGAGGATGACGTTTCTCGTGAGCTGGAACACGCACATGCCCGTCACGAACGTCATTGCAGCCATTAGAGGATACACCTGTAGTATAGATCACACATAAGAACATAAAAATGATCGTCGGCGACATCTTTGATCGCCGATCAGCCGTCTTTATGTGTAGCAGGGCAAGAGAAGACGGGTTTCTTACCTCGGGCTTCACCCAACGAGCCATTGATTAGAATGACGAGCTAACACTTGGAAATTAAGCCTGCCTTGATATGAATGTCTTGATTTGGTACTGTGTATTGCACCTAATATTGGCACGTAAATGATTGCATGGGAGAGAATATATATAGATAGATTAGGAGAGGGTGGAGGTCAATAGGTGATAAGGTTTGAGAAAGTTTGATGCTTCAAATTCCTGGAACGCAAGTTGGGTAGGTTTCTGTGGGCGGGATATATAAGACTGGGGCAATTTTATAGGTACCCCTCCCAAAGTTTAAAATATCATATATGTCCCTGTAAATACAAAATATTATCATTAATACTCCTACTGCTAGTTTTGTTAATTTTACCATAGTTGTTAAATGGTTAAAGATGGGTTAACTTTTAAAATGACCTATTTACCCTCAAGTATTCCTCAAGTAAAAATGCATGGAGACTCCCTTAACAATATGCATTTTTGAAACAGCTCCATTAACTTTTAGTTTTTCAAAAATTAACTAATTTTAGTGTATGAAAAATAAAATTTTATCAAGTTTTTTTATGATTTCACCAAATCTAGTGGCTCTATTTATTTTTTAGCAAATAAATAACTATGTATAAAAATTTAAATAAAAATAAAAGTTGAGGATTTTTCGAATCTTTCTTTAATCTTGGAAGCTATAAAATAGTTTTAAACCAAAATTATTCTCAATAATTTTATCAGCATTAAATGCAGTAAAAAATTTAAATATAATATATTTTAGCATTTGAACAAAACTCACTTTTTTTTTAATCGGCAAAAAAAATTGAAAAAAATTAAATCTATAGGTACTTTTAATTAAATAGAAAAAAATTAAATCTATCATTTATTTCAAAATTACTATTATTGATGAGGAATGTGAATTGATATAGTTACGCAATTTTATCTAAACTTGATTTTGAATGGGATGAGCTTAATTGATGCTGAGTAGGGATAGTTTCAACTATAGGTACAAAAGAAAAATTAAGTCCCATCAAATTAAATTTAGTTATGGTTTCGATCTATATGCAAACTGAACCCAAACTAAAAACCGAAGTAAAAAAAATCAAAATCATATAAAAACATAGCATACTATATATAAAGTACAATTTTTATATATTTTTTAATAATTAATTTATACTAATAATTTAATTTAATATTTAGTATATTAAATAGTCAAATTTAGATTTACAAAAAATTTCTTGAAATACCTATTGGTATTTCTACTTTTGACAAGAGATAAAGGGTAAAAATGACATTTTAAAATTTTAACTTTATTTCAAACGGATGTTAACGGACTTTAACTAGTGGAGAGTATTTATGATAATTTTTGACATATCGGAGGGTATTCGTGATATTATCAATTTTAGAAGGGTATTGGTGAAATTAACGGTCCCCGAAAGGGCATCTATGAAATTATCCCTATAAGACTAATCTTTGAATCTTTTAGCAGGTTCCATTCAAAAACCATGAACTCCGCCTCCTGTTTTATTCAAATTAAAACTATTATTAACTTATTAGGGTCATAATATTGTAGAGTTTAATTCGCCACCTCTTTCTTAGTTAGCTCGACGAGTCTCCTCTCCTCCAGAAGAGAATTGATTCCTATGCTCTTCGGCTGAGTTGTGGGTTGCGTAGTCTCCTCCATAACAGAAGTCTCCAGCGTGCTTATATATATATATATGTGCGATATGTGCGAGTTAGAATATCAGGGAGACAATAATAATTTCATGTTAAGAAGGGGAGGTTCTCAGTTAAAAAAATTTGGTGGGCCCCGTGTGGCACATCCCACGGCACCCATCCCCTCCCCCTTGCTTCTCTCTCTCTCTCTCTAAAACGCACGAGCCCTCTCTTTTTTTTTTCTTTTTTTGGTGGGATGGGCGCCGTTGGATGTGCCACACGGCGCCCATCGGCATCATTCCCAAACTATTAACTAATTAATAGTTTGGGAATGGTGCCCACCAAATTTTTGTCCTCAGTTAAGTGCAGGGTTGCCAAAAAGTTGGGCTCAGAGATCAGATGGATATGCGGGTCTAGCCCGGTCCCAATCTGATCCAAACTTCAACAATCGAAATAGGGCTGGGCCTGGACCCGGCCCAGTTTGACTCTTCCTTTCTTGCAGCGAGACGGGGATAGCTAGAATGATAATTAATAATAATAATAATTCAACCACAAAATTAAATTAAAATCGATGAAATATCATCGATAAAAAGAAAGTTAAGTTATGTTGTTGAGTGACGTGGCGGACCTGATCAAGGCACTTAATCGACTATTATGTTACAACAACAACAAAGAAAACAGGAAAAAAAGGAAAAAGAAAGCGGCCCAATTAGCTTCCTAGAGCTCCATTTCTTCGGGCCCAAGCCAAGTCAAAGGCGAACGCACCCGTCCTTCGACGACGACGACGAGCGAGCGAGCGGGAGGAAGGAGGAAGAAGAGTCGGCGTTCACCCCACGCCCCTTACTACTTATATCCTCATCTCTCTCTCTCTCGAGTCTCGACACGATACTTGTGGGTGGGATTCATAGGGATGATGGAGTCTCGGGAGGTGCCGCGTCCCAAAGTTCCCTCCTTGGACCAAACCGAGATCAACTGGGACAAGTATGTCATTATCTCCTTTCTAGGGCTTCTTCTCGTTTCACCCCCCCAATTCCTTCCTTTTTTTTTTTTTTTTTTTTTTTTTTTTTTTTTTTTTTTTACCCCTTTGCGCGTAGCATGCGTAACATTCAGATGCATTCTCCTAAACGGAACGAGTGATTTATGGCGATGAATTGGAGCAAATCAAAGAGTTTTCCATGAGTCCGTGAATGAAATCGGATTCTCTTTGTTTTCCCGCTATTTATTCTCTTGCCGTTGTTTGTTTAGTTTCATGTATTGTGGACTCCTCCTCACAATAAAGAATATCAGCAAAAATTAAAGGAAAAGAAAAAAAAAAAAGAACGTTCACATTGAATCGAATGTATTACTTCTTGCTGAATGAATGCTGACGCTTGAGACCTTTGGTTCTATACATTGCAGGCTCGACAAAACGAAGCTGTATGTTGTCGGAGCCGGCATATTCAGCGGCGTCACCGTGGCGTTGTATCCTGTGTCCGTCATTAAGACCAGGATGCAGGTTGCGTCGAAAGACGTCGCCCAGAAGAATGCCTTTGCTGCTTTCAAGAATGTTCTTAGAGCCGACGGCATCCCCGGCCTGTATAGGGGGTTCGCCACCGTTATTACGGGCGCCATTCCCGCCAGGATAATCTTCCTCACTTCTCTCGAAACAACCAAAGCCGCTTTGCTCCAGTTGGTTACACCGCTTAATTTGTCCGAGCCTGCGCAAGCTGCCATCGCTAATGGCCTCGCGGGAATGTCGGCGTCGATTTGCTCGCAGTCTGTGTTTGTTCCTATTGATGTGGTATGGCTGCTGCTCTCTTTTTGTTCCTTTTTTTTTAAAATTTTATTTACTTCCTATCTTGTTGCTTTCTGCTATGTTCTTGTTTATGCGGTATGATTAATCCGCCGATTGGCTCAACCAGGATATATCGAGTCGATAGTTTGATTGGTCGAGAATTTCGTAGCTCTCTTTCTTGAAAATTGGCATTAGAGTGCTCAAGTTTCTTTAGAATATCCTACTTGGTCCCAGTGTCTCCCTCAACTGGTAACATATTTAATCACTTTGATAATGTAACATCGTGTAGGCAGCTACTATCTGCGTGCCTAACCACCAGAACTAGTTATTTCTCGCCGCTATGTAGAATCGGCTGGCTCCTGCATCTTGTAGCTAAGACAAGCCAATAATCTTTCTTTTACATCATCTTTTGCCTGCTCAAATTGTAGTGCGTTGGTCGACTAGGTAGAAGATCTGTTGCCTCAATAATGGGTGAATTCATATTGCCTGCTCCTTGATGAAGCGCCGCCATGTTGCTAATTTATGAGTACGGAAAGCATTGCTTAGATTTGCAAGTTTGTTTTATTGTCTAGTCCTGCTGTCTTAGGTTAGCCAAAAGTTGATGGTGCAAGGATATTCCGGGCATGCAAAATATAACGGAGGAATAGATGTTGCTCGTAAAATTCTCAAGTCTGAAGGAGTGCGCGGGCTTTACAGAGGATTCGGCTTGTCTATTATGACATATACCCCCTCGAGTGCTGTATGGTGGGCAAGCTATGGATCTAGTCAACGCATTATTTGGAGGTTAGTGTCTGGCCCTTTTTTTTTCAATTTAAAGAAGAGTGCGACAATGATGCTCTGAGCTACAGGATTTGGATATATAATCAGCCATTCTGTTGTTTTTAAAGCATCAAGCTGACTATTTCCGTGTGCATTTTTAATTTTATAGCTGTGACTATTTTTCATACTTTTCTCATGATAATTCTCTTTGATACATCGACCAGGCTTTTAGGCCATGACCAGAACAGTGATGGTGTCCCTAGTCAGTGGAAAATCGTAGGTGTTCAAGCTACAGGCGGAGTTATTGCTGGTGCAGTTGCTTCTTGTATCACAACCCCTATAGACACAATCAAGACTCGATTGCAGGTGTAATTCTTAATTTCAAGTGAATTCTGGATGTTCTTTATTCTCTAGTCTGCATTTTGTAGTTGCTCTTCTCTTTGGCAAGCTTTTGCAGCTCTCTGTATCTTCCATGATCTAGTCCTAATAACTTCCATGCTGATTCAACCATAATTAGAAAGAACAAGTAGAGGGCAGCATTTTATTTCATTGTTGACATGATTTGGCACATGTATATAACCCTTTGTATGAAGAGCTTGAAATATTTCTAGGATGCGTGACTTGTTCGGATGCATGAACATCATGTTGATACAGCCCTTTATTTACTATAGGGACATATAGTAATTGGTTGATAGACAGAATGAAAAGTCTATAGCCACATAGTACATACATCGTCTAGATCTCTTTTCTCGGCATATGATAAATAACCTTGTAGGTGAGTTTGTTAAACAATTTTCTCTTCATTTGCTGAATATTTTTTTCTTGTTGATATGGAGGTTATGGATAATGAAAATAAACAAACTGCAAAGCAAGTTGTCAGAAGATTGATTGCTGAAGATGGATGGAAAGGTCTCTACAGAGGATTGGGTCCAAGGTTTTTCAGCATGTCGGCATGGGGTACCACAATGATAGTAGCCTATGAGTATTTGAGTATGAACATTCTCTTTCTTACCTATATTCTTATTGTTCTTTATGTTTGGATGCCTAATACCCTTTATCATATGTTATATTATGTGTCGACTTTGTGCATTCTACTGTTATTTTAACTTGCGTGTTTGAGCTAGTAATATGGTATCAAGAAAAGTCAAAGTTTTAATTTAAACAAGTTGAATTAGACTAGCATTCAGACTTAGGAAGACAAAATGTTGGTACCAAGTTTGGGATCAAGGCGATGGAGAAAGTCAAGCAATGACCAGGCTTAGACATCTATCAGTCGTGAGCTCAAGGCAAGAACAATTCTGCAAAGCCATCGTCCAATCCGCAAAGGAGTCAAGAAGAGCCTGATTTGAAGTTGGGGGTGGAATCCGTTATGAAAGCTTATTTCGTCGGTTGCTTCGACAACATGTTCCACTCTCTCCTTCTTTCCTCGCTTCATCTCTTTATTGCGGATGAGAGATTGATTGATATAATAGCGAGATTCTTTTCACATTTGCTTATATACCTACCAAATACATGTGTTTGAGTGTACAGCCATCTAAAGTTAGAAATTACCATCTACATCTTCCAAAACAATCTATGCTAGCACAGGTGCCCTCCTAGAAAAATTATAGAATATCCAAAAAGATTTGCGCAAATACTTTCTTAAATGTTTGCAGATGCATTATCTGTGGTAATGGCATCTTTATGAGGCATTTAAGTCATTGTCCAATGCCAGTTAAAGTTAGTGTGAGTTAATTTTGTCTAGCAAACAGTTGTTACCATGTGTTTACGGAGAGGCAGAGAACTTGTATGAACCTTTGTCTGGCTGAGATATATTGCAAAGCATCTCAAAGCTTTGTTACTACAGGTTATTTGTTTGAACTTATGGAAGCTTGAATTACTTGTTGATAAACATCTCCAAAAAGCTCACACTCCTATAATATCATACTCTATAGAACTTGTTAATGACAATACAGTTTGCTTGAATATATGTGTGTAATTAACATGTCGTGAATGATTTATCTGATGGCCCAGATCTGTAATTTTTATTGGAAGGGGCTTCCAATTTTTCTTTTTTGTGTGTTGATGTTATTATATATTTTATTATAAATGATAATATTTTCTATGTTTTTCAGAGCGTCTTTGTGCCAAGACTGAGGCGATATGAAACTCTTTGTAACAATTTCAAGTTGTAACTCGGCACCGGTCATTGCAACATATTTCTTTCGTATTCTTCAACCAGGAACAGTTCAAGCCAACTGATGGCATTCTCACGGAGCCTCTCATTGGACGCTGTGATAGGCTGCAAGAACTTCCCTGGAAATGTTGTTGTATGAAGCCATCTATTACAATAGCATGGATGGAAACATATTTTTTGATCTTTTAAACAGAACAGAGTCTCGGGAGGCTTGATCATTTGCTCATCTGCTCTTACGCCCTCCATATTCTGCATATCACAGAGCGATTGCGGAGACGTATTTTTTACTAAGATGCACAATTATTCCCTCTTATTCAGGGACCTGCGCACTCTATACATTCATGACAGATTCGATGAAATAAGTGTAACTCAAGGAAAGTATGCATTTTTTTGCTCATGTTTTTGAATTTGCATTTTTACTCAGCCATTGATAGTGATGGATTTGGTGATTATATCCTTGTGTATGGCAAGGCTAGCTTGAATTGTTTTGTTGGTTCTTGCGTGAAGAGATAGAATTATAAGGGATTAATATAGTTTTTTTTGTATTTTCTTTTCTGTTTTGTTTTGTTTGAATTCCTTGTTTGGCACAATAAAAGGAATACACTGTTGAAGTGATGAAGGAGGAAAGAGAGTACTGGTGCAGGTACTGCTAAATGTTGCTTTGATAGTTCGTTGATATGTTGCCGTGATGGTGTGTCACAAATATATTGTTTTGTGCAAAACAAGTCGGCACATCAACAGTAATAAGTATTCATCAGAGGTAATGTAAAGCATTTGCTCGAGAAAAGCTAAAAAGATACTATTGAATTCTAACTAAAAGATACTCAACGAGCTACAAGTTAAATAATAAAATAAAAAAATTTAATGTTCATTTGTATGTTTTAACCTACTTACGCTATTAAAGAAAAAAAAAAAGAAGCGAGTACAAAAGAGATCAAGTTCATGTCTCATCTAGTTCATTTGCCATTCTATTTATTTATTTGATGCCAAGCTTCTACAAACATTGGTTATTTAAATGATCTTGGACACCCCTATTTTGTTAAGACTGATAATTTACATCAGTAGGGAACAGCCCTACCACTCTACCAGCCTCTCAGACATCAGAGTAAAAAACCAACCTCCTGATTGCATCAAATCTCATGCAACATATTTGAGTCTGAAACAGATCAAACACAGCTAGAGGAAAAACAAAAAAAAGAAGAAAAAAACAGAAATAAAACACAAACATACTCACTTCACATGCGGATAGACACATTATTCAATCACACATCCAAATCGCTGAAAGAAAATGGAACATACATAGATCATTTCAAACCACCCATAAAAGGAGCAAGCTTGATTTTATCATCCATTCCTTAGTAAGAATTACCTCCGGAGCCACGTGTAAAGGAATTTCCCGGCTTATCAGGTTGAAAGGGGACCCTATCGGCCTGCAAAGCTTGATAAGATATCGCCTTATTTCCTCCGGCGAGTATTCGTCTCCCCATCTCAGACTCCATTGCTACTCCCCATTCCACTTCATAGCTTTGGCCAATTGAAAGATTCATAGGTTGGGGATACACCTCCGAAGCCGCAGTTAACAAAGTATCAGCAGCCGAATAAGAAGAGAACAGCACATGGAATGATGCAAACCAAAAAAGAATATCTCTGGCCGAGATAAGCCCCTGCATTACAAAACTGATCTGCTCCTCTTTCGCAACTCTTACTTACAAGTTACAAGACATAAGAGTACCTGCTAAAGCCATTTACTTATATATAGAGTTATGAGTGGTGTGATGCGGCGGCACTGGACCACCATCTAGGTGTAGGCAAATGATGCAGAAAGGGTAGTGGTTTTTAGCAGGTTAAGATAGTTAAGAAAGTGGATCAATTGAGCTTTTCTCAGTGGTGTAAATGGCTGGTTGTGTGAGTGGGGCTATGGTTATAGTGGGGGGCTAGTACTACTTTTACGAGTGCCCAGGCTGAGAATGTGGGTGTCTCAATTGCATTGTGTTGAAGCCAATGAATGGAAATATTGTTTCTTTCACTTTATATATATATATATATATATATATATATATATATTGGATTCTAAGTTTATTGCATTACTCTTTTCTTTTCTTTTTTTTTGAAGTGCTGTGAGTTGGTTCCGAGGATTTATCCGGAACCCCTTACCTATCTTAAAGGATGAGCTCCAGCTGAAACAAATGTGTGCGCAATCATATACATTATTGGTTTCAGACTCTAACAAACTATTCTTAGTTCCAAATTACCATTCTCGACAACAAAGTTTCCAACATATCTTAGGCCAAAACAATAACTCAATTCAAGCATACATAAAGGCTACTTGAATGTTACAAAATTTCAATGTCACACAATCATCATGATGATGCCACAAGCTGATCTCGTCTGACAACAGAAGTGAGACTTTACCATTAAAAGAAGCAGATGGAAAACTTTACGATTTCATAGAATAAAGCAATAAAAAACAAAGTCGAGAAAGCTTTTTAAGTTTCAAGAGACTCAATCAAGTATCAGAACCTCATTGTCATCCTCTTCGCTCTCGAGCTGTCTTGTTTGTTCAGCATATTCGTCAATTGATGCAGCAGCAAACACATCTCCCTCTCTCTTCTCTCCAATTTCTGGGACCGCTGACCTGCTAGCACCACCCTTGGATTTGTTCACCTGTCATCAGATAATGAAGCACATAAGATAGATTTTCTGTAGACTGATACGGTAGCAACAACTAATCATAAATAATGTCAGTACAACAATAGATTGCTACGAAAGGCGGGATCAGCAAAATAAACAATATGATCAAATCATTTAATTACTAACATAGTAATCTTCAATCTCCAGGGGAGGACAATGGATAGTTAAAAAAAAAAAAAAAAAATTAGTAACTTGTACTTCTAGCATAATCATATATGTAAGTGAAGATTTGTTGGCACTATTGGAATGTTACACGCTTCCACACAAGTGTGAACTCAGCCATGAAGGCTTAATATCCGATTATAAAATAACGAAAGGAGTAAGATAAGGAATCCTTACAGAACGAAGAAGCGTTCTTCTATCCCTCTCTCTAGCATTCTTAATGGCCTACAAAAGAAGGGGAAGAAACGAATCTCATAACCAAAATACAAAGTATCAAACAATTAAGAGTGTTTTAAACCCCACACTCATTCTCTTCCATCACATAGAAAATAGGCATTTCTACCTCGTCTAACATCTTTTGCTCGGACTCGACCTCAGAGATGTCCCTACTCAAGGAAAACATTTGCTAGATCAGATAAGTAGCTTCGGCAAGCATGTTTTAACAGATGATTATATCAGAAGGAATAACAACTGCGAACAAGATAGTTGTGTAGAAAGGACCTTCCTACAGTCTGATCCACATGGGTGCAACACTTGGCGCACAAACCATGCTCCTTGGAGCATCCTGTGTATCGAAATTAATTAATTCAGGTACAACGGTATTATTCGGCGCATAGAAATAAGCATTAAATAAAAACGAAAGAGAAAACAAAAGGAAGCAATGCATATGTAATGTCTATCTCTCTTTCTATACTATGTCTCTGTACATAAGAAAAATGGAAGCAGAGAAAAGGTTTCTTCGAACTCTTCACCATCCGGCTAGCTAATTTGTTGATGTACTGTCATGATCTAAAGTGATTCAGAATCGTCAAAGTTTCTATATTTCTTGATTAAATCTCTATCATTTTCTCTTCCAATTTTTTAACTGTAAAGAAAGAACCCAGCCCTTCAAACTCGACCGCTATGAATTCTCTATCTCGTCCCTCGTAGCTATAACATACTAAGTTCTTATTACCCTGTTCATGCATCACTGGCGATCAACAACAAAACGTTTACTTTAAAGTGAGACAGTTTTGAATCGACAAGAAATTACCGGCGCAGATGTTATGGTATGCCTGGCGCACCGCCCGCTTCCCACACTTCTGACTATCGCAAGTAAAGTAACACCAACAATAAGTAAACTAGAAAAATTATTGTATTAAATGTATATAAACAGCAAAAATAGGGAAAGAGATCTGTGGTGACAGGTGAGGTGCGCACCATTTTGCAGGCTCGACGAGGGGCTTATACTTGCCGTACCTAAACAAGAAAAGGAAAACGATTACCTAATTCTGATTTCTGACCCCCCATGGATAAAGAGAAGAGAAGGGGGAAGGACTAGGAGAGAGAGAGGCGGCGAGGACAGAGACAGATACAGACCTGCGCTTCCAGTCGATCTGGTCTCGGCAGCGCGGGCAGACGCCGGTGATCTCCGAGTAGGGCCGGAACCTGCCGCCCAATTCCTACACGAACATGGCGAGAGTGGAAGTGAAGAAGAAGAAGAAGACTATTAAAAGATTTTTAAGTAGAAAGACTGAAAAGGAGAATTCAGAGTGAGAAAGAGAAGAGCAGCAGAAAAGCAGACCGTTTCGTTGATCTTGTGGCCGGCGTTGGGCTTCCAGGCGTAGAGATTCTGGTGCTTCGGAGGCCCCTGCCGCCGCTCCGACGACGACATCTCTCTCTCTCGCCCTTCTCCTCTTCTCTTCTCCTCTTTCCTCGCCTTTCTGGGGGGCGGGGGCCAAAATATTATATATATATATATATATATTTATAGGTTAGACGCGCAAGGGTTTAGGCTATGTCGTCCTGATAAAACCTTAAAGCCCAAGCGGAGCGGGCCCAAACTAAAGTCCATCTCTTGGACTATTCATACGTTTGTAGCCCACGAAGCCTGCTTACTCTGAGCTTAGGCCACGCATTTTGGGCTGTCGGTAGAGCGTACCCATAGGCCACTCTTGGTTGGGCCGGGTCGAATACTTAGTAGTTCAATTATTGGCTATTCAGTTTACATTCGTACAATTCGGGTCCAAGTGACGAGTTCGCGTGGCCGGAAATTGCGGTTGGTTGGGAATAGCTGAGCCATGAAATTACTAAAATATTTATGATATTGTTTTTCTTTTTTTAATTTAACATATCATTCATAACAATGTGATTTGTCTGTTATAAATTTGGGAGATATCACTTGTACGGACCACATTTACTCACTAGAGCATGCGCACATGTAATTTTTAACTAGAAATGCTACTAAAACAATAGCCAGCTCTTGCACTGTATGTGCACAAACAAATTACTAGTCCACAAACGCCATTACAAGCAATACGTACGATCTCCTCTTCAATAATTTCCACAGTACAATGTTACGGAGTAAGGAAAACAAAAAAAGGAAAAAAGGAACACACCGCAACCGGAGACATCAGTTTAATAGTACACGCATTCTATGCATGTAACATTTAATTCGACTCACACACAAGATGCAATATATACATATATATGAGAGATAATTAAACACTTCCTCGGCCGGAGATCCAACATCCGTATGTTCTGATGAGGCCGGTGGTGAGTTTCATCCGCCCGGCCCCGACCGGTAGTACGAATTGCCACCAGAGCCACGTGTGTAGGAATTCCCCTGCTGATCGGGTTGAAAGGGCGCCCTATCCGCCTGCAAGGCTCCGTAAGATATCTGAGAGGGGTCAGCTCCGGCGAGTATTCGCCTCCCCATCTCGGTGTCATCCATTGCGACTCCCCACTCCACTTCATAGCTGACACGGTCCATTACCATCGAGCCATCTTTATTAGGCTTGTTCAGATACACCAGTACTGGAGCATCACTCGACAAAGCAGCACCAGCACCAGCACCAGCACCAGCAGCAGAATATGAAGAGGAAAGCGCGAGAAATAACGCAAACCAGTAAAGAAGCCCCTGCCCCTGCCCCTGCATCTTCTTTTTTTCTATTATTTTTGTTCACTCTTTGTGTACTCCTCTTAGTTCGAGCACTCCATAAACATTAATATATATGTAGTAGAAATGTAATTGATGAAGAGAGTGGCCGACACACAGTGGGGACAGGGTACAACAGTGACAGCTCAACAAATTAACGGGTTATTAAACACCAATTACCATCCATGTAATTACTTTTTTTCTTTTTTTGGGAGAACTCCATGAATAGGTATTTTATTTTGTTTTGATGATTGAAGTGCTAGTAAAAAAATCTCTACAACATTTTTCTTTATAATTCTTTCTTTTTAATGACTATGCATATAGAGAATCACCCTATTTTTATTATTTTTTCTTAAAAAGAATAGTACTCTGTTTAAATACCTAATCAGTACATGGACGGACCTTTCTGATCTCGACCAGTAATGACTTAATCTTTTGTGTATACAATGAAGGGGATAATTAGTCATATGCTAGGATTTGTGCAATAATAAAGTAAAATTAATGAAATCAAAATTTGGCGCGGTACCCTATAAAAGAATTGTACATTCACGTGAGCGGTTTTATTTACCCGCCTTTTGAATTGCTGTGGTCCTTGTCACTTTGCACGTTACGTTGTGATTCTTCCATTCCTAAAGCTTTGTCTCGTGAGGTTAGTTTGTCTTCTACCGTGTAATTGTTGAATGCTCAGGGCCCTAGTTTGGCTCACAAGGACTAAATTATTATTATGATGTATTACAAGGTCCCTGTTGTTACTTATAGTGAACGATACTTTTTTTTAAAGTTCATATCTCATATAAAATGCTAATTACGTCTATGGTAATTAACCATGGAAATTAACAAATACAACCATAGGATTGTCGCAAAATTATAAAAGAAAATTGATAGATTATAATATATAGGCGCATTAACGGTTCTAAGTTTTCCGTTGAAACTTGTTTTCAAATGGGTCCAGGCCTAACGTTAAAAGTTTTTATTGACTGCATAACTGCAGGTAAAAGTTAAAACTTAGCCGGATTTGTGAAAACTCACACTTTTAATACTGTAAACAACTATTAGTATTTAGTAGTACCTGTCCATATAATTCTGATATTTTGACTTCGTTTCTGAACATTGTATTTAATTTCAAACTGTACGATCTGAACTTTATCACATATTGTAATAAAGTTGTATTCGCCAACACTAGAATGTCTACAGCTTTTTTTAAAAAATTAATTATTCATCTTATGTTTTCACATAATTTTAGCAGCTAACAACGATGAAAATGTACTGTATGAGAATCTTTAGAGATTAGATAGCTTAGCGTCTTCTCTTATTTTATTCTCAACGAATATCTGCATTTATTCTAAAATTTTTGCTGCAGTTAACAACTATTAATTCTTACTTAAAAATAATCAACTGTTCAAATGACGCCTCTATTTTTAGCTTGTTCATCCACACCCTCTTAATTGGATCTTTGCAATTATCCATGTTCGCGAAAATACCACATCAAATCAATCAACTACTGCTGATCGATCGAACTGATTTTCATTTACTCAAAGGGCACGTTACAAACGGTTGGGCCTAGTGAAAGGTCAATCTCAACATATATTAGCACATCACAAACAAAGAAGAATTAATGAGCCGAAAATCTTACTAAAACAGTACATAATTAGTAAAGCACATAATTGAGCAAAGTACACACAAAGAAGCAGATTACACGATAATGCGGGGTTATTCCATTTGACCTCACAAGACGGAATATAGAAGAGATAAACCCCAACAACGTACGTACAATTCCTTCGCCGAAGAAGCTAGGTTTTTATCCTGTGTAGCGGCCCGAGCGGCAGTATTTGCTGCCGTTGCAGCCGCGGCTATAGGGATTGCCCCGCGGGGAGCCGCCATAGGCGGCCCGATCCTTATCCAATGTCTTGTAAGCTATTTTTGGTGGGTTTCCGGCGAGTATTCGCCTCCCCATCTCGGACTCGTCTATTGCGACTCCCCACTCCACTTCATAGCTACTTTGATCCGTCAACATTGAATCATCGAATTTAGGCTTAATGTTGAGAGGCACCACAAGAGCCTCAGTAGACATAGTAGCAGCAGTACCAGCTGAAGAATAAGAAGAGAATAGTACGAGGAATAATGCAGAACACAAAAGGATCTCTCTCGCGGAGATGAGCCCTCGCATTTTTTTTTTTTTTTTTTTTTGTTTACTCACATGCACGCTACTCTTAATCAATTAATTTGTGCATGTACCCTTTGCACGTCAATTTATAGTAATGCAGAGAGAGATGCTGGGGGCGAGGAGCCACATGGAATAACAGTGACAGCTGAACAAACGGGTTATTAATTAAACATTTATTACCATCTATGTTAACGTCTCGAGCCATATTCACATATGTAATACCATCTATATATATATATATATATATATACCATCTTTTTCCATACAAGAATTAAGTTTATGTAATACCAAAATTGTACGTACCCTGGTGGAAGTTTCACGTGAATATGTAGGAGGTGAGTTTGGTTTTGTGTACCTGCCTAGTTACTCGCGGTCGATTGTGTGGCTCTTCCATTTTTAAAGCTTTGTCTCGTTCTTTAGCATTATTTGAACTTAATTTGTCATCTACTTTGTAAATATTGAAAGCTAGCTCGAGGGCCAGCTACTAGCTTATACGCTCACATGGACTAGATTTTAGCTTAATATGTCTTCTACTGTGCAATTATTGAAACGCTCGAGGGCCTAGTTAGTTAATTAGGCTCACAAGGACTATAATTACTGTTACGATACATGGTACGAGGTTGCCATAATTAATTGCAGTGAACAATATCCTATTCACTTCATAATCTCATACTAGTTATTATAGTTAAATTTATGGCTATTAATTAACCATGGAATGAAACGCAACCAGTGATTAAATATTAAGTATTTGCTTGTGAATAATCGTAGTAAATATAAAAGATCGATAGGTATTAATAAGCGCCTAAATGGTTGGTTGAAATTTTCAACCAGGCCCAGAGCCAGGCCCATTAGGGGCCCAGAGCCAGGCCCATTAGGGGCCCAGACCCAGGCCCATTTATGGTCCTGATAGAATGCGCAGAAAAATGAGGGCTCTCATGGGCCTGTATGGGCATTCTGTTGGGAGAGAGTTAAAGAGTCTCCTGAGTAAGATGCCCTGCCAACGTTTGCGCCGGGGAGGCCCATTTCTTGTAACAAATAGCTAGTCATGTAGTATCATCACGTATAATAAAAACCGAATTGGTTTTAGCTCCATTTTTTGATCTTCTACTATGCTAAATGGATGTAATCTCTAAGAACGTACCACTTTCACTACAGGACAATAACGTAAAATTCTGCACATGTTATTTGCAAGCCTATGTTAAGACTTGAAAAGAACAATAATGTTTTCTTCTTTTACCGACCGTCCCTAGCGCAAGTGGCAAAGGATTTGGTGGTTGGTATCCGAGGTTCCGAGTTCGAATCCTAGTTGATTCACATTTCCAGCTAAGTTTATTTCTAAAAGAAATAAACGAAGCGGCTAACGTGCTACCTTTCTCTCAAAAAAATAATGTTTTCTTTTTTCTTTTCCCGTGTAAAGCAAGAAAGTAACTTAAATGTAGTTGGGTTCAATCATATAACCTCACTTATATCCACGTTGATCTTGGCAAATTGAGTTCCTAATTAAGGTAGGCGCGTGGTATATTTGTTGCATGTTCGTCACCGAAAACATGCTTGATCTCTAACGAATATAATTGTCACTAGGAGATCAAAGCTAGAAGAAATGCATATATATCTAATACAGCAGAAGTGGCACTGTTAGTTATGGAATATACTAACCTCCGCATGCGCAACTCTGAATGCGTCTATGATGTTGAAATCATGATCTAAGTATATATGATGAATTGATAATAACAGCCACATGAATCATATCAATGAACTTGGTCACTATAGCAGTCCCACTTTAATTATACAACAACTTGGCATTAAAATACATATATAGGAGCTTGTGATATTCCAGGAAGGAGAAAAGCATGCACTTTCTAAGTTGATCGAGTCTTAAAAGCCCATGGTAAGGCCGCTTCCTCTCTCTACCTATCTAACCTTTAATTCTCGAAAGCTCTTTACCAGCTATGCGACAATATAAAAATTAGTTTATTGATTCTGTTAGAGAACAATATATGTTTTTTTTTCCTTTTTTTAATTGCATAAAGTAGTATATATGTCATGCATAATGACGGGCTAGCAACTTATCATTAGCATGTTCAAATTAAGGAAAGGCCCTTTCAAGTGGATGAGTGCCAATCATGATTTGCTCACAAGGATCAAGGTTGCTAATTAAAATTAAAGGTGCACCTTAATTAATTACCACCTTTTATTTATCAGCTAGGTTAAAGGGAAAGAAGATATATAGTAGATCAAATCTACTAGCTATGTATATATATATAATGGCGAAAGTTAGGCATGGAACATAACAGAATGATAGAAACATCATATGATGGTGGAAATTCAATGTATCTGTTCCATGCCCCTATAATTGAGCTCTACAAATATCCATTCTTATATATTTCTTCTTCTTTTTTGTACTTTTAGTTTAAATACTTTTCGAGTCATAACGCGGCCACGATTATTCCATTTGTTTTATTTCCTCGCAACATAGGCTAATAAAAGAATGAGAGAATTTTTTCCCACCCCCACCAATTTTCTATATGAATTTTTGAAAAAAATACTTAGTTTCTTCCAAGAATATATACCAAAATTGCATTCAAACAGTTTTTTTTTTTTTCTGGTGGGTTCCTTCGCAACCAATAAAAGAGCTAGCCTTTTTCTTCAAGCTGCCAAATTCGGGTCGCATTTGGTTGCATGCACAAACTGTAATGTCCCACTAGTGATACCACATCCGATTGGTTAGAGATTGTCATTGAAAATATAAGAATTAGAGACTCTAATAATAATAACTATGTTTAAATATTTTGGACCAGCGGTTCATATTCAATGAGTTATTAGTTCTACTAGGTCGGGTCGTTACACTAAAACTCTGAACACTTTGTACTTTCTTAGATACTAGTTTACCACCAAAAAAATATATTCTTCATAGCAAGAAATAAAATGTTGAAGCCAAATAAAATACAAATGAGGAGCTCCTCTAAGTAGCATAAGTGTAAAAACTGAATTATGTAGTTTACGTACAAAGAGCAAAGTGTAAATACTAATGAGTTTTCAGAACATATTATGCAAGAATTGAGTAGTCTAAAAATCAACCGAAAAAATAATTAACATTTGATTTATAAAAGATATATATTTAAAATTTAAAATTTTAATATATAACTCTTTTGAATGTTCTTTTTTTGAAAGAAAGGTAGCAAGCTATCCGCTTCGTTTATTTCTTTTAGAAATAAACTTAGCTGAAAATTTGAATCAACTAGGATTCAAATTTGGGACTCGGGTACCAACCATCAAGCACTTTGCCACTTGCGCTAGGAACAGTCGGTAACTCTTTTGAATGTTGATGTCTCTATGATAAGTTTTTAGGTAGATCAAGTTGCACAAGTGATGACAGGGAAAGAGAGATAGAGAGAAGAGAGAGGGAGAGAGAGAGAGAGAGAGAGTGTGGTGGAGATGGACCATAATTTGTGGTCAAAGGGATACCCGGATTTCTTTCTTTCCTCTTGAAAGTAAACATTAAATTCTATGTAGCTTTCTTAAGAATTCATTAATGGTCAAGATATTCAAATAGAGATTCCCTGTTTAGATCTTGCTTTGGCCTTCAATTTACATCCACATATCCAAAGACCCACTAAACAATAATACATAATAAGGATCAGTATAGGAATAATTAGAAAGTGAGGCTAAAGAGGTGTGTAAAGTGACAGGTCATGTATATATATATATATTTGGATTTGTTTGCAAGGCCTCAGGATAGGTAGGATATTCAAATGCTAACATGTAGATATTGATGCAGAACAGGCTTGAGCCAATATTGATCGGATTAAACCGATTAGATCATCATTTTTTTAGCTTAGATTATATTAGTTGGGCATATCTTTTAGTTAGTTATGAGGATTTTTAACTATCCTCTTATTTGATTTTATTTCTATTTGTTTTTAAATTTATATTGTTTAGTTAATATTTAGATAAGGTTGTTTTAGTTAGTTATTTAGGATAAAATCAAATCTGAAGTTGGTTATGTGTATCTAAGTCTAAGGATATTATAAATAAGGTATATATCTTTATTGTAGCAGAAGAAGATGATATTAATTAATTAATAAAGATGATGATTCGGAGCTTTGGTGCACGAGCAATTTTTTTCCTTCACGAATGCGTCGCCCTGGAGTGAGTTCAGTCCCGAAGTGAGTTCGGTTCATGAGCGAGTCCTGATTATCATTTCTATTATTTTCTTTTCCTATTTTTTGAATTTTCTATTTTCTTTAATTTTAATATTTTTTTAATTTCGAAAATTTTAAAAAACTATTTCAAATATTTTTTAAAATTTAAGAAATTTTTTTCAAAATTATAAATCATATTCTGGAGCCCTCTAAAACGTAGGACCCTATCTCCCGTCTTGCATCAGATATTCTTCTTTCTTACGGGGAGGAGAAATGGTCATCGAAGTTCAGATATATATTTTATGAAAAATAATTTTTGTGCATTTTTTACATAGGTGTAAATCTTAAGTCATTTTAATTACAAAATTCACAAAAATCCAGATGAGTACTATTTTTTTTAAAAAAAAAGTTGATGAGATTGGAGGGAGAAGAAGGGTTTTTGGATGGAGGAAGTCTACTATGTCACACTTATACTACATCATCAATAACCAGCCAATCATATCTCTCTATTTGAGAAAAAAGTATAATAAAAATATTTATTGTAATAACTATGATGGAACGGGTGAACCCAAAGAAAACTATCTGATTAGTTAGGAATGCCACATCAGCATGCATTCTAGACTTTTTTATGTGGATGGGTGGGATGCATAGGTTGCATAGCTGACCATATTCTATGGGGGGATATATATATTGGCACAGTACCAAAGCACTACTTTGGAATCATATGATTGGCGTGGGTTCTTATTCTTCATCAACTAGGAAGTTAAAGTGACAAAGAGATATATAATTACCATTTGGTTGTTAATTTAGACAGTAGACTTTACTAGAAAACGACCTAGAACTTTCGGTAGGGATTTATTGTACTTTGTTACATATGCGAAGGTTTCTTTCACATGATGTGAGAGCTAGCTTTTAGAACCTATATATTTGGCTTAATTTCCAGTGTCAATGGTTGAAGTGCTATTCAAAGAATACTTTTAGGGAAAGTATTATAGGAAGATTCTCTAAACATTTTTCTTTGCAGTGTACATATATAAGATCAGAAGTTTCAGATTTTGGAGGTTATATAAAGTATAATTTGAGTCTTTGTAATAGCAGAAGTATAATTATTATTTTTTTTGCTTGTCAAATGCTTTATTACAGTTGGTTGCAGTTGAAGGCATCAAAATTTAAATTGAGAAAACCATGCTTCTGCTGCAGAAGTTATTGCAAAGTAAGGCCTAACTAGTTTGGTAACGTGTGGTTGCTAAAACATTATTGTTATACTATAGAATGTCCATAAAATATTATAATATTTTCAGTGTTTTCTTCTTTATTTATATCTTGAAATTGTGACTGTAATCACAACCTGAGAAGCATGTCGAGGAAAAATTAAAAACAATTTTAGATTCTTTTTTTAGGCTTTTATAGTATAAATATGGTGCTTCTAGCCATCACATTATCAAACTTGGCCTAATTTTTCAAATTGAATTAATGAGTTTCAATGAGAGTTGTTACGTTCCCAAGCAGCTGAGGTTGTCAAATTATCTGTCCAAATCAATGATTTCCTGGTCCGTTTCGATCAAATGGTTTCAATTGCAGGCAAACTATATTCCAGAAGAGGAACACAGATACAAATTTACTAACAAGTTGAAAAAGATGTATACACTGCGCGCGTTTGCGGTCATCAAACAACGCATATATAATAAGACCAACAACATCTTACAACGTACACAAAGCAAGGCACTATTACACTACTAGACCTTAGCCATATGCACACCACACATCTGATCATAAGTCAAAACCTAATACATGCGGGAACAAAAGAAACTAGAAGTTCAACGCGAGCACCTAGCTACGTACAAAATCTTGGAGACTTTAAGGTCACCGCACATCTCCAACAGTTTGACCGACCAGCAGAAGGTCAACTCCGCACTTGTACCTATATCATGTGTTTTCAGAACCTCGGAACTGCACGACACACCAGAGGATTCTTCATCTCGAGCGACATCTTCAAGCACTCCGACAAGTCAACGCCGCCCTCCGACGGGACCCACCTGAAGGTCTGAAGCAGCTGCGCGAGCCACAGCTGGACGGTGGCCATGGCCAGGGCTTTTCCGGGGCAAACCCTCCTACCGGACCCGAACGGAGCCAACCTCAGATCCGATCCCATCACGCTCAGATCCGACCCCGCGAACCGTTCGGGATCGAACTCGTCGGGTTGGGGCCAGATGCGCTCGTCGCGGGCTATCGCCCACATGTTGACCATGGCGGTGGTGCCGGCAGGGACGAGGCTGTCGCCGACATGGACGTCGTGGACGGCGAGGCGGGCCCAGGAGAGGAGCGGGCCCGGAGGGTGCATTCGGAGGGACTCTTTGACGATGGATTGGAGGTAAGGGAGGTTTGGAACGTCGGAGTCGGCGACGGGGCGGGTGTTCCCGACGACGGAGTCGATCTCGGATTGTGCTTTGGATTGGATGTCCTGGTGCAGCACCATCCGGGCCATGATCCATTCCAAGAGGATGGCTACTGTGTCCGTCCCTCTAAATACCATCTCCTGAAATAAATCAAAATAAATTAAGCTATATATGCAAACATAAGTAGTGTTATATTGTATGATTACTTCATGTAAATTATTAATAATGATGATAATAATAATAAGATTAATGGTTGCTTGAAGATGCTACTGAGTATATATATTTAGAGGAAGTAAACAAATTAAGAATTGTAAAGAAAAAAAAAAGAAGAACAGCTATTAACGTCCATAAACATGATCGAGTATTGTTCGAACAGTAAGTTCCGAAACCAAGCTGCATCAGCCAAAATATATATATGTTTGGTAGCAAAAGAAGGAGATAAATTAATGCTCATCCATTATACATACCGACAAACTCATCCAAATCTAGTCAACCTTCATAACAACTTAACCGCGCGCGCATGTATGGCACAATAAAGAATATTTATATAAGTACGCCAAGTAATTAAACTACTACTGTAACAACCAAACAAATGATATGCTATTCATGCATAAATGTAAGGAAATGAACGTCGTACGTACCCAAAGCACAGCGATCATGTCGGAGTCCGAGAGCCTCTCACCTTGCTCCAAGTGGAGCAACACATCCACAAAGTCCCCAGCAACTACTTCCTCGCCAACAGTGACACTATCTTTTTCCCTCACCCTGTGCTCCTCTATGATCCTTGCGACAAACACGTTCACTTTGGCGGCTAACCGCCTACACCTCTTCCTCAGACCTTGGAGATCCAACCAACCCAAAAAGGGCACGTGGTCGCTCCAGTTGAACGTCCCAAGCAACTCATACCCTTCGCTCACCATCTCCTCCAACTCCGCCCCCTCTCCCTTCCCAAAATCGTAGCTTTTACCGAAAACGCTCATCATGACGTTGTTTAACGACCCATAATGCAACACCCTCTTCACACTCACCACTCCACTCTTTGCCATTTGGCCCTTTATCGCCTCCACCATCTGCTTCCCTATCTCCACGCGTTGCTCCACAGAAGCCGCGATCCTCCGCGGACTAAACAAATAAGTAGCAGAGATTCTCCTGAGATTCCTCCAGTACTCACCGAAAGGAGCGAAGCCCATGGCGCGGTGGAAGAGGAGCTCGTACGCGGACTCCTTGATGGGGCGGTCGGCGAAGGCGGAGCTGTTAAGGATCTCCTTCGCCGTGTCGGGGTGGGTCGAGACGACGAAGCGAGTGAACCCGACGGAGAAAGCCATGAGCTTTGTGGCTTGGAGAGACGAGGAGAGCTTCGCGAGGACGCGGTGGGCGGCGGTGCCGGAGAGGGCGAAGACGACGCCGGGTGGGCCGGGAATGGAGGCGCGGACCTTGGAGAAGGCCCATGCGACGCCACCGGGGTAGAACCAGAGGAAGGAGAGCGTAACAACGAGGAGAGCGAGGAGTGAGGTGAGCGAGCTTGTTGGGGAGATCAGGAGCGGGAGAAAGGTAGAGTCGGAGCCGAAGTCGAAGAAGGAGGATGAGGAGGACATGGTTGTGGCTTTGGAGAGCAAAAATGGCCACGCGTGTAGAAGCAAAGAGAAGGGATGGCGATCGAGAGTGGTTTTGGAGGGAGAAAATGGCGCCTTGGATGGAGGGGAGGGGGATAGAGAGGGAGAGAACACAGTTGAACGAAGAGACGAGAGGAGAGGGACGAGGTAAGGAGATTGCGGTAGAGCGGCTTTATTTATAGCAGTTTGCGACGTTACCGGATACAGGAAATGAAATTATGAGAGCACCGTTATTATGCAAGGATCTTAAAATATTATTATTATTATAAATATAAATTTTAAAATCCTATCACTCTTTGCAAAGCCTGCAAAGTATATATGTTTTTCAATTAAGTTTAAAAGACGGTTTATATACGATTCGAGGAGACGCGAGTTAGAAGTTAAAAATGCGTATCTAGCTTTGATTTTTGTGGCCATGCATGTTACGGATTTGCCCCTACGTCTAAGCTACGAGCGTGCTCTAGGTGTACCAGATGA
This sequence comes from Puya raimondii, assembly GCA_016920855.1. Lineage (NCBI taxonomy): Eukaryota > Viridiplantae > Streptophyta > Magnoliopsida > Poales > Bromeliaceae > Puya > Puya raimondii. The sequence continues at coordinate 1,056,639 of JABWPP010000047.1, forward strand.
CAGCATGGCCGTAGCACAAGCCGCCCGAGTTCTGTACAAGGGCAGTGTGGTCTTTTTCACGGGTTGCGATAAGTTCACCGGGTAGTGATCAACGCATTGTGCTATTTGAGCGGGGGGGGATTCGGTTCGGTTACTAGTAATTAGGCGAGTAATGGGGGAGGTGGAGATCGGTGAAGCCGAACCGACCCGACAACAACGCGGCGCCAGCTAATCAGGCTTCGGCGGCAATCATAGCAGACGGGTGGGATGGGGGACACGTGGCGAGATCGTATGGCTGGAAAAGATTTGGCACGTGCGGCACAGTGGGTCAGTTTGCGCTCCCCGAGGCGGAACAGTGCCCGCGGGCAGTTCGTGCGCCGCCCCCCAGGCTGCCCGCTACTTTCCCTCTTCCCGCTCCCCTCGACAAATATTGCCCGGAACATGCCCACCACGTCATCGGTGGGCCGGCTCTTTATCTACCCTTCCGTTCACTGTACGCCGGCGAAAGTACGGTGAGCCAGGTCCAGGATCTTCTCACTATAGAGTGGGGCCAATAAGCGAGACCTTTTAAGTGCGTAACGGTACGGATGGGAGTGAGTGACGGCTCCTCTGCTGGGGTAGGGTTGTGGGGCCCACATGGAGGAGCAGCGAGGTGAACGCCGTACGATGCGGCGGCTTCTTTAATTATGCGGCCGTACCCAACGCCTGTTTTGCGCCGTCAAAAGCTGCCGCGGTAGAGCACGCGAATCGTCGCCCGTTATGGGTCCGTTTACGGAGCGTAAACAGATAACGGAGCTTAACGGGACAGGATGGCCCCGTTACCTGGACAAGTTGCAATTATGTAGTCCACGTATTGATCAACATGTGTGCGTGCCCAGATCCCTTTAAAATGAATCTACTCTAATTTAGGAAAGATTAAAAAGAAATTATTTTGATACCATTCTTTCCTTGGTTTTTTTTAATAAATATATATATATATATTTTTAATAATGAGAAATATTCTCGTTCAAGGCATGAGAAATTTTCTTTAAGTATTAGAACTTAAGTTCTTAGAATGATTTTAGGTGTCCTGAGGCAACTCTAAATTAAAGAAAATATCAGCATATATATATATATATATATATATATATATATAGTAGAGTTGTTATAAATAAAGGAGTTGGCGCTTTCAATTTTTTGATCCTTAGATCAATCATTTTTATCATTTTTAGCTATTGGATTAATATTATTATCCAATGAGGACCACTCAATCCTAAGAAAGACTACTATCATTCTAACCATACAATTCTTAATCCAAGAATCAAAAAGTTGGAAGCACCAACTTACTTATGCTTCCGATTGCATAGTAACTCTACACTATCTATATATATATATATATATATATATATATATATATATATATATATATATATATATATATATATATATATATATATATATATATATATATATATATATATATATATAATTCACAAGAAATGCAGTGGACAGGATGCAAGCAATTAATAATTTTTCCTTGAATTGCGAGGCCAAAGAACGTTCTCTTGATGGTAGCGGTAGGATGGAGATGGCCAATTGTAAAGCATGCATCGTGGACCACAACCTCATTTTCCCTTTGTTTATTTTTTAAGGGAAAAAAAATCTATGTTTTCATTCCAAAACAGCTTCCTTCTTTTTGGGGAATCGACTGAACCATATATATATATTCACGGTCCAACTCAAACCGATGATATCAACGATCGTCACTTAGGTTGGATCATCATGATGATCATATTTGTGGCCTCATATGAGAAAGTGATTGTGCAAACTTGTGCTGATTCTCTGTAGTTTTCTCCTCTTTTGAGATTTTCTTTTCTTTTCTTTTTTTTGTTTTCTGAAGGTTCAATTCAAAAAGCTCAATTTTACTTAGGCTATTAATAAATTGCCACATAAAAAAAAAATCTTAGGTAGCAGACTAATGTGTGGTGAAGGATATTTCCGAAAAAATTAGAGAAATAACAAATCACATTGTGTTAGTTGTAGATTGTAGCTAGGGGTGCAAACGAGCCGAACACGAACGAGTACGGCCTTGCTCGAATTCGGCTCGTATTAGATTCGAGCCGAATTCGAGCTGGCTCGAATTAATTTCGAGCCAGAATAAGGCCTGTTCGAGTTCGGCTCGAAATTTAAATCGAGCCGAATTCGAGCAGCTCGAAATAGTTTTTTTTTTTATAGCTAATTTCAAGCCATGTTCGAATTTGTTATAGCTCGAAATTCTATGTGAAGTTGGGTCCGTGCCTATGCAGTACATAGAGAATGCATTAAAAGGTGTATTTGAATTAAAATATTTAATAAAAAATATTTAATATATATTATATTAATAATAATAATATTAATATTTTTTATTTTTTATTTTAAATTATATATATATATATATATATATATATATATATATATATATATATATATATATATATATATATATATATATATATATATATTCGAACTATTTCGAGCCGAACACGAACGAGTAGAGGCTTGCTCGTTCTCGGATTGATATTATTTTCGAGCGAAAAATTCAGCTCGTTTTATATTTGAAATTAATTTCGAACGAGCCATTTTCGAGCCTATTTCGAATCGAACACGAGCTGGCTCGCGAGCGGCGAGCTAGACTTGCAGCCCTAATTGTAGCTGCTTGTCTATTAATTTGTGCAAGTACACTTACATATTTGTAGTTTTCTTAGAGCGAAGCAATGCAAGAATTTAACAAGGGTGCACCTATCGTAGTAATTACGCCTTTCCAATCATGCTTAATAATATAGTTCTAACACAATTATCTGCTATATATTTTAGTCCCGGAAAGATCTCATCCTAAGACTACCTATATAAATATGTTAAATTAGTACTAATACAAGGAACACGCGCATACATTCTTTAATGTCTATATATATATATATATATACATATTTGGTATCAAAGGGATTTGATAAGAAGTTATTTGCTCCTATATATATATCTTTTAAGTTGCAATTAGTATCTTTCCTTAGCTAAGTTTAATTAATAATTGCTTAATTGCTTACATAGATAATTCTGTGTATCTTCTCTATATATAGGCTTACTAAGTGTGCAGTTGATATATACAACCCCTGCAACTTCTCTTTGTTGTTATGCAGCATGTGAACTTGCCCTCTATCTATTGCCACCCTGTATATATAAATGCTATATCTCTCTCTTTACCTTTTCTTGTCCTTATGAAACACCCAATGCTTATACCTCCTGCAATATGTTTTGGACCCATATGTCAATGTGATTTAACCCTGGAGCCCTATGAGCTATGTATATATAGCTTTACACAGGCCTAGCACTTAAGCCAACATTGGCCATGAGAAAGGACCTTCACTCTCCTCAGGCTAAATTGGCTGCTAATGCTTTTCCCCCATGCTCTTGCTACCATCTTCATGGTTCCTTCCGGGGGCAATCCCTGCAATCCCTCGTGCGCAAATTGTCGCGTTGTAACCATGATGTGATCACACATCTCGAGCATTCTATATATGCGGTCGGTCAATGCGTGATCTTATATATATTGGCACAGCGACAATTAGGGTTTGTCCAGTGAGCTTGTTTTCTTCTACCAGCTAACTCCTGTTCACTGGAAATTCAGACGATGACTTGATTGATCGATTGAATTCTTTAAAAAAAAAAAACTAGCTCAATTGATTCAACTAATAAGCTAATTGAACTTAAATGTTATATTATCTTATTCGTGTTCGACTTGACTAGGCTAGAAAATGCGCAAAACTTAGCAGCAATTTACATTCGGCAAAAGTACAATGACCGCACTATAGTAAACTTCGAGTTGTAGATCATGACAAATTGGCGTTATAGTTGATTACCGTCTTATGTTACCTTTCTACTGCAATGCGCCGCTAGCTAGCTAGGTCTCTAATCTTTTTTTTCTTTTTTCTTTTTTCCTGGAGAAGGAAAAGAAAAGTTATATTCTTTGTCATCACAGTCTACCTGAAGTGAGCGTCCATGATTGCAAGAATTTCGACCATACGCGTGGTTGCAGCCGCGGATAATATTGACAAATGAGAAGAACACGAAACATGCTTACATGCATGCTTCTATATGTGTTATCATTTTGTACAGATTTTCTCTTACCCAACTTATTTGGTCTTGTAGCTCAGTTTAGGCTTTATGGGAAAGCACGAGTTGTGGACGCCTCCTCAACTAGCTGCGTGCATGATTACATATATTATGCATGCTTAATTAGATAGCTTTCATGGCCCAATGGGGCCCCAATATTATCCACAATTGGAACAGGATTTGATGATACTGGGCCAAGGGCCATGCACTGAGACATGCATGTTTGGTGTAATTAATAACTAATTGCTTGGTTTTTTTTGGCAAAGAATGGTCAAAGTTGGATTATCCTTTTGTGGAATATTCAAACTCCCCTCTTTATGAACAAGGGCGTACGTGCATGCTAACTAGTGGATAGTTTTAGCGTTTGTTTATTTTGGTCAAGGAAGGGAAATATGTGAGGATAATTTATTTGCTTCATTTTTAGCTATTTTTTAATCTTTTGTTTCCAGGTTTCTCACTGTCTTTTGTTGACGAGTTATATAGAGGAAGAACTTGTTGTTGATAGTAAGTAGTCTTTAATAGGAAATTGATCTGTGCTTAATTTAATTTATTTAGATGTGTGCTTCATTTTAGGGGATAGGATTCAAGGTAAAAAGGACCTAATACGAGATAAACAATATTAGACTCATATCGAACAATTTTCAAGTGTCATTGTGATGATAAACAGCAAATGGCAACAAGCAACCGTACAGGTTAAGAATTAGTATTTGTTGCGGAGTACTGCAAGTATTTATTCGGTAACATTCACAGCCACAACATTAACTGCTCGAAAAAGAAAAAAAGAAAAAGAAAAAATATACTTTTTTTTTTCTTTTCTTAAAATGTATTTTATGTGTAATCCATCGGGCTTCATAGCTGGTTCAGATGTCATAGCCCAATATTGAGTGAATTGGGCTGGCGCTCAATTTTAGCCCAGTAGGGCCCAAAAATCAACGCCCGTTATTTTCGAACAAGATATGGGCCGCATTGGGTGGAAACCAAATGGCCTTCCTAACACCGTATCATGGCCCAATGTGGCCTCTTACTTATACTCTCGGGCCATTTTTGCTGTACGTCGTCACTATTATTATTATTATTATTATTATATTATTATTATTATTATTATTATTCATAATAGGGCCTGTGCTGTATAAGTCACACTGTAGCTAAAATGGAAAGAGAAAAAAAAAGATGCATTTGCACTTCACTATATATATCTTGTGATTTCATTTAATTTTGCAAATAAGTTTTTATCTACTATTAATGAGAGGTCCTTGTGGCGTACTGAACCAGCTGGTAACAATTGTTAAAGCGTGGAAAATAAAATCATATGATAATAACACGTATAATTAAATGTGCTAGATACATGATGGGTATTTGAAGTTAAAGGAAATGAAATGAGTTAGAACACCATTAATTATCTTAACGCAAGTGATGCTAGTAATGTTGACTAATTAAATTTGCTAGGGGATCCAGACAAAGGCAAAAAAGAAGAAGAAAAAATATGTTATTTTTGAGAGAAATGTAGCACACCACCCGCTTCGTTTATTTCCCTTTAGAAATAAACTTAGCTGAAAATGTGAATCAACTAGGATTCGAACTCAAGACCTAGGGTATCAATCACCAAGCTCTTTGCCACTTGCTCTAGGGACAGTCGGTAAGAAGGAAAAAAAAAAAACTAGTGTATCTGCTAGATACTGTTAACAAGTCTCAATCCCTTCTAACCAGATCACATGAGATTTCAACCTATTCGCTCTCTCCAATTTGGCCCCCCACACAAAAAAAAAAAAAAACAGAAACAGAAAAAGAGAAGAAAAGAAAGGAAAACAGTTAATTCTCTATATTTCAGCATCAAACAGATCATAAACTATTATCGTTTGCTCTGAACATCAGGATTTTATTATGAATACCATTTGGTTTCCTCTCACTATATAAACTGAAGTTGAAATTCTTTTTGCCTGCTTTCTCTTCTTTAGTCTAGTGTTTCAAAAGTAAATCAAAGTTCTATCTTAATAAAAGAACAAACACACTGGAATTCCCACCGGTAAATTTGCAAGATCTACAAAGTTTCAAGTATGAGTGCCTCAAAAGAAATATATATATATATATATATATATATATATATATATATATATATCCGAAAATATTAAAGAGATAATCTATTTTGTTGATATAGTTTCAGCAGGGTACGGCACGAGGCTGCACGCGCAATCCGTGCTACTAGGATTAATTCCTTGCAGTTACTGGGGGCAATGAAAGCTATCTGGGGAAAAACTAATTAAGTGAATGAATGATTGGGAGGTGATAAATAGAAGTCACATGATTCTTGAGGATGGGTGAGGCTTAATTTGTGATTGAGCAATCCAATGCACATATACTTGTGGCCCCACCATCACATGAAGTGGAGCCATATTAGTTGGCACCTCATGAGATACATCACCTTAATTATGAATGTGTTATCCTTTGACATATGTAGATAAGGACTAAGTAGGGGAGAGTGATATGTGCTCTCTTCTGAACCAGGGCCTGATGCATTTCCTCTCATTTTGTTGTTGTTGTTGTTGTTGTTGTTGTTGTTGTTGTATTGAGCATCTCACTTAATTGTTTGTGGGTGTTACTCTTTTCCTTTGTGTTCCATCTCTTTCATATTGCAGGTTTTGTAACATCACCAAAATCTTCGCTTCTTTCAGCTGTAATAATTGACTGTTGGAGAAAATTATTGCCTACCTCCATACTATTAAATTGAAGGATAATTAGATGCATGATTGTTAAAATATTGCTATGTAAATAGGAGAGACCCCTAATTGGTATATGTTACATTTGTATAGACTCCATAGGTATATATATAAAGAGAGAGAGAGAGGTGGCTGTTCTGTTGTAGACCAAGCCTAGGCAACAAATTGTTACACTTTAGTTGCATTATATATTATGCATTTGGGGTGTTAGGGATATTTGACCTATACTTCAAATTGAGCATGAAAAGGAGGGAGATCTCATCCACTCACTAAGCAAACACAAGAAAATGGCAAATCCCTAATTTCTTGGTAAGCACTATCAATGGGCTATAATTAAATGAGTATAAGTTATGGTAAGAATCATTTTTTGAGACTTTTGATGCCCAATCACTTACCATGCATGGACCTCATCCAGAGCACATGGAAGCTTGACCTACAGAATAAATAAAGAAAGGACCACTGAGGATAATATAAGATTTTCATTTCATTAAAAAAAATGAGAACTTTTGATTGTGATAAAAGATTAGGTCTAAAGAGGGAGATAGATCCATGTCTAACTGTGAGACAGTGTTGAAGTAAGGAGGAAAAAGAGAACCTTACCTTCACACATGATCAATTGCTTCATCAAGAAAGCAAGGTATTCTGAGGCAGGAAAGATTAGATGTAAGCTAACTAATTAAAATATCTAGGTCACTAATTGGCAATGGTAGCTTGCTATCGAATAGTTAGGGTTTCGTGCCTTATTTTACGGGAGGAAAAAAAAAAAAAAAAAAACTAAATGAGGCTCCATAGTCAGCATGTTTAAATAGAGATCACATAAAAATTATGTCATTAGTACGAATCAAATCTCAGAGTCTTGTCGTGAAAGGAAAGATAGATTTTACGAACTGTATTACCAGCCTGAGTGAAAATAAAAGGACCTATTTTACAAGTCATTTTAGCGGTTGATGCCCAAGAACCCTGCTTCATAATCACAGCTAGTACATGTTGCAGAATTTATTGCAGAAAGTCAAAATTAAGTAATCCTAGTTAATTAATAATCAACCCACAGACCTACCTCTACATTTCACTACTTTATGATATAGGCTTTTGACTGATCCAGATTGGTGATCCCAAGGCCCCTGCAACCTATCTGACAAAACCCTAGGGCACATGGTGGTTCTGATTGGGGGAAGCTTCTAAGAGAAAAAAAAAAATTTAGGGGCATCATGTGGCTGTCCTAGTTGTGCAAGATGGTGGTTGTTTCTTGGAACATGCTTGGCATGATTGGGTCTTTGAGTTAGCTGTTAGTTGTTGTTGTTGATGGTCTTTGCCTTGGTCTCCACTCCATGTGATCCTCCCTTCCTTCTTTATGCATGTGGATGTGGGGCTCCATACCCCACCCACACCCAGGCCCCACTTCTGATCCCCACTTTAACAGTCAACATCATCTTCTCATTCTCACTGGAGGGATTTCACCTACAATCAATCCAACCATTTCAAAACTGACTACTGCATTCTTCATGACCTCAGGAAGATTTTGCGAAAGTGTTATTTGAGTGAGTCATTTATATATCCAAGTACTAACAAAGAAATATCTGTAACGTTTTTTTTGTTGCAGCAGAATCAGAAAGTACGTAGAATTCGATTATCAAGCTTAGAAGTTGAATCTGCTTCCCGCAATAGCGAAAGCTCGACAAAATTTAGCAAGGTGTTTTTGTTTTTCTCCGAGACTCCAACTGATGCAAGCCAATGGCCACATAGCATTGCATAAGGCCTATTTTTCACAAATAAAAAGCCGATTGATAACCTAGGAAAAGATACTACAAAATTAACCATATCATTCTCAACTCAAAGGACACAAACAAGAGCCAGCAGGTGAGACGAAAAGCAGATCTTCAGCTCACACAGAGGAGTTACTTTTTTAGATATTATTATCTTTTTTAACCTGCAGATTTAAGCTGCTTTTAGTAGTCTACCAACCTTTATAATACAACACTTAATTTAATATAAAAGAAAGTTTTGATGTCATGAAATCTTTCACATATCCTTCTTTCTTTTTTTTCTTTTTTTTTTGAGAGACTACCCGCTTCGTTTATTTCTTTTAGAAATAAACTTAGCTGAAAATGTGAATCAACTAAAATTCGAACTTGGGATCTCGGGTACTGACCACCAAGTCTTTTGCCACTTGCGCTAGGGACGGTCGGTTCACATATCCTTCTTAGAGTGAGCCTGAGACTATATATATATAGAATAGCATGTGATTGGTGTCAGGAGATGATATGGAAGAGTGATCAGTTTCTGTTCTTTCTGAACTAGACTGCTACCTCAATCCTTTTCCCACTGTCATTTTCCAGACCCCATCCATAGCTTGCTGGCTCTTCACCAAAATAGCCCTACAAAATAAAGCAGTAACCATTTTGTAGAGCTCTTCCTTCCATTGCTGCCAGGTTCCTCATTGAGTCTGTCTGGTATCCTGATGAATAATAGATTGCCAACTTGGGATTGTATTACACCAACTCCTGCAGAATACCAACTAGTATTATTATTTCAATTGCTATCATTGTACAAAGGAAATCAATGCACACCATCTCTATAACCACCCATAATTGCGCAATGCAATCATTGTGAGTCGGATCAATTTCAACTTAATCAAACGCAAGCTTCGTTAATTAAGATGTTAGTTAGACAAGTACATCATTCCTTACCTAAAATAGAGGTTGGCAACTGGAGGATGGAAGTCGGGAGAGAAGCTATCAGATTCACTCGATTGGGTTCACGTTTGGATTAATCGAAAGCGCGAATAAGCTTCGTGTATTCTGAATTTGGATTTTACTTCAAGGTAGCTCAAATCTAGATGAATTTTGATCGACTAAAGTTAGCTAAAAATAACCAGAAAAACTGGATCTATGTCACTAGATGTGGCCCATAGCATAGAGTCCAACCCTCCATGTTAGCCTTGTTCTATAGTGGTTGGATGAGAGGACCTTCCCTTCAATGTGGTCCAACAAAGCAAATTGTACAAAATGTAACAATGCACATTCTCCACGATCCATCCTAATTGCAGAATACAAAATTAGGTACTTATTTCCTCTCAACAAAATGCTAAAATTAGTACCAACAAAATGCTAAAACCAGGACCAAGCAATGAACAGTGCTTCATTCGTTGTGCGTGGGGAACACGAAGGACTACATTCATACAGTGCTCCTACGCATGCAATAACATTTAAGCATGTCCAATGTCTTAAGCCTTTCCAAATTTGTCAGGAAAGGAATTCATGCTCTCCAAAATAGCTCTTTCATGCAAGCTTGCGCTCTCCGGATACGGTTGAAGAACACGGACATAACAGTATCATTAATTCATAGGATAATTAATTAATATCAACAAAACAAGAATTCTCACATTCTAGTAAAATACTGATTCTTACTGAAGCCAGGAGTAGAAATTGAGAAACCACAATAGAGGACTTATCGGTAAAAGGGTATTTAGGTCATTTCAGTAAGGCCAAGGAAGGTTGAAGGTCTATTCTTCTTACACTTCTTTTACCTTAAAAATAATAGGTTGTTGTTTTTGCACAGTGATATGGGTGGGGTTGTGAGAATCCTCTGCCTATATATGCCCAGCATGTATAGGTCATTAATCACTGTACACTGGTCTCACTGCTCTTCTTATTCTTCTAATTCTTCTTAAACACTGATTCTGCTGACCTTGTCAAAATTGATTTATTGTCTATGTTAAATATTTCATGTTTCCTAGTGAAAAATGAGAAGATGGTAACTTAAAAACTCTTATTTTTGGTTTCGGTGTGAAAACTCTTAAAAAGAAATATATAGCAAAAATAATATTATTTGAGTATAACTGTGTAAGTCAGAATGGCATTTCAATTGAAGCGCACTAAAAGCATCCAAAAATAGAGATCCAATCATCTTTTTTTTTACTGGTAGAGAGATTTTCGAATTAGAAGCAGCGGCCAAGTGCTTGGCAAATAAAAAAATTGTTACCTGGCTTTTCGCCGAAGCGAAAGTACTGTTTTAAAGTTTTTGATGCGCAACCCCGCGAGCTATGCAGGAAATAAACAATAGTGATAGAGAATAGATTTATCCGCATCATTTGAACAGTGAACTGAATACCATAATGTATGATTATCAAAAGTACAATCAGATGTCATGTGGACAAAGAAATCCGGAATTAATGAAGGGTTAACTTATTCATAGTCAGGCACATGGCATGGTGTGTGAAAGACACCAAAGCACTGCAGACCAACTCACATTATTATTATTTTTTATCCTATTTATCCTGAAAACCCACTTCCCATTGGCACCTCTCACCATCTTTAGGATCATGAAACACCTTTTTTCACCTTTCAACTCTATAATAATACTTTATAGGAAGCATTAATTTCATCAGAAGGATCTTACTCCCCTCTCTTCCAAAAGACCCAAAAATAAAGAAAAGAAAAAGAGGAACAGAGATTAGAGGGCAACCAAAAAAAAACAGAGGATGAATAACATCTCACCCTTTAGAAACATAAAAGGTTGTTGGGTCTCTTTCCTTTTCCTCAAATATCTATGCATTTTTGTGTGGTCACTGTACATCTCCTAATCGATGCATAATTCACCTCTCCTGTGCATATAATGAGAGCTTTGGGTGGGGTTGCAGTAATGTGGTTTGGTTTTGGTAGCATATGAGTTGGAATAATTCTGAAGTGGGCTGTCCCCTGGAGCTACAGGAGAGATGCTCTCTACGCATTTAGAGACATATGGCCCCAAACAGAGCTGTGCGATCCCGTTGTTTTCGCTAATAAGAGATTATATGTTGGGTGGAGGTTTCTGGGGCAAGTGTTGCAAGGATATCACATTCATCACCGGAGGAGCTTCTTCCGATGCTTGTTTTAAGCCTCAGCGGAGCTTGAATTGTGTCTTCTACGCTTCAATACACCTTTCCAACCCCTGAACTATAAGCCTTAGATTGCGAGGGGAAAAAAAAAAAAAAAAACAATAAAGCTTTGTAGCTGCTAGTTTGAGAGGGTGCAAAATGCCGGCGAAGTTTCTACACGCATTCGGCGATGAGAACCGAGACTTGCAGAGGCAGATTGGGTGCATGACCGGCATCTTTCAACTGTTCGACCGCCAAAGTCTCCTCGCCGGAGGACGCCTTAACGGAAATCCCCGTAGAAGACTAACTTCAGGTACCCCTACTATTACTTCTCAACTCCAATTTTCATTGTTCTTTTTTCGTTTCTTTCCCCCTTCTTTTGTAGTTTATTTATCTTTCACCAAAATCACTTTCTTCTCATGATTCATGAAGCCTGAATTCTTCAATCCTCTTTACTGGTGATAATGTATTTTTCTCCCTGTTAATTTCTGATGTGAAGCTCATGGGATTATTTCCTTTTTTTGGGTTAATTTCTTGTGCATTCTTTGGATCTTCTTCGATAGCCTTCCGGCTGATTTTTGCCATATATATATATCTCCAGGACGAGTTCTTTTAAACAGCGCGAGTGTAGGGCCGCAACGAGTCGCATGTTCTCGACAAATGCCTTTCGTAAGTTCTGTTTGCAAATTCACAGGTCATTTTTTTCACTTCCAAAGCGGAAGTCGCGAGTGATTGACAAGTGTTGGAAATTTTCCTCTCAGGAGAAAAATCTCTGCAAGAGCTGGAATGAGAACCAAAGAGTTTCGCTGGAGTCGTTACGAACAACGTCTTTCTCGTCCTCGTCTTCCTCGTCATTCTCGTCGCTTGAATACAAGTCGACACAACAAGAGCTTACCTCCGTCGACCGAATCGTATTCCCAGACAAGCCCGTAAAGAGTTTGCCACCGAAAGCGAAGAATTCTGAACTGAGTGTTGGACCAGCTCAATCTGGTCGACAGCCCGTCGACCACCGAGACGTTGTAAAGGATTCAACGTATAAAGACGTCGTTCATAGCTTATCTATTAAAACTTCAACCAGGGAGGAAGTGAAGAACCGTCTAAAGAACTACAAGGACGCCCCGAGGCCGATGCAGCTTTCTACCAAGTCAACAAATGACTATCACAACGGAAAATCCCCGGCGGGCACGGATCTCGATGAATCCCTGCGAGTGTTGGTCAGGCTCAAAGAAGCGCCTTGGAACAATTTATCCGAAGCCAGCCAGCCAGCCAGACTGTCTTACGATGCAAGAGATACTTCCTCCCTGTTACCGCAGGACCGCCCTCGCTTCTCGTACGATGGGAGGGAGGCTTCGTCGAAGCTAAGAGAGCTCGCAAGATTATCATTAGACGGCAGAGATGGTTGCTTAAGAAACCCAAGCTTAGAATCGAAACATAACCCGGTTCTGACGGATATAGAGAGAAGCGGCATGAATCTTCAACAAGAACTGCAGAGTAACAAGCGGCCTCCTAGCATTGTGGCAAAACTCATGGGTTTGGAAGGAATGCCAAACTCAAATTTGGTTCAAGTCAGTGCTGATAGAAGTTCCGAGACACACAGGGGAGACAAAAATATTGATATGATAACAAATACATCTCAAGCGAGTCAAGAAAGAAAGCAATATCAGACCAAACAGTCGGAAAAGAGCTTCCCCAACAGGCCTATGTCTAACTCTCGGCTCCCAATTGAAACAGCTCCTTGGAAGCAGCAAGACCGGGCCCGTATTTCCCAGAAAACACCATTTCGGTTGCGAGAAGCTCACGTAAAGCGGCAGCAGCATGTGTCGGTTTACTCTGACATGGAGAACAGGCTTAAAGAGCTAGAATTCCAGCAGTCCAATAGAGATCTCAGGGCTCTTAAACAGATTTTGGACTCCATGCAAGCAAAAGGGCTTTTGGAAACGAATAAAAACAAAGCTCCAGCTGTGGATGAAGAGAAATTGAGATCGACGAATGCCCAAAGTGCGCAAATTTCTCATTCATTCCCTGCATTAACCAAAAAGAACAGTAGTCCAAGAACTTTCAACTCTCCTATTGTAATCATGAAGCCTGCAAAGTCCATCAACCTATCAAGTGCTTCTGCTGCTTCAATTATTCCACTAGAAGCTTTGCCAGGTCTTCCACAACTGCGAACAAGCGATCAAATCAATAAGAGTCAAACCTCTATCAATAGGAAGAAGGTTAAAGATCTAACCCCTAAGGTCAGCCCACGAGTAATTCCTCCTCAGCCTGTTTCATCAACAGATAAGAAGTGCATGAGTAAAAATGAAGAAAATGGTTCACAAAATTACCGTCTAAAAAGGATGCCGACCTCGTCTAGGCAGCAGCAGTCGCCAAGAGAAAATAATGGAAATTTGGAGAAATATTCAAGTTCGACCAGCCCAAGGTTACAGCAGAGGAAACTTGATGTCGATAGGAGATCACGACCTCCTATTCCTTCTTCTGAATCAAACAAGTCCCAAAAGCAATCTAGTAATAGAAACACTACGGATTCAGTTTCTCCAAGAATCAAACTGAGAAGAAGACCAGCTCAAGCACAAGAGTGCGACGATGACCAATTGAGTGAGACAAGTGGAACGAGGAGCCTGAGATCAGACAGTAATATTAGCTTAGCCTCGCAGGTGGATGTAGAGGTAACAAGTGCTGACAAGTCTAAAGAAATGAACATCTCTTTTGTTCAACAATTAAGTTGCAGTCCATCAGGTAGGAAGGCAAGGAAAGCAGCTGCAGTCTTAAAAAATAAGGTACTAGCATTCCCCTTTAGCCATTTGTTCCATGAAAGCTCACTGTCTATTAGATGAAAAAAAATGAGAGGAAAATAAGTGGACATTCATTTCCAGCTACATCTAGATTAGTCCTCAATTGGTTTGTCGATTGCGGAAAGGGTTAAGTGGTTTCTTTTCCATTTTTCGTTGCAGAAAGAAATCCACAGGAATTTCCTAGTGTTACTTTCTTATTGTACAGCTGATTATTAAATAATATGCCACATTGTTAATTAAATTCTCCCGCTCATTCTTTTGCTCAGAAATCAATGAGCTGTTCGAATGAGGATGCGTTAACGACAGAGCTTGCAACTGTTCCTGTGGAACAGCCAAGTCCGGTCTCTGTCCTAGATGTTGCACATAACCAGGAAGACTTGAGTTTTCCTTCTGAAGACAACACAGCAAATGCCAACAGAGGTGAGAAGACGGTATCTGCACTACTTCTTTCCATAATATTCGGTTTAATTGCTCTACTTCTTCTTCTTCTCTGTCCAAATTAAGCTATATTACCCTGAGTCTAAGTGGCAATTCTATCACCAAGGACGATATGTGAGTTAATTCAAAAAATTCTTAACATTTGCAGGAATATCTCTGAAATTCCAAGGTTATATAGATGTACAATATGTCTGCCAAATTAAAGATGACTTCATTTTAGAATAGTACAAACTTTTATGTGGGACCTCCATATATGAGCTACCAATGTGCGGTCACAATTAGACTAGAGTGTCTCCGTAGATCATAACATAGTATTATCTCTTGCAATTAAATGTCCTAGATATGAAACATACCATGTTCTCTTGATGAATAAGCATGTTTTGCAACAGTATCATACATAGGCAGCACACTGTTAAGAGTTTTTAGCTGAGAGGTACTATGTTTCAAAATTAACTCAATGGATGCATTTTAACGTTTTGCTGAATCATATCAGGAGGAGGAAAGGACGTTTTGAAAAGTTACATAAGATGTCAAGTAATTAGGAGGTCCTACATATAATAGCTGCCACCCAAACAAAAAGTTTGAAACAAGCAGATTACCTGCTGTCCTAACTCAGACCAGCTTCTGGATATTCATGTGATATGCTTGTTGGAGTGACATGTGATTTACACTTTTTAAATATAAATATTAAAACACAGTTCTTTAGTAGTTTAAGCTTTTTAAGAATAACGGTTGTTTAACATGGTATCAAAGCAGAAAATTCTGAGTTCGAGTCTCGTCAGACTCTTGGCGTTATGTAATTCCATCCCATTTAACTTAAGTTCATATCTTGGGCCTATCGAAAAGTTTCGGATCCGGACGCGAGGGATATTAAAAACATCCGTTCTCTGATAGCTTAGGCTTTTGAAGAATAACGATTGTTTAACATCACTGCTAAGTATTAACTGCATTGGTATGTTAGGGTAGTAGATGCTTGTGAGGTAGGAGGCCCAGTATGTTGGGTGTACCATTACTAATAACTGCTTACTCAAAATAAAGAATAATTAGCTGGAACTCTCCCAACATTTCTGGATCAATAATTCATATATTTCAAGGATTAGGCATGCCAATTAACGGGAGAATTACCTATTGGTCGTTGGCTTACAAAGAAATATCATGGAAACATACTTGCTTACAAAGATTAGCTATTTCATTATCTATTCTTTAGTAACTAATCGTGTTAAAAAGATTCTCCTAATGAATGAAACAGATGACAAGGTCAAAACTTCAGACAACAGGAAACCGGAGGACAAACCTGAGAATCCACTACAGAAGTCCAGACCCAGTTCTGAATTCACTGACAAAAAGCTAAAGAACATTGAGAACTTACTTCAAAAGCTCACACAACTGAGCTCGACCGACAATAAAGACCCCGCCACCGACCACATAGCCTCATTGTGTGAAACACAGAGCCCAGACCACCGCTACGTGTCAGAGATACTAATAGCTTCAGGTCTTCTGATGAAAGACCTAAGCTCTACCCCAATTCAGCTCCACCCCTCAGGCTACCCAATAAACCCTGATCTCTTCCTTGTCTTGGAGCAAACAAAGTCAAGCTCGCTTTTTAAACCTGATGACATTCGCGAGAGCAGGAAACAAAGAAAGACTGATCTAGATAAGCTGCGAAGAAAGCTCGTGTTCGACTTGGTGAATGAGCTTTTGATTCAGAAGTTACACTTAACAAGCCCCAGCCCTCTACCTGAAATATTCTATCGCACTAAAAGGATTAGCAACAAGTTTCCTAATGGACAACGCCTACTTAAAGAATTGTGTTCCGAGATTGAAGGGATTAAGACAGATGGCGGCAGCTGCAATGACGACAGTAATTTGATAGCAAATGAGGCCGTAATGATGCAATCAGAAGGATGGACAGATTTTAGTAAAGAGGTTCCGTGGGTAGTACTAGAGATTGAGAGATCAATATTTAAGGAGCTCATTGATGAGGTTGTTTGCAAAGAGGCTGTGTATGGTTCGCAAGGTAAGGCGAGCAGATCAAAGAGGCAGCTTTTCACTTGAATCCAATAATCTTCTATCTTTAATGTTTTCTTTCACACAACATGTAAGAGTGTTTCAATCTAAGTTGGAATAATACCATATATTTTGTGTAGATCTGTCCAAGAATTATAGATAATTAGAGCACTAAATATCATATACTAACAAACTTTTAACCTTGAATTCTACTAAAGTTCTACTATTGCTGCACTCATGTTGTTTTTTTTGTTATTTTTTTCCATGTGCCGAGGACAATCACATTCACTGAAAAGCTTTGTAGGGACTATATTGATCTGCAAGAAATTCCCAACCCTCACATCATATGTTGGCTGGGCAAGAATTCGCTATGAAAGGATAAAAATATGATCTGATAGAACAGATACTGGTCCCCTAATAATTTTCAGTTCCAGGGCAGCCTTTTTCCAGTAGAAATACTAAAAATCATCCAAGCACTTCATTTAGAGGGGATTGAAATCTTCCATCGGACAGCTTTATTGCATGATCATCTTCTATTATCCACTTGTCATTTACAACAACTTGTAAACATGTCATGATCCATTTTTCGGACAAAGCCATGCAACTTCTTAGCTGCTAATAGTAGTTTCAATCCGCTAGCAATCTGAGAAAACATAGGAATTAAATTTCCCACCATTGCTAAGCAATTGAGAAGTTAATTAGCCTCAGTAGTGGTACGCTTGATCATAAGCACAGAAACAACACTAAATTTAAGCACAGAAATAATACTACGTATAAACAGTAGAAGGAGAAAAAAAAAACCTAATGTATATTCCACAAATGAAGATGAAATTATACAATAGACAGTCAGATACAGCATTGAGCCATGGAATCTATTACATGGGCAACATCTTAAGTTCTTGTCAGCTGGTTACACAATATTTCAGAACAAGTCTGAAAAACCACCTAAAACTAGAGATTATACAAAATGGAAGGTGTATACATTGCATAATAGGATTCATACAGCAGCGAATAACGTAATTAAATTCCAGAGGTCCAGAACTTTGAAGCAAATAATATTGATGGCTATATCACGAGAACCAACAAATTCAGTATGGTTGGTGCCTCTCCCCGAAAAATTCTTGTTAGGATATCATATTCATGAAAAATATCCCTCGTACATTTCTCCCTGTATAAGAAGATACTACAAAAAGAATGATGAAGCACCAATCGAAAGAAACACTTCATAATATGCCAAGAGCCGCACCCCTACCGATGGCCTCTTTCTCACCATGATTGAACATCGAACTAAGTATGCAAGTAAAAAATTAAGAAGCGCCGTGCGCTGTCAACACAGATAGCACGAGGTGGATATAACCTGTCTGATGTCTTGATCAGGCAGCACAAATGGAAATTAAATACTTCCACAGCTAACAAAAAAATTCAGCCCCACTGAAGCATGACAAGCTCCTTAGATGATTTTACCGGTGAAACTAATATGCCAAGTTGTTGTACCTAAGCAATAGAAGCCTTGGCAATTTGTAAATGTTTACATAGGGTTATGGCAACAAACAATATGCAGTTAAATACCCATCATCAACTTGCAGCGGCAGGGCTGTGGGTGGAGAAATTGAACTATTCTCCATTGGAGTAATAAAAGACTGAAATGTGACACTCCTTCATGTCCATCAAAAACAACCCCTTTTTCCATGCATGCTATGAGTTAATGAATCTTTCCATTCGAATGTTCTACCCAAGAGTTGTCAGCACCTTATCGTCTGTACAGCCAGATTATAAATGCCAATTATCAAGAGGCTGAAATTTCTGAGGATGCAAGAACTGTAGATGATTCAAAAAGGAAACCACTGATCTGACTGTGGTGAGAGAAGGTCCAATGCCAATTAACCCATCAACATTTCAGTTGTAATATGCTGCATCAGACATTCATGGTGTAACTGGTATGACCTATAGTCATCACAAGCAAGATGGAAAAATAATTTAGTAGCACAGAAATGGCTTCAAAAGAATTGTGTTATTAGGTTGAGAAATTTTCTTTGCTAGCAATCCTAAAAGTTAAACAAGACCTAAGTTTGTGCTAGGCATTCCTTTTGTCAAGTTCTATGTGATTGAAGAGATAGAGAGAGGAATGTATCTGAATGTATCTATTCTTGTTGCTGTCAGTTATTATGCAAACACGTCTTTCAATAAAATAAGGTGGGTGAAAAAAAAAAATTACTACTGCAAATGACAATATAAGCCATCTAAAGGACAACAATCCTGGAGCCAATCTAAGCCATCTAAAGGACTAAAAGATCAACCTATCAGTTTGTGGCAGCCTTTCAGCCAAACCATCTATTCAGAATGTTCAGCCTCCTCATTACAAAGCAGGGGGAGATGATAGCCAACATTGTACTTAGGATCTTCCCAACAAATTGAAATAAGCTGGCTAAGGTTGTATGGAATAAGTGGCAAACTTAGAGTTTGAGCAAAGAAGGCTAAAGATAGCTTTTGACGTGGAGACTACTCTAAAAACATCAAAAAGTAGGCCAAGAAGGTTGGTAAGAATTTCTGTCAAATCTATGTACCCATTTCATTTATACTCGTATGACAAGACGTTTCTATTATCAAATAGGCACTTAATTTTCACAGACAAGCTAATCTTACTTGGGATGCCAAGAGTGCTATAGACCACAAAAGATCAAACAATGTGGAACTTTTGTGAGGACTGAAGCAAATCCTATAAGAGATCTACAACATGTTTCTCATCATCTATGCTTATAGTTTTACATGTTACAAAGAGAAAAGCATAGAAACTGAGACTTAATAACATGTTGATTGCCCTTTGCGTTTTTTTTTTTTTTTCCCTCTCTCACTCTCTCTCTCTCTCTCTCCCCTTTTCAGGCTAATAAGTTATAACATCTAGTTAGTTTAAATCCAAACATCATTAGGTACAACTGCCCTTTTACATCAGTCTAATCGATAAAGTATGCATAAGAGATGTCAAACATGTTGAACTCCTATTGTTTTTACAAAAAGAAACACGGAAGCATCGATAAGGCAAAGCAGTAAATGAACTAATTTTGACCAGTACAGCTCTCTACAAACTCTTAGCTGAAAAGTAGCAAAAAACAAGTTTTTTTTAATCACTGGCTAGTATAATCCATATGATTTCAACCTAATATCTGATACTATTGACTTGCATATTGTCCAACAGTGGGATCTTGTCTTTACTTCTCACCAAAAAAAAAAAAAAATCAGAAAATAGACAAAATGCTGTTACTCTCAGCAAATTTCATGAATCTCTAACTAAATAAGGGACTCGCTTCGTGATAAATATTAATTGCATCACCACAGTCAACTATGAAAATATTCTTCACCCTCAAGAGAAAGAAAATGAAACAAAACTAGACAGATAAAATTGCATTATAGAAATGTTCCACATACCTGAAGTTAGTTACATGAATAAATCCAACAGGAAACTGAGGTCAGGAGTACAACCAGTCTCGATACACTTCCAACAACATTGTTACAACACATGAAGGAAAGCCCATCGACAAACTACTTCACAGCTGAGCTAGTTCTTGTGGGTTCTCCATGGCTTGCTTGAGAATCATCTCTGCTCTCCGTTTCTTGTCGTCCTTCTCATCATCCCTCAACCATGAATCCTTCTTGCCATCGGAAATATCCAAAGACAATGACGTAGCCATAGATTTCTTGGCAACTCCAAACTTGAAGGTCACTACGGGCCTGTTGTTAGGAAGAGCTCTCCTTTCATCTCCTCCAGCATCAAGCATCCCACTTTTTGCAGCTTCAAATGCAGGCGCAAAAGTCTCAAGCACTGAAAACCTTTTACTAGAATCTGTTTCGGTAGGAATAACAATCTCCGACACTTCTCTCTCTCCATTCAACAAAGGTGGAGCAAGAATTAGATTGCTCTCAACCACCTGCTTCCCTTTCTTAGAATCAACATCAACCATCGGCAAAACCCCAGAAGTGCTATTGCAAGCAAGACGCTGCTGTAAATTCAACAATGACCTCTCAGCCTTCCTCCGTTGCCTCACTTGTTCGAGCTTATCTGCACGAAGGTCGGTGCTTCTCTCATTCCATACTGGCGTGTAAATATATGTGTGCGTATCAGGAAAAGAAGGAAGCCATTCAGGTATGTGTTTTCCGCCTGCGGCCCTACCAACCTCAGCAAAGCTAGGCATCAGTTTCGGGCTTCGAGCAATCGGAAACCTAGGCAAGGATGCAGCAAAGGGTCTTTCTTCCTCCGTCTTCACAAAAGTAGCAATCTCTCGAACAACACCAGAACTTACTAAGCAACAGTGGAAATCCGATGCACCAGAAGACCCCTGCGACAAACCAAATTCCTCCAACCCCTGTAAGACATCAAACACATTGCAGCTCGTTCTACCCGATACATTAGCATGAAAATTTGCAGCTCTCCCCAGATCAGCTATATATTGGATCAAGACCTCCACAAGAGCATCGGTAGACGAACGATGAGAGCTGTGGAAACCAGTGGACTCCAAAATCTGTGCAATAGCGATCGCGGCAATGGCGCGGACAAACTCATCGCCGCCGGACGTGTTGCTTATCTTTTGTTCTTTATGATTGAGACCTCTACTTTCCCTACCACCATTGCTCATATCTAATTAATCATATTATTATTGGCCCTCAAATTCAGTATCTCCCCACCTTCAACCGCAGTTTAACCATCCGAGAGATCTCGAACGAGGGTTTCAAACTAAGTTCGATTGGAAAACCTTAGATTCAGTAGCACTCGAAACAAGAACGAGAGAAGGAACCAAAGATGAGTTCGGAGATGCTCAAGAACTCACCGAATGATCCACCGGCCACAAATCCATTTCTCCATGAACCTTGGTAGAGAGCGCCACGGATCACGACGGCGAGATCGATTGAACCCTAGAAGATGAAAAATCTAGGGTTAATGGAACAGGGGAATTCACCGATCGAGTGGAGAAGGTGAGAAGGGAACTAGAATTCGGTCGACCGTTGGGGATTTGAAACGGGAGAAGCTAAAGCCCGCCGTTAAATCCTAGAGAGAGAGAGAGAGAGAGAGAGAGAGGAGAGAGAAGCGGATCGAGTCGGGATGGGAAGAGGTGGCGTGAGGGCTTTAAAGACCGAGTAGCGGATTGGGCGAGATGGGATGAGAGTGAGGTTTGTTTTCGCGAATAACATTACATCTTACATGGCTCTCTACACGTGGCGGCATTTTATTGGTAGAACACGTGTCAATCGATTTGGATTGCCTAGCTTATCCAGCTTTGTCGAGTTCCGGCGGAACAGCATACGCGGTCCGTCTTCTTTACGGTACACAGATAGGGGACGGCTGACAGGCGGACACGTGTCAAGATGGTGAATTTGCATAGAGGAATGCTAAATTTAAAATAAAAAAAATTGTTAAAGAATTTTTGATAGGCCTATGAGATTGCTGGATTTTTCTTTTTTTTAATGGGATTTGTTTTTATAGTCTATGGGATGGATTTAATTTTGTGGAAAGCACAAAATATGATATCAAAAGGATTCGTAGTAACTTTTGATCTTCACGAGGAGACCTATTAAATAAGATCTAAGAACGATAGTCCAACCAGGCTCATTGTTTAGAGATGCAAATGGCTTTTCTTATTTTATTCTTATTATATTGATTAAATTTGTATAATTAATTTTTGCTGTATGAATTAGACGACATAAGATTATATTAAAATAGGAGCTATTTGGTTCACGATTTGAAATATTCAAAAAATATTATATATTTTATATATGATATGATAAATTTGTTACTAATTTATGAATTCACTTAGGTCAGGAGGTTGTTAAAATTAATCTATTTTTATTAACGGACTATTAATGATTTTCATCAAGTATGAAATAAGAATACATATTAATCCACAAAAATTTAGTATTCCTACCACATAAAAATCTACAATAATTTTACTACTTTATTAATACTTTTTGTAACTATCCTACTTGAGTTGATTTGAGGTTTACCCAATGTAACAAACTATGAATCAAATGGGCCCTAAACATAACAGAGCAACTTGGATTAGATATATATTTCTGGGCCAGCCCGGGTCCAAACGGACTACCATACGTGGGCTTGAATAATGTACGGCCCGGGTTTGCCCAGGTCCAAGGGTGGTGGTACGGTACCAGAAAGTTGATGCATATGCCTCCCGGCTGCTCTTACCCCTTCCGCAAGAAATTCCCCGCTACTTTCAATCTCAACCGACTGTCCAAACTCCCCCTTCAAAGAGAGAAACAAAAGAAGAAGAGGGAAAAAAAGAAAAGAACTCTGGAAGGGTCGCGGTGCTAAAGGAAGAGGGGAGACGAGAGAGATGGAGGATATGTGGAAGAAGGTGTACAGAGGGGACTCGGGGGTGCCGCACTCGGACCCGCAGCGGCTGGTGGCCACGTGGACCGGCTGCTTCGCCTTCGCCGCCGTCGCCTGGTTCAACACCCAAACCTCCTCCCTCGCCACCCGCGCCCGCTCCGTCAAGTATCCCTCCCTCCCTCACTGAATTGCATGGCCTAGTTATATATATATATATATATATATAATCAATCTGTCCTGATTTGAGGTGATTTCAGTCTGATGATTTGAATTTCAAAATTTGCCATGATTGGTGTTTTCTACGTATATAAAAAAAAAAAAAATTACTATGCACGATTATCGCTACTAATTTCTTCATAAGCCATGTGTCTGAGCATAGAATAGAAAAAGTAGATAGATAACGGAATTCGATCCAATTCTCTTTCATTCCAAACAAAAGAATCTGGGCCCAAAATCAATTCACTTCAATTCATGAAATCGTAATTCAATTCAGTTCAATACTATTGTGGTTTGGTATGTTAGGGTAGTCGGTTGCTTAACACCCTGCACTTTCACCGCTTGTCGATTACCCTCTCCGTCTTTCACGTTTATTACTTCTACTCCGGCCTTGCATTTTACTAGTGTCTTTAGTATAATTTGGCTGCAAAACTTCACAATAACAAGTTGGCATATAACGTGGTTTCTATATTAGAACATCTACATAACTTGCAGTTCATGTAGTATTTTTAAAATGCGCATATATGCCTCCTGATCGATGGTTTTGTCGGAACATCATAACTTACCTTCTCTTTTCATTATATCTTTCTAAGAATCCTGACTTCTTTTAATTTACGGCGCTCGAAGCTAGCCATACAGTTAGTGATGTTTATGCTCTGTAATGTGCTCTGTTGTTGTCAATTCTTATCGGTGTTCAAAGTACAGCAACCTTCACTTATGATCAACTGACTTTCTGTTTCTTAATTAGTTTTGTTTTCCAGAATTTAAGTTTGGTAAATGCTTCTTTCGTGTTGCTCATGAAAGTGATTTTAGTTATCGGTGAGCATGCGGTAGATAGGGAAGTGCGAGTTCGGAGATTGTTTATCCTTCTGAAGATTTGGATTCTTGGCAAATTTAGTGTCCCGAAAAGACATAATGATGCTTTCTTTAGATCAACAATGTCCTTTATGTGGGTACGCCAACCGCCCAACACTCCCTCCCAAAAATCCGTCTAAATTGTTGGGTTAGTGATAACAGTCGTACCAAGTACGGTTTTCTCAGAACTGAAAATTATGGTCGTTTCTTTGCCCACCTTGTGAGACTCCGTGCTTGTAAGAACATGGTGCAGTTATTCGAAGTTATAAAGGCCTTTCCTTGTTCCATCATCATGGCAAAAAAGTTTGTCCTGTTGTTAAATAGTAATACGAGTAGTATCTTACAAGCATTGAGAGGAATGTTGTGACCTTTGCAGTGTATGTCTATGAATTATTCCAAGCAGGTAGATTTCACGCCTCTTCTCTATAGTGGAAAATCTTCGAGGGTGATATTTCAGCTGCATCAGAGTCGTCCATTTTGTCTGCCAACTGCCGTCACCTATTCTCTTGCATGTTACTTCCCCCGAAAAGACCGACGTCCCTAGCGCAAGTGGCAAAGGGCTTGGTGGTTGGTACCCGAGGTCCTGAGTTCGAATCCTAGTTGATTCACATTTCTAGCTAAGTTTATTTCTATAAGAAATAAACGAAGCGGGTAGCGCGCTACCTTTCTCTCAAAAAAAAAAAAACTTCCCCTGAAAAGGGTACCCTAGCCAGAAATTTGGTACCTATTGAAGCATTGTTCTATCATCTTTGCGCGTCTCCATTGGAATGTCTACATGTTGGATGCATTAATTTGATACTGGAAGCTAATTTCTTCATTCCCGCCATTTTGCTTGCGTGACTTTGATGTTTTTTTTTTTTTTTTGGCAACAAGCTAGAGTGCTTCAGCTTTTTTTCTTTTATGGTTGCTGACATTTTTTTTGTAATTTGAACATCCTTAGTATTCTAATACCGTTTTTTTTTTCAGCTTGCACGACAAGGCTATGATGTTCGAACACCAGCAATGGAAGAAATTATTGGACAAGAAGAAAATATTGGGGGACAAGAAGTTGTATAAGAGTTTAAGGTCAGTTCTCGACCTGTGTCTTTGCTTGGTTTTGTTCTTTCAGTTACTTCGTCAAGCCACCATTTACCTTGCTTAGCTCATTACTTTGTTTTAATTTTGTATTTGTTCCTTTGTTGCCACTTTTCACTTTGTTCTGATACACTTTGTTTTGTTTTTTGTTTTTTTTCCAGTGAAAAGAGGGCGTGAGGAAGTTGTGTAGCATCATTAGTCCTTCAGTTGAAAGTTTTCCTGGAGTTTTGCGCATGTACCGTGGCAATTATATTTTAGTTAGTACAGGAAACTTGGCATGAAAATAGTTATGGAAATAGAGAATTCTTCTCCTCTTTTCTTTCATTTTTCTGTAGGTGGCTGCTATATCATCATCTAGATGTTATGAAATGCGACGAAGAGATGATTATTTGTAACCAAATATGTAATTAATCGTGCGAGGCTTTCTGTTATTTACTAGTTACATTTTGTGCTCTTATCAAAACACACAACTCCTATTTATTGAGAAAGAGGCAGAATAGTCGAAGCATTTTTTCAGCAGAAATAAGATTATCTTCTTCTATACAATGAAGAGGAATACAACACAACTGAAAAGGATAGAACTTCCCTCTTAAAGCTGCAATTATAATCACAACCAACAAGTAGCTCGATATTAACTCGATCTCTGCAATTTGGAGACAAAATTCGACGCAGCAAACGCCGCTGATCCGCCGACCACACTGACTAAAGCCACAAGAATCTGAAGGGCAATTTCCCAGGGGTATTGCTCAGGCACGATATATACACAAGCTGGGCCTAAGATTAGCAAGAAAAGGCTCAGAGTGGAGAGTGTTCCTGGGGTCCCAGGGTCTGTGGCTGCTGAAAGAAGTCCGAGCTCTTCTGCTTTTGAGAGAAGCCCCAACCTCTCCATCGTAGAGAGCGAGAATCCAAACTTCTCGGCTGCGGAAAGCAGTCCCGCCTTCTCCGCCTTGCTCAGGAGCCGAAGCTTCTCGACATTCGTTAGTAGTTTTATAGGCGGCTTACTGTTGTTGTTTATCTCTCGCGGCCCCGGCTCACCGAGAGGAAAAACTGTTGTTCCCTGCCTCAGATATACGAATGTATAAATATAATATGTGGTGACAAAGAAAAGAATTATGGAGTATTTTGCCACTGATTCAATCTACAAAGAAATTCAAGCCACATTTACAATCGACATGAGCACTGATACAGCGTTACAGCAACCATGATGAAGTAACATAATCCTTTTTTTTTTTGGTTTTGTTTTCTGAATCTCACTAAGCATAATCAATGTTGCCCATCACCATGTAATTGGGCAGCCTCTGATGTTTGGTACCAGGCATATCCTAATGTCTGATAGACCGACTTATTCGGACTAGTTACGAAATCGAAGGCATATGCAAGCAAGAAGGAGAAATATTTCGAGATAGGATGAGAGCAAACTGGAATTTAAGAACCCAAATACACCAATTTGAAAGCATTGCCAAGTTAGGCAACAAGAAATTACTCAGAATTCAGGCTGAAAAAGAGGCAATTTGAAGAAACCCAGAATCCAGAGAGTGTAGAAATCGAACCCATGGATGTAAACAAGATTTTGAAAAGAACTATTTCACTGGTACTGAAATTTCTCACCTTCCTAGTACCCCCACCAACTCTGGCTCCAGGTTTTTGGGTGGCCATAGATTTGACAGGGAGAGGGCATGTGGATCTTGGCCTGGAGAGAGAGGGAGAGAGTGAGAATATCATCCTGGCGCTGTGAACTCCCACACCCTCCATGAATAAACAAAGGGATAAGTCCTCTCTCTCTCTCTCTCTCTCTCTCTCTCTCTCTCTCTCTCTCTCTCTAACCGTCCTTTCTTTCTCCCCTACTGCTTCGGTGGTGAGTAGATCGATGGATTTGGGTGCAAAGTGTGGCTATGGGTCGGCAGATGATTACCGGATCATTGCGTGGACACGCGTCACGTGATAATTGGGTGGGGATTTGGCTGATTTTATATATATTAATTAATATTTACATTCAACGAAACTTCCACCGAAGACTCCATGGCCCAATGGATAAGGTGCTGGTCTACGGAACCAGAGATTCTGGGTTCGATCCCCAGTGGAGTCGCCATGTTCTTTCCCTTTTTTTAAAAAAATTTTTCGTTTCCTAAATATGGGCTATGTGGCCCAGACCCAGCGGAGTCGCCATGTTTTTTACTTTCTTTTTTTAATTTTTCGGTTCTTAGATATGGGCTACATGGCCCAAGTGGGCCCATTATCACCATTCCCACTCTTCTCTTCCTCGATCGCCCGAGAGAAATAGTAAAGGCCGTGGATCTGGATGCAAAAACCCTAACCCTAACCCCAGGCCTAAACCCTTCGGAGCGATCGCCATGGCGAATTCGTCGGTGGAGAAACTCAAGGAGTTTTGGAACTCCCAGATCAACGACGAGGAGAAGTGGGCTCTCAACTCGGTAATCTTCTTCTTCACCTCCTCTCTTTCTCTCTTAGCTTAGTGGTTTATGCGATTGGTTGGTCAAGTGAATCTATTTGAATTAAATTTTTAGTTTAAATACTTATCGACGAAATATATGTGATTACGAGGCTCTAAAAGTTCTCCTTGGTGATCTAGTCCATTTGATGACATGTTAACTGCATACTTATGGATTGTTGTATATTGTAAGCTACCTTGCTAGTTTTCTACATTGTTATCTCATGTTGATGTGCAAATCACATTAGGTATTTTGATGAATTCCTGAAGGGTATGATCAGCATTTGCTATGTTAGGCCTCTTCTTGTACTTGCGATGATTTAAGCCTTTTCATTCAACTCACTCGTAACAAATGAATCCGGATATGGACACATAAGGAGTATTAACCGTGTGATAAATATGGCGGAGGTGGGGAAAGTAGCTACAACGGGGAAGATGCTTTATGATTTTCCAGTATGCATATACAAGGCATCTGTAAAGGTTTTAATTTTTTCTGTTCAGGCAATGTACACTATAAGACATGTGCTCTGAATAGCATCTCTAAAAGTATGCAAAATGTGAACTTTTGGTTTGACGGGAGGATATTTGTGTACGATAGCTACATAAGTGATACAATTCTCCGTTCTCGGTATAAACCACGGATATATATTTGTGGTTCAACTATTGCATTAAAGGTAAAGAAATTAATTCGTGATAGCTCCATATACTGTGTGTTGCTAGTTCTAGCTTTGCAAATTTGTTGGAGTCCATGTACTACTGCAAACAATTCTTCCACTGTACTTGCACAAACACCTGTCATCTTATCGAAGAGCGCTACATCTTATTTTTCCTAATGTCTCCGCTGTTAGAAGTATGCGTAAGTAGGCAGCTAAGTTGCCCTATAGTTTGCACGAATTGAATAATGAGTTTGCGAGTATTTCGTTCACTTTTTTTCACTATATAATCTTCTTTTACCACTATATTATGCATTTGGTCGACAGGTATTTGAAATGATACCCAATCTAATGTGCGGTTCTTTAAACCTCTTGTTACAGAAGCTGTTGTGTTCTCTTGGGCTCTTCGGGGGTTCCATCTTTTTAATGCGTAACTTTGGCGAACTAATGACCATCTGAAAGTGATGAGAAGCATTGTTGAATCATCGCTTTCCGTTGATAACATGCAAGAAATGGCGATATATCATATTAGTCTACAGTTCACTCTCTTTCTCTCGCGCCACAAACTTTGATCAGACTATTTTTGATTAAAACTTTGTTCTGTTTTGAGCTACAATGTGATTGATGTACCTATTTTGTTTTGTTTGTTTTGAACTGAGGTATGCTTTCATGTTTGGTTTGCTATCTGAACCTAAGTAAACTGCTGTGGAGCGGTTCATATAAACTGCTTCGTTATGTTCTGTTGAGATTCGAGCTGGTGACTTTTCCATATGGGAGGTGTAAAAATAACCTTTACACTCACTAGTGGTTCACTTGATTGGATTTTGATGAAATGTTCAGAGAGAGAGAGAGAGAAGGTTCCTCTTGAGCATTTTGACCTGTGGTTGGTTCGTTTAGTATTATCATACCACATGGTTTAAACATAACATAACATTCGATGTGTGGATGATTCTTGGACTTTTTTTAAAAAAGTTTCAGAAGTCCTATTTATCTATATATCATTTGTTGTATATTTAGTCTGCAAATCTCTAAACTATTCCTTCTATTTTCTGGGTTATCTTTCAAGTGTACTAAGAAATCCTTTGGTGGTTTTGACCGGTTGGCGGCATCCCACCGATGATGTGCTGGATACATGCCGAGCTTAGGGCATGCTTGTTTTACCGGGGTCGGAAGAGGTCAGGGGTTTCGAGTTCTGGCTGTAGGGATGAAACCACGACTTGGTGCGGTACCCCAACTCTGGGCTGGTTCTCACAGCCTGTATGCCTCCGGCAGCTCAGGCGGTGGATCGACAAGGTAGGCAACTCCGTGGGCGGATACTGAGAAACGAACAGTCCTTTACCTATTTATAAAATCGCTAAACTTAGGCGAAATTGAAGCCAGCTTGGGGAACTTGTTGGATAAATACACCTGGTTGTGTGGTTTGGAGGGTTCGACAAAACTCAAGAACAATTTAAAGCTTCCCAGCTTTGACACTCTGAAATGATGATACGTATTTCATATTTAGGAAATGGATTTTTTTTGAAACCTATGATCTTACACAAATAGGCCTTTAGGTGTAGTAAACCGGATTTACGGGATTGAAATTTTAATCTCAAATATTCTAACGGCCGAATATCTAATTCTTTTTTAAATGTGATTTAGCCCGGCCCAATGGGGAGATTGTCTGTGAGAGGGGCTTGGGCGCAGAAATCGCCCCTCTGTAAATTATCGGTCTGTACTTGGCCCAACAAAACTTGGCCTAATAACTCATTGGTGCAAGCACAGTGAGCGACCCAATCAGGTCCAATGCGACCTGGGCATGAGCATGGGAGCATGGCCCAGTGGGCCTACGAACATGTTGGCGTGTTCTCGGAGCCCAGCTCTCTGGTTGACAAGCCTATTCATCTGCCATGCATACAGCTTTAAGATCCGTGCTTAGGTTTTATTTAGACGCATGAATATTTTACTTAGTACTTAAACAGTTTGTTCTATTTGATTGACGGAAATTATGCTCAAATATATTGTCCTATCAAACTATGCATGTCAAGATCCTGCTAGAAGGCCAAAAATATATATATATATATATATTATTGATTTCAATCATAGAAGAAAATCGTTACCTGCTGTTGCCACCAAAATTTTCCTTCCTTCTGGAGAGGTGTGTTGAGTAGTCCTATGTTTTTCCCCGTGGATACCTTACCTACCGCGCAGGTAGATATCCGCTTTAGCCCGTCCCCGTCAGGGCCCCACGTCCGTACGAAGGCCGACACGTGGGATCAAGAATGGTCCCCTTTTTCGCGCATCCCCAGGACCGGTTCGTGCTGAGGTGTTCGAAGGGCCAATCCCTCGAAGGAAAAATTCTAAAATGCAACGGGTGCATATGCTGACGTGGTGTCTCAAACCAATCAAATATTTTCTTTTGGATATATATATCCCATCATAATTATAAAAAAATATTTTTATTGTATTTTTTTTTGAAAAGGAGAGATGTGATTGATTTGTTATTGATGACGTGGTGCAAGCGTGACACAGTAGACTTCCTCCCTCCGAAGATCTTAGCGTGCCGCGCTGACGTCACCTCCTTCGACACTTCCCCACTCACCCACCTCGGTGGGCCCCAACCCGGGCCCGTCGCTGTCATCTCCTGCCCTCCCCCGTTACCCGTCCCCCCTCGCATCGCCCTCCACGTGGCGCGAGATGAGGGCGCTTTTAATCACCGAAGAGTAAAAGCCTTTGTTGTGGGCCCCATTCTTGTCGGGAGTACGTGTCGCCCGTGAGAACCGGCATCTTCATTAGTTTCGCTAGGCGTTGAACTCGGTCAAATATTATTTTAAAGAGAATTTTTTTTTTTTACCGATCATTTTTAGCACAAGTGGCAACGAACTTGGTGGTTGGTATCCGAGGTTTCAAGTTCGAATCTTAGTTGATTCACATTTTCAGCTAAATTTATTTCTAAACAATATAAAACGAAGCGGATAGCGTACTACTTTTTTCTCAAAAAAAAAAAAAAAAAAAAAATTTAGGGCATATATCAACTAATAAACAAAAGACATATGTGTTGTATATATAGTGGAGTGTAGTTACAATACTTTTAAAAGTTAAAAAAAAAACTATCTAATTCGTAGTTATTTAATTCGATAGATAAAATAATATTGATCACTAATAAGCTAAAAGTAAATATTAATTATTTACTATCATAGTAGTCCAGATAGAGCCAGTATAATATTCGAAAAATATAGCTATAGCTATACGTTAATTTAAGTATAATTACTATATGAGAAGCGTATTAAGCATTCAAATTTTTTTATTAATTATATTATTAGTGTATTGACAAATTTATATAATAATTTTATCTACTCATATATCTCAATTAATTAAAAATCTCTACTATTTATAATATGCAATGCTAATATATTAATTAAAAAAATTGTTACTTTGGGAGTCCTATAGCAGTACTCTATTAATTTGCTTCATAGAAGCATACTAGATTTTTCCAAACCAGCTTTAAAAAAAAAAAAATATCCTAACCCAATCATAGCCCAACACCGATAAAATATTGTCTAGCGCTAAGATGAAAACTACATTTGCGCCGATAGATAGATACCTACTATACAGCAACTTTTGCAAACTTAATCTGAAAAAAAATAAAAGATAAAGATAATAAGGTAACCAAAAATTGAAACGCAAAAAGAAAAAAAGAAAAAAGATACCAATTTCTATCCGAACAACACAACACATATATGTAGCATGACGGGACCCGCTGGATCCACGTCATTGCCTCTCCCTTGATCGTGTGACACGTCGTTCAACAGCATGTTGGCTTCGCGCGCCGTTTCAAATCCTCTCGGTCGGAGTCGTCGCGGCGTCCGACACGTGGCGAGAGGAGAACCGGCTCCAGCCCGTAGCTTCGGAGGGGACAGCTAATAGCGCGCCCCGCTAAGAGAGGTGCGTGTTCGCACCCCCTCAGCGTGGCCACCGACACGTGTCACGAGGATGCACGGAGTTTCATTCCTTCGACACGTGTCATTGAAGGCCGAACGAGGGTCAGAGCCAGCTGCTCGCGATTCGAGGCGGAGACGCAAGTTTGGTTTCGGCTCCATGGTACGGAAGCTTGCCGCGTGTCGACACGTGGTGGACTAGCAGGGTTTTGGGAGTTGCAATAAATAAAAGGAAAAAAAACAGACAATATATTAAAATAAAAAAAAACTGAAAAAATAGAAGCACCTCTTCCTCTCTCTCTCTCTCTCTTTCTCCCTCCATTCTTGTTTCTCATCTTTCATGGCTTCTCCTCGCCTCTCTATTTCTCTGTATTTATCAAGCAACCTTTATTTCTCCCTCTCCCTACTTTCTCACAATCATAAATAATATATATGTTCAAATCGTTGTTTCAGTTTTTCGTTCTAGCTCTGTTCCACGCGTTCCTTTTGTTGAACTAGCCTCAAAGCCTCAAACAATGCCCAATTTTCCGGCCATAAATGGCGAGAAGGGAGTAAAAGGATCACATGTTTATGCTTAGTGCGTGTTCTTCTCGGATGGCGGCGGAGGGGAGGATGGAGGATCTCTCTGCGAGGACGTACCCGCGGGATCTTTTGCGGGCCTTCGGCGGAGCCACGCACGGCAAGGAGCCGACGATTCCGATTACGATTCCGATTCCGATTCCGATTCCGATTCCGATTCCGGTGGGGGAGGGAGAAATGGGGGGGATCGAGCTCAATCTGGGGCTGTCCTTGGGCGGGTGCTTCGGGGTCGAGCCGGGCAGCGGTGCGGACGCGCGGCTGGTCCGGTCGTCGTCGCTCGCGGCGTTCTCGATCTTGCCCTTCGGCGAGTACGAGGTTCCGGCCGTCAACGGCGCGCTGGCGAGGACGTGCTCGCTGCCGGCGGAGGCCGACGAGGAGCACCGGAAGAGGAAGGCGATGCAGAGCCTGAAGAGGCTGGAGGCCAAAAGAAAGAGATTGGAGAGGAGGAATTCGAGAGTTGGCTCGGACGAGGACGTGGTCAGCGGCCACGGTTCCGTCGAAACAAAGCCCGCGACCAACGGCCTAATCAACGGGCAATCATCATCATCTTACCACGGATCGCCGAAATGCGAATCGAGGATTTCGAGGCAAAGCTCTTCCGGATTATCTTCGATCGACTCGCAGGCATTGCAAGGTAATTGTTCTCATCAAAGATTCTTAAGTGTGTGTATATACATATATATATAAAAAAGAAGTTCAGTATGATTCTGTTGAGTTTATTGATGTTTTGAGTAATTCAGATTTAGACACCATGTTGATGTTTCCGGATCTTCCAAATTCCAAATTTTGTCACAACACCAAGTGGCATTTATTGTTAATTTTTCATAGAATTTCTGCAATTCTATGCTAGTTGGTAATTTTTTTTAAAAAAAAGATTAATACTTGTTGTTAATACTCTATTGTCATGTGTTTGATTGGATTTGGTAGGTACTAGGACAACTTGATTACTTTCTTCTCCCTCAATATATATATTTTTTAAGAATGTTAGTTGAAATATGTTGATTTCTGCCCTTCCTCTTAATTTTTTTGTCTGATGTTATTTTTTTTCTTGTCCTCTCTGTTTAGTATATTAATGATTGTTCTATGTTAACTGTCGAGATAATTGGAGAATATAATAGTAGATAAATGAACAGATAAACATATTAGGAGTTTCTGTTCCACAACATATAATTGCTTTTATCGTTATTGAAAAAATGCACATGTACTTCGCGAATACATACTTTCGTCACCAGAAGTGTCGATATTATTGCGAATGTTTACGTGCGAAGCCCGTATAGGTTGTAACCATTCTGTTGCTTGTGATAGAATTTTAGTTGCAATGTGCTTGTTATATCGCAGGGTAGCACTATGACTTGCGAAAGAATTCAAAACGAATTATGCTGGGTAGGAAGATGGTAGATCAATACAACACTAACTTTACAATGGAAGAAGTTTAAATCAAAACATTCGGATCGATTAATTGAGCACTTGCTTATGTACAGGGTTTCTTCGTGTGGTGTTTGGTGGTTCTGTGTATTTCTCATGAGCTTTTGCGAAAGCCTGCTGAATTTATTTACGCACGTTAAAATCTTATTTCGGTTGAACCTGTTCTCCACCTTCATCACTTGTGCGCCCCATTTGATTGACTACAAGTTCAGTACCATAAATCCTTTACTGCCGTGGAAGTTACTCAAAAGTAGTAGTAAAAAAGAAAATTATCTGGCTCCAAAATTTCAGGGTTGAGAGTTTTTCTTTAATCTAATTTTCGATTCAAAATTTTCAGGGCTAACCATTACTACAGATTCCAAGGGCCTCTCAATCAAACCGCCTTTGCCCGAACACGACAATCATAAAGCTGACACCAATCCCGCTGCTGCAACAATGCCAAGAACTCTGAGTTATGCTGCCGAAGAAAATGGCTTAACACTAAAGGCTGATCAGAAAGCCAACATGTTTGTGGGAGAAGCGGATCAGGATATGATGGAAGAGATGCCATCTGTGTCGACAAGGGGTGATGGCCCAAACGGCAAGAAGATTGAAGGGTTTCTTTACAAGTACAAGAAGGGGGAGGCGGTGAGGATTGTGTGTATATGCCATGGGAAGTTCCACACCCCGGCTGAGTTCGTTAAGCATGCCGGAGGCAGTGATGTGGCTCATCCTCTCAAACACATTGTCGTTAATCCCTTGCCGTCTCCTGGATATCAGTGACGAGAACCTGTTAAGTTGTTTCAGATCAGGGGAAAAACCTGTTGGAGATGATCAAGAAAAAAAATGTCAACTTTAAAAGCAAAAACAAAACACTAGTACAGAAAATAGAAAAAAGGGGAAAAGTCTTCGTTCTCTTTATCTGTGTTTTTTTTAAAAGAAAAATTGAGCTGCTTCTACAGTGTGTTATGTTGTTCGGCTTCTGAAAGGTTTTTAATTGGTTTGCTCTCAGCCTTTTCATTATCCTGAATTGGCAAGTTATTCTACAGAAAAAAGTTTTTGTAGAGTTACGATCTTGGTTCTCTCTTGCGAAGCAACGTATTTGGTGTCTAAAGACTCTAAACCTTTCTTAATTTTTTTTTTTCTTTCTGTGCTAACATTGGTTAATTATATATGCCTGTGAACTAAGTGGTGCGACTTGTTTTATCTGGTGCTGGAGTTTCTGATTGAACTGCAAATCTAATGCTTCTACTCGCCGAAGCTGCAGACGACGGGCGCCGCTCGTCAGTAGGATTCACTACAAGACCAATTAATGAGAGAGTATAAAAGATATTATGATTTGCAATCCATTTACATCTCATTTGAGCTTTCCACTGATCTTGAATATATAAGCTATTCATCAAGGTCGATGGCTTCCGATGAACTTTTGAATGGTTGGAACCAATGGGTCGATCGAATTCGTCAAATTTCAACATTTCTGTGCTGCTACCAGTATTCTTTCCCCTCTTCGTTTTCGTGTAGTAGTTGTGTTCGATGGTGGTGTCTATTATAACCGACTATCGGCGATCAGGCCAATCCTAATTCCTCATCAGATCGCGTATATTAACAGTTGATTACTACCCGACTGTCCCTAGCACAAGTGGCAAAGGGTTTGGTGGTTGGTACCCGAAGTCCCAAGTTCGAATCCTAGTTGATTCATATTTTCAGCTAAGTTTATTTCTAAAAAAATAAACGAAGCGGGTAGCATGCTACCTTTTTCTAAAAAAAAAACAGTTGATTACTCTGCCTTCTTCATTTAAGCTCTTAGACGGTCATATTGCTGGAGAGATTTGAGATACCTACAACCAACTTTCCACCTTAATTTTTTATGACTTAATTTGTAAATCATCGCTAAACAAACCGGAATGAATCTGTGTTTTCATTGCTTATTGTTATTCAGAACATGTACATTAAATGAATTGGAAATAATTTAAAGCTCCTTAGATTTTTGATTGTCTGTGCCCGAGAATGGGCAATGTAAATAAGGTCGAAAACTAAAAATTGTTAACATATTTATTCTCCGAAAGTTTCACAGTTCCATGAGTATACAGATTAGCAATCGAAGGGATATAAAATGCGATGGTTTTGCATGAATTTTAAAACTGTATGATGCTCTTCTCATATACTTTTCAAAACTCAGCTCCATTGTGTATTTTGCAACACTGACTACTTATTGGCTGTGAATTTCAACAGTATAACAAAAAAAAAAAAAAAAAAAATGCAAGTAGTGTTGTTAAATCAATATATGAAGTTTTTTCTCAACTTTCTATTGAATGTTGCCCCCTAATTTTTTTGAGTAAACAGGAGTATACCCTATTTGAGGGTGAGTACAGACATTAGGTTAGGTTACAGAAAGACCTATGGAGCCCACGACAAAATCATCCTAAAGAAAATCCGCATAATGTACTCCAAAAAATGTAAACAGTCATAAAACCAGCAAAGAAAGATCTATCCATCTAGAGCTGAGCTCTATAAGTTTGCTGTGACTAGAACTCTTATTCCCACGTTTTCCTCTTGATCAGCTTGCCCCCTAATTTTCGACACACATATGTTGAGAATGAAGAATACGTTGAAAGATAACTTTATATTCGCACATTCTAAAATGAGATATTGACATAGCCTCTCCGAAGGGAGAAAAAAAAATAAAAATCAGAAAATCAAAAAGAAGAAGAGTTGACAAGAACAATAAGGTATTATTACAGGTCTGGAGGATGGTAGATTTTTATATTTAGATATAAGCAAAGTATGAGCATGTGCTAAAGTTCACTGACTAAT
The DNA here is from genome assembly GCA_016920855.1 of Puya raimondii. Taxonomy (NCBI): domain Eukaryota; kingdom Viridiplantae; phylum Streptophyta; class Magnoliopsida; order Poales; family Bromeliaceae; genus Puya; species Puya raimondii. Next base: position 1,093,847 of record JABWPP010000047.1, read on the forward strand.
AAACTCCTAATATGCTTTGTGCTTTTGGTTTAATTCCCATGCATATTCCTCTGTAAAAGTATTATAATGCTTCAAGTCAACTGAAAGGATTCGAAGTGAAGAAAAAGAAAATGTGTAGTAAAGAGGAAATGATTGACTTATGAGGGATTGGCATTATAAAGGCACTATCTGTAATCGATTAATAAAAATGATAAATAATTCATTATCTATATTTTCTGAATGTTCTTAGCATATGCTAAAATTGATACAAGTACTTCCCCAGGTATGCTGGATTCCTTTTGATCAATCCCCAGATATCTTATATAAAATCTTTCATTTCAATTTCAAAATAAAAAAAGAGAGAATTTTTTAGAATACCCAGTAGGTATGCTTTATATGTTGCGTATGATTAGGAGTCAATATTTTCAAATCGAAGCTGATTAGAATCACGAGTAAATCATTGAAATGATTTGAATCAACATGCTAAAATGGAGACCAAGCTAAGTCAATACCTTGGGAGCAAACCAAAAGAAAAAAAAAAAAAAAAAGGAAAAAAAGAAAGAAGAGGTGCACTCTTTTTTCTCGGGGCCTCTTTCTCCAGCGTTGACTTTGAACACAATAAAAATTTCTAGCTCTGATTTGATTCCCTGCCCATCTCGTCACGTGTGCTCTCAAATGCTATATATTCCCATTCTTCACGGCAATGATGTGATCGGACGGCTGAGATCGTTCTCCCGTACAATCAGAATGGGCCCGCCATGGTGACCACAGCCCACGACCGTGACTCTGACGCCACAGCATTAGTGAGAGCCCAACTTGGCGTGCCAACTCCTTTTCCCCTTCTCTCTTCCCTTCCTTCAATATTATGCAATTAACCGATGGTCCCTAGCGCAAGTGGCAAAGAGCTTGGTGGTTGGTATCCGAGGTTCCGGATTCGAATCCTAGTTGATTCACATTTTCAGCTAAATTTATTTCTAAAAAAAATAAACGAAGCGGGTAGCATACTACCTTTCTCTAAAAAAAAAAATTTATGCAGTTAAATTTGTTAATTGATTTCTAGCTCTTACTCTATTTCTTGTAGAATAAAACTGCACCCTTTTTCATTTACGCTAAAACAAACACACCCTAATCTTTAATAAGTAGTAGACGAGAGTGTAATATATAGTATATCGATTGATTCTGTTGGCCTGTGTGCACAACAGTCCTTCTTCAATCTAAGTAAATTTTACAGTTCCAATTTTACTCTCACAATTTTTTTTCTTCTTTTTTCTGTATGTGAATACAACAAGCATGCAATACTATTTGTTGAACTGCGATTTAATTAAAATTTCGGTGAGACCACAATTATGGCGTGACTTATTCCCGACTTTATCCTGGCTCATTATTCTCCTACCCAACAGCAAAATTTGTACAAGTTTTGTAGGGGGGCGGTAGGCGTGAGTGGCAGCATCAGTGACTCAATGCCCGCCGCCTCCGTATGCCATCCTACGCCACCATAGTTTGAACGATTTGCTGCAGGACATTTCATTCTTATAATATTACACCTATAATAAAGTAAATGTATTAAAACTCGTTCACTAATCTTATCAAATTTTTTTATTTTTATTTACGTACTCAACAAATTTATGGCCAGTGAATGAAACTTACTGACCACGATGGGTTCAACTCTACCATTTCAATTAATCATAATTTATTTTGAATAGGATTTATCCAAATATTTGTTGAAAAGATATTTACATTGTACAGAAAAATCGGTATAAATAAATTATATACATTGTGCTAATTCTCACCAGGGGGAATAAGTAACCAATGGGAAGAGCTCGTTATTCGCGCCGAATATTCCAATCCGAAACCCTCTCTCTCTATAAATAGTGAATAATCAAAGGGGGACATCGAAAGCAGACCCTCTTAGGGGCGAAGAGAGATCGCGCGGAAGAGGAGCGAATTTGGTGAGAAAAGGAGAGGGAGGAGACTCGGGCAATGGCTTCTCCCTGTAAGCATAACTCCCTTTCCCTTCCCAAAATTCTCCAATTCGATCTACGGTTTGATGTCTTATTTCGACGCATTAGCTCAATGCTTATATTGGGGTTTTTTTTTTTTTTCCCCTCTTTTTTTTGGGGTAAATTTGAGATGGGTATTGGGTTTTATCTATGAATCGTTGCATTTACCTGGGAAAAAACAAAGACTTGATTTTTGTGAGATTCTCACTGATTTTTCTTCTAACATGCTTATGAATCACTAAAACCTGCTTACAAATTTGTTTAGATTCACTATATTATTCTGAGGGTAGAAGAAAAAAGGCAACTTTGGGGGTTTGGTTGAGTGATTTAATTCATTGTTCTTCCTATAAATGTGGATTATGGTATCTTGGGCAGGGTATATACCTATGCTTCTTCTGTTACTGTGTGATGGAATAAGTGGGAGAACATTGTACCCACTTCCGAGTAAGCTGGAGAATAAAGAGAAGAGGCCCTTGCAAACATACAGACCATACAACATTGCTCACAGGGGTTCCAATGGAGAAATCCCCGAAGAAACCGCTGCCGCTTACTTGGTAAAATGAGCCCTTTTCTTTTCTTCATCACCTTATATGTATATATCATTTATAATTTGGAGATGTGTTGAGTTTGTCATAAAGCCGAAGGATGTTGGTTTGATGTACTCAATCCTTTTTTGTTCGAAATAATCTTTTTTTTTTTTCTTTCTTCTTGTTGAGAAAGCCGATAAGCTGGCTTTGCCGTTATCGAAGAAAGTAAACTTTTTGAAAGTACAAGCCGGATTGTTGATCTCCACTGATGCTTTATTAAGTAGAACTATAGCTGAAGAGAGAATTCGTAAACTCAGAAGCTGATAGTTTGTTGAGTAGATCATGCTTTAAGTAGATACAGAAGCCACGTAAACGTAACAACCTCTCTTGGTTTGCTTTCTTCTTTTTTTTAGTCTGAGCTTTTCAAAGATTGTAAGTGTCGCAACATGAAAATTTACTGTTGCAACTCATCGGTGGTGGCTGCGCTGCTAGGATTATTTATCCAGATTGAAACCAAATTCATCTTGCAAGATTTCACTGTCTTGTGGTATTTCATCTCGCATTAAGTTTTGGCAAATTTAAATTCAAGTAATACTTTATTTTGGCTCTTGCAGAGGGCTATTAAAGAAGGTGCCGACTTTATAGAAACTGATATCCTTGCGACCAAGGATGGTAAATTGATATGCTTTCATGATGTAACACTTGATGATACAACAGACATTGCTAAGCATTCCGAGTTTGCTGATCGTAAAAGAACCTACGAAGTCCAAGGGGAAAATATTACTGGATGGTTTGTAGGTGCGAACGCCCTCTATTTGTCTTTCTTGTCAGAATATGCATGTTAGCTCAGTTAATAATGTAAAAGGTTAACCCAATAAGTTGTCCTGGAGATTATTTATGTTTTACATTCTAGGTCAGATGATTTCTATTATTTTTAGTTCAGAATATGAGTGATGTGGCTTAGTAGCAAGCTTGGATATTGGTTTTTAGTGAGGTAGATTTTTTTATTTTATTTATTTAACTTAGAAGTGCCAATTCAAAGTACTATAATCTGTTAATCATTTAAAGAAACATGAGAGGCCACTTCAGTATACATGGCAGCTGATACTTCGTCATAAATCATTCCAGATGTTGCTGATAGTTACATTGTTATATCGCTATGTGGTCTTATTTCAAATCTTACTCTACCTATTAAAGGAGCTTATTGTGAATTACTTGTCAATATCATGATTTCGAGCTTTGGAAGGAGAAGAAACATTAAGTGTTGAAGCCTTTTCCCCTGATTATACAAATTAGTGATATTCTGAATTTTATTTGTGTACAGTGGACTTCACTCTTAAAGAACTTCTGACATTAAGGGTGAAGCAACGGTATAGCTTCAGAGATCAACAGTACAATGGTATGTTTCTTGTTCTAGTGAATTTTGACCCTATTTGATTCTTTCATTATTATTTTTATATAATTTAGTGAAATTCTTTACTTTCCTACGATTTATTGATGTTATTTTAACACGATGTATGTATATGTTGAAGGCTCTCATTTTTGTTAAACGATAACTTATAGCCATGTAATGGCTTAAGGTTTGTGGTTCTCTTCCTAATGGAAGTTGCCTTTCATTTTATTGTTGTGCTAGAAGCATAAACTTTTGCTATTGACAAGCATATAACTCATCTTTGTTTTTGTTACATGAACTAAAATATGACAACATTCTAACCTGCAGGGAAGTTCACAATTATCACATTTAAGGAGTATATTTCAATTGCCCTAGATGCGGACAGAATTGTCGGAATATACCCAGAGATAAAAAATCCAGTTTTTATCAATCAGCATGTAAGTCTTTTTGTCTGATTATGAATCCATCATTCTGAATATTTAACTAATATACAATCTGAATTATTCTATTGCAATTGGGCTATATATAGGTAAATAAGAAGATATATTGCCATATCTTGATTTGAGTAAGTAAATGTTTGTCGTTCTTTTATGGATTATGTTGGCACTTGTAAGAAAGTAATTCGACTTTGGTGCCTTTGTCTTGTAACTATGGCTTGAGTGATAAAATTGGTTTTCACCTAATAGCACAGTTCTCTTTTCGGTTCAGTATCATGTATAGTTTTCTTTCATTCCTCAAATTCTGAGGATGAATATTCTACTTGTGGCAGGTCAAGTGGGCTGATGGAAAGAAGTTTGAGGACAAGTTTGTGGCGATGTTGCTGAAATACGGGTACGTAGGTGAATATTTGTCAAAGGATTGGTTAAAGAAACCAGTATTCATACAATCCTTTGCTCCAACTTCCCTGATATATATATCGAACATGACAAATTCCCCAAAGATCTTTCTGATTGATGGTGTCACAGTTCCAACTCAAGACACCAATCAGGTCCAGCTTTTTTTCTTTTTTCCTTTCTCACTCCTAATAATATAAGTCTGATATCCATTTCTTTTCTTCTGTATGAATAGCCATAGAATGTACTATCCCTGTGGTAAGAGAATCTTTTCAGTAAAATGTACTTATGGTTCATCTGTTTGACGTGCAGTCGTACTGGGAGATTACTTCAGATAGTTATCTTCAATATATAAGAAACTATGTGGTCGGAATTGGACCATGGAAGGACACCATTGTTCCACCGGTGAACAATTACTTGACTACTCCCACTGATCTAATTGCAAAAGCACATGTTCATGATCTTCAGGTGTGCTTATCTTGAGCATAAACTCAGTTGATACTTGTAATTCTCGAGGGTTGATACTCACCTTATCATAAAATGGTGATCGCAGGTACATCCATATACATACAGGAACGAGAACCAATTCTTACACTTCAACTTTAGTCAGGACCCGTATGCTGAATATGACTACTGGATAACCAAGATGGGGGTTGATGGCTTATTCACCGATTTCACTGGGAGCCTTCATCATTATCAGGAGTGGGCAGATTCTGCAAAGAACAAAAAGGGCGCAGAGGGAGTATTGCGTAAGATTGCCCACTTGGTCTCGTCTTATGAGAGAGATTGAGTTTTTTTTTTTTTAGTTGATTGAATTGTCTGTGCTCCTCAATTGTATAATGACATGTATAAACTTCCAATAAAGTTATATGCTTCTGAGTCACTAGTTTGTCGTGTCTTTGTGTATGTGCTATTTTCACTTCGACATAATAAATTTTCTGGTTGCGGTGTTCTCAGTTTCTTCATCATCTTTCTTTGTATGAGGCTGGCGTTGATTGGTTTGGTTTAGTTGCGAGTTTGAAGGGCTTGCTGCATATGCAGTTGGAGAACAATGAGTATAGGATTAGAGGGCCGTAAATATTGGGCATGCGCAGCATTTGGAAGGGCATATTGAGAGAAGGAATGCATTTGTTGGGTTCCTTACAAACATTCGACCTTGGTACCTTTATAACTGTTCCTTTTTTCACTTATATGGGAGAGGACAGTGAAATTATATGTAGAACATGAGCTCCAGACCTTAGGATGGCCCCTTCAAATTCTCTACTGTAAGTGTATGTAGAATAGATTCTCTACATAGGCGCCTGCGTGCATTCAACAGCCTGCTTTTGTGGGACCAGCAAACCTTTTCTAGAAGAATTTAAGAAAATATACTTCTGCATTCTCCATTCACAAACCAAAAATTTGACATGTCTAACACATTGATGCGACCAGAAACAAACCTACAATGAACCCAGCACACGATCTACCCGTGCGCGACACGGGCAGCTCTCTCCCCGCCAAACAGTGGGGAATAGGATGAAGGCGTGGAGCTCAGCCAAGAGAAAAGAGAAACAAGAACACTTAAAACAAGTTGCTTTGCCATAACAGATAGAAATGGCCATTTAGATGCTTCAATGATAGATTTGCATGGTATTTCGAATTGAGCAAAACCACTATCGGTGGTAGAGGAATAATATTTACTATCAACTTACTAATCCTTAGATCAATAATAAAACAACCACCAAATAGTAAACCGTGGGCCTCTAAGAGCTAAAAAATAGATAGTAAATATTTTTCCTCTGCTACAAGTAGTATTCTAGCCCCACCAGTATTTATTCATACTCACGTTTCTTGATTGTGCACGACAACACGACAAGCAGAGTTGGCATAAGCCGCTCAAGAACAAGAGGGTCTAAATCTTACATTTCAACACATGGGAATGATGAATGATAAAATACATTTTTTTTTCCCTCTAGGTGATTCTAACTTGATGAACAGCTGATGGTATCAGGTAACACCCACAGCACGAATTGCGTGCAACAAATGTCCATCTCTAACCATGAAATGGCCGTTCTGAAGAGAAGTGGGTCAACATTGGGTTATTGTGCTGAGATTTGTTATTATTCAGAGTTTCTGACTCCATAACAGCAAACACAGATCCGCCGCCAGTAAATAGTTGATGAATTTTACCCTTAAATATTCCACGTCCGCCAAGGAAGAGGATAGAAATCCATAGATTCCTTAGAGCAATCTTCTGCTCATTCCATCACACCACCAATGTGTCAACAAAAACAGCACCTCCAACACATAAACCTCTTGACTCCCAGGGCTAATCTTCTGCCCATTCCATGCACTCCATGGTGATCTAAGACCAGCCTGAAAGAGAAGGAAAACAGCTATTAATCAAAAATAAACCCAGCACAATATTCCTGTGATTGCTAAAATAGGAAAAATCATACTTACTATTATCCATGGCAGCTCCCAATTTCCTTGGATAAACTTTCCCTGCTTTCTCAAGCCGCAGATGCTTACTTTGTAATTAAAACTAAGTGAGCAAGTTTCAAACCCCAAATCTAGCAAGGAATATGGGCAGCACATCAGTGAAAAATTGGAGATTGCCAGCTGTAGAGATCTCTGTTCCTTTCTCGATGAAAAGAAAAGTCCTCCAATAAAAAAGGGAAAGCCTGAGCTCTATCTTCAGCATATATTCCTGCCACCATTTCTAGAGACGGTATTTCATGTCGATGGTTTTAACATTGCTGAGAAGATTCTGTAGCTTACCTACGGTAGACAAACAAAGTTCTCAGAACATTATATAGCCATAGAGATTTATGCATATGCAGAATGTCAACAAGCAAACAGAGCAGGTATTCTCAAAGTGTTCATTTAGTACTCATGACATCTTTATGCAATGACTGATGGGGTCCGCAATACAGTTTCAGAAGCATAGAGACATGCAAGAATGAGGCAACATACAGAAATAATATGAGATAAAACCTGAACTCAAGCCTGACTTGAGAAACTGATCGACAATACATCATATTAAACTCATTTTCCTTACCTTCTTGAATTAAGAAATGTTCAAGGAATGCTCATATTGCTGGTTCTAATAAGGTGGAGGTTGAAGTTCCTTTAGCCGCCGAACAACCTGCTTCATTGTGGGCCTAATAGTAAGCGAATCACCAGTACACTTGACCCCCAAATGTAAGGTCTCTACCAAGTCATCATGTGGGGCCACATCCCACAGCCCCTCTGTGAAGAACTCACGAGCCCGGCCTTTCTGCAGCAGCATACAGGCCCAAGTTACAATATTAAAACCATTTCCATATGGAGAGAAAGAGGGATCCAAGGCTTTCTTGTCCGAAAGCAATTCTAATAGTACCACACCATAGCTATATACGTCTGCTTTATCAGAAACACGGCATGTCATTGCATATTCTGGGGCTACATACCCAAAAGTCCCAGCAACACCGGTGGTTGCATGAGTTTCAGAATTTCCAATAAGTCTTGCTAATCCAAAATCAGAGAGAAAAGCATTCCATTCATTGTCCAACAAAATATTACTTGGCTTAACATCACGATGAAGAATGCGGGGTACGCATTGGTCGTGCAAATAGGCGAGTGCGCATGCAATGTCTAATGCTATTTTATGAAGCATCCTCCAATCAACAGGCCTCTTCGACCTTTCTTGTATAAACCTTTCCAAATTACCCCCGGAAAGATAATTGTATATGAGAAACATCTCCGAATCACTCACATGATATCCTATTAGGGTCACTAGATTGGGATGCCGCCACCTTCCAAGAGTCTTGATCTCAGCATGGAACTGCTGAACACCTTGGAATCTTCCAACAGCAAGTCTCTTGATAGCGACTAGGACACCTGGCGAAATCTCAGCCTTGTATGTTGCTCCAAAGCCCCCACTTCCGATGCAATTACTCGCATTAAAATTGCCTGTGGCATGAACAACACTCTCATAAGTCAGTGGGACCCCTATATCATGAAAGACTTTGACTTCCCTCCTTCCTGAAGGACGATTTGAAGACCTTGGCGCACATTTTCTTGTGTAAATGTAGAGACAAATAAGTGCTAAGAGGACTGAGACAATGGCTGATGCCGAAGTAATTGAGGCGATTTCAATAGAACTAAAACCACTGCCGCTGCTGTTGCTAGGTGAATTTTCGGGTGGTGAATCAGTGTATCCTTGTGAATTTGCAGTACGACCTTGCAGGTCTGTTGGCGGAATAGTAAGAGAAAAGGCCTGACAAGACTGGAGAAAATGATTTCCAAGAACACTATCACATGTCATCGTACTGGAATTCAATGGCAACGACCCAGACAAGTTATTGAAGGACACATTAAATACAGAAAGTGAAGCTGCATTAGCAAAAGCGGAAGGAATCTTTCCAGAGAGCATATTGTTGTTTAGTAGGAGGACAGCGAGGCTTCTTAATTTAACAAGATCACTGGGAATCTCACCTGAGAGAGAATTTGATGAAAGATCTAAAACCTCAAGTGACCTCAACCGGTCAAATCCAGAAGGAATAGGACCAGTAAGATTATTTCCGGCCAACGAGAGAAACTTTAAACTCTTCAACTGGTTAAAACTCTCAGGTATGTGATCACAAAGATGGTTCCTACTAAAATCCAGAATAACAAGACTGTCCAACAAACCAACACTTGAAGGAATCAATCCGGAAATTTGATTGCCAGCTATATCCAGAACTCTGAGGGATCTGCAATTAACACCGATTTCCGTCATAATTTCACCGGATATCTTATTGCTGCTGAAGTTAGCAATTAACTTCTTCAATTTGCTGCATTTTTCTGAGAGAATAGCATCTAAGGAACCCATAAGATTATTTCCATCGACTAAAAATGCATAAACGGTCTGGTTTCCATATCTGTCAATAGCAACTGGTAAAGATGACAACGAACCTGTAAACTTATTCTTTCCAAAATTATGGTATACGACAAAATCATCTCCAGAATCAAAAGAAGTTAAGGGTAGCGCTGTAATAGTCCTGTATGCAAAGAATGAAGAATAAGCCAATGAGAAGCGATCAGAGGGGAGCAGAGATGAAGAGCATTGCTTGTAACTAAACCTAGGAATGGAACCAAATAACTGATTCCCACTGACATCAAACACATTCATGCAAGGCACAGCAAGCTCCTCAGCGAGCTGACCAGACAACTTATTAGAGCTGAGATTTAGAAATTTAAGGTTCTTGCACCGTGCAAACACTCTTGGAATTTCTCCAGTAAAAAGATTGTTGCCAAAATTAACAATTTCCAAGCTCTCACAAGTACCCCAGTTACTAGGGATCTCTCCTTCCAGTGTTGCCCTTGGGGCCCAAAGAACCCTAAGCTTCGGCAGAGCTGTGATATTCTCTGAAATACCCCCTTGAAAAGCATTGAATTCATCACCATTGACATAGCCTGAAGGTTCTTTGCCAGCGATCGGATCAAACTCATTCACGAGAACGACAACAGACAAATCTACGCAGTCTCCAAGCTCCGAAGGTACAGGGCCACTCAAGCTATTTCTCGAAACATCTAAAACTTGAAGCTTTCTCAACCGTCCGAGGTCGGAGGGAATGAAGCCGTCCAAAAGATTCGAAAACAGCAGCAGAGATCGGAGCTCACTACAATTCCCCAAATTAGAAGGAATGCTACCGACCAATTGATTTCCCGACATGTCCAGATGCTCGAGACTGTGGCAACCAGCTCCAATCTCGTCGGGGATCGACCTCTCGAAGCGATTGAAGGAGAGGTACAACTCCTTCAACTTAGGAAGGCTACCGAGAAACCCCGGAACGGAGCCGTTGAGCTGGTTTCCGGCAAAGTCTAGGGTTTCTAAATCGGTACAGCTCGAGAGGGAGGACGGGATCTCACCTTTGATCAGATTCGATGCAAGGTTCAGAACTCGCAGCCCACGCGGGAATCGAGACGGAAGGGTCCCCCACAGCGAGCTACCCTCGAGATCGAGCACCTCCAGCTTCTCCAACCTCCAGATCTTAGCGGGGATCTCTCCATCGAAGCTATGGAATGGTAAGAAGAGGACTCTGAGCTCGGAGAGGTCCCCAATGGCGGCGTTGAGCTTTCCGGCGAGCCGTCGACTCGGATCGGGGCATCGCCGGCCAAAAGGACCGGATCTGGAGCAGGAAAACGGCGGCGAGGGGAGCCCCTCTGCGGATATGTTGAGGGCGACGACCCTGGATCTCGAGTCGCAGGCGACGCCGGGCCACGCGCAGTGGTCGCCGCCGGGGGCGTCTGACCACCGGCGGAGGAGCCCGGCGGGGTCGGAGACGGAGCTCTTGAACTGGACGAGAGCCGACCTCTCCACCGCGGGGCCGGGCCCCAGCTCCGCCGAGGTAGACGAGATCAAGAGGAGGAGCAACAGGAAGGAGATCACCAAGGCTAGGGTTCCGGCGTCGAATCTCCGGCGAGCCGCCATTGACGACGGCCCCGGATGGATGAAGAAAGCCCAAACCCTAAGGGAGAGCCGAGGAGAACGACGAAGGTCGCGGAAGGGGAAACCCCAATCCTTCCTCAAAATCCACAAGCATGGAGAAGAAGAAACGAAAAGTATGAGGAGGACTAAAGATCAAATTTTGAGAAATAAGAGGTCGCAAAAACAAAAAAAAAAAAGGAAAAAAAAAAGGTTAGCGCTAATTTGAGCTCTTTCGCTTCCCTTCTGCTGCTTCTCTCTCTTCGTTTCGTCGTCGTCGTCGTCGTGGTTGTTCCTCTTCTTCTTCTGCTTCGTCCAACTCTGATACTTTTCTTCTCTAATTTTCTTAATTTTTAAAATCTGAGAAAACTTAATTTTAAGTTCAATTAATTTCTACTGCTACCGCTCGTGCTTCTTCCACCATCTTTTCGCTTGGCGCACCGACTGTGGGCCCTACTGGACTGGAGACCGGGAGACTGGATCAGCTGTTTCCTACGTAACAACAAGGCACGAAACCGAGCGAATAAAATGCTTCCACGTGTAACACAGTGGACCCGCGTAGGTGGAGGGGGAGGGACAACCGGACAAGGGAATAGAACGGTGTTTGGCGTTTGAAGTGGTGCATCGGAGGTGGAGATCGGAAAAATTATGGGGCGGGTGGTGGGGCCGACCTGGGTCAACCGTGCGTCGGATGAGTCAAGAGAGAGAGCCCTTCGATGTAACCGCGATATGAGAGCACGAAAAACGGGGGCCCCTCACGTGAGACATATACACGTGGATGCGGATGAGTGGGACCACGTGGGTGCACTCGACGCTTCGTGTTTCCTGAACATCTTCTTCCACGTCACAGTGGAAAAAACCAGTTAGAACGCAACACGTGTCCTTCAAGTCCTCAGGTTGTTATTTTTTTAAAGATTTTCTGTGAGAGATTAAACCGGAAAATTTACGTAGTACCTGTGTGCGGTTGCGTAGTGTTCAAATTAGAGAGTTTTTTTACAAGTTTTATATTCAAACCCAACAAATAATTAATTTAAACAGTTATGTTAATCTCTGTATTTGGGAGAACTAACTTGATGTGATATATATGATCCTCAGTCTAGAAAATTAGGATGGTAAAACTCTTTCAACTGGAATGCTTTTTAGCTGCTTGCAACAAATAACAAATTTTTGGTTAAATAAATGAATAAATAAAGATTGAAGAGAGAATATGGAATGTGCTACTCATCAACCAAAAAGTATAGCAGCCATAAGAGGTAGTTGGATAGGGTTAATTGCAGTGGAAGATAGAGATATTAAGCATTAGCTAGCAGGTCTAATAAATTAAAGAGTACCAAATAAGAAGATGGATTTTGTCAACATGGTCCCCCCCCCATATAGAATTCCAGTGCTCATTATTTAGACAAAATAATAATACTAATGGTGCATTAATGTACCAACCATGGAATCATTAGGTAGATAGCTAAGATTTTTTTTTTCTTTTTTTTTACTTTTTTAATTTTGAGAGATGACTTTACTATTATTCAATCATTCAACTATCAGGAGGATGCATCTAATCGTCACCCGAAACTTTTCTGCATCATGTGTGAGACACCTCTTTGATGGTCCCCTTGTGAGACGCATGACCACTTCTTATCAGGGGAGTGTTCTCACTTACTATGCAGAGAGGGTGATGAAGGAGAAACTCATGCCTGCACCCGATGCATCTGTGCATCCATGGACCGCCCCTTCGCCTCAAAATTTCATCTCGGTTTTTAACCAAACCATCTTTCTCTTAAATAGAGATTAGATTACAACTTATCGAACGACAACGGTGATTGAAATACAAAACAGGATATGCTTTTAAAAGGTGAGTGGTGCGCAGATAAAAAGATGCACTGGGTGTGGGCTGTAGTTTCGCGCGAGAAGGGGGATGGAGTGATGGACTGGGGGTTGTCGGTGGAAGGATTCATCCCAAAGAATGCAAGCTGAATGAGACTTGGAAGGCATCTACAAAGATCAGATTCTCGTCGACATGAAGAATTATATGATCAGACAAAGATGTTGGGGCCTTAGGGTTGGCTGTGCCTAGCGTGGAAGTCGGTTTAGGACCGACGAGTTTACCATTGCAACATGCCTAAAGATTTTGCTACAGCAGAAACTAAAATAAACTTCTTGGCTTCAAATATAGACATTCTATTTCAGATTCTAACTTTGCAATACTCCCTATATAAGAGCCTGCCAGGCCAAATGGGATCTTAACAGTGGTAATAGCTAGACATCACCTGCATTAAATTACAAAGAGTAATTGAACTTTGTGCTGGAAATAAGCTAGAACGGATGAGACACTGTTGAACCGAAAGAACGAGTTCCAGTAGCTTATGAAACTTACTGCTCACAACATGTAGTTAGAATTCCTGTAGTGTGAGAACAATTGCATGCTAACGAATTGTCAACCATCTCCACAAACAAATTTTACAGCAGTTCACAAGAGGTGCAGAACAAACAGTTACTCTTTTTAAATACAAAGAAATTATATATTACAACTAGCAAAACAATGCAGTTACCGTCAAAATGAAATTATTTACAGCTTACTCTCTCCACTAATGAAAAATGAGACAATAGCTAATCAGCTATTTAACACCCGTAAATATTTTCCTTAAAAACCTGATCGCTTTACAGACAATTCGAAAGCTCCGCTTGATTAAGAAAAGGTCAGTTGTTCCGAGATATCAACAAACAGAGAAAACGGTCCGCTTCAAGTGGCATCAAACAAGAAAAAGGAGGTCAATGTTTCGAAGCTTCTAACGTCCCACATGTTCTTCTATTATGCCCAATTTGGTTACACCGTGTACAGTGCAGTGGCCTTACTTCCTTGGATCGACACTGCCCATAATCCTGCTTCTTTCTCGGGGGATCATCTATTTCGCCCCATGCGTGAGTATCCTCATCATGGCAATCAAAATTGCACTCATAACCATCGTTATCAGCAATTACATCCTTCTCTGGGTGAGCTCGTAGCTCTTCCAATGCCTTCTCCCTCCCAAGGAAAGCCCGTTTGTATGTAATTAGCACCCCATACTCTCGATGAATGTCGTTGACGATCTCTCTTGGCTTGTAATTCCAGTTATGCCGAAGCTTGTCTTTTATGCAATTGGCTATCCATTTTGCCGTTGCTTGGCGATGGCCAGCTTCCTCTGTCCTAACACAAGTGTGTTCTGGTGTTAGGGTTCGTATTCTAAACGTAGTGACTTGTGGGAGTTTCGATGCGTGTACTCGCCATGTGCAGTCTTCTGCAGCACATCTGTAATTCATAATCTCAAAAGAAGTAAGATTAGGCAACATAACAGATATCGTGGCCTATTAGGCATGTCTGGAGTTTCTACATAAGGTATTGTCTAAGCAGAGCTGTACAAATAAGGGCTGATAGCCTTCTCATCCAAATCTCTTCAGCATCTTTCTGCAGCAGCAGAAGTAGAAGCATGAAATTGGAGCTTTTGTTACGGCACAAAAGCCCAATTTAGATTCCCATCACAGCAAAAGCTCCATGATTTTTGTTTACCAAACACTAGTTTCTAGAACACACATGGTAAGTCTATATATATATATATATATATATATATATATATATATATATATATATATCAATTTCAAACGTCAAAGATAGTTATTTAGAGAAATAAAGAATCAATCAACTACCTGGCTGTGACGCGGCGCTGGTCCGATCTGATCATATGTAGCTCGAAATTCGCAGCAATGGCGGCGCTCGTCAGCGCATTGCGGAACGCCTGTACATCCTCATACTCCTGACCGACAACTAGTGACTGAGAGTCTCTTCGGAATGTTTCTCCTGACATGCCTGGGCCTACCTTTTGATGCCTTACATAGCCTTTTTTCAAGGATGATGCTGAAGTGCTTGGATAGATTTGGCTATTGAGTGGCTCTTCGGCTGTCACTATTTCCATCTCTCTGCAATTTTCCATCCTCATTCTAAGTTCTTAATTTGCAACACAAACCCAGTTCGCGGAACATAAGGCACAATAGTATGACATTCCAAATGCAACTCAAGGAAGACAGCATTGAGTAGTTTGAAAGTTGAGTCAAGTTCACTCTGTTTGATACCAAATTGTATGGAGATTGAATTAACTTGTAATTTCACGAAATTCAAACGAATCGCATTTGAGGTTTACCAAAGTACTATTGGATTCATTTCCATTATCCACGGTCTTGTTCTACCCTGTGTAATACACATTTTCTTAACTAAAATCACGGCAAATCAGACCTCAAATCATTCAATTTGCTAATACACATTGTACTCAACCGAAATCGATGGAAACCGGTACAAATCATGAATAAATAACTATCCAGAAAAGGGAATTAGGCAAATAACTATCCAAAAAAGGGAATTAACTTATCCAATTATTACTATAAGATATGAATTAATGATTGTGGATTCAGAATTTTTAGTTCGGACCAATACCTCACTGTTTCCATCGCAGTGGCAGCTCCAAAGGCGGCGCCTTCGTCTGCGGCAATCTCGTCGTCGGTGTTTTGAGCATTGGCGTTGAAGAGAAAGATTGGAATCTTCTGATCCGAATCGAACTCCTCCATCATGCTCCTAACATCCTCGTCGCTCTCGACGGAGACGAGGGGCGCATCGAGGCCGACGGTGACGTCAGGGAGCCGGAACCTGACGTCAAGCGAGCTCGGCTCGACGCCGCAGAGCTCCGACATCTTGGCGAGGAGCGATCGGAAGCTCGCCGACCGTTCGATCGAGACCAGGCGCGTCTTCCCCCCTACGTACGACGCCCTCCCCTGTTCTCTCACCAACTCACCCCCGAAGCTGCAGAGGAGCTTCGCCTTCGTCCCCCCCGCCATTTCCACACAAAGCCCTAACCCTAACCCTAACCCTAACCCTAACCCTTACCCTAGGTTGTCCCGAAGCCTAAACCCTAGGATTGTGATCGGCCATCGCGATCGAGTACAAAATAACCAAAAATTCCACAAAAATTGAAGGAAAAAAAAAAACCCTGACCCTGACCCTGACCCTAGAAATCGAAGCCTAAACCATAAGATTGTGATCGACCATCGAAATCGAGTAAAACAAATACCGGAAAATTCTATAAAAATCGAAGAAAAATTACGGAAATTACATCATTTCGATGGAGATTTATTGGAGACGAGATCGGTGGTCGCCATGGATGATCGGAGGTAGCCGGAGAGAGGGGTAGAAAGGGAAAGGGGTATTTGGGGAAAGGGCATGAGTATAGCCGTATAGGGGAGGAGCATAAGGGGAGCAAAGTTTGGAAACTTCACGGGGGCATTTTGGTAACTTGGACACGTGGAGGGGTAGAATGGGGATAGGGTATTCAGGGCCTTCGTTTCGACCGTTCGATGCCCAGCATCAGAGATGATAAGATAAGGCTATAAAATGGAAGAGACAGACACAAAGAGAGAGAGGGAGCGCATCAATGGAGGGATCACTGAGCAAGTGTTATTCCTGTGTGGGAGTTCCATGCTTCGATGGTAAGTAGAGTTCCTCATTTTCCTGATCAAAACATTTATTACTTAAAATAGAGTATTTTGTGCTAAAGCTTCATGAAGTGGTGCTGCTGCTTATCTTGTAGATCACGAAAATAATAATCACAGTAATATAAGAGCTTGAATGCATTAGTATTTGTATGGTGCTGCGTTAAATGGAAGCTAATGCTAGAAGCTTATGAACTATGTTATGCAATTGAAGTGGTTCTTGAGCCATTTTTGTCAGAAACTTGAGCTTAGTCTCTGTGACTTGTATTGATTTCAGAAAAAACAATATCAAAAAGGTACAAAACATATTACTTTCAGAAAAAGATAGGTATGAAACATATTAATTCGACGACGTGTGTAGCCAAACAGGGTGTGAACGTATGAATTGTCGTGTTTGAATGCATGTTGAATTCTACATATAAGACATTTTAGGTAGATTGGTTGAACTTCTGCGTATTGAGACTCGGGAAGTGAAGCTAAATTTCAGTTAGTAAATTTACATGACTATTAAACCATGACTAGGCTGGACAGCACAAAGCAGAACAAAAAACAAGTTCACATGTATCAGTAGGCTCGGGAGATTTCAACTAATAAGTTCACATATAAAGGAGAAGATCAGAGCATGAGAATAGATAGTTTCAAGAGTATGTAGATCACATGCCCATTCTTGTCCATGATAATAGCATAATAACCCCTTTTTCCTGTAGGTAAACAGTTTCCAAAAATATGTCAGCCAACTTCATATTTCATGCGGAAACCGTTATCCACTGCTAGTATCGCATGCTCAAATGCATTTTTGGAACTGCAATCGGTGCCTAACAAGCACCATGTGAAGGTATGATTGTATGAATCCTGTATGACTCTGACCTGATTCGCTTAATTAAAGCTGTAAATTCTTGTTTGACGTAATAAACTATTATTCCAATGTACGGGGCTAAATTTATGAAAGGGACGCGACATTACTTTTTCACCTCACACCAAATTCTCCAGTAAAACTCCAAGGACTGACTTTCCTTCCTAATCCACAAAACTCGCTTCCTTGATATTTTTATAGTTTAAGTAATCCTTCAATAAGAAAATTCCCTTTCCTATTTGGTCATAGCTGTTTCACTCTAAGTCTAATCAATTCGCCAGTTTCGTTTTATCAAAACTCCTCGCATAAAGTTCTCTAACTGTACAAATTGGCATTTCCACATGAATGGAACTGAAGAGTATTTTGATGCTAACAATGCCTTTTCTAATCTAATGTAGGTTTATGCAGTTAGGAGGAGAAGAGCATATATGCAGTCTGACACTTACGTTCTTCTAGAACCAGGCAGAGGCGAAGAGTTTGTTTCGGAGGACGAACTCAGAATCAGATTGAAAGGCTGGTTGGAAAACTGGCCCGGAAATGTGTTGCCTCCTGATCTCGCGAGATTCAGCACAATCGATGATGCTGTTTCGCACCTTGTCAAGTCTGTATGTGAGCTCGAGATCGACGGTGAGGTTGGTTCGGTACAATGGTACCAAGTCCAACTGGAATAAGATGATCTCTTCAACATATGGAATCTTATAGTTTAACGTCGACATGAATAAGTTTTCCTTAATGCCCATTTTTTTTTTTTTGCTTTAAACTTAGAAGCTACAGTAAACTACAACTTGTAACTAAGAGAATCTTCTCTGCTTATCTTCTTCGCTTGTACAGAGCTAGCTTTTCTGTTTTGTAATTCTCAGTTCTATGCAGGAATACCATCAAATAATCTCCACTTGAATATATTCTTCTCTTTCATATTATATTTTCCGCTGCTTCATCATGCATGAAGTTATGCTTTTGTTACTTCCCATCTGCATGAACATTTTTTTTTTCTTTTTTGATTGTACAGATCATAGAAATTTCTTGCATCTTGGATACATGAGTAATATAAATCGATTGGTCAAATTTATGAATTAGTTGACTTCTCTGCTCACGCGGATGATTCATTCTTTGACTCAAAAAAAAGAAAAGGAAAAAAGGAAAGCGAA
Organism: Puya raimondii; assembly: GCA_016920855.1. NCBI lineage: Eukaryota > Viridiplantae > Streptophyta > Magnoliopsida > Poales > Bromeliaceae > Puya > Puya raimondii. Next base: position 1,112,515 of record JABWPP010000047.1, read on the forward strand.
TGTGAAAAGCAAGAAAAATATATAGTACCCCACACATGATGAGACAAGATTTTTTTTTAAATTAAAAAATCAATAAGAGATTGATTGCTGTGCTAAAGGGTGCGGTCCACCGTTGGCGTGGTGAACATGGTCCACGAGAATTAGTCTCCCTACACTATGCGGCCATAACCGTTCGTTGAACATCCAACGGCCGGCGATTTCCCGACACCGTGGAGTCGCGACGACGGTACGGTTGAGACTGGGGGAAAAAGACTCTAATACCCCTGACTCTGAGCAAAGAATTAACGGTCAATATTCTCTACTTAAAAAATCACAAAGTCAAAGTGACTCGAGAGGAAACAACGCGGTAGAGATGGACCGCGACCGCGAAATGAAACAAACAAAGAAAAAAATCTTAAGCAGATTTTTGCAGGAAACAAATAATAACTGTATATATATCCTCAGAAAAATGGTAACACTACAGATTTTTCTCTTTTTTTTTTTTTGAAATATATACATAGTCATTTTATATATCTAACATGCCAATTTGAACTTATGTTTGTGTTGGTGAATTTTATACTAAAGTTCTATTTAAATAAAAAAAATAAGTTCGGATACAAAAGAAAAGACTCTTCACCTACCATCCAAATTATTTTCTATCTAGAAAAAAAGAAAAATAAGATATCTTGTGAAAAGATCTCTACAATTTGCAATTTCAAATTTTAACAGGGAGTGGTAGTACATTATGCGCATTTGACCCTGTTTAGTAGAGGTCAACACACAAGTGTTTCGTTAGATTTGGGATTTCCTCTCCTCCTTTTTTTTCTCTGTACTGTGGCAAAAGGCAAAGTCGGTCTTCCTTGTTGCTTTGTTGGGATTGGAAGATCGCAGCAGATCACGCAATCCCATCGAGAGAGGCTTCCTCCCTTCTTTCCTCTTTCTTCTTTTGTGATCACAAAAGAAAAAAGAAAAAAGAAAAAAGAAAAAAAACTTGGAGTTAACTAATTTGCTCTTCTAAGCCCAAGTGGTCTCTCTCTCTCTCTCTCTCTCTCTCTCTCGAGACCACCAAACTCTAAAGATCTCCATTTCACCAGTTCCTTTGAATCCAGGTACGAATTTAGTTCTTATTTTGTTTCTCACATTTATTTTTTCTGCAATTTTGTTGATTTCTACAGGAAAAAGTTGAAGTATTTTGCTCCCTTCAATTGCTTCCCTAATTGATCAATTTTCACTAACTCCTTTTTTTTCTTTTAATTTTGTTTTTTAAAGAAAAAGTAGTAAGTTCTGATTCTAGATTAATTGTTGTGATCTAATTAATTTTGAAGGAAATGTCTGCTTAATCGGGTCATAGTTTCCTTTCCAAGCAATACTCTTGTATCATGAACTTGATATAGCTATTCATCCAGGTTGGTTGCTGAATCATTTGTATCAACAAACACTCCTCTTAAACAAGTAGTACCAAACATATTTGTGATGTTATTGTATTGTTTGAGATAACATGGGCTGACCTTTATTCTGCTATGGCCGAACACGTGCCGCCGATAGCTATTGAGATGGGCGGAGAAGAGATTGTGGTAAGGAGGACTGGCGTTGAATCTGTTGAAGAATCTGAGGTTCTTACTGACAAGATGATCAGAATCGTTGCCGACTTGAACGCGCGCTACTCAAACATGACACTTCGAGAAGAACGATGTATTCATGATGCCGAGAAACAGCTTAGGATGTTGGAGGAGAAGATCCGCACTATCGATTCCAATCCGTCCATAATATGCGACAACGGTCTGCAAGAAGCATCCAAGTATTTGCGGCTTGCAAACAAAATCCGGCAGCTTGTCGAGAATTTGAGGAGCTCCAACTTCACCAATGTAGACAGAGAGTGGGACAAACTCTTAATCCGTGCGTATGACCTTCTTCAAATGGCAATGGCAAGGCTCGAGGAGGAGTTTGTTCATCTCCTTGCGCACTATCGGCAGCCGATGGACCCAGAAAGGCTGTCCTTCCGCTCAACGGAAGACGATAGCATGGAAGATTTCTCAAGCAGCTCTTTCGGCGAGGAGCCAATTGAAGGTAAAATTCAGGGAGATAGTAGTTCGAGCCCAGAAGAGTATGTAGTCGACTTGATAAATTCTCATGCGATTGCGACCATTAAATCCATCGCGGAGGTGATGTTTTTATCAGATTATGACAAAGAATGTTGTCAAGCATACATTACTGCTAGAAAAGATGCGCTTGAGGAGTGCCTCTTGGTTCTAAAAATTGAGAAATTCACCATCGAAGAACTTCTTAGCATTGAGTGGAGTGTCTTGAGCCGCTTAATTAAGAGGTGGAATCGGGCATTAAAGGTTTTAGTTCGAGTCTATCTCGCTAGTGAAAGGCGCCTCTCTCATCTTATATTTGGAGAACTCTCAAAATCGGTGGCCGATTCGTGCTTTGTGGAGATCTCGAGGGGTTCATTTGTTCAATTCCTTAGTTTCGGTGAAGCAGTAGCAATCGGGCCTCGCAAACCTGAGAAGCTGTTTCGGATTCTTGATATGTACGAGGTTCTGTGCGAGCTTCTCACCGACATAAGTTCTTTATTCCCCAACGAATCAGGCTTTAGTGTCTTAACAGAGTGTAATGAAGTTTTGCTCAGATTGGGCGAGGCAGTGAAGAACACTTTCATGGATTTTAAGTATGCGATTCAGACAAACACTTCAACCAAGCCATTTTCTGGAGGTGGAGTTCATCCTCTCACAAAGTATGTCATGAACTATATCAAAGCCCTCGTGGATTATAGCAAGACTCTTAATTCACTCTTAGGGTCCCAAAACAGCGAGAACCCAAATCTCTCATCCGAATTCACCACAATGGCTTTGCATCTACAGTCGATAACTGCTGCTCTTGAATTAAACCTGGAAGGAAGATCTAAGCTATTTAAGGATGACTCACTGCAGAACATCTTTATGACAAACAACATATGCTACATGGTTCAAAAGGTCAAGGATTCCGAACTTCGAAAATTCATTGGTGACAACTGGATTCGGGTGCATAATAGGAAATTCCAGCAGCATGCAGTGAGCTATGAGAGGGCCTCATGGGGCCCGGTCCTCTCTTTCCTGAGAGAAGAGGGGATCTGGAGCCCTAACTCTAGCACGCCTTCGAGAACAGTACTTAAGGAGAGATTTCGGGGGTTCAACTCTGCCTTTGAGGAGGTTTATCGGATTCAGACTGCATGGTCGGTCCCGAATTCCCAACTAAGAGATGATCTTAGAATCTCGATATCGTTAAGGGTCGTACAAGCTTACCGCACTTTCATGGGGAGGTACGCCGCCTATTTGGATGGTGTCAGGCACCGAGAGAGGTACATCAAATACTGTGCAGAAGATGTGGAAAAATATCTACTGGATCTTTTTGAAAGGTCACCAAAGTCACTGCCATACGCACATCGTTGGTGAGATCATTAGGATGTTCAAGGAAAAAAAAAAAAAAGAGTCTATGTAGATTGTTTGTGCTTATTCTTGTTAGCGTTTATATATTTTCTATTGAGTCTCACTTCGCAAGGAAGTTTTGAATGAACGATGTTTGTCATTATTGTGTTGATAGTTTCACAATCTTGAAAATATTGATGATTTCATGGCTTACAGCAGGTTCATCTCCGCAAAGCAACCTACATGGTTGCAAGTCCCTGAAATAGTCTGATATAGAGTGTGTCAAAAATCGAAGTGCTAAACATGTATTGCTTACATTACCAGTTCGAGTTTGATTGTACAAACAAAACAATTGTTGCAAAAATGCGGAGCATTATCCCAGAAATCTGAGACTCTTTCTTAATTTGCTGGGCTAAATATCCTTGTTGCTATGTGCTATCAATCTGTGTACGATTATGAAACTGTAATGAATGGTGGCCAATGTGGAGGTTTGATTACTTGAAGTAATGAAAGAGAGACAACCAAATTTCATGAACCAACTTTGTACGTAGCTCTCTCTTATTTTTGTTAGTTTTTAAATTCACTGTATATAATCTTGCATTTGCAAAGAGGACTTTTTTTTTTTGTAGAGAGAAATGCAAAGAGGACTTATACCTCGTTTTGATGAGAACAGATAATGAGATCACTGAACTTGTGGGCATATATATGTTAGTCTTATTGGACGGGACCACAAAAAAAAAAAATTATATGGATATATAAGAACAAAGCATTTTAGCTCTACTAATTCAGGTTAAATATTTTGAGTCCGCAGTATAAGCCTAATAAGTTGCCAGTACTATTGAGTGAGATTGTTATGTTTGCTATTACCAGCGTGCCATTTGTAAGCGTGGGCTTTGTAAAACATTATCCGATGATCTTAAACTACATATATGAGTGAGTTCGACTAGAACATTAATGACAATCCAATTGCCCCATATTTAATGGAAAATGATTGTATATGGATAGGATATCTAAGCCCTAAGCACTTTAATTCTAACTAGTGTAGACTCCCGCGCGATGCGGCGGATAGAAATTTTAAAAAAAATTTAAAATACAAAATATGCATAAAAAAATTATCATTTACCAATCCAAAAACAAAAAAGAAAAGGAGATGAAGAGAGATTCATATGCATTGAAAAAATTAATATTAATATGTCAACTAATAAAGAATGACAAATTTATAAATTTTAAGAGTTCAGAGAGCCAAATAAAATAATTAAAACTTTAGAGAGACATACAGATAATTATCTCTAAATTAAATTCTTTACAAAAAGTATATAATTAAAATTTTGATTCTCAAAAATCTGTCCAAAGATAGTATTTTTCTTCTAATAAATTTTATTTATAAAAACCAAAAATTTATATAGAAGAAAATTTACAAATGAAGGCAGTTATAAAATAAAGGGGCCCTTCTCAACTTTCTTTTTTTTGGGAACTCTAACAATTTTGGCTTCTTTAACTCTATTTTTGCGGTGCTTCTCACTTTTTTATTGGATTTTGAAATTCTCTTAAGTATTTTTTGACTTTTACTTTGTAAAATTGCTTTACAAAAAATATAATATAACATGCATTTAAAAATACAATATAAAAAAAGAGTGTTTTTGTGTACTTACATTTATTTTTATCCTCATGATAGCTTCTGTAGGAATTATCCTGGAAAAGAAATCAACGATAAATTAGAAAAAAATTATTTAAAAGTTAAAATAAATACTTTATAATTGAACTCATAAGGTAAAATTAGTAGAGAAGAAAAATTAAAAGGAAAAAATAACAATTGCCTTACTAATTAACAATAGAGACTATTGAATTAAAAGTAGAAAATAAAATAAAAAAATTGAAATGCCATTTGAGAGAGAAAAAGAGGGTCATATAAATGGCAATTATAGGATTCAAAAATTTTATGAGTTGTGAAATAAGATAGAGTAATTTTAAGAAGATGAGCGGTCATGAATAAGAGTTATCTAATAAAGTGTAGCATTAAATTAAGAATTAATTAGGAAGAATTTAATGAGAAAAGATACAGTAATTTGAAAAGACATGTTAACTTTATAAGAAAAGATATGGTAATTTAGTAAGTAATTGGCCAACCCATTGAACTTCCACTATTGACCATTTGAGGAGTTACCATATTAATTAGTCATTATTTACTTTATTTCTACTGTTATTTTTTTAACTCTTAATTAAGAAATATTAATTAGAGAGAGAGTAGATAGGCCCAAAAAAAAAACTCAGAAAAATGAGGTTACAAAAAAAAAATTCCAAAAAAATAAGGTTGCGCCACGTCAGCTTTAGATATTGGGGATTAATAGATAGGTATAGATAGCTTATACTAAAATATTTTTAAACCAATACTTTGGGCTCAACAAGGTTCTAGTAGTATTGGCTAAGCTCCTCAATAGTCCCACATTAATTGGAAGGAAGAAAGATTGTAGGGTATAAAAGAATTTAGCATTAATTTAAATTTAAGTATTTTGGATCAATATTTTTTTGGCTCAACGAGTTGTTAGTAGTAGCAGGCTGAGTTGTTACAGCATTTTGGTTCAGGGAGTTGTACAATTACGAGCTCTAAAGTGCAAAACAATATATTTATGGGGTTTATCTGCATTTTTGTCTTTTTTCAGTCATTTTTGTCGGTTAAAATAAAATTTATAGTAAATTTAATAGTTTTATTAGCTATTAGTCATTAATTGTTCCACTTTTGTTTGCCAATAAGTAGATCTATTTAGTTTTACTGAATAATCAATAGGTTCAGAAAATTTTCTAATTTAATTGACTAAAGTTTGTCAAAAAGAAAAAAATCTTAATAAGAGTATGAATGAGAAAAGGTAAAATGTATGGATGGTCTATGACTCCATGTGCGTCGATATGGCAATTTGGTTTCTCATTTTAGTCTCATAACATGAAAAAGGAATATAATTATTTTTTCTTTCTAGTATTTTAGTTTATTCTAAGTATAGATAATTAGTTAAATATTATAAATTTACAGTTAGATTCTGGTTTCTTTTTAAAAAAATGGTTGTTGAAGACTAAATATATTGTTTTTATTAAGATTTCCATAAATGTGGCCCAATTAATTAATATTTAAATCTGAATATACTATAAATAAAGGTAAATACTAACAGATATAAAATTGCTTGATATAGTATATCTTATCTCTTTTTCATCTATTTAAATTAAATAGAATCCTAATCAAAAGTCAATTTGAACTCTATATAAAGGGGTACTGGTCCTACCACATTCTGAAGAATTATGATAGGTTCCACATCATACAGTTTCAACACCATTCGGAAGAGTACCTGAGACAGGAGGACAGGAGAAAAAATTAGATTACCCAAGTTCGGTTGATGACATTCGAGAAGTCCGTAAATTGATCAAGAATTTTTTCTCTACTCTGTTGCACTCTCGCTTTCATAAATTGATCAAGAATTTCTTCTCTACTCTATGGTGTTTTCGCTTTCGTAAATTGATCAAGAATTTTTTCTCTACTCTACGGCGCTCTTTGAGTTATATTTTATTTTGTTTATGATCTTGAATTTTGGTCCTTTTCATTGAGGATTGAATAGTACCAAATTGCCACTGGAATATAGATCAGGGGCATCCATACATTTTAACCCATTACAAACAAACAATGTAATGTAAGTTAGAGTGGGCATTTCAAAGCAGCGTCCTGTTTGTCATACCTGTAGCAGCGGAGGGAGAACATCGTGCGCGTAAACTCTGAACACTGATACTCCGAGGACGAGCCCCATCCCGCTCGTGTAAACACTAAACATGACGAACCACATCCCACCAATCACCAATGGGGTCTTGCCTCTCCACGCGACGCGCCGTGATGGATCATCTCCGCCGAGACTCCTTCCTTCCGCATGGTGCCAGCCGACTTCATCCAACAGCCTCGCTCAGAGACAGGCATCGGCGAGAAGGTAGGCGAGAATTTGAACATCCCAAAAAATGCAAAATTTTGAAAATTATGTTTTGCATAAAAAATATGTTTTGCATAATTATGTTGGTAACAAAAAAGGTTATTTTCAAAATTATATTTTGCATAAAAAAATAAATTCAAAATTTCTATAAGTTAGAAACGTGGGACAGAGGACAGATTGTTAGGGGTTGCAAGATGACGATTTTTCGAATGCGAAGACTGTCTCTTGGTTTTTATGGGTTATTTTGCAACCCTGAAAATCTTACTTTATCTCCCTAAATCTTTAAACAATCGAAATTCGGAATCCAAAATGTCACAAATCAAATAACAATGCAAAAAAATAACAAGGATTCATGATAATTTTTTTTTTATAAAAATGACATGATTTAATCCCCGCTATGATACCAATTGTTAGATCTTTATGTAAATAAATACAAATAACCCATGAATCACATATAAACATTAAATAATTGTTAATGTATTTAATTGTAAACACTTACCGGAATCTATGTCTGATGAAACACATTCTTAGACTTTAACTTCTCTCAAATACCGACACTAGAATTGCCTATTGAGTGCTTTTAAGTCTGGATTCGTCATCTCTTTATTTTGCTCTGAAAATAGGGCATGCAAATGACAGCAGGAATCTGACTTAGGGATCGTAAGTCTATTGTGTTCATTATATATTAGGTCTAATTAGGGTTTCATAAATCCTAATTAGGCTTATACGGGGCTTCTATACATTATCAACCTCATACCCAATAGATGTCTCTAGAACCCATATTAGATCACTTAATGGCCCTGTTAAATAAGATAGTACATAATATAATTGTAACTTAACATATTAGCTTATAGAAAATTAAATCAACATTAATTCCAAAACAAGAAAAGAGAAAGAGAGAGTCCATAATATAATTGTAACTTAACATATTAGCCTACATATAGAAAATTAAATCAACATTAATTCCAAAACAAGAAAAGAGAAAGAGAGAGTGATCAGATTAGAGGATGTCTCGCCAAGCATTTCGTGCAAAAATAAGGAAAACCTAAAACAAATCCTTTCCTCAATTTGATGCTATTGCAGAATGTTTTTTTTCTAGTTTCTATTTTAAGTTTTACTATATTAGTCAATTGAATAATTTACAAGCCGGATTTTTTTAAAAAAAATAGTTTTATAGGAATTTCTGTTCTATTAGACTGACGGGTACAGAGACGCCGTGTCGTGATAGAGATTGCTTCTACCGGAGCATTATGTTCTCATTCCTACTATTAGAACATTACCTAACTGAATAATAACTTTTGTTTTTTTTATCTTGCTTGCAATCCTTCAAATTTCAAAAGCTAGGGACTTCAACCCATTTTTGGAAACACCCGAGTAGGGATCAAACTCCCTGCCTCTACGATAGCAACCTGGGTTATTGCAACTATATGTAGATATATGACTCTATTTTTTGTGCTCAATGTGAGATTTCAAACAGGAGCATATACTGGAGACACATGCTAGATTGGAGGTATCTCGAATGCTGAGGAGGCTTGAGAGATACAAGAAGATAACTTACAGCTTTAGGCGGAGATGTTGTTGCTTTCCGCCACTTATTCATGGTAAGTATATTTTACATATTTGATCAACTGCAGTTGAAAAGGGTAAGTATATTCTACATATTTGATCAATTGCACTTTCTCTTCAATTTTTTGACTGAACTAAGATGTTACTATTTCGTAACTGTTTCCATTGGCTTTCTTTATCTACACATTTTAATATATTTTTACAAATAAATTGAACTTTATATTTGTTTTTTAGTTTTATCATTTGTAGCTCAGGATTTCCGCAATTTGTTGAAGAGTTACTCACAAGGGGAGAGAGGTTTCGCTAGGTAGTACTCTCAAATTGAAAAATACTTATTCTTTTTTTGTGTGAATATTTGTCTATATGAAAGGAACTAATTTGTCATTTGTCTAAATATTTTAGGAAAAAGGAACTCATGAGGCAGTGCAGCAGCAGATCTCCGAGTGAGAATTACTAGTTTATGCACTTTTTCCTAATTTCTAGGAATGTCAACGGATCGGATTCGGTGCGAATTTTTAAAAACCATATTCCGAACCTGACTGCACAAACCGAAATCCGAAACCTCAACCCGAAATCGTCAGGTTTTGAAAAATTCATAATCAAAAACCAAACCCAACAAAAAAACCAAAACCCGAAACCAAACAAAAAAATCCGAAACCAAAAGTAATCATTTCTCTTTATCAAATTTCAAAACATATCATAGTTAAATCAAAATTTTCAAATCACAAATGTAAATTTTTATATATTATATAATATAAAACTTATTCTTGTTCGGTTTGGGTTCGGGTTTGGCTTCAGTTTCGGCTCGGATACAGATAAAAGCCATCCGAAACCAAAAGTATTGGGTTTTCATTTTTTATACCCATAAGCAAAATCATATCTGTTCAGTATCGATTAAATCCGTCCTTATTCAGATTCGGTTCGGATAAAATTTTGGGTATCCATACCTATTGGCATCTCTACTTTCTCCAGTTTATCCCATCATATTTATAAATCTAACATGACTTTTGGCCAGCTATTCTTTTACTTAGGTTGTTGATTGCTGCTGAGATTCACACGCGGAGAGATGACTACCCTATAGATTTCTATTCATTGTACAGGAATTTAGAAGAGGTATTGTTACATCTCTAAATCTGTACTTCAGATAATTTTTGCAGTTGTCTCAACCAGTATGTAGCATACCCTTTTCGAACTCGTGAGACACGATTTTAAATTGAAAGCTATTTAAATACTTATATATAAAATACCTAAAGATGCCCGCAAATACACCTCTACAAAATACATCTTTACATATATATTCTTGCAAGCTTTGAATATTTTTACATGCCAGCACTGTGCCGCATTTCTGTTATAAAAAATAAATGGTAGATAGCCTGACCATTTTTATTGTTGGCTTGTATAGAAAGTGTGTAGCCAAATCTGACTTGACTTAGTAGGTCACAAGCTGATGTAAGAATATATATGTCGAGTTGAGCTAGAATACTTTTGGAAGTATCATGGGGGTGGTGCTTGTGGATTTATAGCCATTGGATGGAGATTTGGAGGGTTGAGATGATGATGGTATATAGGTGGTGGTAGGTGGTGGTAGGTGGAATAGTGTTTGATCTAAAGGCTATAAGTAATCAAGAAGTAGATCCAAAGGCTAGAAATGTGGAAGCACCAAGGGGTTGGTGCTTCCAAAAGTATTCTAGCTCAACTCTATATATGTCACCTAGAAACTTAATATCTTACATATAAACAACAATGTACCTATAAAATGCCCCTCTAAATAAGATCGTTCTAGAATGAAATTGCACTTTGTAATATGTAGGATTGTAATTTTAGAAGGACATGTATATAAATAGATGATTTTTGCAAAGGTAAGTACATGTATGTGGATTGTAATCAAGCTATATATATTAAAATAGAATTATAAGGATGCTGATGACATCGCCTAAGAATGTCGTCTTTTTCTTTTTTTGTTTTCCCCCTTATTTCTCTTCTACGTAAACTACATATCCTATCTCATTATTTATAATCCTTTCTAGGTCTGCAATATATTTGTAAATTAATTGACATTCCTTTGACTTTCTGCTGCTCTGTAAACTAATCGACATACCTTTGGTTTTTTGTGGTTTTGTAATCAATTATCATTTACTTTTTCTATGGTGAGCACCTCTATAAATGTCTCTTTTGCACTACATTATCTCACGCACACACAGACAAACATCTTATTTTCTTCTTCATATCTCTGAAACAAAACCGGACTGATAGAGTCTTTCCTATTGGGAGCAATCATTTACATGCTGATCTTCTCTCAAAAGCATTAGGTGTGTGTCCTTGATTTTTCATGCATTAGTGATACTATTCCAAAGAAACCAACAATCTGCTGCTCCAGCCGACAATTTGAAATCATGTTACTGTAAAGCCTGATGGACACTATGACATTCTCTATCCATCACTTTCAGAAAAAGAAATTCTCTATGTTGTGGTGGACAGAAAATACACATGTTGTTGCGGTTTCTCAGCAAGGCTGTCTAAGGATATGTTTACATTCGATTAGCCCATTTGATGAATGTTCAATTGGCTCAGATTCTTCCCTAAACATAGATTTGCTCTGTAAAGAGATCACTGTGGACGTTTACTTACTGTATACTGACTGATTCATGTACGTCCATAGTCTGAAAAATTAGAAATTGATATATGACATGCATTCATATTTTCAACTGTGTGTCTCTAGACTTGTTCATGTTGGGACTGTTAATAACTGATCCATAGTTGTTATGTGATCTGTTGTCTTACCTGGGGCTTGCTATGCTTGGAGTAGTAGATTTTCATACATAACTAGCGAAGAGCAGGCCCTCCTTTTGGTTACATATATCATGATGCTCTAGAGAGAAGAATTATGTTAAATGTGATAGAAGAAATTTGATTCGAGATTTGTTTGCATTTGGAAGTTCTCGAAGCCATTTGAATAATGTTTAAGTGATATTGGTAGAAATTACGTGATTGTCAAATGGTAATCATTGTTGAATGTTAATCAAGTAATAGTAGAGCAAAAATCTCACATTATGTATGTCAATAACAAATTTGTATGTCGACAATTTTTTATTGACTAAACGCAATAACAAATCTCACATTATGTATGTCAATAACAAAACTTCGATCAGACTAAACAATAATTATTGATAAATTGCAAAACAAATAAACATTTAGATCTAAACTAAAGTCTATAACCAAAAATATTCATAAATGATTAGCAAATGTATAAATTACCTCACAAGATGGCCACCACCAAAATGAGTAGGCTCTAGATTCATATATGCCATCCGTCTGGTAAGCAATTTAATGAGCCGCCTCTGTTCCTACTCACTGATCCACGAAGAAAAACTAGCTCATACATATAGTACTACCTAGTATCCAAAACACCGCAAAAATCCAATGTCTTGGTTGAAAAGTTTATATCACCATAGCCCAATATAATCATCCCCTTCCAAAGAAAAATAGTACCGCCGAGCATGAAGATTAGGAGAAGTAATAAGGTAGACAAAAAATGGTCGTGGTCACTGCAAAGAAATATACCGCATCTAGAAGTCGGTCAGTTTTCACCTTGCCATCCAGATCGAGAAAATAAAATGCGAGAAAGGCCGCAATAAAGTAGCCGAGTGCCCACACAGCTGCATGAAGGATGGTAAGACGTAGCCTCTACACAAGAACAAGGTCATTTTCTTTGTTCAAGGTTCGTTGCGTCCTAACCGAGAGAACACTTCTAGAATGCTGGAGTCTTATAGTACTAGCGAAATGGCCCGACATTGATTGAGCTAGCACTACGGAGCAACCTAGCAAGTTTTAATTGTTAGATCTTTATGCAAATAAATTGAAATAATGGTGGGTCCCAAAATAAAATACCTAGCACAACATTGATATTTAGTCTTTAAACAGAAATATTAACTGTAAGTGATACTTGCAACATAGTAATTAAATACTGACAATTAATCATGTCAAATAATAAGTCTTTCTTTGGATCGACTTATTATTCACATGGCACACTTGATAATTTTCACATTTTATTACCACAAGTATATGTGCAATTTAGCCAAATAATAACCTTCCTTTGGGCCTGTCACTATTCGCATAAACAACAAATACGCATATCTGAATATTTTAAATAAATTAATCTATACAAGAGAGGTTACTTTTTTGGTAACATATTGTTTCAATTAATCTATTTTAAAAATTGAACATCCAAAAAAAATACCAAAATTTGAAAATTATGTTTTGCATAATTATGTTGGTAACAAAAAAGGTTATTTTCAAAATTAGATTTTGCATAAAAAAATAAATTCAAATTTTCTATAAATTAGAAACGTGGGACATGGTACAGATTGTTAGGGGTTACAAGATGACGATTTTTCGGATGCGAAGACTGTCCCTTGGTTTTTATAGGTTATTTTGCAACCCTGAAAATCCTACTTTATGTTCCTAGATCTTTAAACAATCGAAATTCGGAATCCAGAATGTCACAATTCAAATAACAATGCGAAAAAATAACAAGGATTCATGACATTTTTTTTTTATAAAAAAGACATGATATAAGTTAATTTGCTGTAATATATACTTCAATATAATTTTTTTTAAAAACAAATTATACATCGTGCTCCAAAGAAAGAAAAATAAAGTCAGAGTTTAAATTTTTTATTTTATTTTCTTTACTTTATCTTTTAACCGAGATAGATTGGCATAGCGTGGCTATTTTTTCCCATTGTTTGCGTACTATTTTTTTATTTTGCTTTTATGTTCATTCCTCGTATTTTTCTTTTTTTATTTTTAGTTTTATTTTTAGTTTTATTTTTATTTTATTTTTATTTTATTTTTTGTGATTTTGCTCTCTATTTTTTTATTTTGCTTTTATGTTCCTTCCTCGTATTTTTTTTATTTTTATTTTATTTTTTGTGATTTTGCTCTTTCTATGAGAGGGTCAGTTGCCTAAGCCTGGTAGCATAATTTATTATTTTAATAAATAAACAAGATAATATGCCATCTTTCTCTTTCTTAAAAGGAAAAAAAAGAAAAAAAAATTAAGTTTCACTTCTAGAGACTTGGTTAATCAAAAGATGATAAAAGCAATGCTATTTTTACATCTAAAAAGAGGGTGACAATTTTACACTCTCCTATCCAGGAATTGACATTACGGGTGTGTTTGGTTCGCTTTCTTTTTCACCCTGGAATCGGAATGGGTGAATCCGTTTGTGGATGTTTGGTACGCGGGAGTTCCATTCCGATTCCGATTCCCGAGTGGAATGCGAATCCCCCAATCACCTCTTTTTTCAATCCGGTCTGGAAGTTGAATTCGGACGAAATGGATATTTATTCCGATTAAATTTATTTTTTCAATTTTTTAATTAAAATATGAGTTTAAATTTAGAAATTTAATTTATAATTTATAATTTTAATTTGAACTTGAATTAAAAATTAAAATTTAATCAAGTATTTCGAATCTAACTTATGAATTTGAATTTAAATTAAATTTTAATTTATATAAAGTTTTATTCAAATTTTATTTAAAACTTAAATTAAATTTATGGATTCAAATTAAAATTGTAATTGTAATTTTAAGTTTGAATTTGAATAAATCAAATTTTAGTTTTATATTTTGAATTATCCACTCAGCTTCAAAGTTTAATTTTTTAAAAAAATTAGATTTAAATTTTGACATTATTTCAAAATTTTGATGTAAATTTTTAATATTTAATTTTCAATTTGAATTTAAATTAATATATTATAAAGATAAAGTTAATATATTAATTTGATTACGATTTCGATTCAGGTAACGAACCAAACAGAATCAGGTAATGAGTTATTCCGATCCCGATTCCAGCTTATTTCGATTTCGATTCTGATTCCGGTTCCGACTTCGAACCAAACACGCCCTACGTTTTTAGCTCTTTTTTTTTGTACTAAAAATTTATATAAAAAAAATCTAAAATGAGAGATTGTAAAATTAAAATCTTTCTTTACTGTGCATGTAAGATTTTGTAGATAATAAATGGGAGGATTGAAGGATGAATGATAGAATGAAATGGAGGCGCATGAAACTGCGCTCAGAGGATCGTTGTTATATAGCAACAGGGATAGAGAGAAAATTAAGATGATTTTGAAAGAAAATTTTCATACCCATTTTCAAAAAGAAAGAAGATTATAGCAGATTATCTACTAGTAAGCAGAGTTTTTTACCTTTCGAGAAAGAGACTACGTAACAGGAAAGCTCATATTGACGTGTGCTAGCTATTTTAATATTCAAACGGCACAGCACGGGCACCGAGAGAGGAAAAAGTCTAGAATGCATCAATTATATTGCTGATATGGCATCACCAATCAATAAGATTGTTTCTCTTGAGTTCATCCGTCTCATCATGATAATTAAATAAATATTTTTATTATATTTTTCTCTCAAATAAAAAGAATATAATTGATTGATTATTAATTATGTTGTGTAAGTGATACATAGTAGACTTCCTCCCCAGAGTGAGCATCTGGGTTAGTAGCTCAGATATATGCGGCCTTGGTCCATTTCGGACCGAGCCTTCCCCAGGCTCAGCTCGGCCCCGAGAGTTTGAGCTCGTGGTCGACGGCCCGCATTTTAATCTCGAGAGGTGTTTGGTAAATATCCAAATCCAAGTCCGAAACGACGAAGACCCTCCTTGGCCCTTGCCACTCTCTCTCTCTCCCAGCTGTGCGACGATGGCCGATGCCGAGCTCGCCGATCCGGGGAGCGTCCTCGATTTCCTCGGCGAGGGAATCATCCGAATCGTCTCCCCCGTCTCCGCCTCCATGCTCCTCGTCGTCCTCCTCGTCTCCTTCCTCTCCTCCTCCTCCTCCTCCTCGTCCCCCCTCTTCTCCATCACCTCCTCCTCCTCTTCCTCCGCGTGGGACGACCTCAAGGTCGCCCTGCTCAGCTCCGTCGCCTTCGTCGCCCTCACCACCCTCGTCACCTTCGTCCTCGTCCTCCTCTTCTACCTCCGCTGCTCCCGCCTCCTCCGCTACTACCTCGCCCTCTCCTCCTTCGTCGTCTTCGCCTTCCTCGGCGGCCACGTCTCCCTCCTCCTCGTCCGCCGCTTCTCCCTCCCCCTCGACCCCTTCACCTTCGCCCTCCTCCTCCTCAACCTCTCCGTCGTCGGCGTCGCCGCTGTGTTCGCTCCCTCGAGGACCGTCCCCATCTCCCTGAACCAGGCCTACCTCGTCCTCATCGGGGTCCTGGTCGCCTACTGGTTCACCCTCCTCCCCGAGTGGACCACCTGGGCTCTCCTGATCGCCATGGCGCTGTACGATCTCGCCGCCGTCCTGCTCCCCGGCGGCCCCTTGAGGCTTCTAGTGGAGATCGCCGAGTCCCGGGATGAGGAGATCCCCGCTTTGATCTACGAGGTCCGGCCCGTCGAGAACCTCCCCAGATTGAGTAGGAGGGTTTCGAGAGGAAGGACGCATTTTGACGCCGACCCACCTTCTAATTCCACCCCTTCTCCACCAGGAGAGTCGCCGCCGCCGCCCGAGACGACGTTGGTGCTCAATGTAGATAGACCTGCAGCAGAGGAACCTTCGCCTTCCGATGTTAATGCTCCTTTAATAGAGCAGAGACGAAACAACCCGGTAAATCGGTCCGGAGAAGAATGGCTTGAAGGGATAGGAGTGGCTTCGTTGGGTTCGATCAAGTTAGGTTTGGGGGATTTCATCTTCTACAGCGTGTTGGTCGGGAGGGCGGCCATGTATGATTACATGGCAGTTTACGCTTGCTACCTCGCGATTATAGCAGGGTTAGGTGTTACTTTGCTGCTTCTCGGCTTCTTTCGTCAGGCATTGCCGGCTCTTCCGGTGTCTATAACTCTTGGTGTTGTGTTTTATGTATTGACGCGGGAATTGCTCGAAGTTTTTGTGGTCCAGTGTTCGACAAATTTGTTGATGTTCTAAGACGCCAATTCATTTGTTTAAGAGGAAACCTTATCACACATTTCACACTATTTTCCCTCCTAAAAAATTCCACGAAATCTGTATCATGCTCCTTGGACTGAAAGACTAAGAAGCTCAGCTCCCAATTTCACTTCATCCTGATGTTTAGCATTGGTGTTTTGGTGAAATCTGGATGCTACTCATGGAATGGCTATACTTGTTTTCCTAGCTTTGATGATTGAAAATTCTTCCTGGTTCTCAATGGTAAAATATTTTCTGTGCACTTCACTCATGGTTAATGATGAGATTATTTCGCTGAACTTCATTCATATGGTTAATAATGAGACTATCTTATGATTATTCGTCTTAGTAGAAGTTTAAGATATTGATGAACTTGTAAATACTTGGATGTCTTAAGACCCTGAACCTCCTTTTAGGAGAATAACAATGCTGAAATATCATCAAATGGGACTACATGTAGTATCCCTCCAATTATTCCAAGCTAGTGCCGGTGTTGGCTTCTAGCTCTTTGTGCTCATTTGAATTCCATTTACTTCTTTTCTGCAATTGTGCGGCATGTATTATGTATGACAGCAAGTGTTGTTCTTTATAATTTGGAACATTTGATTGTCGAAACTTTTCTTATTGGTGCCACTTGCCCTAACTTGGGCTTCTGCACTAGAATAGCTCTTCGATGTTGCAAGGTAATACAATAGCGGTGCTTTTGGTGTATCTAATATTGTTTTACTTGAATAAGCAATCTGCTATCTAGAACTTTCATCTTTTGAATTGAATTTTTGTTTCCGAGAAGAGGTTCCTCTGTGTGTGTTTCACATGGTGTTTACATTACATGATCTTATGTTTGCACATAGTAATGAGCAAAATAATGGCCAGAAGCTATACATGTTAGATAGCATCCACTTTATTGTTATCAGTGCAATCTAAAGTGTATGGTTACTGTACAACTCTGATATCTGCATCCGATGATTGTAGATTTTGTTTTTGGCCCTTGATCTTTTATAGAAACTTGTCTTGCTAGGAACTTCTCGGTTCTCAGTAAGCAGGCAAGCCCAATATTGTACGAAAATTTAGATTGGTTGACCGCATTATGGTTAGGATAAGGTTATAATTTAACATTCCAAATTGGTTTCTAAGCTAAGCTTTCAATAAGCAAAGTGATTTCCAATATTACATTGAAATTTGGTATCTAGTAAAATAACAAAAATCCGGTGGATCGAATTCTGAATGTAGTATTAGCTTCTAGGTTGTCAGTAAGCAGTAGTCAGACCCAAGATTACTTGGAAATTTGCAAGTATCGAGCTGAACAATACAGTTTTGGTGGATCGAACTAATTGTGACGAGTTCTCATAGTTGGTTTCTTCTGAGGCGACTCTCCTTTCATTAATGTTTCATATTTGATTTTCGGTTCATCAAATCTTACATCTCTCTGTGCCTGGAGACTCTTTAACTTCAATTGGTTTTTCTACTGTAAGTTGTTTACTGGGTATCTGATTACCGCAGTACGTGGCCAGAAGTATGTTACAAGATTATTCTGAATGTTCGTTTCATATACGGCAAACACCATATCTTACAGGCTAACAATGTGTCACCCTAGTTTTTGAATGTAGAACTATCGAAAGCGCTTCTATTAAAACCAGAGCTTCCTATGTATAGGTACTTGGCTATGGTCGGTGATGTAGAATTGTTGACTTGCAACTTCTATTACTAGCTATCCTATTGCAAGGCTTCGCTCGACTCACTATAACTCCTTCATTCACAGGCTTTTGTGTTGTCTTAATCGGATTAGGTGCTGCTTATTACTCTGCATTCTTTTTTCTTTTTTTTGGGTTCATGGTGGGCTTGATCGGAGTTGATTTGGAGACAGGGAATCATCTTTTTCTCCAAAATTCTATACTGCTTAAATCTGTTCAAAATTCAAGACCCGTGCATCATGCATGTACGCTGGAGAAATTTGTTACCCACCCATCACCCTACATGACTGCGTATAATGCTTCACGTATTTTAATGTGTGTCTGTTACATCTTCATTCTTCCTCACTGTATCTAACTTTTTGTTTTTTGGTTTTTTTTGGGGGGGGAATTTTCCTATTTACCTTTTCTATCATGTGAATCTTAGTTATTTGAACAGTAAAAATTGCACTACAGTACTCAAATATTCTTTCCATCAATATGATTCTCTAACCTCGCATTCCAATGCCGCCACAGTTTTTTATTTGCATCCCTCTTTTAACAGGAACAAAAAAAAACTAATTTTCTGTTTATCAGAAATTAAATTTCTATTACCAACCGTCCCTAACGCAAGTGGCAAAAGACTTCGTGGTTGGTACCCGAAGTCTCAAGTTCGAAGCCTAGTTGCCTCACATTTTTAGCTAAATTTATTTTTTTAAAAAATAAACGAAACGGATAGTATGCTATCTTTCTCTCAAAAAACAAATTAAACTTCTATTATTAGCGCCCGAAGCTAAAACAAAGTGTGTCGGCACCAAAATTAAATTCACTCGTCTGTGCCTTCAACTAACCCATCATAGATCTGTTGAGGGCCTACGTTGGGCATGTTGATTGTCATGTTACCATTTTGTTTATTTGTACTAACTTAACGTTTAATTAAATTGAGAAAAATATAGTAAAACATGTTTTATTATCCTGTTTTGCACGAAGAGCTGTAAGGTAAAACTTTTGCTTTTTATCAGTTATATATATTACAAAATGACAATTATTATTTCAAATAATTGGTTGATATTTTAAATGCGATCTGAGTTTGAATCTCACGTCATATGAAATGTGTGTTAAGTTATGATCTATGAGCATTTTCTAAATTTTTTTAAAAATATTTTTACTATTGTCGTTGTGCCGGTTTTTACGATACAATCCCCATTAGCTAGGTGGTGTTTTAAGGTACCAATACTAGTACTCTATTTAAGTATAGTACTGATTTTGGTTTGATTTTGGAGACGAATAATTGTTAAATGTTATTATAAAAAAGTACGTTATCAAAATTTTTTATTTTGTTTAATTAATTTGTAACTTTATTTTTGGACTTGATTACGATGCTATTTGACCGGTTGGTAGACCTCCGAGGCCAATAGTGTCCCATCTAAAATAATCCTCCGCTACCAATGATGTAGACTTATGTACGTGCGACATAAAATTAGGAAAAAAAAATGGTTTTTTTACACACTGTGAGAGATGAAAAATTTTAGAATGCATCAATTATATTAGTGATGTGCGTCTTTAATCAATCAAATAACTCTATTTGAATATATTCGTCACATTATAATTATAAAAAAATATTTTTATTGTACTTTTTTTTAAAAGAAAAGATATTTTTGGCAAGTGTGACACGATAGACTTCCTCGTGAAAAATACACAAAATTTTTTAAAATTTTTTACATTAAAATAAAATAGATAATCTTATACATGGTCTAAAAATGTATATATAGCATCGCTAAAAAATAAAAACATTATAGCGCCCGTCATAATATTCTTGTTAACTGTTGATGTATTAATAAATATATATGATATTTTTAGACTGTATGTATATAATTTAATAAAAAAAATTATAAAATATATTTCAATAAATTAATAATTCATATAGTACATGTATATTATTAAAGTACAGGTCCCACGAATGTTCTTTTGGGTTGGTAATTTGTTGGCACGTATTACTGAGAACGCAAAGCACGCTTGACACTACTCTAGCAGAGAACAAATATTGGTATGTGACCAGAGTGCCTAATTTTGACGATTTGATGTTTTTGGAGCCGAGAGGGACCGGCACCTAACCGGCGGCGGCCATCGAGCTCGATGCGCAGCCGCGCGCATGTACGCAAACGTCCACGGCTCGGCGGGCGCTCAATCACGCCGCAGATGGCGGTGCCGGTCGATCGAGTCCAAACGCCCAACTTTTGGAGGTCAAATTTTGACCACTTGGTGCCAACATGTGGGGTCTATACGGCAGTGTTATATCCAATCGAGTGTTACGTTACATATTAATAAGGGTTACATTGGAGAGGTTGGCATCTAATCGGCACGATCTCTATCGAGCTGGGTTTTCTATATAGGTTGGTATAAAAGTTGGTTTGGATGGTGACATCAATCCCCTCAGTTAATTAATGGCACTTTTGTGAGTAATAAGAGAACTGTTCATTGCACATGGTTTTGATCTCTTAATGGGTAGGATACATTTAAATTGTTGGCGCTTGTATGACTCAGAATGTATTGTGTTTCAAGTGAACACGTAGAGGTGTTTTATGTATTACTTTGTAATTCTCAGAATGATACCTTCGTGTATTATTAATGTTTTGCAGATTACAACACTTTCCAACTCATATTTCAAGCTGTTGGAAATTGACATGTGCATACAGACACTCTATTAAATACTTAGATTCACAAAATAAGAAGAGTAAGTTAAATAGTTAAAATAGATTTTAAGTAAATCTAAGCATAACATGAGATTCTAGTGCTCTGCATAAATAACACGGAGTACTAATTAATAATTTTCTCTGTAAAAAAAAAAAAAAAATTGTGATTCATTATAATCATGCTTTATTTTTTCCGTGTGATTCGACGAGAAAACTCAAAATTCGCTTGTATATATATTTTATGTGGACTACAAAGTTGACTCTCAGCCAAAAGAAAAGTGCTTTTTTTCCTTCTGAAGTTGGACTTTAGTTAATTAAAAAGATCCAAAAGAGGACTAGAATGATGTAATCTAAAACGACAAAATTGGGGTTCAATTTCAATCAAATAGGAAGATTACAGTGAAATTAGAGAATGAAAGTACATCTTTCATTTCTCCATCAAACTTAATTAAACAGTGCCAAACATATTATAAGTTGGTTAACTCTACGTGACCCGTAGATGATCGCTACAGTTGTAACGGGTTGGGTTGATCAGTCTCGGGTCTAACCCGAACCAAACTCAACCCAGTAATTAATCAAGAGGGTCGATCATGGATTCTCACAGTTGTGCAATAATAAGTTATTAACAATTTTCTTTTTTTTAATGACCGGAAAAATACGGTGAAATTCACTCACTTGTGCTCAACATGTTTCCAGAAATAGCTCGAGATTTTTTTTATATATTTATAGTAATTCACTGCTGTCCCTATGCTGTATAATTAGTTTTTTAAGAAAAATTTAAGACTTTACTAAAGCATTACAAGAAATTTTAAATTCAATTGACTTGTTAGAACATAAGAAAGTATATATACATAAACTTTTTTGGCACATGCACTGAATCTGTGCGGAGCATAGATGTTTTATCATTATTATTATTTATTTGAGAGAGAAAGATAGTAAATCATCCGTTTTATTTACTTTTAAAAAAATAATTCAGCTAGACATGCGAAGCAATTAGATTTCGAATTTGAGATCTCGGACACCTCTATTAAATACTTAAAAAATTGTGCTAGATATAATTGGTATGTGGAGCGTAGATGTTAGGAAAGTACTTAAACACTTTTTTCTATTCCTATTGAGGTATCAAAGAAGTGTATTAAAACTCCCTCGTTCGTAAGTCGTTTTTTGAAATCGACTCCTCAACTAATTTCTCTTTCAATTATTTCTTTTTCCAACTTTAAGCTATTTTAATTTAAGATACTAAATAAAAGTTTTTTTTTTTTATCTGTTAGTTAGTTAGTTGTCAACAAAAGTATCATTAAATCTAATAAAATTTTATTTACTTAATAAATATAATATAAGTTTAGATAAAAAGTATCATTATTTCAAAATATTTTATAGTTAAGGGGTTGTTGTACATTTTTCACTAGGAAAATCTCACTGTATATTTCATTTAATATTCTTTTTTTATATATATATTTTTAACTACGGAGAGGGATTAAAAAAGCAACGGTAGTAAGGAAACGGTAAAAGGCCCTTTTTTATCTTCTCCACTCTCCACGCTCCACATACCCCACACCATTGGCGACCCCCAAAGCGCTCTCTCTCTCGAGATCTCGATCGAAGGCCCAACCCTAACGCCATTAGATCCTTTTCGTACAGTTAAGGAAGGTCTCTGTCTCTCTCTCTCTCACACATAATTGTTTTTTCTTTTTTTTGATTTGTAGATCTCGTGTTGCAGTGTTCGTTACGCTTCCGTCAGGTGGGCCAGTTTTTGGTGGCATTTCCCTGCCCCAATTCCACTTTTTCTGGGTTAATTTTTATATATTTTTCCCCTTTTCGGTTGATCCTAATTGTTCGCTTCAATCTCACTTAAAGCCATCTCTTTTTCTTAATTTTGACCTTTGATCTCCTCTTTTCTGGGTTCTTAAACTTTCTCTCGTTTTGCCTAACCCATATGGTAAAAATCGCATCTTGGGTTTAATTTCGCACATGCAATGATGCGTTTTTTGTTTTTCTTTTGTAAGGACGAAAATGTGCACATCAAGTGTATGGTATTTTGTAAGGAGGGAAAAAATGCACTATTTTTCTGGGTTCTTAAGCTTTTTGTAGTTTTCTCTAACTGATATGGGAAAATTCACATCTTGAATCTAATTATTTCGCACATGGAAAGATGCGTCCTTTTTAAGGTGAAAAATGTGCACATCAAATGTTTGGTATTTGGTTATTTGAATAAAGGGAATAGTTTGGTATACCTATTTCTGGGTAATTTAGAATTAGTTACATATACGACGATTAAATCTATTATTCGTGCTTGTAGAAATTCCAGATCCTGGTTCATTGCGATAGTGATTGTTTGTTTGTTTTTTTCTTCCATATTTTACATTAAAAAGTTTGATATTTTTTTGCTTTCTAGTTTCTTTTCTTGTCCTTATCAGGTTATTAAATGGAGAGGGTATTTAGGACCCACAGTTTAATGAACCTACCTAGTCATCATTAATATGAAAGGGGAGAGTTTCTATTCCCATGATTTTTGTATGTCTAAAAAGGAAAATGGTGAAGCTTTTCAATAATTATTTCATGTAAATTTTTACTGTTTTCATTTTTAACCCCGAAGTGGCTCTTCTATTCCCATGAATTAAAACTGGGTTACTATTCAATGATTAATCTACTAGTTGACTACGCATTAGAATATACCTTCTTAGTCGGTGTTATTATACAAACCATGTTCACAGTTTCCATTGACAGAGGTGTTGGAATCTTACCAGCTTATTTTTCAATTAAAAAACAACTTTTTTCATTCTACTGAGTACAGTTGTATCAATTCCTTTTAACCATTTGTTCAATTAGGTAGGGTGTAGCTGTGAGATGGCTAATAATAATACAATCTTTAATTACTGTTCATATGGAATTGTTTGCTCATTGAGTTATTGAAAACGTGTTGATTAGTCCACCTTGGGTTTTTAACCCTGCGATTCTACACGGTTATTTCGTGAAGAAAACGGGGTAGATCTTAAGTGGGTTTTGGGTATTTAAGGAGGGGGAGCTGACCCATTCTTGGGCACCGAAAAAAGGTTCCTTTCCTTCTCTTCCCCTCTTATTCTATTAGTAAAGATCTCTTCATTCAGTTCCTCTCTTGAGTCTTTGGGAGCATTTTTTGAGGTAATTCTCTAGCTGATCTATATAAATTTCTGTCATGAGAGCTGAAAATTTGGCTCAATTTGTTTTTGTTTTGGTTTGTAAGGTATTCTAGTTGCTGTTTTCTTTGGTTGGATCATTCAAAAATGTGATCTTTTCCTTGGTTTCCTTTGTTATTTTGCTTCTTTCTTGTTGCCAATGAGGATCCATTTTTTTAAGGGCTTTTGGTTTGAGATATCGTTAAATTTTCCATTTTTCCCTTCTTGTTGCTCCATTCTCCTAGATCTATGTTGTTTTTCTGTTTTCAATTTTAGCATGCAGGTATAGATAGATCTGTAGTTTTTATGAATATATCTTTTGTCATTTTAAAGATTTGTAACTGTTTCTCGTTGGATCAATTAATCCTTCTCCTCCTCTTGAAATTGATATGCAAGTTAATCAAAAGTACCCGGAAATTTCTAAATTTAGTTTCTTATTCAGATTTACTCATTTGATTGCATTCTTTTTGCTTCTTCTTTTTTTCCGCATTAATTTGCAGATCTCTGCATATTACTTTCTTTTTGCATTTTGGCTGCTCACTTCTTTTAGTTTCTCAGTCTTCTTGGTAGATTGGCTCATCCTGTTTATTTTCTGAAGGTGGGGAATTCAATTTGCTAAATCCTCTTTTGATTCAAAAGTGTGCGACGTATCTTTTGATTTGGAAGGATGCTGATCCCACTTTTTATTTATTTAATTATTAAGAGAGCAGTATATAAAATTATCTTCTCCTTTATTATCTAGATTCAATAGAAATATTTTCCACCACATATGAAAAGAATTTGACAATGATCTATTGATTCCAGTATTTGGTGTTAAAAGGAAATGTTGCCTTTCAAATCTTTTTGGTATATATTTCTTTGAACCCTGAATACATGCCTATTTTGTTCGTCTTTAGTGAGAAATTAATTTTTACATTGGAAGAAATGAAAATTAATAATTGATTTATTGCTGTATGAGATATAATTTTCTGACTTAGTACGAATGCTTTTTAGTTGCATAGGTTTTGTTTATTTTCTTAAAATCTTCGCTTAATTTACTTGCAGGCCGTAGAATAAGCCAAAAACATGGTGAAGATCTGCTGCATTGGAGCGGGTTATGTCGGCGGCCCAACAATGGCCGTGATAGCCTTTAAGTGCCCATCAATCGAGGTCGTGGTTGTTGACATCTCCACTTCCCGCATTGCAGCCTGGAACAGCGACCAGCTCCCGATCTATGAGCCAGGCCTCGAGGATGTGGTCAAGGAGTGCCGTGGCCGCAACCTCTTCTTCAGCGTTGACGTTGAGAAGCACGTCTCTGAGGCCGACATCATCTTTGTCTCTGTCAACACCCCGACCAAAACCCGTGGTCTTGGTGCCGGCAAGGCCGCCGACCTCACCTACTGGGAGAGCGCCGCCCGCATGATCGCCAACGTCTCAAAATCCGACAAGATTGTTGTTGAGAAATCCACTGTCCCTGTCAAAACCGCCGAGGCGATCGAGAAGATCCTGACACATAACAGCAAGGGCATCAACTATCAGATCCTCTCCAACCCTGAATTCCTTGCCGAGGGCACGGCGATCAGTGACCTGTTCAACCCCGACCGCGTGCTAATTGGTGGGCGTGAGACTCCTGAGGGCAGGAAGGCAGTTCAGGCACTGAAGGAAGTATATGCCCATTGGGTACCTGAGGATAGGATCCTAACCACTAACTTGTGGTCGGCTGAGCTATCCAAGCTTGCAGCTAACGCATTCCTGGCTCAGCGCATCTCTTCTGTCAATGCGATCTCTGCGCTTTGCGAGGCAACGGGTGCTGATGTGTCTGAGGTGGCCTACTCTGTCGGGAAGGACTCCCGTATTGGGCCCAAGTTCTTGAACGCCAGTGTCGGGTTCGGTGGGTCCTGCTTCCAAAAGGACATCCTGAACCTGGTCTACATCTGCGAGTGCAATGGTCTTCCTGAAGTGGCCAACTATTGGAAGCAGGTTATAAAGATTAACGACTACCAAAAAAGCCGGTTTGTGAACCGAGTTGTCTCCTCCATGTTCAATACTGTTTCGGGTAAGAAGATTGCGGTGCTCGGCTTTGCTTTTAAGAAGGATACCGGGGACACTAGGGAGACTCCCGCCATTGATGTGTGCAAGGGTTTGTTAGGTGATAAGGCCACAATTAGTATATATGATCCTCAAGTTACTGAAGATCAAATCCAACGTGATCTCGCCATGAACAAGTTTGATTGGGACCATCCGATTCACCTCCAGCCGATGAGCCCAACCACGGTTAAGCAGGTTAGTGTGACTTGGGACGCATATGAGGCCACTAAGGGAGCTCATGGTGTATGCATTCTTACTGAGTGGGATGAGTTCAAGAACTTGGACTACGAGAAGATCTTTGAGAACATGCAGAAGCCTGCTTTCCTGTTTGATGGGCGCAACGTGGTGGATCCGGTGAAGCTTAGGGCGATCGGATTCATTGTTTATGCCATTGGAAAGCCGCTCGACGCATGGCTCAAGGACATGCCTGCGGTTGCTTAATAATAGAGGTTGCGATCAAGCCGAATGGTGATGAAAGAGCTTTTGTTGGTGTTAGATAAAACAACAATTCTTTATAGCTATTATTTCCTCATAGTGATTGGTTCTTTCCGTGGTCGTGTGTCGGATTAGGGGTTGAACCTTGTCAGTTTTATTGTTATCGAGCATTTTAGTGTCTTAGCGGCTATGCTCTGTTATTCTGTTTAAGGTCTGGATACTGAAATTCTATTTTGCTAGTTGTCACATTTGTTCTTACTCCTACTTGATTACATCAGTTCTGTTCAATGGAATAATTTTTTCCTCTTCAATTTTTAAATTTGAACTTCAACACTTCAATGACTCTGTAATGGCGTGAGGATTATGCACCCATGAATACTATCACCAAGCATCGCATGCAGAGATCAAGCGTGTTTCTCAAATTTCATTGGCTCTTTAAGATCACAATGACAGATTCTTCATAATTACATGTAGAAGTGAATATTCTCCTTGTTTTCCAATGAAATTAGCATAGAAGCTACTCTCGGTGGTTGGACTTCGTATTTTCTCTTCAATGGCCCATGTTTGGGCCCATTTCGGCCCATA
The DNA here is from genome assembly GCA_016920855.1 of Puya raimondii. NCBI lineage: Eukaryota > Viridiplantae > Streptophyta > Magnoliopsida > Poales > Bromeliaceae > Puya > Puya raimondii. The sequence continues at coordinate 1,139,972 of JABWPP010000047.1, forward strand.
CTGAGTCTGGTACAATTGGGCTTGAAATATAAAAAGATGAGGCCCAATAAGAGCCCAATTTTGTACTATGCCTACAACTTAGACAGAGAGTAATTTTACGCGGACTCTTCAAAGTAGATGAGAGTAAAATACGGACTAAAATAAATAGTTTTTTTCGAACTATGTGCGGAGCTTGTCGTACTGTAATTTGTGTATTTTTTGTTCTGTGAAGATTTGTTGTCGCCAATCTGCCGTGTACTATTGATATAAGTATTTGTTATTTTTGAATCAGAAGTAGATAGGAGTAGAAGATGAACTTCGTCTGCTTTTTTTTTAGTTTATTATCCATTATTATTGGGATTCGTTTATGCAACACGTAGAATGTTCTTATACGTCCGATCATCAATCAACGGGCAGGATTTCGCCATCGTCGTGATCTTCACTCTGAGGAAAACGACAAGGAGCCCTAACGGTCGAAAAATAGCAATCACCAACTCCATTCAATTGAATAGTAATAAATTAGGGTTTGAGACTTCGCTCCATTTGCTCTTTTAGTATTTCCCAAACTCGTACTTTCGAGAAACCCTACAAGCGTGATCACTGCGCGGAGCAAGGTATAACCTTTTCTATTGCATTCTCCCTCCTCGATCCACTCCAGTACGATTCTAGTCGATCTATTTGATGGTTTCTTCGGTGTTTTGATCTCTTATGTCGCTTCTATGGTTTGTAGATGGTAATACTTTGTTTAATCTGTTAAAACAGATCTTTTTCCTGTTATTTTTGAGAGGTTTGTGATCGGTTGCTCTATATATTTCGAATGGTTATTTACTGCTCTAGTCTCATCTATTACTCTCAATTTTAAGTGATTTATCTCTCGATTTGTAGATCGATTGAAGCAATCAACAACGTTGTTTTGCCTTTTCTTAAATTAGGTTTTCTTCTTTCTTTTTTTTAGTGGAAAGGTGGGGTTTTTGTTTTGTTCTGTTAGTTGTGTTTCTGCGGCAACTTTTACTCCAAGAATCATTTTTGTTGCAAATTGCAATATGTTAACTACTACTGTGACGTTTAGTACCTATCTCTAGATTTATTTTGCATTCAATCACTCTATTTTGGAGTTCCCTGTTCTTTTCCTCTTTTTTTCCTGCATTTTTATTGCTAGTTTAACTCAAAAGAAATGGACTGTCTTTTCAAGTGATCTTGGTTTGTAACGGCCTCGATGTAGCTTTTAATCCGTCTCTTCTATTCTGCTTGTAGTTGTGTTATTTATTTGCTTATAGTTTTATGGCTTTAACTCCAATATTTACTGTTTACTATTTAAGTCATAAGAAGTTGAGCTTTTGATTGTGGACATTTGTTTTGATTACATCTAGTTATTCTTTTCAGCCTCTGACTTGTTCTATTGAGCATTATTCTTATTAATTTCTATTTTGCTCTCTCTGGCTTTGGAGTGAATTTGATTTCTCCAATTGTTTGATTACATGTACACAGATTTACCTGCAACATTACCTTTAGTATTGCTTTCCCTTAGTTTTCATTAAATATCTATATCTGTTTCTTGGATAGTCTTATTCTATCAATGCCTTGATTTCTATCTCTTGTTTATCTTGCTGCCTGATAGGAAGGACCCTGTTTTTCTTGCTTGCTTTTATGGTATGTTCAGGCGTTCCCTTTCAGTATTCTTTTCCTTTTCTTGTTCATGCATTCATTTATTGCTGCATGTTCTGAAATTTAGACATATTTTTTTACACAAATCCTTCTTCATATGCAGCAACTCTTTCACCAAGTTCATTTTTTTTTACTAGAAGCATGAGTCTTATTGGCATGGTTTTCCTTCTTGTTTGCCATTCACTGCGTTAATCTCCTATTTCTCAATCTTCTGCTTGCCATTTTCATTCTGAAATATGTCTGTGCTGTTCTAAGTTCAAAACATTGTATTCATTTAGATATATCAGTTTTATTGTATGATGCTGCTATACATCGTTCTGATCGAAACTCTTTGTTTGTGTAGGTTGATATCTCTATCAACTTTTTTCATCAATTGTTTATATCATCATGTCAAATGCGAACATAATGAGAACACCTAATGACAAGGTCTCCAAGCAACGATCAGTATATTGTAGATTTTCTGGTACAAACCCATTTGATTCCGATTTGGAGCTCGATCTTGACCATAAGCCTCCAAGAGCTTTCTCAGCCCCTCCAATTAGCAAGGCAAATTGCAGTAAAAACTCCCAATATAGCCACAAAGAAAATGAAGAGAAAGGAACTTCTACCTCCTCATTCTTTTCAGGTTTTTCAGCAGAGAGAAACAGATACAGAAATGACTTTAATGGCTCAGAGGGTATTGAAAACCAGTCTGTGCAAGAGCTTGAAAATTATGCTGCATGTAAATCTGAGGAGACCACAAAGAAGGTCAATGGATGTTTGAGGATTGCGGAAGAAATTAGAGAAAGTGCTTCACGGACTCTTGTCATGTTGCATCAGCAGGGTCAGCAGATTACTCGGACTCATGAAACCGCTGTAGATATTGAGTATGACCTTAGCAGGGTATGCCTATTTTTTTTATTCTTTTTACATTTATTTTGTCATTTTCTTGTTCCTTAGCTCATCTTTTTGAAAATAATGCTACCTACTACCAACGAAGGAAAATCATTTGAAAAAAAATGACAGGAGAGAAATCAAAGAAATTGTTTGTATAAATCAATTATGATATAGGGCACTGATTTAATCAGTTCATGTGCTTCTTCAGGGTGAGAAGCTTTTGGCAAGTCTTGGAGGAATCTTCTCTAGGACATGGAAGCCAACAAAAGCTAGCCCGATAAAGGGGCCTCTTCTAGCAGGAGGTAAAGTACAACTATCTTACTAGACTCTAATTCTCCCTTTTAATCTTTTTTCTTAGCTGATGCGATCAATGTATTGCCAGATGATTCTTTTGAACGAAAAGGTAATCATATGGAGCAAAGACGGAGATTGGGAATATCTGGTCCTTCACTTCAATCTAGTCCTCAAAACACACTTCATGAGCCTACATCTGCACATAAAATAACTGAGGTATAATACAATAGTACTAAGCAGGAAGAAATATGGCCAGCTGAAGCTGTAACTGCATATTGCTGATGTTCTGATTATTTTACCAGATTGAAAAGGCAAAGCAAGATAATGCTCTTTCTGATCTGAGTAACTTACTGGGAGAGCTGAAGGAGATGGCAGTTGACATGGGTGCAGAGCTAGATAGGTTTGTATCTAATCTCTTCTTTATTATGAGCATATATCCTTTTTCAGACGAAAAAAAAAAAAAAACGTTCTGGCACAGCATAAAGTTAGCTGAGAAAATTGCATGTAAAATAGGAGGGCATTAAAAGGATGTCTTATAAGTGTGTGTGCTTATGCTGCTTAGTCCCTGGCATGTTGCACTGATGCTTTCCTAAACCGAGTTAATCTCATGTGCTTGCATAGTAAAATGTGCTTGTCCTTTTCTTTCACATTGTTTATGGCGTTAGTTGAGTAAATTTACAGTTGTTGGATGCCTCGCTAAGTCACCGACACATTTGTTAACAAAACAACAAATAGATCTGCAAAATAAATGAAATACCAAATGGTAGACGACCAAATTTTGTTTGCATTTTCAATTTTGCAATGCCAAATATACTCCTGACCCAAATATTATGACTACTCCTCAAAGCGAATTAAATAAAACTCAAACAATATCAGGGAAAACTTAATATCAACTTTTGTTTGGTGATACAGGCAAACCGGAGCTCTCGGCCATATGGAGGGTGACATTGACGTACTTAATTCCAGGGTAAAAGGAGCAAATATTCGAGGGCGACGCCTCCTTGGAAAGTAGAGTCTAGTTACTAAAGGATCTACACATGTTTTCCTCATCCACTGAGGCAGTTCTCGCCTTTTCTTTTCTTTTCTTTTAATGGGGCAAAGGCATAATTCTGATATCTTGCAATAACATTTCAAGGCTATTCTTAATTGAATTTTGTGATTAATATGTTTTTCACATCATACAATCTTTTTGCAGTTACAAATGTGTTGATGCTCTTAGGTTTCTGTTCAAACTTCCAAATTATGGCTTTCTCAACAGTTAGCTTTGCAACGATCAAGCTCTTTCTGTTTTTCTTTTTTTTTTCTTTTTTCTTTTCTGCGATAAAACAATCAATTGCGAATTGTATACAGATGTTGTTTAATGCAAGATATGTAATGAATATTCCACTTGAAGTTGCTTTCCTGACGAGTATGTAGCCTCCTTTGCTTTTTAAGTGTACAGTAATGAACTTGTTTGAAAAGATGGGTACAGCAAATGTGGAGTAATGTTCTAGTATCTCAAAATGAATTGGCTTTGCTAGTACAGGATACCCCTGAACCCAGTACATAAAAGGGATGCAAACGGGACGGATCCGGGGGCGGTAGGGTTCCCCCACCTCCCGCTCCATTTCTTGTCGTGGCGGGACGGATTTAGGACGGATTATTTTTCATTTTATTTTTGGCTCTCATTTACCACTCCATTAGAGGCGGATGTGGACGGGAGCGGATTTTTGACGGATCGGGACGGATCGAAAGAAGAAAAGGGTCTTCCACCTCCTGCTCCATTTACTTGGCGGATTCGGGATGAATTATATTTTTTTATATTTTTTATTCTCACTTACCGTCCCATTCGGGGCGGATCGGGGCAGGAGCTCCACCAACCCGGATTCATTTGCATCCCTAAGCACATTTGGGTTAATAAATACATTAGTAGATGAAGAAGCTATCCAAGTATTACTTAGAGCAAAACCAGGAGTATATATGACTGGAGAATCAAAGTTTTATTAAGAGGAGACAGATCCGTCGAAATCAACGAAGTCCCCTTTGTCATATCCTCTTCGTTTAATCTGGATTTACCTAACTCAAGTTGAGTAACGTTCACCAAAAAGATAAAAATAAAATCCATTCTCCTCCACCACCTACTACTTCCATTATTAGTTAAATATATATATAAGATCGTTTTAAACCAGAGCCCATTTTAAAATAAATATCTGAACTTTAAAAATTCAAAATTTATAACCTTATCTTAGAGTGTTTATGACATAAAATAATTCTAATTTACAACCTAATTTGAAAGTATGTTAATTAATTAAAAGTTCTCATGACTACCTTAAAAAAATTCTAAATTTCTGAAGAATTAGATTCGTATGGGTAAGTGCTAACCCTAAACCCCAGAAGAAAAGCCCTTTACCTTTCCTACACCCTAGATTTGACCACACCTCTCTCTCTCTCTCTCCCTCTCACTCTCTCTTCTCCATTGCACCTCAATCAATCCCAAATGTCTTCTCCTCACCCCCATCACCATCCCCACCACCACCCCTGCAACTCCCACCACTACTATTCTTCTTCTTGCTGCTGCTCTTCCCCTTCCTCCTACTACTCTTCTGCTGCTTCGTGCAGCTGCTGCTGCTGTTGCTGCAACTCCTCTTCTCCTCCACCAACACTGCCACCTCCTCCCTCCAACACCGCCGCCGCCGCCGCAGATCCCCTTCTCCATGCCCTCGCCGACCACCTCCTCCTCCTCCAATCCCCCAAACCCTCTCCCCCTCCCCCTCCTCCTCCTCTCTACTCCTATTCCCATCTCAAACCCTACCCATCTCCCCAAACCCATCAACCCCCACCAAGTCACGACCACCACCATCAGCAGCAGCTCCTCCAATCCCTCCTCCTCCGCATCTCCGCCCTTGAAACCTCTCTCCCCCACCTCTCCCCTCCTCCCCATCCCCCTCCTCTTCGCGCCCATTCTAAGCGATCGACGTCGCCAAAGAAGCGCCTTTTCTCTCCTCCTCCGCTGCCGCCTCCGCCGCAAACGCTCCAGGATTTGGCGGCGCGGACCATCCAAACCCACTTCCGCCTCTTCCTCGTGCGGCGATCCCAAACCCTCCGCCACCTCAAACGCCTCGCCTCCATCAAATCCCACGTCGCCGCCCTCAGATCCTCCCTCTCCGACAAGACCCACCTCCACCCGGGAGCCCTCTCCGAATCCGCCATGGCTCTCCTCCTCGAGCTCGACGCCATACAGGTGAGCTCGACAAACCCTACATTTCTATTTTTCGGTGGGTTTTTTCTTTTTCTTCCTTATCCTGTCGGATTGCTTAACTAGGGTTTTTTTATTACAGGGCGGAGATCCGATGATTCGTGAAGGGAAGAGATCGATAAGCCGGGAACTTACCCGCATATTGGACTTCGTCGACAAGGTGTTGATGAAGGAGAAGGAGCTCACGGAGATCGCAGAGAACGCCTACGAAGTGATCCCACCCACAAGGACGGGGAAAAAGGTGAGCTTTTTCGAGAACGAGAAGGGGAAGAGATCTCCGGTTTCTAGTGCTTCCCATGAGCAATTTTCAGAAAAAAGTGATCTTTTACGGAGATTGAGGAGAGATTCTGTAGAGAATGGGATCGATGGATCTCATCGTCAGCTTAAAAGTGATGATGAAGATGACGACAAGGACGAAGAAGAAGAAGAGAAGAGCTCAGAGAGCAATTCCGAGAGCCCGAAAGCGAAGTTGGGGCTCTCCGCTCCATTGCCGGTGCAAATGGAGCCCAGGAGATTGACTGCTTCGAGGTGACGGTGATGATTTCAGTGCCCAAATTTGATCTATATCGAGCAATGAGCAAAGAATTTTAATTTTTCCTACGAATCTTGTTTAGCGGTGAACTGTAGTTTCAAGTAGAAAAAGCTTTTGCTGCTGCCTCTGCTATCATTTTTTGTGTTTGCCTGTGTTTGCTAGGATTAGAAGTCGTCTTATTGGGGAGTAAGTGCTTTTGAGTGTGCAAGACTGCTGTTCCATTATTTATGAAAGATCTGCTGTCTTTGTTTTTGATCGAATTATTCTGCATTTGATTTGAGGAATTAATAGTCATAGGTGCTGTTATGTTGGTCTTGCTCATATTCCTTATCTCCGGTGTTCTAGATGCGTACGACGCTTCTCCTTTGTGGGGGTAATCACTGTATAATCCTTACGGAAGAGTATCTTAAATTTAGTATGATTTCATGATGTGAATTGTTTCCTGATCATGTAGGCGACCAGGTATCGTAACAAACTCCAGCTACTACAATCAAATTTATAGTTTGATTGTTGTACATCGCTGCTGGTGGCCAGGTAAATGAATAAAAGGACAAAAGGGGAAGAAAATGAAGAGAAGTTGCTAATACTCATCCTACAGCTGTTCTATACTGTGCCATAGAAAATGTGAGCTCATGCTTCTTTCCCAAAACTCATTTATGTTGTTATTGGATCTCAAGGGAACATAAGCCGTATTGGATCATGTCCCACTTTTAAAGCCACTTATCAGGTGCAATATCTATGCGTTGCACACCTGATAGGCCACTTGTAAGAAGGAAAAATCTGAGAGTTTTCCAGGATGGCGGTAGGCACATATCTTCACCAAAGAGATCTCTGCACAGTTTGTGCTGATCAGATGTACTATGGATTAATTGTTGGGTGGATACTATGAAATTCTGAAAAAATTTCAAGAGTCGACAGGATGGATATAATTTCTCTATGCAAATCTTACGAAGTAGCTAAAGGTATACATAAAACATTTTAACAACCACACATGGTTCGATAGAGCTCCAAAAATCTAGATCAAAACCACAACAGTGGGCAATAAAACAGAATAATGGATAAAGAAACAGACTTGACATCCAATTGAGTACATTTCATCTCTGGCGCTTCATCTCTAGCGCATGTATAAGAACTCAATCAGAAGCACTAGATGAGCATTACAATTACAAAGACAATGAAAATAACTCAATGTACAACATAAGATGATAACACGGAAAAATTTACATACATCTCAGAGCCTTGAGCAAGCTGCAATAGCGAAGCGGAGATTCAGAAGGATAATTGACCTAAATACGCAGCTTGCAAGTATAGAACGAGCTCTCATCTTCACTTCATAGTGACAAATCCTCTTTAAATCATGTTCTTGAATGAACCTACACTGCTGCACTAACAGACCATCTACGACTCCTCACTCTTCACGGGCGTCCAAGAAGCACTCTGCCTAGAGTCCCGTCTCCAACGCGTCACAAACCCAAGAACATAACCCAGTAAGACTGCACCAAGTATAAGGCTCGCGCCTTTCACATACCACGGGAATATAGTCTTAACAACCACCTTCTGACCACCACCGCCACCGCCGCCACTCGTAATATTAGTATTCAAGACTTGACCAGAAAAGATCTCCACCATATCATGCATTTGCCCATCATGGTTCCCAATATATGTAAGCGTTAGCTTCTCCCTCGTGGCAACAAGCCTCGTGTACCCAAACTCTCCCCCACGGTACATTGACCTCTCAGGCTGAGGGAAAATTGGCACATCTGAGTGGTCAGATCTTGGCTCCCATATCGGCTGCCAGTCCTGACCAGCCATTCCGATCACCACATGGACTGGCGCACCCCCAGCTGTAAAGCTTGAGTTTGTGTTAACACAGGTGAATTTCTTCACGGGGCAGAACCTCTCGTACCTATGTACATGGCCCCACAAAGCCAGGGTTACATTGTTATCCACTAATAAGGGTTCCAAACTCTCAAGCATTTTCTCTCTCAGTGGAGCATCCCTCAATTCATTACTTGTTGTATACATGGGTCGGTGGCCTTGAACGACAATAAAAGGTGTTTTGTTTCTATCTACACTCTCGAGATCAGATTTGATGAAGTTATACTGATCGCTTCCCTGGAGGAAATTGGTCTCGGTCGATATGTAAAGGAAATGGACAACACCAAAATCAAAGGAATAATAGAGGTTCTGCGTGTGCGGGGATCCTGTTCCTGTGGGGAAAGAAGAGTTCCCAGGCATTCGGAATCTGACGCTATAAGGTACCCCACATTCACCCCCACCATCCTTTCCATAAACACCATATAAAGACCACCAAGGCTTCCAAGGCTGTGCTGGCCAGTCATACTCGTGGTTTCCGATGCAGACATGGTATGGTACGGCAGAAGCTATCGGCTCGATCTGGTTAAAGAACTCGTCCCATATCCATGCATATCCCCTGGCATAGCTGATGTCGCCTATGTGGGAAACGAAGGCAGGTTTATCTCCTAAGGCTTCAATGTCGCGGAGGATCCACTTCACAGTTGACTTGCTCTCATCTTGGGTGCGGTAGAAGGTTGAGTACGGGACATAAGTACCCATGTCCCCAAATAGAAAGGCGATGGTCTCGTTTGAATTATTGTCACGTGATATAAAGCTGCGGATTGCGCTCCAGCCTCCCGAATCACTACCAACCTGGTGATAAAGATTATATGATATAAATAGAAATGATCATAGGCAAATCACAAAATAACTCGGCAGAAACAGGACGGTGAGCTACTATATTCAACGAAAGAGCATTACTTCCTTATAATGGGATGAGCAGTAAACGGAGTGAGTCAAAAATCACCATAATGAGCAATCATGTCATACTAGAGATATATTGACAAATGAACCTGAAACACAATCAAAATATTCACTAGTGTGATGTTTACTCATGAATAATTCTTGATATTATTGTCATATGACTCGCCATCTTTTTTTTCCTTGCTATGCGCATATAGGTGCTAAAGCAAATCAAAACCTGGTGGTACCGATTTTGCTATTTTTTTGTTATTCTTGTATATCTTATTTTGCACGAGTACATACATGCTCGTATATATAAGCATATAATGATCATAGATTCATATAGACAATCTACAGAAAGACAGAGTAACAGACTATGATACATCTTACATGGTATGCATTTGGAAAAACAACAAGCAAAGTACTCAACTAAGCAATAAAAGCCATCACATAAATACTAGTGCTTGTATAGTTTACGCAGAACATAGAAAATGTAAAGATTAAAAACAGCAAATTTCAAGCAATAAAAGTCATCGGATAGATAGAAAAGCATCTACAGATAAAGCAGAAGCAGATGGTAACGTAAATACAAGAACTCGATTAAAGCAAGATCTGAACTAGCTATATATATTCGCTAGAACTACCTTTCAAAACTAAAAGGCATGCTAAGCAAAACATGGTTATCTGCAGAAACCTAATAAACATTCGTAGAAAAGGATATGTGGATTAATGAAACAAAAGCTAACCATATATGCCAAATTATTCAGTCCAAAGTCCCTATAAACTGACTACTAATTTCCTCTGTGAGAAGAAAGCAGATAGAGTTATTCTGCACAAAAAAAAAAAAAACAGAAGAAGGCCGGAGTTCCCACTAGAACTCAGACATGACATAACACAACCAATTAGTCCAAAGGAACCTATGATTAGAAACATCCGCAAATGCCATAGCTAATGTCAAAATTTGAACTTTAGTCATCTGCAAGCAATTCCATACGCTTAAAAAGGGATCTTTCCAATTCCAATAGCCAAATAGCAGCAAAAATAAACTATTGAAGCAATGAAAAGATCAAATCTTTCTCACCGTGTAATAATACCTCTTTCCCTTCTCCAAATTACTCATCACCCCATCATGTGTAAACCCTGGATCCCTCCACCCGATGGTCGCGTTCGCGGGGTAATCACACATATCCTTCCTCTCATACCTCCTCACCTCCGTTTTCACCATCCGATCGAGCTTCTGCATATCCAATCCGTAGCTCACGAAGCTCTCCGCCCCATCCACGGTGACAAACATCGCCCGCATCTCATCCTCCCGATTGGTGATCGACAGGTGGATCTGATCGGGCCCTAGAACCTTCCCGAACCCAACCTCCTCCGACACCGCGAGACGATGCTTCGTCCCCGGAAGTGGGTTCCCGTCGTGGTCGTGGTGGCGGTAGCTCACCTCGTTCCTGGTCCATCGAAACACCCGGAACACGTAGTCGGATCGGAGATCGACCAAGGGGAGATCAACGTACCCCGCTCCGGATTGCCAATCGCGCGAGGAATTGAGGAAGACGTAGCCGACGAACTCGTTGTCGGGGGAGCTCGGGGGTGAGTAGATCCCGAGCCAATCGAGATCGGAGGGGGAGTCGACCCCCGACCATTGGATCCGCGCGGTGCGGTTGGATCGGGTTAGGGTTTTGGGGGAGACCGAGAGGGAGACGTGGGAGGAGGAGGAGAAGGGGAAGAGCAGGGAGACGAAGAAGAAGAGGAGGACAAGGGCTTTGGGGTAAGCCATTGGGAAAGCTTGTCGGGAAGAGGTAACGGAGAGGGAGGGGGATATATTTGTACCCGTGGCGTGGTGGGAAATTTAAGTGGGTATAAATAGCAAGCAAGGATAGGGATGGGTTGGTCAGAGCCGTCCGATTAGGATCGAGCCTAACGAAGGGTGGTGGGAGAGGGATGATGCTAAGGAGGTATCGGGTGCGGGTACATGATAAGGACGTTTGCTTGAGGTGCAATCAAGGGGATATTCAGTTTCCGAGTCCAACTGGATCATTAGTTGTTAGAGTATGGACGTCTTTAGAGTTGATTTTTTGTTGTTTTAGAGAAATGTAGCATGTTATTCGTTTTATTTATTTTTAAAAAAATAAATTTAGCTGAAAATATGAAAAATTAGGCTTCGAATTTGAAATCTCGAATACCAACCGTCAAGTTCTTTATCACTTGCGCTAGGAACGGTCAGTAATCTTGTCTGAGATTAGAAAAATAAAAATACATCCAACAATTTACTTATATATGTTACTGGGAGAAGTGGGCGAGTGAAGTAGTCTAAGTCGTATGATACACCTCCGACTCCGAGCTTGTTTAAGTTAAGGAGATGCCGATGATATTCGCACCCCCAACATTGCGTCGTTCTCTTTGCGATCGACCACGGTAAGAGCAGCGGGCTAAACCCCGGATGTCCAATCACAGCCGTCGAATCGGAGGGCTCAACTCACGGGCCACAATGAGGGTGCCCACGATCCAACGAGGCCCGAATCTGAGCGCTATATTGTGTTCCTTAAAATGGGCTAGAATTTTGGGCTATCGGTGGAAGCTAGGCCCAGCCTCTTTGCATACATTTTCTCACCGCGCTGGTCTTATAGTAGTAGAAATTAATTTGTAACTGAAGCCCAGAATAAACCGTAATGAAGGGACGAGTCGAATCTCAAAGCACCATTGGAGGGCTTGGATATCAGCGAATGTGGCTAAGACCCGTCTCTAACAGATTAAGAAAACCCGACCCCATTGGTCTCTTCCATTCATGTTCATGCCATTCATTTTACTACATTGATTACTGCACGTCCCGCTTTCCTCTTCATGGGTCTCTCGCCACGGCGTTTAAAGCCCACCACCTCCGCCCTCTCTCTTTCTCTCTCTCATTCCAAATGATCCCCATCTCTCCTAAATGATCACCCAGCAGCCTCAAAGAGCAATGAAGAAGAAGAAGAGCTCTTCCACCGCCTCCATCCTCTGGCCTCTCCTCTTGGCCATCGTTCTCCTCCCACCGCCCTCTCGGGCCCGGCTTCTTGAGCCCACGTCCGACGCCGCCGCCTTGGCCCATCTCTGCCGAGCCCACCGGGCCCACTGGGCCCACCACCACCACCACCACCACCACCTCCACCGCCTCGCGGTGCATCATCTACCGCCTTCTTGGTGCTTTCAATTCCTGCAAACACAGCTTCGTCCACCGCCACCGCCGCCGCCGCCGCCGCCGCCGCCGCCGAGCGGAGAAGAGATCGACCCGAGGTACGGCATGGTGAAGCGGCTCGTGCCCACCGGGCCCAACCCTCTTCACAACTGATCCACGGGCCCACCCGACCCGGTCCGGCTTTGGCTCGTCTTCTCTTGTGGGGTTTTGGATAGTCATACTATTTCCGTCCTGAATTCATATATACTACTACAAAGTCCTTTCTTGTTCTTTCTTTCCGTTTCTTGTTGTGCGTGGCTTCCTATTGCCGAATCAGGGTGAATCACTGTACTAGTTTCAATTGATGGAAAGAGATTACAATGGAGGATGTTTGCTTCAAAAATAAAATAAAAAAAACTTTTTTTTTCTTTTTTTTTTGGGGTTCATATATTTCTATTATGGCGATGTTGGTCTTTTTAACAGTAGTCAAGAGAATCTTATGAGTTCATTAAATTATGGGGACCCAATGCACCACCACTTTTCTGGTGGGGGCAGCTTTATATTATACGGACGCTCCCACTACAGTGTCCTCCGATGTATCTCCCCAACTGTTATGAAGAGCATTCATGGGTTGCTCATTTGTTCCAGTGAACATTAATGTCAACTACTAAGCCACTTATAGAAAGAAAAATGCGTGTTGCTGTGCTCTCCTACGTACGCCTATGTACTCTGCTTCTCCGCTTGTAATGGTTATTATTATTATTATTACTAATAGTAATCTTTTGTAGCCTTTTTTTTTTTTTTCCCCTACTGTTGGTTTTTATTGGATTGAAAATTTATATGTTTTTTTTTTGACTTAATTTGCTGATAATCTCATCAACAAAATTAGCTGTTGTTGCTAAAAGTGGTTTCGCGCTTTTATACACTCGGTTTGCAATAGCGCGCTTCATTTTTTATTTTTACTCAAGTTCTACGATTTTGAAGCGTCTATGTATAGTTTGTAGATTTCTTTGCAAACTCATTTTTTAAGGACAAATGAAGTCCCAAAGAAACATTAAGCACTGCTACTAACTTTAAATTTTCATTTAGAAACTATTAAGAATAATAATTCCGTAGTGGATACACAATAAAACCTTAATTAATATATAGTATCGGGTATTTCTTACCTATTAGATTACGCTTTTAGGTTAGACCCGATTGAGCTCGATTCGGGTTTATGATCAAATCCGAGTCCAAACAGTTGCCAACTATGGGCAAAGCAAGTTGGTAGTAAAATCATGGGCCAGGGTGGGCTGCATCAGCTCAAACAATTTTGAATCCGTGGGCTTGGCCTCAATTTTTCGGGCCTTAATGTTTGTGCCAGGTCTCAAACTTTGTAAATATTAAAATTCTTTCGGGTTTAAGAGAAGACATACAAATTTTCACCTAATTTAATAGATAAAAATTTGGGCTATTGATTAATCTTAACAACCATCAATCATAAACACCAAAGAGCATGCAATATTTTCCAGTTGTCGTAGCCAAGATGCCAGGAAATTTCCAGCCAAATTTAAGCAATGAAAAAGGAATGGTTCCCAGTGAGTGGTGTCAGGCACATGGGGGTACTATCAGGCTAAGTCTCCCTCTTCAGACTTCAAGAGCACCTGCAATGAGCTTTTCCTCCTCACTTTGAATGGCTCTTTTCCGCGCTCTGGCTCTAGGCATTTTCACTCTTATTAGGCAGAAACATGTTTCTAATCTCTAGCGGCCTGTTTAGTCCAACTTAAATAAAAGTTAGATGTTTGACAAATAAAAACCTTGAAACTTTCTAAAACGAGTAGGAAGCAGAATGAGCGGATCCAACTCAAAACTTCCACTTCTAGCTTATACAGTTGTGGAGATTACTTTAATACGTCTAGTGTTTTCTCGAATAGTTTTACTCATACATTTTTATAAAAGCTAACACCAAATGCAAATGCCAGGGAAGTCAACAAAGAAGGGAACCACCAATTAGATTCCAGTGAGCCAGAATACTGAAGACATACCTTGTGGCTAGTGGCTTTCATGAGATCACCATTTAAGTTGCCGATCATTGAAGCAGACTAATAGGAGAGTGGGGCCCAAGCTGCAGCATAGCAGCAGCATCAGAAGCAGTGTTTCCTTGCACCAATTGAATGCTGTGGTACTATTGATGACCATGTTTATGATACCATGGCTTGCCGACAGAAGCCTGCAATCATAAGATCCGACAAAATAAAATTAAAGAAACCAAGAAAAACCTTAATCAGTATTAAGACAATCATAGCAAATTTCTTGTCCTTCTTTTGTATGCCATGAAAAACAGTGGAGGAAAAAATTCTCAATTGAACCAGATATCGCATTTAGTAATTATTTGTGAACAGTTTATTCTGTCGTGATAGCACATCATGGTACATCGAATAAAAAGGATGGTGTTTAGAGCGTTCCTTGGTTAAAGGAAGCCAATTAATTGGCAAAGACAAAGTCAAAAAAGCTTAGGATCAAAGAAATAGATGAATACTAAACAGGGCAAACTTATATATATTGAAAAGGAAAAAGTTTGCAGAATGAGAAATGCGCTGCTCTCCCATGGTGTGCAAAGCATGTGATGGATTTTTCCAACGTATAAACACGTGCATTTATTACATCCTGAATACTTTCAATTTGTATATGCTCAAGATTCTGTATTATAACAACCGGTCCACGTATGTTTGTAGTGCTATGGAACTAATTCTGAATAAAAGTCACAAACGAAGTGCTTTCAATCATACTAGCAAAGACCATCATGAGGACCTACAGCGCAACATCATCCTCTAACTCTACTCAAAAGTAACTATGAGACGTCGAGATCCAATGCCAATGGCAAGCTAGTCATTAAGCACTTTTGCTATGAATCATTTCAACAAGCCCAACATGATGATGCGTTTATATAACATGATGTATGCTCTATAACTTTATTATACAACATGATGTACGCTCTATAGGTAGAGCAATTCATATTTTAAAACAACTGAGTGTTATTTTTCTTTTTTATACAACATGATGTGCATGCTCTATAGCTTTATTGTACAACAGATGATACAAAAAATTAATTACAAATACATATCAAGTTGTCAAATAAGTATATTTCTCTTCTGCTAGAATCTTCTTTGGCCTAATTAACTTGCAAGACTCGAAGGTGCAGAAAAATCTAGATGTCTGAACTTACTCGAGATTTTATCTTTTCTGATCACGTAGATAAATCAAGTTGAAATCAGATTAATTCTCACTTGTCACTAAAGAGTCAGAGATCACTTAGCTATCAATGATGGGTTTCCAGTATATCAAATTCAGTTTTTACCGATCTGGTCGAGCAACCAGATTATTCAGTTTCTCCAACGAACTATATTTCTTCCATTTGCGGATGAATCTGTTTTCCCGGAACAAACTCATGAACACACCCACCAAGCTCAATGGAGCTGCAACCTCGCACTTCGGGAAACCCTCTGTCCTTCATAGTCTTCCTCAACCTCCTGGTGCTATTCTCATAAGTATTCGATAACAGAATATAAGCTCTGCCATGAACCTCCAATAGAGAGAGATGGTCAGCTGCAACTTCAGCCAATCCTGTCTCTCCATGAATCCAAGAAGCGCTCAACATGGATCTCCAAGCGATCACCTCTCCGAGGGGCTGCTTCAATGCGGCATCTCTTTGACGACCTTTCTAGCTTCTTTGAAGCGCCGGGCCTGACTAAGAAAGTTAACAATACACCCATAATGCTCACTTCTAGGCTCATCAAGTCCTTATTCTGTAAAATATCTCTGAGCCTTCTTCCACCAAACCAGAATGGCTACAATCGGATAATAACGCAATGAATGTGGCATCATCTGGCTTCAACTCTTCCCTCTGCATGAGATTAAGCAGCTCTCTAGTGCTCCCTCCCCATCGCCGTGCACAGCTAATGCCAAAATCATAACATTACAACATATGGTGTCTCTTTGAGACGTTTCACTGAATAGCTTTCTAGCCAAGCTCAAATTCCCCACTATTTACATACAGGTCTATCAGAGCAGTCCCCAACCGAGACACTCAGCGGCAAAACAACCCAGTTCATGAATCCATGTGCCGAGATCGACGGAACCTTCCACATACCCAGCAATCATTGACCCCTAAATCCCCTTATCTTCACTCGGAGCTCCGTCGAACACCATCCGAGCTTCGCCCACCTCCCCCAGTTTACAATACCCAGATACCACAACAGTCCAAGACGATTCATTTCGTTGAGGCATATTATCAAACACCTTCCTTGCACAACCCGCTTCGCCAAAATCCAAGCTTCGCCACATGGGCATGAACACGTAGACCAATTCTCCCTTCCCGGAGCTTCGCGCGAGCCTTTGGAATGTACCGGAGAGTGTAGGAGATGGGCGTGGGATCGCTTTAGATGTTGCAGGGTGTTGCATTTTTGTAGTGGTCTCACGGGCGATCGTGATGCGGAGCCTCGAACTCCGGCGACACGGATAGGGCAAATTCACCTATTGTCAAATTCCATTTCGGTCCTCTAATTTTTTAGAATTACCTTTTTTTCGTTTTTGGCATCGAGGGAAACCTATTACATACAGCTGGTTCATTTGTGCGATTGCGCACCACAAAATTGTCGGTTCTCTCCGCATCTCGTATATTCAAATTAATAAATTAAAATAAAAGATAAAGAAATAAGAGTTCAACACTATAAAAGTTAAACGTAAAGTTTGAAATCTAGTTATTTTATATTTATCGATAAGCTGAAATTTTGTTGCTTTATATTTTCCAATAAATTTATTTTTTAAAAAATAATAGTGTAATAGGGGAGAGGTAAAATGGAATAAAAGTAAATACTTAGAAATTGTCGGTGCTTTTTTTACCTGCCCTAATTACTTTGTACGTTTTAGATTTGATTCCTTTGTATAGCTTATACGACTAATCGCCTTTTTTTTCCTGCCTCTGTGCAGTGGCCCCAATCATCATCAGGTCAAATCCTCAAAATCTTATTTTATTCCAATTACTCCACCTCTTTCTCTCCTCCGAAACAAATTAAATAAAATTAAAAAAGTCTCGTTCCCATCTCTCTCTCTCTCTCTCTCTCTCTCTCTCTCTTCACCTTCTCCGCCCCAAGAAGCGTTACGAGATCTCACGAATACGCGATCCAATTCGCTCAAATCGATACGGATCTCGCAACGGAAGCGAAAGCCATCGAGGAAGAGGAATCGAAAGGGGATTTTGCTTTGTTATCTCGCTCCCTTCTTCGTCGCTGGAGTGGTGAAGGAGATCCTTTTCCCTTCAATTCGCGAAGATCTCCCGATCGAAATTTACCTCGGAAATCCAATGCCGGATCGCGAGGGCCCGGCAAAATCCCACCTCTCCCACCCCCGCCTCTCGATCTCCCCGAGCTCCTCTGCTGTGTTCCATGGTGTTGGGTTGTGGCCGCTTCCGAGCTTTCCACCCATGGCGCGTTGCTGTTGAGAGCATCTCCGCCTCCTCCACGACGACGACGACGACGACGACCAGGACGAGGGCGACGGGGGCGCGGGGAGCCGGCGGCGTGACGTGGCGGCGTCGGCTTCGAGGATGCAGATCCGGTTCTCGCCGAGCATGAGAAGCATCACGATATCGAGCACCAATGGGCTTCTCGACTTGATGAAGCTTAAGGCCGCGGCTCGCCACATCTCCTACCGAACCCTCTTCCACACCATCCTCATCCTCGCCTTTCTCCTCCCCTTCGTCTTCATCCTCACCGCCGTCGTCACCCTCGAGGGCGTCAACAAGTGCTCCTCCCTCGGTAAGCTCATTGATCTCCGATTCCTCTGTAATCTCTTGAATCTTTAGGCTATAGTGCGTGGATTTCGTGTGAAGTGGGAAATTCGAGTCCATGTTGTTGATTTTGCATTAAATTGGATCACGAGGTGTTCGATGAATTGCCTTTGGGTTATGCGATCTGAATTTCTATGGTTTGAGCGAAAGATACCAACTTTATCACCTATTACGTCTCTCATTTATCAAATCTCACTTAACTCTGGCGTGAATTGGGGAGTTTGAGTAAGTGTAGTTAATTCTGCATCACATTGGATTCGAAGTGCTCAGTGATTTGTCTTTTGGTTGTCATGCGATCTGAATTTCTAGGTTTTGAGCTTAAGTTACTAACTTTATCTTTTACTACATCTTGTGATGATCAAAATGTGTTCTGACTCCTCGATTCTGGCATGTGGTTATCCAGGCTCGATCGGCAGGGTTGGTCATAATGCGAATTTCGGTATAGTAGTGTTAATTGCTCTTGATAAATTTGGTAGCTGAGTTGCCTGATTTGTTTATATTTCGTTGCTTGTTAGTGCTTGAAGACATCTTTATTTCTATCCGTAAGTACTTGCGGTTGTTGTCTCCAGCTGTTTTAAGAGTTGGGCTGATTTTGTTCTTGCCAGCTTACTAGGATTTCCAGTTGTTGCACTCTTTCCATTTTAATTGGTATGATATCCTTTTTCCTTTTCTGATATAGTTGTTGAGCTGGCAAATTGCACTCTTTCTTTCTTTTTTCTTCTCGTACGAGATGTTTTGGTACATTTTGTTCAGTTTTCACCTCGCATTCTTTTAGTTGTCGTTATTAAGCTTCTCTTCTTTCTTATCCCAAAAAATGTATCTTTGCTTTTGGATGCCAGTGTGATTTGCAAAATGATTTGATGATATTTCCAGTAAAATCGGTTTCTGCAGCTGGTTTCATTGTGGTCTCAATCTAGATATTAGGAATAATGAAAGGGACTAGATCCTATCCAATTTTAGGTTTAGATCTGATTTGGATTTCCCTTAACACTTATTGTTTTAGTTCCCATATGCTGTAGGACAAATTTAGAGGCATACATCAGGTATCTTAACTAAAATCTGCTGAAGCGCTAGCCCAATTCTACCCTCTTTCTATATTTGTTTGTGTCTCCTCTTCCACTTTTGCTTCTTTGGTATGAGACCACTACAGTTTTCTTTAGTGGAATGATTTTACTCTTCTCTTGTATCATAAACTTTTTGACTGTGTCTGTTGGTTATATACGAATATAAATTGTTAACTGCAAAATATATAGGCAACTTAGTAGCTTTGCTTTGGTTCAATATAGTTTGGTAGGTCAGTGAAATCCATTTTTCATTAATTCTTTCTGCTTGTAACAGATTGTTTAGGAAGGCGGCTTGGTCCAAGGTTTCTTGGCAGGGGTGGTGACTATTCAATGGTACTTATCCATTCTTTTGTATTCAAGTTTACAATAAGATCGTTGAAAGAATAACTTTGGTTCTTACACTAGATTGTGTAATTGCACTTATGCAGCGGCTTGTGAGAGATTTATACAAGATACTTGACCAAGTAAACTCTGAGGAAGTTCCAGTTGGTTTTAAGGTGCCAGAATCTTTCAATGAATTACTCTCTGACATAAGGAATAACCAGTATGATGTGAAGACTTTGGCTTTGAAGTTGAAGGCAATGGTATGCTTTCTAGTTTTCTGGCCAATAAGGGTAACTTTAGAAATGCTGCATATTTTATTTTCTTTACCCACCATGTCGTTAAAAATTGTAGCATTTTGCCATCCTTCTTAACAGCAGGTTCTAACAAAAACCAGAAACCAAAGGGGCACAAAGTGTTACATTTTGAACCACAGGATCTAAAGTGAAATCAGGCTATACCATCTTTTTTAAGTTTTCCCAAAATAATTTCATTTATTGCTCTAAATTTTGTTCTATAAAAGTTTTAACGTATGAAAGTCAACTTTTAATGTATGTTTCTTCTCACTAGGTTATTTAAGGCTTGCACTTCTGCATATCCTATCTTCATTCTTGAACGAACATAAATTTTATGAGATGCAACATTGATTGAACTTAAAAGTTTTTTCCCAACATTCTAAATTGATTTAGGTGGAATAAGTTTTTGTCTTTGCTGAGAGCAACATTAAAAATTAATTATACATGGTTTCTTTTTATAAAACTGATTTGGCGATTAGTTCTGGTTTTTTTTTTTTCCTTTTCTCTTAGTAAATATGTGTACATGCAGATGGAAAATATGGATAAGGAGGTAAAAAGATCGAGACTAGCAGAACAGTTGCACAAGCACTTTGCAGCGACAGCAATTCCTAAAGGCATTTACTGCCTCTCTTTGCGATTGACTGATGAATATTCATCCAATGCTCATGCAAGGAAACAACTACCACCTCCAGAAATGTTACCTCTCCTTTCAGATAACTCCTACCACCATTTTATTCTAGCCACTGATAACATTCTCGCTGCCTCAGTTGTGGTCACATCGGCTGTCCGATCTGCTTTAAAGCCTGAGAAAATAATTTTCCATGTTATCACCGATAAGAAGACTTATCCGGGTATGCTTTCATGGTTCGCTTTGAACCCTATTTCGCCTGCGATTATTGAGGTGAAAGGTGTTCACCAATTTGACTGGTTAACAAGAGAGAATGTACCAGTTCTTGAAGCTATGGAAAATCATCACGGTGTTAGAATACATTATCATGGAAATCACCTGACAGGGACTAATGATGGAGATAACCCTAGGGTTTTCGCTTCGAAGCTGCAGGCCAGGAGCCCAAAATACATTTCTCTGCTCAATCATCTGCGGATATACCTGCCTGAGGTAAAATAGCTCATGTTATATGGGCATCATTTCTTTCTGTAGGCTATCTCATCTATAACAGTGAATCTTGTATAACATACTTCACCGTTCCAAAGGAATTTCAAACTGAATCTGCTTACAATATAGTTAAGAAATAATGTATTAGCAAAGCAAATTTACAAAGATGATAACGTCGAATTTTATAAGGTTATTTGTCCATAACAATACCTAAAATGGGTGGCTACAGGTCTGCTGATGCTTTTATTGTGCAGCATCTAGGCCGTATGCAGATATGGTACATGGGGAGTGGTGAAAGGAACTCCACTCACATATGCAGCTGCGCATGCAGGCGTGCACTGGTTTTTAGATAACTGGTCAATAAAATTGGTGAAATGTGCAACCAGAGAATGAGATTTCCCCTTTTATAATTATAAATTTTTGTGATGTCAGTTATCAATAAGTATCTCAAATAATAAATCGAAAATTTTCCACTCTTGAGATACGATGAATACTGCCAAAATTAAATGCATAAAGCAAAGGATTTAATAATCTCATAAATCACAATTCCTCTCTGGCCTAAACTGAAGTATTTCCCCTTAGTTTCTTGATATTTGTGTCATTTTGCTCACTTACTAATTCTGGTGCTTTATATCCGTTATGAACAGCTGTTTCCAAACCTCAACAAGGTGGTATTTCTTGACGATGATATTGTTATCCAGCGGGACTTGTCTCCGCTGTGGGATATAGATCTTCATGGGAAGGTAAATGGAGCTGTTGAGACTTGCAAAGGTGATGATGGATGGGTGATGTCTAAGCGCTTCAGGACATACTTCAACTTTTCTCACCCCCTCATAGCAAATAATTTGGACCCTAATGAGTGTGCATGGGCATATGGGATGAACATCTTTGACTTGAGTGCATGGAGGAAGACAAGTATTAGAGAAACATATCATTTCTGGGTGAAGGAGGTAAAACTTTAATTCATTCCCATTCTTCATAATTTAATGAGTAGTCATGCAATTTCACTTTAAATATGTCTCTGATGAGATTTGACTTTTGGAAAGAAATCAATGTGTTATCATTATATATTCTTGCTTGTTGAAGCATGTTTATCCGGACTCAACTATGCAAAGCTTGGACTGCTGTAAGCCTTGATTCTGGAAAGACCTACATAGTTTTATATCCATTAATCCCGTCATTCATTTTTGTCATCCGAGTTTACGTTTAGTGAAGAAAGCTAAATTTCGAGAGTCGTTGGCTCATTGTTTTACAACTTTTGTTGAAAAGAAACTTTTGATGTAGTTGATAAATTACTAGCTATAATGTCATGGAAATGCTTCTAACAATATGATTTTTAGAGCAATTGTACCCTGTTCACCATTCAGGTAATCTATGGTGAAACTTTGATGTGTGTTAGTTACTTCTATGTCATATCATTTTACCAAATCACGCTCTGTTTTACTTTCAATTTTCCGTAATCAAAGTACCTGAGCCTGCTCTTATTTTTATAGTCTTTGGTTCTTTTCTATCTTCCTTTCCATTGCAGAATCTGAAGTCAAACCTCACACTATGGAAGCTTGGAACATTACCACCAGCTCTTATAGCCTTCAAAGGCCACGTTCATCCTATCGATCCATCTTGGCACATGTTAGGCTTGGGCTATCAGGAAAACACCAACGTCAACAGTGTACGAAAAGCCGCCGTGATACACTACAATGGGCAATGCAAACCTTGGTTGGAAATCGGATATAAGCATCTCCAGCCATTTTGGACCAAGTATGTGAACTACTCGAATGACTTCATAAAGAATTGTCATATTATAGAGCCTCGGTAACTGATAAATAAGACTTGAAAAATAATTAGAGGAGAGTAAGCAGTGAGATGGAATGGAATGGCATTAATCTATCATTGGATGCTCTGATAGCATATTCTTCAAGATTATCAAGAAGAAATCGGTGAGATGAGCACTGCACTCAAAGATGGCTGTTGCCTCGACAACCCATATCACTTCAGCAGTATTTGCATTTCTAGTGGCATAGGAAATTCTTTTAATTATGTATCATAGTGATTGAAGTTTCGTCGGTATTATGAAGGTAGTTATGTGATGTCTTCCTGGAGGGGTATATAATGCCTATTGGTGTAAATGATGCTAGAGAAGTAGCCATGGGCAGAGCAGCAGATTACATTTTTCGCCACCGCGAAAGCAAGGATCGTAGTTTTGTCTCGTGATGCGCTTATAATCCCGCTTTACACCCTTTCTTTCTTTTTTTTCCCTTTTTGCTATTTGATAATTTATTAAACTTAACCTTTTTTCGGTTCTCTATTTGTCCTCTGATTAAGAGGACATGATTATTGTTGTAGGCCCCCATGTATTTATGGGGTACTTTAAGATATTTGTTACTATTTGTTAGATATTGAAATGTGCAGGTAATAATTTTTTAGCTCTATCTTCTTGCTCGCATCTGTTGATGGTATTCTTATTCCATTTCTTGCCAGTTAATGTTGTTAACTGTGTAAGAATGAAAGGAAAGTTTACTGTTTTTTTTCCCACCACTCTTTTAATAAATGAAATATTGAAATAAGAAGCTTAATTTAAAGGGTAATGCTTTAATTAGTGGATTCTTCTATAGTTGGTGCTCCAGTTGCTTATTCATTTCTTTCTAATCTTTTGGCTTGATTGGCAAGTGGCAGTGAGCTTTTTGAATATCAAAAATCTCAGCAGGTACCAAGAAAGGTTTCAATTTGAAGATTCTGATGTTGGGGAAATTTGATGGAAACAGGCTCACAATCTTTTTCCCTTGCAAATTGTCAACAGCTTTATGCCAAAGTCATAGGCAAAAGCACCAAACCGAAGCTTCTACAGTTTGTGTCCATGCGCCTGATTTTTATTCTCTCTATTAGAAAAATTACTTCAGAAGCTAGGCCACATGAGCACCTAGTTTGCCTACTGTAAGAAAACAATTCTTGCTGATATACATTTAATCACAATTAATGAAAATAAACTGGAACAGATTGGTAACTCAAACATCAAAATTTTGAGAATCTCCAGTATCATTTACAAGATAGATTTAAATAACAAATTATAAAAGAAAACGACATACACATACACAAAATGTTTTGAAATAACATCCTCATATATTTAGTCCAATTACAACCTTCTGAAAATGACACAAGGGAAAATTCTATATAGATGCCACTCAAATTACCAGTACCTGCCACAACTTATTATTCAACATCTGACATGTATGAGAAGAATCAAATCAAATTGGTATTTAAGTATCAAACCAAAAAAAAAAAGAAAAAAAAAGAAAAAAAAGAAAAAGAATGATACCGCCACTCTCTGCAGTGTATCCAAAGGCTGACAACAAACCACTCGCATATACAGAAAACATACAAACCTTTTCAACTCCTCGAGAAAGAAATTAAAGATTATATGGAGTAATCCGCAAGGGGCAAAACATGTACGGCAATCTATTAAGTACTTACGTCACGAAACAAAATCACAGAACTTCGGCTGTCGGAACTGCTTTCCTTTCTTGCAGCGAGATCACAGTTTCGAAAGCACCCACCAAGGCCTTCACCTTACTCTTTCTAGTTTCAACAAGCTTGCTTGCCGTTTCTTCTATGACATGATTAAATAGGCCTTGTGAATCTTTCTTTCCTTGCACATCTTGATGTCTCAATACAATAATTGGTGCTTCTGAGGTACTCGAGTCTACAGCAGCAGACTCTCTCCTCTTTATAGAGTTTCTCCCCACCACTTCCCCTTTAGTGTTCTGGCTTTCACCGACCACTCTCGGCTTCCTGAATTTGAGTCTTCTCGGTCCATTGTTCTCGGACTGAATGTTCACTACCTTGCCTCTGCGAAATTTCATCTTGTGGGGTGAAGTCAATTTATCGTCGGAGATAACGCTTGCACTTCTTCTCAATTTCCTGATGTTTACGCCTTTTAAACCATTCGAGACTTCACTGATTGCTGACACGGAGCCGCGCACTTCTTTTCCACGAGATGAAATCAATGGTGCAGATTTTGATGATGAGGCCAACAATGAAGTTTTCACTGGTGAGGAGAACTTGTCTTTGAAAGATTTCTTTTTTATGATCTCAGTATCTGTCTTCTCTAATTTCCAGTCAATGACATGTAAGGTTTTCTCCTTGATATTATCAGCACGAGAATCCAATCGTCCAAGTTCCCTTTGATTCTTTGTTGGGGAGATGGAAATAGCTTTATTGTGTTTTCTGAGCTTAATGCTTGAAACCGACTTGAGAGCAGCCTTTACAGGAATAGACGGCTTTAGCTGCTTCCTCACATCCTTTTGTCCATTGTCTGGCTCATCTTCGCCCCCGGTAGTCTTCTTCTCCAGGCTCTTTCGGCTTGCTTGGCCTCCTAAAGAAATTGATGAAAGTTTTGTTTTCACCACTGAAGTTTCTGGCTTTGGAAAGCTACGACGTTTGGCAGATAAATCAGTTGCAGTAGGCGACGACAAAGATTTATTCCCGTTAATTCTTGGTTTGACGGGTGCAGTAGGTGATGACAAAGATTTATTCCTCTTAACTCTTGGTTTGACGGGTGCAATCGTACTCTTTACAGACGGTGGGCTCTTCTTCGTCTTCTCGTCGTTACTTGTTTCATTAAAAGATTTTAGGGCTCTTTTAAGAGGAGATGTAGCCTTTTTATTTCTGCCAAATTCCCCTTCTTCACCATTCTTTTTCTTGGTAGTTTTAGCCTTATCAGAACCCTTAATTTTCTCAACAACCTTTGGTTTTCTCAGTTCTCGCTTTTTCGACTCACTTGAGTTCGAATCCTTCATTGATTTCTTTTCCATAGAAAGTCCCGCTGCTTGCTTACGGGGTGTTTCTTCCATTTGATTACCTTTGATTTTGACAAGTGCCTCAGCTGTTCCGTTAAGCTCAGCTGATACAATGGCTTCTTGTACCTGTTCTATGATTGGCCCTAAGCTTACATGCTCCTCAGATAATCCTTCTCCAACCGACTTTATGCTTAAATTTTCATCAGATGATCCCACCGAATTAGCTCGTGCATCTTTGTCCAATGCGTCACATTTCTGGATGGTTGATGGTATCACTAATTTTATGCTCACAGCCTCCTCAGACGATCCTCCATCTATATCAGGTGGTGTATTTCCGAGAGAAAAGGCATCCTTTAAATCAGCTGTGAGAGAGCTAAGATCTGTGCTCAAAGGAGCTTCTGCTGGTGCCGCTAAATTCATGGGTGGATCAGAAAGCTGATATACTTTTTCAGGTGGCATCGACTTAATAGAACGATCATCCTCTGACCAAGATATCTTTGGCTTGAGCTCTGATCTCGGTTTTCCCCCTTTATGGCTTGTAATAATTAACTGATCTTTTTCTTTATCAGGAATCTTAATAGTATTATTTCCTTTTCGGAAATGAACAGGGATCCTTTTCTTAGTATCAAACCCATGCTTATGTCCATATTTACAGAAGTCGTGGCAAGAACCAGAAGAAGGCTTGAGATAATGGGGAATAGGCTTTTTGCTGCCGTTATCTGCTTTTGCTGTCGAGTTTATAGGAGTTGGTGAGATAATGCCCCTCTCTGTTGCTTCTTCACTCATTGAAACAAGAAAAGAAGGATAGTGTCGCTCACTGCTGCAATATTATTAGCAAGAAGGCATGCGATTAAAAGGCGAGTCCGGTTCTAATAGTGAACAGAAGATGTAGCAAAAGAACTTTAGAAACAAGTGCAATAGATCAAGTAAGTTTCCTGTAGTTGCTTTTACCAAACCTTCACTATCCACAAATCTAATAGATAAAATATATGAGAAAGGTAAGCCTACTTTACGAAGTCTGAAAAGATCTAAATACTGAAGCGATAATAAAGATATTCAGAGAATGGAATAGACACAAGCAAACAGTAGAGACTCCATTATAAACATCAATTATTTGATGAATGTGACATACTATCTAATGTATCCTTTACCAATCCTTCATCAATCAAAAGGTTAGAAAAGATGATCTAATTAATGCTACTTCGCATCACCGATAAACTTTCCAAATTTCCAACAGTGTAGAGATATGTTGCAGGAAGAAAAAGTAAAGTACAAATTTATCTCTTAACAGCACACTTGAATTTAATGTAACAAGTTACTGAAAAATGAGAAAAGGGGATTTGATCTTATGATTCGCAGCATCCTAGTTGCCGTAATTAAAATCCACCAAATTCAAGGAAAACATCAAAAGAATTTTGAAGCCTACAGGAAGTCTTAATTTTAGAGCTATTCGACTTTCATTTCCATCTTCCTTGCAGGTAAAATCTACTAAAAATTATACATGCTATATGAATATGTAAAAGCAAAAATACCAATTAGGGACAGTGACCTTAATACTATATATTATAACCTAAATTTGTTCCTCCTCATGGCATTGAAAACAAAAGTAAGTACAGAATAAATTTAATTGAACCTACTTATTAATAAAACCCAAGAAGATAATGACAAAAACTATACGAAGTATATGGAGTGCATCAATTACAATAATCTTTCAATTAATTATACAAGTCAAAAAGAAAACAAAGAAGAAAAACCTATGCAAAACTATTAATAAGGGGGGATTGAAGCTATAAATTCATATCAACAAAACCAGGTTACTATTTAACAAATACTGTTTCATATTCAAATACCACAACTTTTAACCTCTTCTACATCAACAAAAAAAGGTTCCTTTTTTTCACGTCCAAACAGGGCACAACAATTGAAACTAACCAATTCGAAAACAACAAAATATGAACTTTGGGCTTATAAATCAAACGAAACGAACAAAACAAACTGATTCAAAACACACCAAAACAAAAAAAGACCAACCTTTTCTCTTCCACGTAAAACGCCTCGGTGGGCTTTCAAAAGATCGCGAAATACGCTTCAAGATCGCACCTTTCGACGATTTCGTACACCACAAAGCCAAAAATAAAAGGGAACCACCACCAATTGAGGTCTCTCTCCAACAGCAGCGAAGACGCAGCTCCCACTTTTAGAGACCTTGCACGCAAAACAAAAGCTCCGTCGCTTCCTCTCGGTTTTTCGCTTTGTTTCCACTTTCCCGGGGTGGTGAATTGTGATGATGATCGAAAGCGAAAGGAATAAATAAAGGAAGAGAAAGAGAAAGAGAATCGAGAGAAAGAGAATCGAGAGAGAGAGAGAGAGAGAGAGAAGGGGGAGGGCCCCAAACGCCCAAATGGGCGAAGGCACGGGATTGGGCTATTGTTGGGAAACTATGAAAGTGAGGTTGAAGAGCAGGGGAATGGGATTCATGTATCCTCTCACAATTTCTTTTTTTTTCTTTTTTTTTTTGGTTTTTCTTTTTTTTCCTCCCCCTATTATTTTGGGCAAGGAAAAGTGTTTGGAAATTAATTTAGTAAAGTAATTGAGTAGCAAAGGTATCCAAGAAAATAATTGAGTAGTTCAATGCATTGAATAATTTATGGTAAAACTATTTATCATATAGTTTTAAACAATTTATGTATTCTTTAAAAATATTTTACGCGGTCACAAAATAAATGAAAAAGAATTAGATTTTCGAACGACTGCTTAGCTCTAAATTAACAGCATCACCGTATTTTACTAGCTTTTATTTTTTTCTTCGTAAGATCCGTGCTAGCCAATGCATTTTGGTATAATTGAATATTAAAATAATTCAAATATTCAAAATAACCAATTTAGATACACTCATAAATTTGATTGTGAGCATATATAACAATCACTTGCAATCATTTGTAGAATTGTAGAATTAGTGATCGTATTATTTGGATCTAATCTATAATTTTGTAGAGTGACTTATAATTTATTATTTTTTTATTTTGAGTATTTTCGCTAGCCATTCGTAATTTTAGGCATCTTTTTCATATTTCTTATAACAAAAGTTCAAATTTGTTTTAAAAACAGAAGAATCCAAAAGAGAAACCTAACTATGTACATTTCAACTCTTATTTTGCAATGGCCTTGGATACCGACAAAAACAGTTAACAAGTCAACTCGATCGATATGGGACAAAAATTATAGGTTTTGGATCCTACATTTAACCACTATATCTTTTTTCCAAACAAAATCGAAATAAATGATGTCTAAGTATAGTTTATATAATTTTGCATTCTTTCCACACAAACACACAAAAAAAAGAGGGAAAAAAAAGAGAGGAAAAAATAGAACATGAGGCTAGTATAGGATTTGAATTGGATCTATTACTGATCTTACCCGAATCCGATCCATTGCTTGAAAAATTGATTAATAATTCAGAGAAATAGGCAAAAACGTGTGATTGGTTGAGGCAAAGTCAAAGGAGGGAGCTCATCCCCACTGGTCCACATGGTCCAGCGTCCGTGATGCATTTATTCTCGACACGTGTCATTACGTGGACACGCGTGATGAGTTGGCAATCCAAGTTACTCCTACCAATAGTAAAGGTCGTGACTAAGATTCTTCTAGATTATATTTTTTATTATTATATCTTTTACTTTTCAAAACGCTTTAGTTCGTTTCTAGTTAAGCAAAAAATTATCTATGCATCAATTTAAAATATATCTTTTACAAAAAAAAAAAAAAAAAAAAAAAAAAACATAAACTTCTTTATAGGTTACTCCATGATTTCAGTATGTTTGCTATACAAACTCCTTAGCTGAATCAACTATTTGTAATAAAGAATGAGCTTTTACGTACAATACGTGAGAAATATTAGAGAATACGCGAAGTGTATAGCTCGAAAAAGAATGATTATTAGGAATTACTATTTTAACCGCTGTAGCTCCCAACGCCAAGAAAAAAGCAAAGAGAAAATGGTAGAACTCAGTTTAAGGCATCAAAGTTAATTAGGAGGTGCGAAATATACACATTCCGACATGTAATTTAGCTGCTCATTTCTTGGTTAGTTTGAGGCTGTAGCAGATTACTTGTATGCCTAATCATATGATTAGTCCCACCAATGCAGTCGCTTTGGGAATAAATATCACTTATCTATACATTATTTAACCTTAGAACATACGTTCAATTTATCCTTAAAATATACAGGAATATTCCTTATAAGGATTGAAGGGTACCTTTCCACTTTGATCTTCAATTACAGTATAATAACCCCAGTGTAGATACTAAAAATCACTGTTAAAAAACAAAAAAAAGTATCACTGTTCCTTCCCTTTTATTTTTTTTTTCCTATTAATGCTTACAAATTAAGCTAGTACGTAC
Organism: Puya raimondii; assembly: GCA_016920855.1. Lineage (NCBI taxonomy): Eukaryota > Viridiplantae > Streptophyta > Magnoliopsida > Poales > Bromeliaceae > Puya > Puya raimondii. The sequence continues at coordinate 1,170,283 of JABWPP010000047.1, forward strand.
GTAGGCCCATACATTGTTATCTATAAAGGTTATACAACAAATATCTTTTACCGAGATCAAAGGAATTACATAGAGTTTAATATTTAATTATAATAATATACTCACACAACAGTTTCATAAACAGAAAACACGGTTAATTATAAGATCATTAACTAATGTCCAATGATTATCACGTTGTACTCTCTCTCTCTCTCTCACATCTGAAAATGAAATCTCAGCCTTATGTAGAAATTAGGTGAGGGAGGCGATCGACGCACCAACCGAAGAAAGGGTGTATTTAATTTCTATAAAATCAGAATATTATATACTTTTTTTTTTTTTGAGAGAAAGGTAGCACGCTACCCGCTTCGTTTATTTCTTTTTAGAAATAAACTTAGCTGAAAATGTGAATCAACTAGGATTCGAACTCGGGACCTCGGGTACCAACCATCAAGCCCTTTGTCACTTGAGCTAGGGACGGTCGGTAGAATATTATATACTTAATTTCTCAAATGTTGCTTCCCTATGGTGACCACAAAGATAAGCATCAAATTAGCATTGCATGGACCTTGCATGATATATATATAATTTTTGTGGGAGATGAGATTCTTCTTAATTAGACCAAGTACTAATTAATCTCCTAAGCCCAGTAATATAGAACTTAACTAATTCTTTTGCATAGGACATGCGTTTGATCCACCAAACTCACCAACTTCACCCAGTGCCCAAAAAACATTTCGACGGAAATATAAAAAAAAAAAACGTGACATGCATGCATGCATCGCCACGATGATGATTATCTCTCTTTTAATGAGATTGGTCGATATTTAAGCTAGGTTAGTATTTGCTCTAAATTTAACTCAATGTAGATTGTATATAAAGCTTCTAGGGGAAATAAATTAAGCAGTCTAAAGAATCTTATTTAATTAATCATCCTTGTGCTTTTGTATTTGTATAATGATATTTTATATGTAAATTAATCATCTTTATTCCTCAATTATGACATGCAACTTTCAATTTAGTTAATGTCCCTTTTCAATGCTTAATTAACTGTGAGTGCGACATATATGAAATTGTTTAGCATCAGAATATCTATCAAGCGTAATGAACTAGTTAAACCATCCTCTCCTATTGATCATGACCTTAAACTCATGAGCTATGACACAAGTTAATTACAAGTTACAACTATATATACAATGGCCGAGCTTGAGTAAGAAAGGCTAGTGAATCCAGTAGGTGTTATGATCAATTTATAGACCCATAATGAACCAACTTGACCACACCAAAAGTTCTTGAGCAGGTCTGAAACAAGGCATGCCAATCTATAATGATGTTTCGGGTGTTAAAAGGCAGTAACTTGATGACTAATATGATAGCAACTAATTACTATTACTTTTCAGAGAGAAAGATAGCAAGTTGTATGCTTATAGTTTTCTTTTGTTTTAGAGCTGAACCTAATATTTCGGTTTGAAAAAATTTATATCTCGAACCAAACCGATTAATACTCAGAAACGATCAATCTAAACTGAATTAATTCATTTGGTTCAGCTTTGCAATTAATTTTTAAATTTTTTATTCTTTTTATGAATTAATTTATAATTTAAGAGTCAAACTTGAATCATTACAGACAAAAAAATTAACTATAAACATAGAATTTTTTTATAATATATTGATATATGATCAAGCTATTTGGCAAATTTTTTTATTGTTTGTAAATAATAATTTTTTCGCTAAATTTATTTTAAAATTTGAAGTTGAATTTGAGTTTAAAATTTAAATTCTGAATCAGAATTTTAAATTTTATGTTTCAATTTAAAATCTTAATTTAAAATTTTGAAATTTTAAATTTAATATTTAGATGTTTAAATTTTAAATTTTAATTTTAAAATTGAAGATCAAGTAGTAACTCTTTTCGAAAATTCTCCGATTGTGGGCCTGGGCCTAATTCCTTCGGGTCATAGTGAGACCATATCCAGCTAAAGCCCGAGCTTCGGCCAATCAAGCCCAATGGGCTTAACTCAAATTAGCGGGTTTGGATTCGGACCCTTCCGGATCCGACTCAGTCCAACGAGTCTCCCCGATCTCACGGCCCAAATTATCGGAGCAAATTTGCGGCCGAGAGTAGTTACAGCTGTCCCAGAGATTAATACTTCTCTCTCCCATTTAATCCACCGTTCGTTTCCGTACGGACGGTTTAGATTACTAGGCTTATTGATGCTTATTTGTCACCTGATCTCACTGATAATTACAATTGCAATTGCAATTAATTAATAAGACGTGGTCGGGTTCGTTTCTTTCTCTCGGAGTTGAGGAGAGAGAGAGAAGGGGGGGAGAGAGAGAGAGAGAGAGAGAGAGAGAGAGAGAGGAGGGAATGGAGGGTTTCGTTCTCTTCGTCTCTTCTCGATCCTTCTCCTCCTCTCTCTATTTTTCCTCTCAGATTTCGTGGCTCTAGGGCTTCGCGATTCGTAAGGTGATTTCCTCTTTTTCGATCTTATTGTGGAACAAATTTAGTGATTCGATTGTCGTAGCTTGATCTGTAAGCATATAATTTTGATTTGTAGTATTTAACTCTAAATATGCTTTTTATTTTTGGGTGTTATTGCTCTGAATTTGTTGTCAAAGTAGCTTCGATCGATTTAATTGTGTTTAATTTATTAATTTGGTCAGTTTTGCTCTTATTTTTGGTTTGCTGTTTAATATTAGTCGGGTTAAGGTTGCTAGTTTTTTGAGTTGTTCGCGGAAAACTAGATGCTATAAAGGACTAAATTTGACTAAATTCTTCGATATATACTATTGCAAATTATGTATTTTATATTCCTCAAGCTTGCTTTTTTTTTTTAGGATTTAAAGTTTTTCCTCTTGTTTCGTAGTAATCTGTAGAAATATGGCCTTAAAGTAACTTTTTTTCGGCTGGTTTTATCGCTTTATAGTGTTTATTGTCTTCCTATTATGTTGATTTGATTTTAAACCTATCAATTTTGTGCCATTTGTTTTGTTTTCCTCATTGAGACAAGAATTGTGATGATGAAAGGTCATAACAATTATACTTAATGTGGAAAAACTAGGCAGTGAGCTAGCTAGTATTTTGGCTGTAATTACTATGGAGAATGTTACTGTTATCTAATTATGCAACCGCTGTAGTTTAACGCTCTACATGTGGTATGCCCATTTGTTCTAGGCAAGCCAACCAAAGAGTGACTTTTTTGTAACTAATGATTCTTGTGATTTTCGATTGCTATGCTTTGATGACCCTAAGGTGTCAAAAAGAGATGGTTTGTAGTATCTCTGTTGGTCGTCATTAGACCCGGAGCTTCCTGTTGGGATTATTTAGAATGCGTAGCATCAGGACAATGAATATAAACACTGAAAAACAATCGAGAAGATTGGAATTGTATTTTCTCTTAGGGCTTGTTCGGATGCTATAACATTTTATTCTTCTTGGATACTGCTTTTGGAATTTGATTCTTGAAAGCATGAGAAAATATCTGTTAGCAAAAAGATTGTAGTGGTCGTAATATTTCAGGACAAGTCCATTATAGATTAAATTGTAGCTGGCATTCACTGTCCTGAAAAATCAATATTACCAACACTTCACAATGTACTGAAAGTAAAATTGCTATGCTAAAATTACCATAGGAGACCGTAATCTAACACAAGTTATCACTATACAGCTTATTTCAGCATCTAAACTGGCCCTACAATGAGAAAAAGTTCATGTTTTAGGAGTTAATCTTTCTACTTCACTACTAGATGCATTGTATATAATATTTAGTTTTAACAACTGACATCAAAAAGCAGTTTTTCTCCCCTGCCTTATGATGATTTTCAAGCTGTAAATCCAATCCCTTAATATATCATATATTCTTGGATTTGCAGTTGTATATTCATTATGCAGGAGTAGTCTCTTGGACCCTTTGTTTATCTGTTTACTTTTACGAATCTTGTAAGATCATTTATTCACTAGAATTTCTCCTTTCAGTTTCACTCTTTTCCTGAGAAACTCTTTGCGATAAGACTAAACCTTAAATCCTTTTCTCAGGTTGAGTAGTTTGGCTGTTGATTGGATATAACCCTCCCCTGAGATGTCCTCTTAGCATGCTAAACTTTCCCATACCACAATGTGGCGATTTGGTTCTCATGCCATAGTAAGAAATTTAGGCCCAAAGTGTGGCTCGTCAAAACCACGCCCGACCAGCCCAGATTGCTCTGACGATGATGTAACCCCATGCGCGACGAGAGAAGAAGCACTTGAGTGCCCAATTTGCTGGGAATCCTTTAATATCGTGGAGAACGTGCCCTATGTTCTATGGTGCGGCCACACCCTCTGCAAGAACTGTGTGTTAGGGCTTCAATGGGCCGCCATGAAATTCCCAACTTTACCCATCCAATTACCTCTTTTCATTTCATGCCCCTGGTGCCATTTACTTTCTTTTCGACTTATATATAAGGGTGAATTGAAGTTCCCGTGCAAGAACTACTTTTTGCTGTGGATGGTTGAGAATATGAACGGTGAGAGGGCGAAGCGCCAAGAGGATTGGCCATCAAATAGCTCAGTCCAGGGCAGCTGTTCTCTCCACCGCGACAATTACACTACGGTCCCTCAACATCTCCACAACAATCGGTCACTCTTCGATGCTAGTCATGCCGAACACTTCAGCATGGAGAGGATGTACTCGTCTCTTCAGAAATCGCTGGTTCTTTTTGTTCATCTCACTGCGAAGTTCCCTCTAGTGGTCATATTCCTCCTCATCATTTTATATGCAATACCCGCAAGCGCAACCATCTTGGCATTGTACATACTTGTCACTATACTCTTTGCAGCGCCTGCTGTCTTGATTTTATACTTTGCGTACCCTAGTTTGGATTGGCTTGTCAGAGAAATCATCACATAATATGTTCTGTTATTTATTGCCATGCCTTGTAGGGTTTGGGCATCTTCTGGTGCCTGTGCTGGGGTCACCGTGAACTATTGTAATATATAAGACAGCGATGTCTTTCCTGATTGAACTGATGTTTACGATGTACACTTAAAAGGGTTTGCATATTGTACAAGTGTATGTTTGTTCTCTTAAAATGTCGGCATACGAATAGTTCCTCTTACACTCTCTTCTTTCCTCTTTTTTTTTTTTTTTTGATACTTAAAGTTGTTTCTCTTTTTTCTTTTCTGATCCTGAATTTTGATTTTGCAAAAACAAAAGATTCTGCATAAAGATAGTATTGAATTGATTGTGTGTAGCTTCCTACATGCTTTGTGCTCTTTTTAGGTTGTCCTTGAACATTTCTCTCTCTATGTGGTCCATTCTATGAATAATGTTAAGCTTACAAATAAATCTATACCATGCAGGTGCACGATTGAATTTCTTTCTTGATATTGTGAATCATGCCTAGCTCTGCATTATTCATACGCCTCTGCCAATTAATTCTGGTTATATGTGCATGTTATAAAATAATGTAAAAATTTGTTTTTAAGGATAGCATTTCGCTTTCCCGTCTACCTCTTCGGTTCTTCTAAGATTGAATATTAGCTTATTACTATTTTTAACTTATAGAATGTGATAGAATGTGAGATCTCTCCAGAAGATTATCGCTATCGTCTTTCATTTTGTTACTCTAAAAATGGATACCAATTATAAGCTAGGCATGCTGGAGCTATCAACATAAGTTTTATTTGGCTTTGTGGATAGCGTTTGTTGGAGCAAACATTTATCTTTCGATGAGGTCTATTTTATGAATGAATAATGTTAAGCTAGGTATGCTGGAGCCATCAAGTTTATAAACGTAACCTAATTGGCAAAAATAATAATAATAAAAAAAAGCAAATAGCAATCAAGTACATTAATTCCCAAGCATCTGAAAATGACCCAACATTTAGAAATTGATAGATAGTACTGCACAATATTTCCCATACTTCGGAGAAAGATACCTTTGAGTGCTGACACATCAAAGAAGAAGCACTTCAATGTGAGCAACTAATGAAGATAACCAATACTGCAATGCCAGTTAAGGTTGTTACAATCTTGCAAAATAGTGAATTGACATTTGCGCTTTTGCACATGTAAAATACTTTTATTATTACAGCTTTTAATGTGAGAAAATTACTCGTTCAGGTGGGAAAAAAAATAAAAAAAGTGAGAAAATTACAATTGGGGGTTCGTCTATAATGTTGTTGCATAGTTTGGGAGCATACTGAGACGTGAAGATTATGCATCATCATACCATATGCACGTCTAACCTCTCCACGCACTAGTCACAATAATTACGAGCCTCAAAATGTGCTTAATTTTGACTCACCTCCCGAGAGGAACCCAACAAAATGATTTAAATCCGAATCAAACCAACAAATGTTATCAGCACGTGCATGGCACTTGTGTTAAATGAAAGCACCGTGTTGTGAAAAAGTTTTAAAATACTGAACCCACAAAAACAGACGTATGTGTAAATTATATATAACTGCAATTTACTTATTTATCCTAGCAATTAGCAGTGTAATGTGTAACACGGAGCAGAAATATTATTTGAGTAGAAAACATTGATAATCTTACTCATTGCAATTCCTCTAAAGCTTCCCACTAAACCAAAAATAAAAAGTTTGAAGCTTTTAATTTCATACCCCAAAAGTTTGCTTCAACTTCTAGCCACAACAAAAGTTTAAATTTTGTTTTTCCTTTTCAAATATTTATTAAAAGTCAAGTCAAACAAACTCTACCGACGAAAACGTAACTTAAACCTCAAATAATACGACCTCAACTTTGAGTGAATTAATTATATAAAAGAAAAGATTGCACCAGTGGATACCCATTGATTGGCTCCTCCTGTTTACAGGATTTTCCCTGTATGATGTTGAGCAGTAAAAAGAGGAGTTTGCTGAAACATTTGAGAGTCTAAAGCAACTTGGGATGATAAAAAGGAAAAGTAAAGGAGCATTGAGAGACCAAAAAACATGATCACTAACTCCACTGATCCTGCTGCGTTGTCCCTTGCATGGACGGTTCCCATGGCTTCAAGAAGGGGCAACCTAAAGTGGGGACAAACAATCAAGAGAGGAAGCAATTATTATTATTCATGAAACAAGTAAATTTTCTTCAAAGTATCGCAAAATATTCTTAGGGCCAAAAAAGAAAAAATATTGGGTTTACGTGTACCATATTTTGAGATGGATATCTGAACTCCTAAAAGTTTGATTTCACTACTCAACCTTACAGCATGTTAGATTTCAGTATATTTCTATCAGCATTTAAATATAGCTATAGCTTTTTAGTTTTTTCAATAGAATATTTTGCAATCTAAAATCGAAAGGAATTTTCTATCAGAATTTAAATATAACTTAGCTTCTTTTGGAATTTGCAAAAATTTTGTGAGGAATTTTCTAAAATAAAAAAGAATATAAGATTAGATAGTGAAAACAAGCACAGTATCCATTTCAAAAATGCACTACAGTTCAGGCTAGCTCTAACATTGTTACCATAACTAAGCAAGAACAAGAATTGCTCAATCTTGCTAAAAAACAAATGAAAAGTATGAGAAATACTCATACAACACGGACAAAGAGAAACAGGTAAGCAAACTTGAATTACGTGTTTCAAACTCAGTTCAACAGAAAAGAATCATATTATCTAATTTACCTAACTAGCTAAAGCTAATAGAAAGCAACACATCTCGGATACACAGTTCTAACAGTGCAAAGTTGGAAAAGATTACCGTGTATCACCTTGTTGACTGTTGTAAACAAAATTAGAATTGCAAAGAACGATGCAAGTGCTCATCAAGTAGACACACTAACTATTTGCTTTAACTATGCATAAGCACAAGCTCATTATGTAACTCCAACTTCCCAACAGAAGCACACATTTTACCACGTAGAAAAAATAGTCTTTGAAAGGGAAATATTCATTACACGGACATGACTGATACTAATTGCCCGTCATTCGATTAATATTTAAGTCCCAACTCTCATGCAGCTACAGAGAAAAGCAGACGACTTGTCGGTCAAATTTCCCAATACTCCTCTCACTATATTTAGTTCTCAAAAAAATAAATAAATAAACAACTCAATTATATAAGTTTCTTATTCTATGATGGCTGTACATCGCCAACATTCTTTTGCTTGACACTTACTTTAATCCAGTCGCATTCCTCAATCACCCATAGCAGAAATAGGCTCAAAATAATGGTAAAAAAAGAAGTTAGACAGCTAAATGATTGACAAAGAACATGGTAGGTACATGGACAGCTAGTGTAGATTTCTCTTTGTATTTTTTTTTTTTTTTTTGGAGAGAGAGGTAGCGAGCTACCCGCTTCATTCATTAGAGAAAATGAACTAAGCATACAAGATGAAAGCAACTAGGGCTTTTGAAGAAAGAAGAGAGACATAAGTAAGAGAAAATTAGAGAAAAAAAGAAGAGCAATGGAAAAAAGTATAAAAGTAAAAGTGAAAGAAAAAATAAAATGAAGGAATTAAAAGCTGATGACGGAGGATGGGATCTAGATTTCTCTTTGTTAATCCTCTCTTTATCAATTGTTTCCCAGAGATATTTCCTTATATCCTACCATACCTCGTGGTGCATGAGGCATTTATATTAATCCTTCCAACCCACCGAATCTTGTGGTGCACATGCAGATTTTTTTATATTAATCCTAGCTCACCATATATATATATATATATATATATATATATATATATATATATATATATATATATATATATATCTCATGAACCAACCCACACTAACCAACATAAGGTTTACTCCAAGGAAAATAAGGAAAAAAAAAAAAACATGGTCTCAGAGAAGAGGCAACCCAAGCATGTATGTGTTATTGGAGCAGGGCCTGCAGGCTTGGTCTCGGCGAGGGAGCTAAGGAAAGAAGGGCACTCGGTTGTCGTATTGGAGCAGAAACATGATATCGGTGGGCAATGGCTATATGATCCAAGAGTAGAGATTGAAGATGCCTTAGGTAGAATCACTCCTTTAAAGGTTCATAGCAGTGCGTATGCTTCGCTTCGACTTATGTCCCCTAGAGAGGTGATGGGCTTTACCGACTTCCCTTTCTTCACAAAGAAAGGAAGGGATATGCGAAGATTTCCTGGCCACAGAGAAGTGTATTTGTACCTTAGGGACTTTTGTCAATGGTTTGGATTGAGGGAGCTAATAAAGTTCAATACAAGAGTCGAGTATGTGGGCATGGTGGATAATATAGAATTTGGAAGTGATATGAAGTGGGTTGTTAGATCTAAAGAGGAGAATTGTGAAACAGTCAATGAGGGGATCTTTGATGCAGTTGTTGTGGCTAGTGGACATTATTCTCAGCCTACGATGCCAACCATCAAAGGTAAGTTCTTCTTCATAGGATATTACCTAATTTAGCTTTCAGAAAAGAAGCCACATTAGATCGGTAGATAGAAGATAAAACGCATGGTTCATCATTCTAGACTACAAGTTCAACAGAACTAATGAGAAATAATAGACACTAACAACTTCTTAATATGAAGACAACTTTGTCAACATGAAAGTCATTAACAGTATAAAGTTAATGTCTCATTGAGGTGCTAACAATATCTTTTGCTCTCTTCTGCAGGAATTGATACCTGGAAAAGGAAGCAGATACATAGTCATGTGTATAGAGTTCCTGAACCCTTTCGCAACGAGGTTGAGAAAATCTTTCTCACAGTATAGATATATAAATTCCTTAATATTTTACGGACTAAAATTTCTACCCTATCTTTCTTCTCACACAACAACAAGCGAGATGCATGAAGGTTATTTCTATTGGAAACATAGATCAACCAGCTAACTGGTATTAATTTCTCTTCCAAATGATAAACAGGTTGTCGTGATTGTTGGAGGCTCATATAGTGGTCAGGACATATCACTTGAGCTAGTTGATCTAGCGAAAGAAGTCCATCTTAGTGTTAAATTCCTTGAACTATCAGAGGGCTTGACCAAAGTCATTTCCAAGTATCAGAACCTTCACCTACATCCACAGGTATTCTTACTACAGCTTCATGGTTAAACAGCTCAATGCATTTGCAGTGTCTAAATCAAGCCACTCCTGCAATCATATGAATAGTTTAGACATGTCAAGTTTGACCAATGTCACCCACCTAAATCACTATTTAGCTATAGAAGGAATGATTGAAGCTAGTATTGTCATTATGTGAGTGCAGATAGACAATTTGTTTGAAGATGGACGAGTTTTATTTATCGATGGTTCATGTGTGGTTGCTGACTCAATAATTTATTGTACAGGGTGAGTCCTCCCGGAATAGTGTAGAATGCAAATACCTTAAATTTCAGCTGTTACACTTGTTGGTGTTTTGCCAGATTGATAACTCATTGTCGTCCTTTGAAGGTATTCCTATTCATTTCCATTTCTTGACACCAAAGGCATAGTTGTGGTGGATGATGGTAGAGTGGGACCTCTCTATGAGCACACTTTCCCCCCATCGCTTGCTCCATCTCTCTCATTTGTGGGCATTCCAAAAAAGGTAAGCTTCTTCCTTCTTTCGGAAAATTAAAAATCATCATTTCCAGCAGAAATCAGTTAATAAACTTAAGGGCTGCATTGGCCCCATATAAATGCTTTTTTTTCTGATTAAATCAGATCTAACATGCTAATTACTAGCTTCAAATGCACTTTTAGCTTTAGGGCCCGTTTGGGAAACCCGTAATACAGAGTAATAAGCCAACTTACTCTGTATTTTAGAAAACTCTGTTTATTTTTTAGTTGCTACGTTTGGATGGCCTAACAAAATAAAAAATTTACGGAGTAAAATGGACAATCCGGTGTAATATTGGGGTAAAAAAAAAAACAGGTCGGAGCTCTGGAAAATTATTCCCCGTTCGTCGCGCTCGAAAGCTCGCCCCTTTCTCGCCCTTCTTTCTTTCTCCTCACCCTCCCCATCCTCTCTCTTTCCCTCCTCCTCCTCTCCCCCCTCTCCCAACCCATCATGTTTTTTCCTCATCCTCTCATCCTGTCTCTTTCTTCCTCCCCCCTCCCTCTCCAAACACGTCATGGCAACACACCATCCTCCTGCAGCGGCGAGCCGCAGCGACAGAGGAATAGCTAACGGTGTCGGCGGTGCTCGGCTCGCTGCGTCTCCGGAAGAAGGATCCGTCATGGTGATCCTCGCGAGGAGTAGGATTTTTTAGGTGATATATTTTAGTGAAATTGATGAAATTTTTGAATTCAGCAATTTAGATAGTGATCATTTTGCATAATTTATTGCAAATTAATTTGTTATCAAACTAAAATTTGGAGCAAAATCAAGTCTCATGAATCTGATTTAATTATATTTTTTTAAGCTTTATTTATGACAATTTTCTCAATTTGATATAATTTATAAATGAATTATGCTTTTTTTCATGCTTTGATCCACAAATGGAGAAGCTTTTTTTTGTTTACTGCAATTTTTTTCAATTTATTTTAAAAATAATTTTTTTGAAATGCAATCCAAACACTAAAAACAGAGTATTTTTTTTTATAGAGTATAGAGTTTTTCAACATATCAAATACAATGTAAAATAAAACTCTATATTTTTTTTATATGATCGCCAAACAGGCCCTTAAATTAAAACAAGAATAATAGCTCCTGATTTTGAACTTGATCAAAGGTCTTCTCGAGTACTCGAACAAACATATTTCAAGTATTAACAATTTTATGAGTTGATGTTGCAGATTCTGGGGTTCCCTTTCTTCGAATCACAAGCAAAATGGATTTCTCAAGTTCTTTCCGGTAAAAGAACACTTCTATCACGGGATGATATGATGAAGTCCCTTGAGGAGTTCTATCACTCAAGAGAAATTGCAGGGATACCAAAGCACTGTACACATGACATTGCAGATTTTGATGTAACGGCAATTATTCACTACTTAATGCTATTCTCAAAAAGATTTAGTACATTTTTAAGATTAAGATCAAAAGTAGCAGCTACAATGTAGACAGATCACTAAGACCAAAGGAAAGGTTTCATGTTAGGATCGCCACTACTAAAGAATACTTTGACATTTTATTCAATTATAAAATACAAAACAGCTAATGGTTATTTATTTCTAGTTAGGTTTACTGCCATTACTTGTCACCTGGAAGTATGAACATAAATGACTTGGAATTCAAAAGTCAAATACCACTGAAGATAAATATTAAAGCTCATTAGGAAGCATTTAGACAAGTCAATATAGATCATTCAGTCAGGGAAATAGTCCATACACCACCTTCTGCAATTTTAGAAGGATAGAATCTACAACTAGCATTAAAATCTGCCCAATTTATTCAATTCGCTTCTTTTCAGTTTTGCTTATATGTCTTGACAAAACCCAAGTCCTGACAGAACACTCTAGTCGTTGTTCCTTAGCTTCTTCAGTGGCAGGTGCTCATAACTGTCTCACCACTTCTATGTTTGGAAATCACTGAATTGTTCAATCTTTTCTCTTTTAAAATCATAAATAATATGTTCTCTAGGTTTTACATTTGCCACTAGTTGAATACTAATGATACCAAACTTCTTCGTAAGCTAGTATAAGATGGAGTGGCCGGATTACTAGGAGGTAATCTACCGTACCTTAAATGATAGCTCTCTAGCGTCATCTAGGCAGTTAAATGAAGATGTTGTATATGTTATTTACTTCTTCCTCAAGTAATCTACCAAGAGTCATAAGCAAACCCTTAATCTGACAAGGTTGTCACTCTTTTTTCCTTTTCCAATGGCAGTACTGTGATAAATATGGCGATCACTGTGACTTCCCACACTTGGAAGATTGGAGGAAAGTGCTCTGCTATAAAGCTATTCTTAATTCCATCGTGAATTTGGAGACTTATCGTGATCAGTGGGATGAACATGTTGATGAATTGCTTCAGGAGGCCCTCGAGAGCCCACACTTCACACAGCTAGACCCCGAAGCCATTCCTTCATAAACACCCATCATGCTAATGGACTGTTCTCATTAAGTTATTTCATCCTTACTATGTTTATGTAAGCAAGTGTGTATTAAGGATCGAGTTAAACTACCAAAAAGGAAGATCAAATAAGAAGAACAAAACTATCATGAAGAAACAATTTCATAAATATTCAGAATCATGTCTTGTACATTGGAATGAGCAGATGTCAAGATTAGAATGTTGAACATTCAAATTCCTTTTATCTCACCAGTTAGGAGATGCATATTTTTGTGCTTTATTAGTCGATACATCCTACTCATCGTAATCAATAGGAAAACGCTCAAGACACAAGTTTACAACAAAACATAATAAAAGAAAAGAATATAATATTGCAGTATCATTAAATTTATGAGATCCTCTATTTCTTTTGACCCATAGTTTATAGGTAAACTATCAAGAAAAATGGAAAAAATGAAAGGAAGATACTGTTGGAAAATTTTGTTACCAATGGTGCCTCCTGCATGGTTTCAGAACTCCTATTTCATGCAAATAGAAACAAAAACATAAATATGTAACAACAAGGGCTTCCTGCTCGCAGTACACCATAGTAGATGATATACAAACAGATAGGCATAAGCTTCCCAAAATATAACTATCATGAAAGTGATCCCTGCTGAGAAGAAAAAAATGTAGTGAAATGCATATGACCTGAGATCATTGCTCACTCGGCATGAAATCAAGCTCCACATCACTTGAATGAGATGCATCACTGGTGAAGCTTTCATTGTACTTGACACTTGTAACGCCCTCATCTGTTCCACGCTCAGGCTTCACGCGCCGGACCGGAACCGTCACAGAGTACATGGTACCCAAGTCCGCATCCACTGAGAGGCTTAGCTGAACTCTATCTTGTGACTCTATTTCGACAAAATCTGACAAAGCTTCAACAATATTCTTCACAATTTTTTGCTCGGCACCGTCACTAAGGGCGCATCTATCTGAGAAAAGGATCATTTTAAGCCTCTGCTTTGCAATCTTCGCATTAGAGTGCTTCCTCTCTGCAGTTATTGGAAATAATATCCTCCAAGCTAAGCCCAATCGCTCAATGAAATTCATGGTAACAGCATTTAGAAGGAACTCATCGTTATTATGATCAACTGTTAATGCGGATAGCTCATTTTCTTTCTTTGCGAAACAACAATAGTTATTGGGTTTTGAGATGCAATTGAAAGGTGCTCTGTGCAACCATTTGGGTGTGATCTTGCGAGTGGTTACTCCTCGAGTGAAAGAACCCGTGATGTTTTGGGTCTGTAAAGGAAAAAAAAAAAATAGTAAGTGTTTAAAGACACCTAAAATCTACCCTTTTTATCAAGTACTAGATAGAGCAAATAAAAGCTATGTACCCATGCAGCTTGTTACAATCTATCGAATGTCTATTCAGTCACAGAGTAGCTGAAGCTCAGGATTCACAGTGCAAAATCTCATTGCCTTATTTGAGATTGCAGAGATTACATTCAGAAAAAGGAAAAGAAAAGGTTGGAATTCACGTGACGCAATTTCATAAAAGTTCGAGGCTTTTTCATATCTCGGGCGCTGATATTCGTAATCACATACAATTTTAAATGCATGATGTAGACAATAAGCAAAGTTTACCAAATCATCTTGAACTCGTATACTTTTATATCGGAGTATTTGAAGCAAAATTAACAGCATTATCGGCATTTCAATACTTACGAAATCAAAGTATTAGGATCTCGATCAAATTTATCAACGTGCTCATAAATCCAACAACAAATTAAACCACTAATCAACCACCGATTTCTCAAAACTGAAACCTTAAAATAGCCCAATTTACTCGCTATCGAAGATCGAAATCGAAATACAGACCAAGTAGTTAATCACGAATGATGAATCACAAATGATGAATCTAATCCGGAGCCATTTCTACAGCTTAAGACCTTCGAAGACGACGAAGGAGGTCGAAGCGAATACAAGGTGGAGAGGAGAGGTACATCGCCGCAAATCGCCATGGTTGCCCCTCACCTGAGCTTTATCACACTCGGCTCGTTCCATCGTCGTCGTCTTCGACCATTTGAAGCATCGTGTTTTGTATGTTGTCGCTTGCAAAACGAGTCGGACACTCGGACACGAGCAGCGGAGCTCGAGCTCGAGCCCAAGCTAGGCTCGTGTACAAATGACTCGAGTTCGAGTTCACGTGACCGACCAAAATTTGCACACACGCACAATTATTTGACCCACAAATAGACCCACCTCACCCAGCTCCTCCACGTCACGCTTCTTCTCCTGGGCCCCGCGTAAACGTGTGGCTCACGACCATCCTCGTCGTCTCCTTCGTCCCCAAAGCCCAGAGGGTAGAGAGGGAGCGAGAGAGAGAGAGAGAGAGAGAGAGAGATGGGAAACCCTGAAAGGGCGAAGAAGAGAAAGAGGAGGGAGAGGGAGAAGGGTCGAGGTATCCGAATCGCTTTTCACAGAGCTTCGATCTCTCTCTAATGGCGAGGGCGAGAGCTCGGCTCCTCCTTAAGCGCTTAATGGCGGCGCCGCCGCGAAACCCTCTTGCTCCGCCGCCTCAATCCCCTCTCCGCTCTCTTCCCCGAAGAGGCAGAGGCCCCCTCTCGCCCCTTTTGAGGTACCTCTCCACGATTCCCGCGATTTACGATCCCTATGAGTCCGGTTTCGTCGCGGGGGGACGGAGAGAGCAACGCCATGGGAGCGTGGATGAGTCTCAGGAGGATGAAGACGACGAAGAGGAGGCGGTTAGATACATCCCTGTTAAGGCCTACTTCCTCTCCACTAGGTATTACCATACTAATTTACCTCTTCGGTTCTAGTACCGCGTTAGGGTTCCATTTAAATTAGGGCTTTTCTGATGAAATTTATGATAATTTTCTTGTATTTATTGTTCAGCCAATGCGCGTTTTGAGTATGTTTGTTCGAAGAAATCCTAGCATCTTTTTCATCTAAATCCTCTTAGAATTTAGTTGTAGTAGTAGCTTTAACTTGAAGGCTCTGGTTTGGGAGCTTAGAAACTCATTTCTGCTTCCTACTACAGGCAAAAGCTCTAAAATTTTTGCTTCCCAAAAGCTTGGCATCTACTTCTTGAGTAACAAGTTGTTCTGAAGCCGATCCTAATACGCATTAGTGGGAATTACTTGTTGTATGGCTATATTAGTTCCACTTACGTAATAAATTTCACATATATGCATGCATGTATTGTCTACAATTTTGTGGATGTCCTTTTTGTGCTCTTTTATTTTTCTCTATAGCTTGTCGCTTATACGTAAGTTGATTAGTTTGAAATTGATTGTTTTTGGCAGTATTGATCTGAAGAGCATGCAGGCTGAAAATACGTGTGATGTGATTCCTCCTACTTCTCGCTCATCAAACTATATTGCCCTTCGCTACTCTGATTCCCCGCTGGTAATTACAATAAATAGTTTGATTTTAATGTACTCATCTTTCATCTAAAGCAATGGTTTTGTCTATAGAGATCTGTTACTGATGATAATACTCTTCATGTTTTTGCTTTTTCATAAGATTAACTTAAGAAGTCAGATTTAGCCTGCAAAGTTGTCTTATTTTTTAAAAACACAACCTGTTATTCACAATTAATTTTTCCTGGGTTGCAGGATATAGGGGTCAAAGATAACGGAGATTGTTGCCGCTATGTTGTTGTATTCCAGTATGGGTCAGCTGTCCTTTTTAACATTGCAGATCATGAAGCTGAGCAGTATCTCGACATAGTTAGGAAGCATGCTTCTGGGTTGCTTCCAGAAATGAGAAAGGATGGTAAAACTTCATTTAGCATTTGTTGATTCATCTTCCTTGAATGTCTTAATAAGGATACTGTATGTATTAATTCGCACTTCACACCTGGACTCAGTGTTCCTATTGCCCTTCTATTAGGCTGAATTTGTTGAGCCAGACGTGTATGCTACTACTTTTCCACCACTGCTAATAGAATCTTGGGTAGCTTCTATGGAATTGTATGTGGAACTCGGACAGACTTTAGACGGCTTGCCTGTTTAATAAGATCAGGAGATTTAGTGTTTGTCAAGTTAACAGATTGACAAGATAATATATTCAGTAATGAATGTCCAGCTTATGATTTTGTTGTTTGTATCAAATGCGTCGACTATTCTATAGTTACCTTACTACCTATCTTAAAATTTGCGGTTGTACTATCAGTGATATTGTTCTGTCAGAAATGTTGTTCACAGCAAACAAACTCTCTCTATCTCTCCCTCTCTCTTCTCTGAGTAAGCTTTTCACTCATCCATCTTGCACGAACAGACTATGCTGTAGTTGAGAAGCCATCATTATCGACATGGATGCAAGGAGGCCTTGACTATATAGTTCTGAAAAGTCTAGATACTGACGGGATACGGATCATTGGGAGTGTCCTCGGCCAAAGTATTGCTCTTGATCATTACATACGTCAGGTAATCTTATCTATACATCCTCAGAACTTCAGCAGTTATTTGCTAGGAATTCAGGGCTGTATGTAGATTCTAGTGAGTAGCCTTCTTCTCTTCATAGGTTGATGATATGGTTGAAGAATTCACAGACATAAATCGCGTCATGGAGAAAACAGGAACCTTCAACATGAAAAGAAAGAAGCTGTTTCAACTTGTGGGGAAGGCAAATTCAAATCTAGCTGATGTGATTATAAGACTAGGCCTTTTTGACAGGTAAATATGGCGCATTATCAATGGACTTTGTATACACTTCAGCTTTGTAAGGAAATGAGATCGTTAACCATAATTATCAAAAAAAGAAAAAGGATCATAAAGGATTCTGCACCATCCCAATGGAGGGAAGATATTTTGTACTTTGGATTTGTCTTTACCGTCTATGATATATTAAATAACTATCATTTGTCTTATGCTTTTAATAGGTCTGAAATTGCTTGGAAGAATGCAAATTATGCTCAGATTTTGGAGTATCTTAGGGAAGAGTATGAACTAAATCAACGTTTCGGCAGCCTAGACTTCAAACTGAAATTTGTGGAGGTAATTCTCTGATGAATCAATCCATTCAGTCTGAGAGCTCGAAGTGATTGCTTTCTAAGCTGTGCTTTGCTTTTGACTTAATCTGCTGTTTAGTCTAATTCCTTGTTTCCTCTATTAACAGCATAACATCCATTTCCTACAAGAAGTACTTCAAAATCGACGATCTGATCTGCTGGAGTGGGGAGTCATTGTATTGCTAAGCATTGAGAATGTCATCTCAATGTACGAAATCGTCAAAGATTCAAACATAATCCCTTCCTGAGTATTCCTTTTTTCAGATTCTTTGTCCCTGTCTTTGCGGCACCAATTGTGTCATTCTTCTAACCGTGGAACTTCATAGCTACTGATTACCATGGTGATTTCTCTCTCAAGCCTCAGTATTATCTTGGTCAGTAAGTTACCATCTCTTTCTTCTTATTATACCAACTTCTTACATATCCAGCAAATCCTTGATTAGTGTTTGGTCCCTTTACTTCGGCGGTTCAAATCTACCAATTTTTCGTACCTTCTCAGACGCATTCGCTATAATACTATTTGCTTCCTCTATACCTTCCAGTATTTATTTCTTCTGGAATATTGTGGACAAGTTAAATGGACCAAAAAGAAAAGCTTTCGACACACCTGATATACGGTTGTTTTCACCCCATACAAATTTTGAAAAAAAGACAGTTTTGAAGCACTAGGAATATTGCCCTTTGATACAATATCATTACATTATGTAGCTTGGCATTGTCTCATAAATCTTTTGAAATTGTATGATATTTTGGGTTTCTTTATTCTGATTGGCTCCTGCCTCGGAACTTATATATTCCTTTTTGGTTTTTAATGTTAAGGCTTTCTATTTGGTGATTTGTTGGAGCCAAAAGAATATGTAATAACTCATATTGAGGCACGAATTAGATTGTAATTTCTGACAAATTCGGTCAATTTAGCAATCTTATTTTGTTGCCCGGTGAATTTGTGTCTCATTTCCCCTTTTCGTTCCCTTTTGTTCCTTGAAATGCAAACTCTTTGTTATTTCTTTTTTTATTAATTTGATCTGTAGTGATGTCAATCCAGAGTGAGCAATTTGCTGTATTTTGTGCAGCAGTAAAAATTGCTCATACATGAAGTACGAAGGCACTTTTATTTCTGTTCATCACGATACGCTAGAAACTCTAGATATGATTTGAAGATGCAAATATATTTTGAATAAATGAATGGAAGGATTTGAAATTCGATACAATAATTGCAGGTATGGATGCATTGCGCTCTTTGTTTGGTCATGCCGAATTTATATGTGTTACGACGAGCGCACAAACAGAAACGAAAACAGCGAACACGAAATATACAAACCACAAGCAGAAAAGTAAATGACACACAGGTTTACGTGAAAAATTCTTTGCAGGGAAAAATCACGGGCGAGGGAGGAGAGAACTTCACTATCGAGAAAAAGGGAATACGATGTTCGTACAATCATCTGTCGCCTCTAGGGCAAAACGAAAAAGAGAAACTTCTAAACAGGTTTCGGATTTGATCCGTACCGCGGGGGTTCCGCCTCCCGCACCCGAGCCCTCCGCTACCCACCACAGACATTTATTTTTTCTCTACAATTTAATTTCTAATTTGGTCGCACCGCGAAGCCGTCGGCGAGTCGAAGTCTAAAACTGAATTCGATTATCAATTTCGAGTCATATCCAACAATATGTATATGGGAATGGAGTGCAATCAAGTTTGCAAAGTGATACATACATTGTATATGGAAATGGAGAGCAGGTGAACTGCACTTGGTAGTTCCAAACTTAGACAGCAAATTGAGTAAAGTTTCTAGTTTCATCCTCTGCATATATAATCCTTATTAAGGATTCTTACTTTTTTATATAAAAAAAAAGAAGCAATGTTTGATGGGAGGAGTGGGTGGGGATTTGCTTCATTATAAGTCTATAGCATATCAAAGAATTTGTGGGAATGTTATTACCTAATCTATTTCTGCAAGTGATGTGGGATCAGATTTCGAACCAAATTTCCCTTTTAGTCGGGGTTGGTTAGGCTGCTAGTTTTGCTTTTGGAAATTGCTATTTTGGTGTACTCTTATTTCTAATAATGAATCGTTAACGTGTGTGGTAATTGCAGAGTAGGGCGTATTAAGGACGGAGACACATGATTCGCCTTTGAAAACCAAATGGCCAAGTTAATTGAGAGTTAAATAATATAAACTGAATGGATTAGGAATAAGTTTATGATTTCTTTTGCTAATTAGGATAGACGCATTACACATACGACTCAGGCAACATGGTCAAACTCCAAGATAATATATTAACAGTTAATTGATGAATAGTCAGATTCGATATTCTTCAAAACAAAGTCCAAATAAAATAACACAAATTAACCACAACGTTTTAAATAAAAATCTACACGAGTCGGAATGCCACGGCCCAAGCCAAGAGCCCGAACCAAATTGCATTATGGCAAACGAAGAAGCCCGTGATCCGCCCTCCGTCGGAGGTGATAGCCGGCTCAGGTGCCGGAGACGGCGATGTTAGCGGCTCTACGACCACTTTGAGCTTCATCCCCTGGTAGCAGAAGCCACGGCTACATATGAAGTAGTACGTCTTCGTTTCGTTAAGCTCGAACACATAGTTGTGACCCTTGCTCCAGTTCGCTATTGAATCATCCGCTGAGCATGTATTGTAGGCCGTCGAATTCACCTCCACCACATCATACATTCCCTTTTGATATATAAAATCTACAGAAAAGAAGAAGAAGAAGAAGAAGAAAGAATTATGCCAAATGCTCTATAAATCGTGATTGCAGCTGATGCACCGAACTTAAACAACAGAAGAAAGATCAAGGATAAAGAAAAATAAAGACCTAGCCAGTCGCCAACGTGAAAATGATACTTCTCGCTCCAGGTAGTATAGTTGACGCCAGCGGCCCACATTTGATCCCCGCCAACTCTATACTTCTCGGCGGCGGCGGTTGGAAACATCTGCAGCGGGGCAACGAGCATCAAAGTAAACAAAAGCGACGCATGTCGCGAGATCACTACTCTTCTTTCCTTCTCCATTGCAATGGTGATTTGTGGAATAGAATGAAATGTACTAGCTAGGTTTGGATGTGGATATGGCGTGTTAATATATTTATATCTCGCATGTAGAGCCCGATTCATGCAAAATAAAATGCGTAACAAATCGGGACAGGATTTGTCTGGTCCAGGTCGGGTCCGTGACTGCATGCATCCGGGTCAGGTCGGATCTGATCACAAACACGCTACGTCTATGGTCGTAACGGTCACATCTGTGATTAATTAGTTCGTGTCATAAGGCCATTAATTAGAGCCAACACATGTGGGGAGTGTTGTACGGGACAAATTAAACTAACAAGTCCCTAACTCCCTCAGAAGGAATTTATTCTTGTAAATTACATTTTTCAGAAGCTTTCTCGTAAACAACCAGGGATTGCTTTGGACGGTGGTGTAAAGAATTCAACGACAATAATTAATTACAAGAAAACAAATTATTAATTGAGGTTTTAATTAGAAGAGAATTTTTTTTTAACTTTTCTATACTTCCGGTGTGTTACACTGTTACATTAAAAAAATAAAAAAAATAAAAAGTCCAATTGCTCTTTAAGTGTGCCCGAGAAATGGGCCGGAATTAGAGCCCATTGGGCCAAATTTCCATTAGATTGGGTTGCATTGCTCAACAAACAGGACCATATACGTGGGAATGGATTTTCACTAATGGCACGGTTTGTGCTGGACTGTGCTACGTTAATAACTAATTTTGCGCATTAAGATATGGGAACCAACCGACCGTCCCTAGCGCAAGTGGCAAAGGGCTTGGTGGTTGGTACCCGAGGTCCCGAGTTCGAATCCTAGTTGATTCACATTTTCAGCTAAGTTTATTTCTAAAAGAAAATAAACGAAGCGGGTAGCGTGCTATCTTTCTCTCAAAAAAAAAAAAAAAAAAATGGGAACCAAAAAAAAAAAAAAAAAGCTGTTTGACTCAACTGGTGCAAAATATCTTAATCCAAGGGTGCTGCTTCCTTGCAACCTCGGGGACGGAAAAATTTTAAATCATTCAAATCCCATCCAAGATTATAGATAGTTATAGATCCCGTATCTGAGTATAAAAGTATAGAAATACTATTTTCATATGGTTTAAATTTACACAATAGTCGATTAATCAGCATGATATCAGAATAGAAGATTGATTCGAAGTTCAAATTCTCCTGGATGCTTGTAACTAGAGATTTAGTCGAAAGCCATTCCAATTCCCTAATGGCTTTTGTGGCTCGAATTTTGAGGGACTGATTAGCAGAAAAGTGGCCAAAATCGCTTTTAATTTGTCCAAAACCCGCCAGCACTGCGCCTAAATTAAGGACAGCAGGAGTACCAAAGCTGCATCTGGGCTCGGCACAGCCTGGACATGGGTGGTTCATTGGGTGGCGCACATGGCAAGTGGGCCACGCGTCAGGTCCTCATTGGTAGGCCTCATGTGCTGTTCCTTTCCTTCTTCTTTTTTTCTTTTTTCTTTTTTCTTTTTTCTTTTTTCCCTTCCCCTTTCTGGTTCTAATCTTATGCATGCCATTTCTGGACGAATAATACATTCTCATACTCTCAACACTAACAAACCCGATGACCAACAAAGAATAGGAGGAAAAAAAAAAATTATAATCAAATAGCGTGTGGCTTTATTTCAAAGCCCCAAAGCTACTGAATAACTGGTCTAAACAGCTGCGGTTGATCTGATAAAGTTCCTATAAGAACTTTTTTTATAAAATAATTCTCTACAATTTGGTAATTTGTAAAATAATTTCGTCCAAATTATATTTAAAAAACTAACCCACATTTCGCCATGTAGGCGTCAGGTCAGGATGGAGATTTTTTTTGAAGGCGGTGAATCGTTTATCGCTTTTAATATGGCGATGAACGATTCACCGCCTTCCTAATTTTCCACCGCTATATTCACCGCCTTCCTAATTTTCCACAATAACGGTGGATCATTCACCGTCTTTCGCTTATTTACTGTTTCTTTCTGTATCCCATACATAATCTTGACAACCATATAAAAATTCAATAAATCATATATAATCTTAACAACCTGAAAAATTCTAATAATCTATTCATATAATTTCATATAATCTTAACAGCATGAAAATTCTAATAATCTATCCATACAATTTCATATAATCTTAACAGTCTGAACCTTTAAAAGATACGGGAGAATGCGGTGAACGATTTACCGCCTTTAAAAAATATGAGAGAATGCAGTGAACGATTCAGCGCCTTTAAAAGACATGAGAGAAAACGCACCGCGTTTCAAAAAATTCCACGTGGTTCCTACGTGGCGAAGAGAGAATTAGTTTGCCAAATATAAATTTGACAGAATTATTTCACAAATTATAAAATTTTAAAAAATTATTTTTGTAAAAAAGTCCTCCTCCTATAAGGATGAAACTAGATATAACGACATATAGCTCGTACGCTGATCTTAAATCTTTCATACTCAAAGATTTTAAAAGCGTTGTTTAAAAAAAAAAAAAAAAAAAAAAAAAAAAAAAAAAAAAAAAAAAAAAAAAAAAAGAGGAGAAAATCCCGGAAGGATTTATTGCCATATCTCGTGCAACTTAGCCTTGCGTCAAGCAACCCATGTGATCCACCGAATTAGCACAGTTCCCCGGAACCACCCACGCAACGCTCTCTCTACACCTGGAGCCAGCGATCTTATTATTAATTTATTATTATTACCTACCCCATCACGAATCCAATTTAAGAGCCCTGACCCACAACAAATTCTTTTCTTTTTTTCCTTTCTTTTTCCCCTTCTTATTCGCTGAAAACGGTGACATATCACGGTTACATAAGGCGCACATCTTGTGGGACCCACACAAACCTGGCATCTATTCAAATCCAACCACACTGATGAAAAAAGCCAGAGGAGACAATTCTGCGCAAGAAAAACAAAGCCAGCTTTCGCCCCTCTCAAGTAAAATTCAAATCTCAACCAAAGAAACAGAAAAGAAAAAAAAAAAGAACTCTTCACATTTTGCTTGCTTTCACAACCAGGCGCACACTCAAACACATCCAGCTAATCAAATTTAATAAGAAGAAAAAAGAAAAAAAAGAAAGAAAAGAAAAAAAAAATGACTAGACTAAACAAAGATTAAGATTAAACAAAATAATAATTAATGGCGGTGGAGGCCATTGGATCGAGATCACAGCAGGAGAAAGGTAGCGGCGGCGCCGGTGATGATGAAGAAGAGGAGGAGAACGCGGCGGCGGAGGAGGAGGAGGAGGGGAGGAGATGCTTGGGATTTGTTGTGGGAGGGGGGAGGGGAGGGAGGGGGCAGGGGCTGGGCGAGGACGGAGAGCTTCATGCCCCCGTAGCAGTAGCCGAAGCTGCAGATGAAGTAGTAGCGCTTGGTCTCGTTCAGCTCGAACGCGTAGCTCCGCCCCTTGCTGTAGTTCGAGATCGGGTTCGACGCGTCGCACTTGTTGTACGCCACCGCGTCCACCTGGATCACGTCCGCCATCCCCGACTGGTAGTAGAACACTGTCCAGAAGCAGCACCAAATCAATCAACATCATAACAATACCAAACAAAAAACGACTCAAAATTAAGTGTAAATTATAAACAGCAGGGATGTATTATGTAATTATGTATAACTACCGAGCCAATCACCGAGGTGAAAGGGGCGGTGCTTCTCCTCCCAGATGGTGTAGTTAACGCCCGGGTTCCACCCCTTGGAGTCGCCCACCGTGAACTTATCGGCGGAGACAAAAGGGAATAAGAAACAACCCAGCAAGAAGAAAACAACAGGGGAGATCGGCGACGCCATTCGCCTTCCCAGTCCCACCATTGTTGAGATCGATCTCTGCGGTTGGGATAAGTAAGGGATTTGGTTTTAGGAAAGTAGCAGTAGTAGTAGTAGCGAGAGTGGATGGGGAAAAAGATGGGAATAGAAGCGGGCACATGGGGGAGAGGGCGGATGAGGAAGGGCGAGTACATACATATGTGGGGGCACATGGGAAGATGCCGCTGTATAGCAACCGTACACCGTATCGCTTTATTTTATCACGAGAAAGTATGTGTTGAATACGTACTTGGTGGGCCTGGTCCATAAACCGGTCCGATCTACAAGCCCATTATTCTCTCTCTCTCTCTCTATCTTAACTTTGTTGGATTTGGTTTTTTCTTTTTTTTTTCTAGGAAATATCTGCAAGGCACAAATATCCGTTAATTAAGCTGATGGATGCTTCGTTCGTAATCGATTCTGAGTCTAGTAGTGAGATGTTTCTCGCTGCATCTATCAGAAATTAACAGCTGGAGAGGGACCGTCCTCAGCTATAATAAATCTATTCCATTCGAACAAAGAATAATATTTCCAAAATCAATACGATGTTTGTTTGATGGAATCATTAAATCTTTGGTGTTCCAAAATAAGCAGTGCGCGATGAGCGTCTTAACTTTGTTTCTTGTTATAACTTAATAATTTATTATACAAAGTTTTGACCGCTTATCACGAAAAATTCTAAAATACAACGGGTGTATTTGGTGACGCGGCGTTTCAAACCAATCAAATATTTTTTTTAGATATATATATCCCATCATGATTATAAAAAAATATTTTTATTATACTTTTTTTAAAAAAGAAGAGATATGATTGACTTATTATTGATGACGTGGTGTAAGTGTCACACGGTAGACTTTCTCGCTTATCACGGGATGAAGCCAGAGAACGCGCCGAGAGTAACGCACACAATAGCGTTGCTTCCTACTGAATAAAATAAATAAATTTTTTTTTAAAAAAAAGAGAACTTACCGACAAAATCAGGGTGGGGCGCGCGCATTAATCAGTAATGTTGGCCGCGTGGGTCCCACAGATGAGTTGGCGAGGTGACACACTCACGTGGCTTCTCACGTGTTCCCACAACTACCGCAACCACACGGCAAACCGCATGCAAGGAGGTGACAATTACTATCCGTTACTTTAAAAAACGTATAGAATTTTGTTTATCTCTTTTAAAACTACTTTGAGATGTGCCAACAAAGGTTTAATCCCTTGATCTGTTAATCCATGATTACATGTCTTACTGTATGAACAAGCTCAACAAAAAGAAATTAAAAAAAAGAAATAAGTCTTTCCCCCATCAGGGAGACGAAGGGCATATTTGTTAACATGGTGGTAAAGTTTCGTTCATACAGTAAAATTCGACTTAGCACATGACAAGTTTGAAGTCGCAAGATCACATCGTACGTGAACTCGCCGTCCTGTGAGACTGCCTTATGCGGACCGGCCGTTTGCGCTCCACGGAAGTCGGAGATTGACGTTCCCTCCAACTGATCTCGAATTACACGAACTCACGAATGCTTGCCGGACTTCAGTCCGAACAAACCCCCAAGCCCATATCCTATTTGTCATATTTGATGCTATACTGACCGGGCCTAATTGATACACTTGGGCCCATGACCATGTTGTTCTTGGGCTCATTGTGTTCAAGTGCAAAAAAAGGCCCATCGTCAACTGAACACTAGGTCTGGGCCTCAATAGGCCCGAAGTGGCCTTCAACTATGAATATAAATAAGCAGGTTTCAGGATAAGATTTCTTCGCATTACATTATTTCAACAAGGCAAAGGTTCGTAAACCCAAATTTAAACCCTAATAAAAGCACTTGTGCCCGAAACATAATTCTTTACATAATTCCTTACGCCTAGCTGAAATTATATCATGAAAATCAAACGTCACTACAATAGCAGGGAAGAGATTTACGCACGTAGGACCCGACCTAGTATACAACTTTTAGTGCATGTTTGGTTCCCTACTCCAAAAAGCAGAAGCTAACCAATTTCGCAACCAAAAAGCTGAGATGGAAAACCAAACACTTGATAATAACTACCTGATTACATATCGGAACACTTAATACAAGTGAACTGGAACGCGAAATCAAGAAGCAGAAGCAAGATCAAATCAGAATTTGCTTCGACTCTTAAATGCGAGAGATATAACAAACTTCATTCATATAATACAAAGCTAGACATTTCTGAGATTAATATGACAGAAGGGTATATCATGTAGTAGTTCTAAAAACGAAATGGCTTTTCTTCTGTTATACGCACTTTCAGGCCAGCATTTTGTAACTTAATCCAACCTCCTCAGCAGGTATTGGACTTGAACTTCCTTGGTGAGCGGCATGATCCAGTCATCATAGAGCTCAGCAACCAATGTTGGCTTGATCTTGTACACTGGCGGGTTTCTGTCTCCGTCGCCACAAATAGTCACCTCTTGTCCGAAGGTTTTGGCCTTCGTTTCTACCCTGCGTGTTATCGCTCTCTCCACAGACTCGTATGTTAGCAAGCGCATTAGCTGATCACCGTCCTGAAAAATATGCAGAATATAAGAGTTTAGGGGGAGAGAAAAACCGCAACAAATACAACGCCAATTAAGGCAAACAAAGCACTTAAAGCATTACTTGTGCTCTAATTGCAGGTTCATAGGAATCAGGAGATTCTTGAAACTTCGCCTCCGCGACAAATTTACCATAGTGGATTCTTTTCGAGAGAGCCTGCACGGTAAAAATCAAGTGAATAACAGGCTAAGAAATACTAGGTGAATAGATTTAAGCATTCAGACCAAATTAGTTCGACAAATTGCAGACTAAATTTGCAAGAATCTAGAAATGAAAACTTTGTTCTTCTATATAAATTTTGGATTAATACCTGCAGACAGATTGTGTCACAAACAGCACTTGATCCACAATTACCATCATTTCCTTCTCTCACTAATCTTGGGAGAAGTTTACTGAAATACATTTTCCATATCTTCCTGTTTATGTTGATGGAATCAGCAATGGGATGCAGAACCTTCACGCACCAACAAAGGAAAAGCTACTTCAGAATAATGAGAACTTATCATAAATCAACAAGAATGATAATGGTCAAAAAGATAAAAAAGAAAAAAAAAAGAAGGTGCAATTTGTCACAGGAAAGATTAGTTGGAGCTTGGCCATAGTAAGCCAAAATTCTAGGGGAGTGTTATTTATTGATTTTTTTTTTTTTTAAGGTCAAAAATAGTAGGCTTCAGTGATGTAAGGCCAAAAGTAAGACAAAATTGCTAATCGATTTTCAAAGAGTCAGTATAAATTGGAGGTATCAATATACAATTATAAGGGGAAGGAAAGGAGTAAAAAAAAAAAAAGAAACACACAAAAGCATAATGCGAGTTAACAAATTTCTGAGGAAAGATGCCATGGGAAGCTTCCAAAGATGATTAATCATAACATTTTCGCATGGAAACTGGGGTCAAAGTGTTGTCCTCATATTCATATAATGGTTATTCAGGTTTTGACTTCAAACTCATGACATCAAAGCAATTAACTAGCGACGACGTCATGCAATGACATAAATATGCAATTCATAGATTTGACTATCAACTTTGCCCTGCTTCTGGAAAGCAGGTGTTCAGCAAGAGCGTCTGGCTGGAGAGAGAAGCCGAAATCGGCTTTTGAAAAAACAGAAGCACAAGCTGCAGTTTGAATCTTCTGCGTCTAGATTCAACAGGAAGCCAAAAGCTATTACGGCTTCTTCCAACACAGTTACTCAAACAGCACTTCAAAAGCCACAGCCATCTCAAAATGATACTCATCTATGCCTTGCTGGCAAAGAATGCTATATTAATTGACCATGCAGAGGCGAAAACTGTACCTATCGGTTTCCAACCGCAGCGGTCTTTTGGCGAAAAAAAAAAAAAAAAAAACATTTCTACTTTTTTTTTTGTTTGACTAAAATATAA
The DNA here is from genome assembly GCA_016920855.1 of Puya raimondii. Taxonomy (NCBI): domain Eukaryota; kingdom Viridiplantae; phylum Streptophyta; class Magnoliopsida; order Poales; family Bromeliaceae; genus Puya; species Puya raimondii. The sequence goes on from JABWPP010000047.1 coordinate 1,198,940, forward strand.
GAGCAAATAATATTTTGTTGTTTAAACTTTTTGAGCTTGCTTTTTGGAATTGTAGTATTCAAAGAATTTAGACTAGCCATTAACTCTTTTCATAATGAAATTGAAACCTTGCAAAACAAGCTGACCAAAATACAACTTGTGATGAAACAAAATTCACGATTAAATTCATAAACCCATATGAAGGACTAAAACTGCTAGTAAACTGAGTTCCGTTTGTTGACAGCAAAATGAAAAGTCAAATTCCCTGGTGCTTCCATCCCCTAACACTAAAAAAAACCAAGAAAAATGTAAAAAGCATATCTTAGCACTTTCAAATGCTATACTTTTATCCATTTACCTTTGGATACTGCATAGGTGGCAGCATGGGCTCAGGCAAATCTTCTGGAAAGAAAGGATGCTCATCCGGGCTCTTGTATCTCCCGACCTCCAAAAGAAAGCGAGCAATAGGTTAAAAAACATAAAGCATAGAATCCACAAACCGTCATTTTTTTAAAAAAAAAATTAACAATTCTTAAGCTCTCTTTCATCTCCACTCACCTGTGCATGTAGCTTTTCAGTCTCTCTAAGCATGAATTCAACCAGAGAGCCTTCAAATCCATCCATGTCGAAAGCATTGCTATCGTAAGTGTCGGCATTATAACAATATTGCGTCCTCTCCAAAAGGCTGAATATTATGCTATCTTCTTGACGAATTAACGAGTGTCTGATGCTGTCAAGAGTCAAGATTTCACTTTGATCGATTCGCTTTTTCTCCAGCCTACAGATGGAAAAAGAAAATACACTCTTAGAAGATAGCAACACCAAAAATTAATGCATATAATGCCCAAAAAAAAAAAATCCTTATAACAAGAAAAACATTGATACTTGCAATCATAGCTAACTGGCCATGACCATTATTAGATTCAAAGGGACGAGGATCTAAACAAACAGGAATTGTCTTCAATAATAATCAGTTTATCGAGAAGCTAAAATTGCCAATAGTTTAACTTCACCGCTATTCTTATTATGTCCAAGAACACATGCAATTAGCTAATAGCATGAACGTAAGTAAAACACCTTAA